>CM072664.1:50307781-50907781 GCA_036884735.1 Huso huso
CCACACCATGTGACCAATGGCTGCCATATTGAACATGGCACAACATCCCATAGTCCTCTACATCTGTGTGAAATTTCGTGCATTTTGGTGCAGCATAGGCAGTTTTATAGCCGGTTGCGTATGTTGATGATGTCATGCAGTTTGATTGGTTCATGGCAGCCATGTTTGTTCAAATAGGAACTTTTCCTGAATAACTTGTTTAGAGGACAGTACAAAGATAACGTATACCCAAGATTCAAGTCAATAAGCCGGAAGGCTCATGAGGAGTTGTTGATTAAGTGTTTTACGCAAAATCCAACATAGCTGCCACACCATGTGACCGATCTATTTTTCCTTAAGTAGAATCAATCGTGGGCATGAGGCACTTGTTTAATTTTTTTCACAGCTGTACTATTTACTGTTCATGAGAACAATACTTTTGAATATTGCACAAAAAATTACATTAAATCTAAGATGGCTGCAATGGAGTTTGTGTGTGTGTGTGTGTCTGTGTGTGTGTCTGTGTGTCTCTGTGTGCGTGTGTGTGTCTGTGTGTTTCTGTGTGTGTGTCGGTATGTGTCTGTGTGTGTGTCTGTGTTTGTCTGTGTGTGTGTGTCTGTGTGTCTCTGTGTATGTGTCTGTGTGTGTCTGTGTCTGTGTGTGTGTGTGTGTGTGTGTGTGTGTGTGTGTGTGTGTGTGTCTGTTTCTGTGTCTGTGCGTGTGTGTGTGTGTGTGTGTCTGTGTCTGTGTGTGTGTGTGTGTGTGTGTGTGTGTCTCTCTGTGTGTGTCGTTGTGTGTGTGTGTCTGTCTCTGTGTGGGTGTGTGTGTGTGTGTGTGTCTGTGTGAGTGTCTGTGTCTGTCTGTGTGTGTGTGTGTGTGTGTGTGTGTGTGTCTCTGTGTTAAGATGTCTTGTTTTCAAGTACCTTCTGTGAAGTCGCGTTTTATAGATTAAAACAACACAGTCTTGTACTGCCCGAGCTCAGTGTTTTTTTTGTAAGTTTTACTGTGTGTGAGTGAATAAGTAAGCGATCTTTACAGTTCCAGCGGTATTTTATAGAGCAAGCGATTGTGAAGCGTTTTGTCTAAGTGTTTGTTTAGCAAAAATACATATTTAAATGTAAACGAGGGCTCCAAAGTCGCGCCCCCCTTTCTCACAAGCATCTTTAAAATGGATTACAGACACGGTAGCTTGAATTATACAAAAATGTCCGCTTTTTCGGGGTTTTCTCCATGAATAAGTAAGCGATCTTTACAGTTTCAACTGTATTTTATAGAGCAAGCGATTGTGAAGCGTTTTATCTATGTGTTTGTTTAGCAAAAATACATATTTAAATGTAAACAAGGGCTCCAAAGTCGCGCCCCCTTTCTCACAAGCCTCTTTTAAATGGATTACAGACACGGTTTCATTTCAACAGATTCAGGTTTTGTGACTGTGTTTGACCACAGTTCAGTCGTAAAAATAATTAAATGACGATTTTTAAGCAAACTGTAGTAAACATGTAATTGTTTTGAGTGTGTTGTGCTTTAAGATGTTTTTTTCCCCCCCGAGTACCTTCTGTGCAGTCGTGTTTAAAAAAAAAATGGGTTAACACATTCTTTGTACTACACAAGCTCAGTAATTTTTTGTAATACTTAGTGTGTGTGAGAGACAGTGTGTACAGTTTTGTAACACCAGCCTTTCCAGTGTAATTACTGTGTTTTAAGGTACATCACTTAATGAAACGGTTCTTGACAGACACCACCCAAAAACATGGCTGCCTGTAAGATTTTTTTTTTGCTCAATTGCCATGGTAAGCTGTCCCCAGTGGTGGTAATGTGTCATTTCAGGGTAAAAAGTGGGCAAATTGGCATCAGTGCCCATATTGATTTGCTCATGGCGGTCATGTTTGTCGATGTAGGAACTTTTGCTGAGTAACTTTTTTAGAGGACAGTACAAAGATAACGTATACTCATGATTCAAGTCAATAAGCCAAAAGGCTCATTAGGAATTGTTGTTTAAGTGTTTTACGCAAAATCCAACATAGCTGCCACACCATGTGACCGATCAATTTTTCCTTTAGTAGAATCAATCGTGGACATGAGCGCACTACGTACAAATGTTTTCACAGCTGTAATGTTTACCGTTGATGAGAACAAGACATTTGAAAATTGCACAAAAAATATCATTACATCTAAGATGGTTTGCACACCATGTGACCTAAGGCCGCCATATTGACCACCATCCCATAGTCCTCTACATCCCATGAGTCCTCTACATTTGTGTGAAATTTGTGTTGATGAATTTTTTTCACAGTGCAGCAATAGGGACCATACTGAGTTTTTATTCCAATTTTGTTTCAATCGGATAAGCGGTTTCAGAGAAGAAGATGTTTGAATTTTGAGAATTCGACATTTTTATGACATTAATCGATGTGGTTGCCAAACCACATAACCAACCAATCAGCTTCATATTAACAACAGTTAATCAAGGACTATCCCTCAACATGTATAGCAATTTTCAGAACTCTAGAGTACGCGGTTTCCGAAGCATAGGCGTTTTAACAAATTCCGCAAAATCCAATATGGCTGTCGAACCATGTGACTTGCGCAAATTTGCTGAATATCACCGACTATCATCCATAGGCATCTACCAGTGTACCAAATTTCGTGAGTTTTTGAGCAGAAAAAAAATAATATACCTAACAAAAACAATAGGCTTCCCCAGCCTACGGCTTGGAAACCTAATAATAATAATAATAATAATAATAATAATAATAATAATAATAACTAGAGTTGCGAGCAACTTTACGGCTTCCAAGCAGTTATCGTAAAATTTAAGCGCATTGGTTATTATAGATGAAGCTTTATCATCACAACTGTGCTGTGTTAATTTTGGCACAAATATTGGAATTATTGGTTAGTAGCCAATTTAAATTTTATTTGGATGCACACAAAATTCTAAATAGTATGCAGTCATATACTTTGAAAATAATGCATATAAGAGGCTAACATTGTTCTAAATTCGAAATCGCTCTGTTTGAGTTTGAGTTTGTGTGCGTGTGGTGACCTATTCTTAATTTTGCAATATAAAATAAAGTCTACAGCATGTATTGGTTCTTGTATATTTGAATGCCACTATCATTTAATGTGCATTTTTAAAGCAATAGAAAGTGGTAGTGTAACAATTGGCTATCAGGGGTCCCTGGCAAATACACAATTCACCATATTTAATTGTCACCAAACCGCTACTAGGACATAACATGTGCACGATTTATGAGTAACACCACTCGAATTCTATGCCGAGGAATTATAAACAGGACAGAGGAGAGAAGAAGCTGGAACAGAACCCAGAGAGACAGTACTGGTTCTTGTATATTTTAATGCCACTATCATTTAATGTGCATTCGTAAAGCAATAGAAAGTGATAATAGTGTAACGATTGGCTATCTGGGGTGCCTGGCTTCGTTGCCACATATTCAGAATTTGCGATTGTTGTTTTATCAGTTTAGTCTTAATAATTATAACTATCACTGTAGTCATGAAATAAAATAAAAAAAGACGCCATATCAGTAAAACGAGTAGTGCATTATTTTTTTTTTTGGCTTCTGTTCAGCTACGACAGCGTTGTAAAAAAAAATGTGAATACAGAACATTTTTGTACCACCCCAGAAGACGGTAATTTTTTTCAAATGCTTTGTGTGTATCAGTATTGCCTGCATGTCCACGAGGTTATAAGTAAACAAACAGCATTACGGCTGAGAAGCTGGTAAGCTCGAATGATACTAAAATGTCCGCTTTTTGGGGGGATTCTCCATGAATAACTATGCAATCTTTACAGTTACAACGCTATTTTATAAAGCAAGCGATTGTGAAGCGTTCTGTCTATACATTTGATTACCTTTACAGCTTACAGCTTTAAATTTGGCAGAACTTAACCATACTATATAAAACTATGTATGCATTACACATTACACTACTTGCATTACCTATAGTGCTCATATAAACACACCAGTTTTGCAAAACAACAAAAGTCACATCTAATAAATTACAAACATACTTTTTTCTATACCTTGCTATATTTTTTCCATACCTTGCAGACTTTTCCATGTTAACAGCTGTCCCCAGTGGTGGGAATGTGTCATTTCACTGTGAAAAATTGCAAAACTGGCAGGTCACCCATATTGATTGGCTCATGGCGGTCATGTTTGTTGATGTAGGTAACTTTTTCTGACTAACTTTTTTAGAGGACAGTACAAAGATAACGTATACCCAAGATTCATGTCAATCAGCCAAAGGGCTCATGAGCAGTTGTTGTTTTGGCAGAAAAAAAAAAAATAATAATCCTAACAAAAACAATAGGCTTCCCCAGCCTTTGGTTTGGAAGCCTAATAATAATAATAATAATAATAATAATAATAATAATAATAATAATAATCCTAACAGAAACAATAGGCTTCCCCAGCCTTTGGTTTGGAAGCCTAATAATCCTAACAAAAACAATAGGCTTCCCCAGCCTACGGCTTGGAAGCCTAATAAATAATAATAATAATAATAATAATAATAATAATAATAATCCTAACAGAAACAATAGGCTTCCCCAGCCTTTGGCTTGGAAGCCTAATTATGATGAGTATAAATGGCAATTGAATAAATTGATGCGTTAAAAGAAAAATTGAGAGACCTAAACATGGAGTCAAAGAAATCGCAATCAAAAAGCATTTCATTGAGCAAACGCACGCAACAATATCCTCCTGGTGTTCTCTACATCGATGGGTACAATTTATTTTGCACAACTTGCAATTTATCTTTGGATCACACTCGAAAGTTAACAATAGACCGACATTTATCATCAGAAAGAACACAGAAAACGAAAAGCTGAGATTGACAGCTATGAGATGGTGTCCTCCAGTAAAAAACGTAAGGGAAATGAAAATTATGAACGCCGACAAGATGTTATTTTCGATTTGACAGAGGCATTTGTTTGTGCTAATATTCCCCTGGAAAAAAAAGTGATAATCCCAAACTACGTGCATTTCTGATCAAACGTAATAAATGCGGGACCAATTCCTACAGCAAGTCAATTGAGAAGGGACTATCTACCCCAAATTGCTGAGCTGCACAAGATGAAAATTGTACAATTGGTAAATATGTCTGACAGTGTATCTGTAGTTACTGACGAGTCTATAAATGCAAAAGTTGTAATGCCCACATAATAGCCCTTGCCAGCAATATCTGGGCAAATAATTTTCCGAAAGCAGACAAGCTGGTTGCAACTGTTAAAAAAAATTGTTTAAACATTTCCCAAGCAGAAAACTATGTTTTAAAAGACCACCTGACAGAAGCAATCCAACAAGAAGGCTGTACTTTACCCATAAAGTTGCACACCATGCATAACACGATGGGGCACATGGTATTGTGCTGCTGAATATCATTCCAAATACATCCCTTTTTACGCAGGCTTCGTGGAAAAGGAAATGCACATTTCACCAAACACTGTAGTGTTAAAGGACCTCCAGAAATTGCTTAAAGATGTGCAAAGTTTAAAATCTCAACTCTCCCTAATTGCGACTCATACATTCACCAGGTTCTACCGACTTAATGTGGTAGATCTCTCAAAGCCTTCATTAGCCCACAAGGGTCCTTGAAGTTGTACACGCACACCACCAACACTAGTTGGCGGTAGCGAGGCGACCCTCGTATGCTGTCCGCTCACGCTCCCTCACGATGGCTCCGGGATACTTTCCGAAAAGTATTGTAACCCTGGTTCCCTGAAAGAGAAGACGACTACCAAACCTTGCAAAGAAGTGAGATCCGCGGAGCGACTACTTATTCCCTCGGCTGGTGGGACCGAGGACATCACTCCACGGAGGGGCCTATCGGTAGCTCTGACATAAAATGCTCAGCGAATACCTACCTAAGGCAGGCATATCCCAAAAGTATTGGTTGGAGGTCGTCTTCTCTTTCAGGGAACCAGGGTTACGGTAAGTAACCTAACGTTTTTTGCTGTACTTGTTTCCTCAGAATATGAACTAAATTGAGTGCAAAATGTTTACTTCTGAGTCAGGTTACCTTGTATAGTTCACATTGAGGTTTAGCTAGCGTACCAGACTCAGTGCATTTGCCAAATGGACCGAGACCAATTTAGGTGTTTCCTAAGTGGACTTTGTTATTCACACCAAACATACCGAACCGTACTGTGCAGAGCAAATCCACTGGATCCTTGATCCTTAGGACTTCTCAGCGCCATCTTAGTCCCCCTCAACCTAATCTACCAATTTACCCATCTGTCAACTGAATTTTTGGACAGTAAATTTATATAATAAATCCAATATTATGTGTTTGGAGAGAGTATGGATGCTTTATATTGCTATAGCAAGGCGATCAATAAGGAATACAATATTATTGTTTCTTTATTTGCATTAGTGCAGTGTATCAGTACAGTTTTTAAAAAATATTTATTTATTTTTAAATTTTTAAGGAGCGTGTGTGTCGACTTAGAAAGGGAGAGCACAAGAGACGAAGAAAGGAAAATGTACAGAAAATACTATGAAAACGGAAAAAGCCTCTAGTGGAAGAAGACTCAGTGAATGCAGTAGTTAACTACAGTGCCTATAGAAAGTCTACACCCCCTTGAACTTTTTTCCACCCCCCTGAGTTAATACTTGGTAGAAGCACCTTTGGCAGCAATTACAGCTGTGAGTCTGTTGGGATAGGTCTCTACCAACTTTTCACACCTAGATTTGGCAATATTTGACCATTCTTCTTTACAAAACTGTTCAAGCTCTGTCAAGTTCCTTGGGGAGCGTTGATGGACAGCAATCTTCAAGTCATGCAACAAATTTTCGATTGGATTTAGGTCGGGGCTCTGACTGGGCCACTCAAGGACATTTACCTTTTTGTTTCTTAGCCACTCCAGTGTAACTTTGGCTGTGTGCTTTGGGTCGTTGTCATGCTGAAAAGTGAACTTCCGTCCCAGTTTCTGCTTTCTTGCAGAGGGCAGCAGGTTTTCCTCAAGGACTTCTCTGTACTACTTTGCTCCATTCATTTTCCCTATCCTGACAAGTGCCCCAGTCCCTGCCGATGAGAAACATCCCCATAACATGATGCTGCCACCACCATGCTTCACAGTAGGAATGGTGTTCTTTGGGTGATTCGCTGTGTTGGGTTTGCACAAAACATAATGCTTTGCATTAAGGCCAAAAAGTTCCATTTTAGTTTCGTCAGACCACAAAACTTGTTGCCACATGGCTACAGAATCTCCTGAGTGTTTTTTTGCATACTTCAAACAGGATTCAAGGTGGGCTTTCTTGAGTAATGGCTTCCTTCTTGCCACCCTACCATACAGGCCAGATTTGTGGAGTGCTTGGGATATTGTTGTCACATGCACACTTTGACCAGTCTTGGCCATAAAAGCCTGTAGCTCTTGCAAAGTTGCCATTGGCCTCTCTGATCAGTCTCCTTCTTGCTCGGTCATCCAGTTTGGAGGGCCGGCCTGATCTAGGCAGGGTCTTGGTGGTGCCATACACCTTCCACTTCTTAATAATCGTCTTGACCGTGCTCCAAGGGATATTCAAGGCCTTTGATATTTTTTTATACCCATCCCCTGATCTGTGCCTTTCAACAACTTTGTCCTGGAGTTCTTTTGAAAGCGCTTTGGTGCTCATGGTTGAGTCTTTGCTTTGAAATGCACTACCCAGCAGAAGGAAATGCTGAATTTAGCCTGAAATCATGTGAATCACTACAATTTAACACAGGTGGAGGCCACTTAACTTGGTGTGTGATTTTGAAGGCGACTGGTTACATCTGAGCTAATTTAGTATTGCTATTACAAGGGGGGTGGACACTTATCCAACCAAGCTATTTCAGTTTTTATTTAAAATTAATTTTCTACAAATTTCTAGAATATTTTTTTCACTTGGAAGTTGTGGGGTAGGATGTGTAGATAAATGAAAAAAAAAAAATATTTGAATGCATTTTAATTCCAGGCTATAAGGCAACAAAAGGTGAAAATTTTGAAAGGGGGTGTAGACTTTCTATAGGCACTGTACATAGAGAGCAGCAACTTCACGGACTATAATATTATGAATATTATTGAGACAGGACTAAATAGCTGTGAAAAAGACATTGTTACTTTATCATGACACGACTTCAATAAAATTTAGCATTTTACTCGCCCAAAATACATTTTAGTCATAGGTAGAAGGCTGTGTGGTCCAGTGGTTAAAGAAAAGGGCTTGTAACCACGAGGTCCCCGGTTCAAATCCCACCTCAGCGTGACCCTGAGCAAGTCACTTAACCTCCTTGTGCTCCGTCTTTCGGGTGAGACGTAGTTGTAAGTGACTCTGCAGCTGATGCAGAGTTCACACACCCTAGTCTCTGTAAGTCGCCTTGGATAAAGGCGTCTGCTAAATAAACAAATAATAATGCCTAAATTGGAGAATAAATTACTCAATGACCTGACCCGAACCTGCAAAACACTACAACACCGCCTTCTTACCCGCTTTAATAAGCAACCCGACCTGAACCTGCAAGTGTTTGTCCTTTACCTACTGCCGCCGTCAACTGAATCTCTCACGCTCTCACATTCACACACGTAGAGGGCTGTGATTGGCTAAAAATTCTGTATGTTATAGGCAGGGCCAATAGAAAACTACGGAAATATTTGGGAGAAATTGTGGGGACATTTGACCAAATTTTGCAGAAAACTGCAGGGGGTATTTATGGGCAAATTAATATGGTTATAATGCCTTTTTTTCTACTACTACAAAGAAGAATCAAAATATCATAGATTGTTGCAAAAAAGCAACTTTATTGAGAAAACCCTCCATTTTTAGTTATCCCTCCCTTCCCTCAGGATGTGGGTCGACACCCTTTGACCTGGGTTGAGGGAGACAAAATACATGATGGCCGTTCGTAAGCTGACAAAATAACACAGCCACGCATGCGTGAAGATTTCACTTCTACAAGGAACATTTCTGTTTAGCCATATTTTTGTTGATTGAGACACACTATGAGCCAGATTGCAGCAGGGATGAATAAATGTTTGCTCTAATCAATATCTGGGCTGACAATTCAATCCAGAGAAGCTTGGATGGAACCATCCGTAACAAGCTGCTTCCGGGGCATTGATACGCGCATTGTGTACTTGCATCTGTCACCCAGTTCAACCCTGCTTTATCAAAAGTAGTGTGAAATCGCGTAGCTGATCCGCATGACACCGGGTCCCGACCTGGGTAGAGCATGCCAGTGTAAAAGGGGCTTAAGTTAATATTTTAAATGACTCACTTTGGATAACTTCTATTTACATGTAAACAAATATTTTCAAACTGACAAATGACATGTAAGTAAATATATGTATATGAAAGAGTAAGTAGTAGGGTTCCGAAAAATATAGCGTTACACATCCCCACGTGTTGCTACAACTGTTTAAATAATGTACGGTATCTGTAATTTTTCTTTTCATTGTTAACATCATGACAACTTTTTACACTTACTACTTTAAAGTCGGTTTCAAAGCTCTTTTCAAAATGTCCGCTCTAGTGCACTGATAGTGTAAGAATTATTGCCCACAAAAATTACAGGTATGTTATTTAAACAGTTGTAGCAACGCATGGGGACATAAAACGCTATATTTTTTTGGAACCCTGCTACTTACTCTTTAAATATTAGCTGGCATTACAAAACATTTGCAGTAAATAGTGTAAGTTACATATAATCTAAAAGCTAAATTCAAAATGTAATCATTAAAACACAGTTTGTGTTATAGTATTACTGATTTAAAATTGAGCTGCTGTAGCTTTAAGAGAGTGATGTTATGTGCTGCAGTGCTTGCCATGGCGGTGAAGGAGTTATAGGTGAGTCCTGGTTGTAGTACAAGCATGTAGTCAGTGCGCTACTTTGGTAGCTTCAAACTTGCAAGAATATCAGTTCATATTCCTATTTGTATAATCAGAAAAGGCATACCATAAAATCAAGTTAGTGTCTATCCGGGAGACACAAGAATAAACATTACCTGGATTGGTTGCACAAACATCTGTCTCGAAGTGATTTATTTCACAGATTGGCCAGTGACAATAGCATTACATATCAGTAGCAAACAGGTGCAATTATTCGATTATTCGATTAGCTGATTAATCGATATATATAAATATATATATATATATATATATATATATATATATATATATATATATATATACAGACGTGCTCAAATTTGTTGGTACCCCTCCACAAAAAACAAAGAATGCACAATTTTCTCTGAAATAACTTGAAACTGACAAAAGTAATTGGCATCCACCATTGTTTATTCCATATTTAATAGAAATCAGACTTTGCTTTTGATTTTTTTATTCAACATAATATTGTAAATAATAAAACAAATGAAAATGGCATGGACAAAAATGATGGGACCACTAACCTAATATTTTGTTGCACAACCTTTAGAGGCAATCACTGCAATCAAACGTTTTCTGTAGCTCTCAATGAGACTTCTGCACCTGTTAACAGGTAGTTTGGCCCACTCTTCCTGAGCAAACTGCTCCAGCTGTCTCAGGTTTGATGGGTGCCTTCTCCAGACTGCAAGTTTCAGCTCTTTCCATAGATGTTCGATAGGATTCAGATCAGGACTCATAGAAGGCCACTTCAGAATAGTCCAATGTTTTGTTCTTATCCATTCTTGGGTGCTTTTAGCTGTGTGTTTTGGGTCATTATCCTGTTGGAGGACCCATGACCTGCGACTGAGACAGAGCTTTCTGACACTGGGCAGTACGTTTAAGCTCCAGAATGCCTTGATAGTCTTGAGATTTCATTGTGCCCTGCACAGATTCAAGGCATCCTGTGCCAGGCGCAGCAAAGCAGCCCCAAAACATAACCGAGCCTCCTCCATGTTTCACTGTAGGTATGGTGTTCTTTTCTTTGAAAGCTTCATTTTTTCGTCTGTGAACATAGAGCTGATGTGACTTGCCAAAAGCTCCAGTTTTGACTCATCTGTCCAAAGGACATTCTCCCAGAAGGATTGTGGCTTGTCAATATGCATTTTAGCAAATTCCAGTCTGGCTTTTTATGTTTTTCTTTCAAAAGTGGAGTCCTCCTGGGTCTTCTTCCATGGAGCCTGCTTTAAGCTCAAAAAGCGACGGATGGTGCGATCAGAAACTGACGTACCTTCACCTTGGAGTTCAGCTTGTATCTCTTTGGCAGTTATCCTTGGTTCTTTTTTTCTACCATTCGCACTATCCTTCTGTTCAATCTGGGGTCGATTTTCCTCTTGCAGCCGCTACCAGGAGGTTGGCTCCAGTTCCATGGACCTTAAACTTCTTAATAATATTTGCAACTGTTGTCACAGGAACATCAAGCTGCTTGGAGATGGTCTTGTAGCCTTTACCTTTACCATGCTTGTCTATTATTTTCTTTCTGATCTCCTCAGACAACTCTCTCCTTTGCTTTCTCTGGTCCATGTTCAGTGTGGTGCACACAATGATACCAAACAGCACAGTGACTACTTTTCTCCATTTAAATAGGCTGAATGACTGATTACAAGATTGGAGACATGTGTGATACTAATTAAAGAAACTAATTAGTTTGAAATATCACTATAATCCAATTATTTATTATCTTTTCTAAGGGGTACCAACAAATGTGTCCAGGCCATTTTAGAATATCTTTGTAGAATAAGCAATAATTCATCTCTTTTCACAGCTTCTTTGCTTTATTCTATGACATACCAAAGGCATGCAAGTATACATGATAAAATAGCTTTTAATTTCATCACTTTTCAGGAGGAATGAAGCATTATTTCAATGAGCTGTAAGGGTACCAACAAATTTGAGCACGCCTGTATATATATATATATATATATATATATATATATATATATATATATATATATAAAATGTCAAGATTAAAACCCCTAGTAAAAACAGTGCCCCTTGTTGGAACAGATAACAAAGATGTTCGGAATGTGCTTAAAACGGTTCTCTTCCCCCTCCACCTTCTGCAGCTTGGCTTTCCTGCTAGCTGCCCAGAACCTAAAATAGGAACAGGCTTTTTTAGCCAAAATATATGATGTAATTCACGTTGACGCTCTGGTTCACAAACTGCACAGTGATGGTCTTGAACTTGGCTTGTGTGACTGGTGCAGCCACAAAACATTCACATAATTTGGACATTTACCTGGTGGAACATCCTCCAGAAACAATCAAGTAAGTATGGGTAACGGAAATGTCAAATTCTCTGGTCCCTGGCAAATAGATTAGTGTGAATACTTCTCTTAGCGACATTTCTAACGATTATTTCAATCATTTTCTTCCGATGAATTCTCTAATGCAGGGCTTTTGAACCGGAGGTAATTAAAGTAAAAGAAAATAATGATCTTCAGTTGATGTATTTAACAGTATTATATATAATCTCTAAACCATTGTGCATAAATATTTCATTTTTGTTCAGCAGCTTGAAGTTTACAGTCTGACTATAGTTTCAAAATTATCATCCACCTGTATGCATGCGTGATTTCGATTGAGCAGATTTCCACTCTACTATTAGATGTGGCTGCATTTTAGTAACAGCAACAGCATTGGTTTGAATTTGTTTTCGGTGTTTGATACGAGTACATCCAGATTATCGTGTGGATCATTTTTATGTAGGCTTTAATAAAAATGTTAGTTATTATAGTTTTATCTGGAGGTTAATATTGTTGATGTTGAAACATTTTAAATGGCACACAATTATGCTGAGATGGGAAGTAAATGGTAACGTGATAAACATTTACAGTGCATACTATTTTGGATTATTTTTAATAACTTTGCTGAATAGAAAGCGATGTGCATCCAAAGACTAATTTTTTAAGAATTAAAGTTAATTACTGTTTGGGGGCTCCCGAGTGGCGCATCCAGTAAAAGCACTCGCTAGAGTGCAGGATCCGCTCTATAGCCTGGACGTCGCGAGTTCGAGTCCAGGCTATTCCACAGCCGACCGTGGACGGGAGCTTCCAGGGGGCGGCGCTCAATTGGCCGAGCGTCACCCGGGGGGAGGGAGGGTTAGGTCGGCCAGGGTGTCCTCGGCTCACCGCGCACCAGCGACCCCTGTGGTCTGGCCGGGCGCCTGCGGGCTTGCCTGTAAGCTGCCCAGAGCTGCGTTGTCCTCCGACGCTGTAACTCTGAGGCGGCTGCCCGGTGAGTTCGCAGTGTGTAAAGAAGCGGGCGGTTGACGGCACACGCTCGGAGGACAGCGTGTTTCATCTTCGCCCCTCCCGAGTCAGCGCAGGGGTGGTAGCGGTGAGCTGAGCCTAAAAAATAATTGGGCATTTCAAATTGGGGAGAAAATAATAATAATAAAAACTAATTGGCAACGACTAAATTTATAAAAAAAATAAATAAATAAATAAATAAAAAAAAGTTAATTACTGTTTGGTATTCTGTCCTAAGCCAGCAGTTTGTCAGTTCCAAACTGTTGTGACATAAATTATATATTAAATAAACAGGGAATATTGTAATCTGTTGATCAGCTTATTCTGCCTTGTATTGGAACCATAACCATCAGCAGAGCGGAAATTGTAAAGAGGTTCTTGAGCTGAAACCTCCAGACAGAAGGAGTACAGTTTTGAAAAAAAGGGTGAAAACCACTGCAGTAGAGGTCAAAATAAAATGTTTCCTAGTCACAGCTGGGGAAGGAGCATTTTGTCCCCCTTCCCCACCGACTACATCAGAAAATGTTAGTTTAGTGAGAAAAATATATGATCTGGGTTCAGAAGGGCTGGACTCAAACCCTGAGGCACATCCCATTTTGTTTTATCACGTATGCATGAGAGTTTGAAAGATGTCCACCACAGCAGAAATTCTTCTACACATAACAGGGCAGCAGTGTGGAGCAGTCGTTAGGGCTCTGGACTCTTGAGCAGAGGGTCATGGGTTCAGTCCCAGGTGGGGGACACTGCTGCTGTACCCTTGAGCAAGGTACTTTACCTAGATTGCTCCAGTAAAAACCCAACTGTATAAATGGGTAATTGTATGTAAAAATAATGTGATATCTTGTAACAATTGTACGTCGCCCTGGATAAGGGCGTCTGCTAAGAAATAAATAATAAAATAAATAATAATAACACAGACTATAACTTTAAGACCCTGTGGATAATCAGAAATGATACAGTAGATTTGCAAAAATGTTTTCCTCTTGCAGTTAGCATTCTTGTCAGCGTGTAGTCTGTAAATCACTGTTACTTATTCCATAGGTGAAATGTGCTGCAACACAGTATAATACATTTAAATATATCTAGGTTCAGCTTCAAAAGGCACTTACCAAAATGACTTGAAAGAGAACAGGAAAAAGCTGTTTTTCTTCAATGAGCCTGCAAGAGAAAGAAAAAACAAACCATTAATTTCAGGAGTGCCATGAATGTTTAATCTTAATTATGGTGCTACATTATTTCTGTAAGTAAACTTTGCATTGCAGCATGATTTATACACTGCCATGATCAGTGATCTGGAACGGTGGTGACCTTTGACTAATTTGCTCAACTAAATAAGCTTTACAACAGCTCGCCAGTACAAGTAATGTAGCAGTTTATTGAAAATGACTTCCTCGCTCCCTTATTGATCAAACTTTTTAACTCACAACCAGTTACTGAATATGTAAGGGAATGGTGTAAAAACAAATCCTATTTTAAAACAGCATGACAGAGCTTGTGTGAGCATTATTGTGGGTTGTAAAGAGGATATCTTAGACACAGCACTGTTTTAGAACAAATATTTCTTTCTTTCTTTGCTTAAATACACAAGTTTTTTGTACACGGTGTAGTAACATGAATGCTCAAAAAGGAAGGCGGCGCCAAACTATATTAGATATTATCCGATTACTTGGGATGACTTAACATTTTTGTGAACTTTCTTTTTTAAATCGTTACTTTCCCATTTGTTTAGTTGCATGTGATGGTAGCACTTTCACAGTCAAAGAAACAAAAAAGCTTATCAGCCAATCAGTGTCACCTGTCACTGTTTCCAGCTTCCAAACTATTTCTATGTGCTGTCTTGATGTGGATACATTTTAAAATTACAGCATTTTGGTGAACAACAAATGTTTCTAAAAATACTGTTACAGTTGTACAAAAATGCTCCAAGCCTCGTATACAGTAAACAGTGCATTTGTAAAATTCACCAATGCTACTTTGAATCCCAGTGTACCACTAAAATCTTATTCTGCTAGGCAAATATTATTACTAATGTGATTAAATACAGTCATATGTTTTGGCCAGAACTGTATTTAATTTATTTAAAAATCGTTATGTTTTATGCATATTTAAAAAAAAATACTGTAAATTACCATAAATACGTTGTCAGTCATAAAGTCATTTTCTCTATAGAACGGCATAATAGATAGAGCGAACTCAATTTACTATCGATCACGCTGTACCAGAGCGTGTTTGGATAGGATTCTTCTTCAGTGCAATGCCAGTTACCGTGCTGCTAAACGTCACGGAGCAGTGCTTGGCACATAATGCACATTTCTTGCTTTCATTTTGTGTTTTTTGTGCCGCCCCTCTAAATTTGCCTAGTTTGCCTAGGCCTTCTTCCAGGACTGTCTACAGCTATGGCCAAAAGTTTTGCACACCTAGAATTTTAGGATTGAGACATCGTTTAAAAAAAGAAACTACATGAACATATTTTAGATAAACTAAAATATTATATCTAAAAAGTCTACCGTAAGCCATATTAAAAGTAGAGTATCATGTTAGATTTCAAAATGTCACATTTTTCAATTTTTTAGAGTTTTTCATTAAGTATATGGAAAACTACAATGCGGTATGTAATTCAATATGTTAACATAACATTATTCAACAGGTTTCATTCGACTTTATGAAGCAAAACTCTAATAAAAATACCATTGTAAAAAAAAAGAATGATTTTTGAATCACTTATGTTTTTTTTGTAATATCACAAAAAACTTGCTTGGGGAGCACCAGACAGAGCAGTTACAGTAATTCAACTTAAATAACACATCATATGCAGGGGTCAGCACAGTCATGTTACATGACAGACACCTTATAAAATACTAACCTCACTAATGGACATGATTATATATCATGTCCGTTAGTATTACGTACATTTAATTATAATATAAAATAAACATAGTTCATAATGCTGTGCTAGCATTACTGACACACTGTCCGATTTAAGCCCCACAATTTTCTGTACTGGGTAATTATTTTGTTCATTTTCCAAAAAACTGAATATGGCTGCACTTAAGACTTTCTCCATTACAGTGTCCAAATATTTCTGTTAGGTTAAAAAACTTAGAGTGAACCTGCTTCAACATTTACAAAACAATGGTAAATAATAAGTTGACTCGTGTCACTTTAGTCAGTGCTTTCATCACACATTCTGCGCACAAAGGGTAGATTTACTGCTGATTTCAGGGTTTAGCTGAAAAGGCAGTCGCCAAATTTCTCATTGTTTCTGGCAACAGTTTATGCACTACAGTGCAGTCTTTGGAAGGCAGTGGAATTGGGGTAAGCAAGACAGAGCTCATTCTGTGTGTCTTTCTGGTCCAAGTTTACAAATGCCGACATACACCTGACCCTCTGTTTTCTTTCGCTTCTCTTACAAACATCTCCTTTTCTGCTGCAGACATGCTTAGCATTTTCATAATCTTTTTACACCATTTGTCAACATGATCTCTGGCCACTGTATATTTTAAATCTTTCTTTACCTGATCACACCTCATGCATTCCACCCCTGGACCGTTCAAAAACAAAATATTGATTTTGCCAAGCTGGATTGAAATATCTTCTTTTAGGTTTCGGTGCAGCTATCTTCGGAGGGTATCCGATACTGGACTAACGTCTGCTTTACTACTACTACTACGACTACTACTATTATTATTATAACAGTACAGCTTAAAAAAAAATACATTGTGGTTGTGACAGAGACAAAATGCTTCTTGGTGATAAATCTCCCTCCCGACCTGTGAGGGCGCTGTGTAAAGGGAACAGAGTGCCCTGGATTGGATGGCCAGACAACTCATTCCCAGGGTTAAGCGGAAGTCGGCCATCTAGAAAGGGGGCGGAGCTACAGTACACTAAATCATCAACCCGGAAGGGAAATGATGTGGCAGCGGCGGATTGGAGGAGCGGTTGCAATCATTAACCAAGGGGGCGTGACTGACGGTATATAAGAGGACGTAGCGAGGTGATCTGATCCTTTGTTATGGTTAACGCTGAACCGGAAGGAGACCCCGTATTGCAATCATGAGTGTTTTGTTTGTTTTGTCGTGTCTTTGTTTGTTGTTATTAGATGGTTAACACAATCTGGAGCTGTCACTAAAGGCCAGTACCAAACCCGGACAACACTGCACTTGTGTCACGATTAACTGTATTTGCACCACAAGCACTATAGCACTCACTCTGGAGTTGTGATTGTGTTTGTGTTATTTGTGGGTGTTTAAATACTAGGACTATTATTTTGGGACTGAACCCGTGGATTAAACGGAGCAAAACACAACGCTGTGTATTGCCTGTTATCATCAGACTTTGGATTACAAAATAAACCATAATTTCACCAGTACTTTGTTGTTTGTCATTGTCTTGAGCACTGCATCACCTCTACACCTGCGCACTGCAAACCACTTTGCCACAGTGGTACAATGGTATTTTTTTTTAATTTGGAGGCTATATTTAAGCAATAAGGCACAAGAGGGATGGGTTGTGCTGGATATTGTCACTTCTTGGTGCGTTGTTAGGCACGAGACGTAATTGAGTGCCTGCAACCAACCAAGAAGTGACAATATCCAGCACAAGCCATGCCCTCAAGTGCCTTATTGCTTTTATAACACCAATTTATAAACATTTTATCAAAAAGAAAGGAGAAATCAGTATAGTTTTAAAGATTTATTAACATTCTGAGGTATGACCTTCCACAACAGAAAATAGTCCCTATGAACAAATCTTTTTTTTTTTTTTTTGTTGCAGTAAATTGATTTTTTTAAAAATACTTTTAAGACTTTTTTTAAGACTTTAAAATAACTATAAAAACCTTGCTTGGATGTGTTTCAGTTCATTTTTCTGACTTTAAATAACTAAAAAAAAAAAAACCTTGCTTAGTTGTACATGTGAGGTGCCTGTCTTCCTGCATATTCTAGGTAACGTTGTTGCTAGTTAATTCACTCCCATTGGCTCTAGCGTTACCAAACAGTGCAAGAGTTTAAGGTGCTTTGTTGGGATGAAGATTATTAAGTAACTTACTTAAAGTCACATTGTATATTTTTTTCAGAAAGCCAGTCATTTAAGCATTAACAGCCCAATTTGTTTGTTTTGTGGTATGAATTTCATTTCTCAAATTTTTTTTTCTAGCACATCAAAGTTAAATCTTTGTACCTGAGTCAGTGCGCGGTACAGTAAAGGAGAAGAGAGACAGTGAAGAAAAGCGAGAGTCAGGTGGTTAAGACCATCGCGTGTAGTAATGTAAATACTGTCAAAAAATATAAAAATATCTACAGTTAAAAATTAATGAAGAGTCAGTGTGGAAGGGTGGTGGGCAATTCACACACACGGGAGACAAGTTTTATTTGTAATGCCATTCAGGCGCACTGATTTATTTTTACCCGCAGAGGGCGCTGTTGTCCATGGCCTGAATACTGGCAACAGTAAACAGGACCAAAGGTTTACCAATGCTGGTATAGAGTCCAATGCACATACAAGTGCTCAAAATAATAATGAAAACAAAATGTGAAAGAAAAAGGGAAAATAAAACACAGTAATAAAATTACAAAACAAAGGTGCTGCTTACGCAGTGCCCCCACTGCCGCTAAGCCGGTCAGTACGCTCAGTTAATTCCTATACACTGGGGTGGCTAGAGTTCCCCGTACAACTACATCACGCCCCCTCGGGTACGTAATTATTTCTTTTACTTTTTAGTTTCTTTTAAGGCAGGCTATCTCACTCAGCCGTGCTTGCCTGCTCTTTCTTTTCACTGACGTCTTCCGCCAGCGTCACTGGGTATCCTCTCTCCGGCCCCCCGAATGCACAACCAAGCACAGTTCTTATGGGCTGAGCAATTTATTATTATTTGTTTAATTTAGCAGTCGTCTTTATCCAAAGCGACTTACAGAGACTAGGGTGTGTGAACGATGCATCAGTTGCAGAGTCACTTACAACTACGTCTCACCCGAAGGACGGAGAACAAGGAGGTTAAGTAACTTGCTCATGGTCACACAATGAGTCAGTGGCTGAGGTGGGATTTGAAACGGGGACCTCCTGGTTACAAGCCCTTTTCTTTAACCGCTGGACCACACAGCCTCCTAGGCCTGCCTCTCAGCCACTCAAGAGAGAGGGAAAGCCCACACACCCTCTTCCCCACCTCTCCGTGTCATCGCCATGACTGACAGGCGGATCTTGCGAGACTGCTGCCCTCTTCCTGCAGAACCACAGACACACCAGATAATCAGCACAGATCTCCCCTGTTACAGTCAGTTTCACAAAACAATGGCTGATACCAACTAAAATGAGAGAAATAAAACTGAATATCTGACAACTGGATCCGGCCGAAGTTACAGAAAATGACTGGTATGTACGACAAATAAAATACCAAACAAACATCTTGTTTAAAATAGCAAACTGATTCGTAGTGCAAATTAATAAAAACTGGAAGACACCTTGATGTCTTAAGTATCTTCCATGACAGCAGGTATTCTGACAGGTGTTTTCTTTGATTTTGGTGGCGCAGTGATACGTGGTTAAGCAAAGGTACAGTAATTTGCCTTTGTTCCAAAGTAGTTCCTAATCGTGACATTGTGCTGGATATAGTTATGGCTTGGAACACTGATGGACCAATCAGCATGCAGCATTCTAACAATCCATTTTATAATAATAGTAATATATAAATATACAGTTGTAGTCAAAAGTTTACATACCCCAATGGAAATTTATAATTGTAGCAAATATTTTGCTTTTGTGGATGAGGAAAAAAGTTACAAGAAATAGACTGGAGGTGGAGGTGGGTTGTCGATGATTTGTGGCACACTCCACAACCCGGTTTCTCAGAGACATCAGATTCAGTGGTCAAGAGTTGTGACACATAGTGAAGAACTTATCTGAACAGGAGAGAGGAGCAGCAACTGGCTCTGGTTGAGACGAAAAGAGTCTAGTTGGGGACCTCAAGCATAGTAGAAAGAAAGCAAAGTCGATGGAAAGGAAGGTAAGTAAGCTGGGCTTAGCTGAGTGGGGGACGGAGGGGGTGATGCTGGGACACCAGAATCTCTGTCGAGCCCTCTTAAGTTGTCGTGGGCTAGTCAACGAAACACCAAGGATGGGAAGTGCCCACTTATAGACCCCAGAGAAGTACCCTACTCAGCTCAGTCCAGATGGTTGTCATGCTGATGCGCTAGGGAGGCAGCACTGTGGTGGTTGATCTCTGGAGCCAGTATTGCAGCCGTTGTGTGCGCTGATGCACCAGGGAGGCAAAATAGGCTGATCCCTGGAGCCAGCATTACACTTCAGCCATCAACACCAGGCAAAATTATATCTACATCATCTGATGGAAGGAAACACAGATGGATCGCATTAGTTTACAGTAAAAGAAGCTATGTCTTAGTTGGTGCTTATCTTGCCGAGAGCTGAGTCCAATATAAGCATGAAGTTTTAACACCTACTCTCATGTAATGGAAATCATAATGCTATGATAGTATTGTCTACAAGGTGCTAGAAATTTCAATATGATAACGCAGAACCTAACTCTAGAAAAGTCTAGAAAATGCTGGATTGTAGGAGAACATTCTTAGAGAGTATAAAAGGGTTAGGCATAGGATGATTGCTGTCATTACCAATAAGTCAATATGGGAAAAAATAAAGAGCTATCTGAAGACCTTAGGCAGATAATTATGTATTGTCATAAAGCTGGAGAAGGATACAAGATTTCCAAGCATTTGAGTATCCCAATTTCAACTAATGTTTCTGTTATCAAGTAGTACAAGACTCATGGTACTGTCACAATGCTCCCTCGGTCTGGAAGAAAGAAGGTTCTTTCACCAAGAACAAGTAGAAGAGTTGTGAAGAAGGTTAATAATAATCAGCAATTGCCTGCCAAAGGATTGGCTGCAAGTGGGACTGGGGTTTCTATTTCAACCATAGGTTGAGTATTGCATGGTGAAGGTCTCAATGGTCGCAGGCCAAGGAAAAAGCCACTCTTAGGAAAACGTCACAACAAGGACAATCGCTTAAAGTTTGCAAAACGGCATTTGAATGACGGATATGAGTTCTGGTCAAAGGTTTTCTGGAGTGATGAAACAAAAATCAAGCTATTTGGTCACGCTGATAGTCGTTATGTTTGGAGAAAGTCTGGTGAGGCGTACAAAGAAAAGAACACCATACTTACTGTCAAGCATGGAGGTGGTAATATCCTTCTATGGGGCTGTTTTACCTCTAATGGCACAGGAAATTTAGTTCCTATACATGGTTAAATGGATTCCATAGCAAACCAAAAGATATTGGCCAATCACCTGAAACCCTCCGCTACAAAACTTGGTTTAAAGTGCAACTGGACCTTCCAACACAACAACAATCCAAAGCACACATCAAAATCTACTTTAGAATGGTTTTCAACAATTTTGCTTTCAAGAATGGTAAAAAAATCACTAAAGAATCATGCCAAAAGCTCATTAACAAATATTCTAATCGTTTAAAAGATGCTATTATTGCTAAAGGTGCCTCAACTAGCTATTAATTTCATTTTCCTTGTCAGGGCATGAATACTTTTGAATTAGCAATTTTGGAGTTTTGCAAAAAAATTGCTGAAATAAATAATTGTAGACATCTATTTCATGTAATTTTTTTTCCTCATCCACAAAAACTAAACTTCTGCTACAAAAGATTTTTCCTATAATTATTTGTTTTTGAGAAATTTCTAGAAATTATAAATTTCCATTGGGGTATGTAAACTTTTGACTACAACTGTTGTAGAGGTTGGCATGGGTACCCGAAAACCCGGGTAAAACCCGAGTTTTAAATTACCCGACACTACCCGGGTCTCTTTTTACTATCCGGGTTAAGATTTATTAATTTGAGAATTTAAATAAAAAGTAGAAAATATGACAATACAGTTGTAAGCGTGGGTCTCTGGTCGGCGTAATAAAGACAACGTTAAAACAAGCTTTTGCATTAAGTCTTTTCTTTACTGACAGGATATCAATGTTTTACAGAAAACAATAACACAGAGAGCGGCAAGTACACCTCAATAATAATAACTGTGGCAACTATTCTAGAGAACTAAATCGGAAACAAAAGAACATAACGACAGGGCTCTACAGTGCGACTAATTTGGTTGCACATATGGCTCTGTGTTCAGCAGGACAGTTTGGGATAGTTGAGGCTTTTCAAATCACAACTCAATGCATTCTGGTAAGCGTAGTCCTGCTTCTCTTAAAGGTAAGAATGGTACCTGAGACAGGTAAAATGTACCAGAATGCAATGGGTTACAAGTTGAAAAGACTGAATTACCCCAAATTGTCCCGCTGAACACAGAGCCATATGGCCACACTTAATCACAAAAAAACTACAATTCCCATACCCTGTCTTTACAAGAAATGAGCAGTGAAGGTATTTATTATTATTATTATTATTATTATTATTATTATTATTATTTTGAAGTTTCCAGTACAGAAAAAGGTCTACAGATCTGAAGGGACTAAATGTATGTGTACTATATAGTATTTAAATATGTATCATGCACTTAAAACATTTATATGTGATATATATATTTTTTTTTTTATTGTTACCCAGGTATTTTTCACGGCGGGTACCCGGTTCTGGATTTTCTACCCGTGCCAACCTGTAACATATATATATATATATATATATATATATATATATATATATATATATATATATATATATATATATATATATACCAGCGCTAAAATATTGTTTTTCAATTTCCTTCAAAATAGGGGTACCTTGTCCAAGGAAAATGTTTCAAATAATACCTTCCAGCAGTGAAACCGTAGCAAGGTAGAAAGACGGCTACTCCCATCAACAAAATCCAGATCCGTAGCAGATACTTAATAAAACAAACTTTATTCTTACATTAGCACATCAAAATAGTGTTTGCTAATGTGTTTCAACAAAAACATGTCTTCATCAGAGCAAATGATATATATATACACACACCGTATTCCTTTGAATTTAAGACGCAAACCAAATTTTCCACCCCCAATTTGATGAAAAAAATAAACATCAAATAAATATGTATTTATAAAGATACAACCTCAGTTACGCATATGGACAAAGCTTGCGGCCGTCTGATATCACACAGAGGATTACAGTTATGTGCTGCTTCTCATTTCCAGTCGTGATTACTCACACCTGTTTTTCTCTGAAATTGTGAACTGTAGTATTGCTTGGCATGTCGAAAAATACGGGGGACTGATCAGCATTTCCAATTTGTCCAAGCTGGTACTGTTTGTTAGAAACGCTGAAATTGTAAAAAAGCTTCTCTTTGAATTCCTCAGGAAGCTAATGACACGTCTTTGAAAATGGCTGTCTGTATGTCATGGATGATTCGAGATCGGGCAGTAACGTTTTGGTTCGTCTTTTCGAAATAATCTTTGGCTGCCGACTAGATCCTTCGGCGCACATTGTGGGCATGGGCACGAACATTCTGTAGCTCTGCATATAACACGTTCTGTTCAAAAGTTTAATAACAAACTTTGCATGTCTGTAAAAGAAGTATTATTATTATTATTTGTTTATTTAGCAGACGCCTTTTCAAAGGTGACTTACAGAGACTAGGGTGTGTGAACTATGCATCAGCTGCAGAGTCTCTTACAACTACGTCTCACCCGAAATACGGAGCACAAGGAGGTTAAGTGACTCGCTCAAGGTCACATAATGAGTCAGTGGCTGAGGTGGGACTTGAACCGGGGACCTCCTGGTTACAAGCCCTTTTCTTTAACCACTGGACCACACAGCCTCCTAGGTATTACCCATTACCAAAGCCTGTAAGACATTTTTCTTTATCGTAAAACAAGATGACAGGACAGTTCAAAGAGTGTAAAATGGCTGGCATAAGTTCGTATTAAAAATCCATCACCTCTGAGCCAAAAATTCAGTCTAGCATACTAACTTAAGCTGCACAAAAGCACAAAGGTGGTAAAGTAACTCGAGTACTTTTATAATTATATCCTGATCTTAAAAGAATTAAAACACAGTTTACATCGGAAGATTCAGATTACCAACAAGCAATGATAATATTAAGAGTTGTTAATGTAAAGACTTTAAAACCAGTCACAGAGTGGTGGCAAGTTAAACAGAATACATACATACATAAATAAATAAATAAATAAATAAATAAATAAATAAATAATAAAAAGTGACACATAATTTGCAGTGACATGTTGTCATGTTACTGATACAATAAGATTTGAAAGCCTAGTTTATTGCCTGTATAAAAGCCTCTTACTGTGTTTTAAAAAAACAAAGACCTTTCCTAAACTGTCTAATTTCCAAATTGTCGAGTTTATTTTTTATTTTCCTGTCCCTTCATAGTAATTCATATTGTAAAGTTCAGTCAGATGTGTGATTTAATATGTGAATCCTTACTATACATTTTATATCTTTGAGTATTTTTATAAACTACAGTCACATAAAATGTGGTCTTCCTGTCTGCTTCACATTGGTAACATCCATTTTTTGCTCACATGACAGACAACACTTCAAGTGCTACAGTCATCTTCCATCCTCAAAGAGAATCAAACCAGACGCTTATTAGCTGTTGCTAATGCCACTTTTCTAGGGTCCCTTTTCTTAAGATACTGGAGATTGAACATTAATTTCTGTTGTTCAAAGAAACCAAGGATTTGATTGATTACCAGAGCTTTAAAGGGTTATTATATAATCTAAGTGGAGACTTGTTTAAAAAAAAAACAAAGCTTCAGCTTTCTAGATTGACTGTTTACCAGAGGCGATGGGAATTACCGGCAGACTAACTAAATATATTATACTTAGTGTTCCACATTTTTGGTATTTTATCTTTAAAAAAAAAATTCCTGGAATTTTTCGGAGTTTATTTTACATATATTTAAATTGGGATAAAATCAGTAAAAAATAATTTTTAATTGAAACATCGGTAAAAATCGGAAAGAAATATCTCAGTAAACACACTTTACATGTGGAATATGATGCATAGCAGTTCTGGTTTCTGATTAAGTTTATTGTGCCTGGCATCTATGATGAAGTAGAATCTGTGCAAGTCGAAGCCACATTTAGATGCGTCAAAAATCACACTGGACATTTCCATCAATGCGCTCCATAAGTTTACCAACTAAAGCATACTAACTAAACCAAATCCTGCCTTTTTACCAAAGTCTATCTCTGCATGTCAACCAGTCTGTGGAATTGGAGGCTTTACATCCACCTATTTTCCAGTCTGACAGAGAGTGACCGCTCCATACGCTCTGCCCAGTTCGGGCCCTGGCATACTACGTTGACAGGACAAAGTTGGAGGCAGTCCAAACAATTTTTTGTCTGCTATGGGACAAAGTCCCATGGTCAAGCCCTGTCTAAGCAGCGGCTGTCCAAGTGAAAAGCAGACATGATCAGGACTGCCTATGAGCTGGCCAACTTGCCCCCTCCAGAAAAGCTTACTGCCCATTCCACCAGGGGCATGACAACATTGTGGGCTTTATTCCAGAGTGCATCCTTCTGAGACATTTGCAATGCAGTGGTGTGGGCTACTCCCCATACCTTCACTAGGTTCTAAAGACTGAATGTCGTGGGTCTCAAAACCCTGGTGGCTTCTCAGTCGACCCTTACATCACAGGCAGCCTCTTTGCTTAGCATTCTAGCATTCCAGTCATTCTTCAATCTTGCCCTTGCAAACGGCTTTGGTACACCCACCCATACGGTAATGGTTACATTTCGTACTTGACAGGGAACGTTAGGTTATTATCATAGCCCTGGTTCCCTGAAATAGAAATATAACCATTAACCTTCACGGTCGCTGCATCTATGATTGCAGCCATCTTGAAGGAAAAATGATGATGAGATCTGTGAGCGCAGTCTTTTTGTGCCCTCAGGGGCGGGCCATGACTGTGTCACTGGCTCAGAGAGCAGCTTTAGCATATCATATTCAGGATTCGGGTCTTTAGGAAGTAAACACCCATGAGGTAATGGTTACATTTCTATTTCAGGAAACCAGGGTTATGTTAATAACCTAACGATTTAATTATTTTGTTTTCATCCATGATTGTGATTGACTGTGCCTCGTGTTTCATTGAAATGAAAACATAAAACAAGTGCAGTTTATTTTTATATTTTTGTATGGTTTTTACGTGTTCTCTTTAGTCTAGATATGTCAGTCTATGTAAGTTTGCACACACTCCTCTCTTTTCAGTACACGATGCTTTAATACCTGTAGTTAAGTTACGTTAAGAACCTTTGTGTAAAATATTTAAATTTCTTAATGGATCTTGTGCACATTCTGGTCCTTGAAAACCACTATAGGTATTCTTCTAATAATACATATACTATTAATACAAAAAAAACATTCCCTCTGCAAAGATTAAGTGCTAAAATAAATTATACAAGTTATTACACGTGTGCAGAGATGAAAGATTTTTAAAGCATCCAGAGGGGGCTGCTTTACACTCCTGTGTCTACTTAATTCTCTAGCTTAAAAGTGACATGATTAATTTACTGAGATCCGTAAGTACGAATCACCTAGCAATAATCTGTATGACTGCATGATCTACCTTGTGTCGGGAGTTTCCCCATTTAACATTTGTCTAACAATAAAAAAAAAATAAAAAAACAGTTGGTGTGCCTCTGCAAGAAACTGCTCACTTTATTACTGAGCTTCAAATACACCATACACAATTGGCTCTGCTTCTAACATTGTTAGTGGCCATGATAAAACACCTCATCCATAACATACAAAAATGAGAATGACATTTATTCAAGAATGGAGTGAATGCAAATGGATGTTAGGCATCCGTGACTAACTTAGAAATGGAACTGAAAGCATGCAGTATATGGCAGTATGGGTACATTGTAAATAACCTCAAATACACTGGTATAATAGACATCTGCACAGCTGTCGATTCCATCTCTCGAACAGAAGCACAGTTATTCAAATTTTTTCTGTGCTTTTATATGTATATGGCACCGTTTGTGTTTGATGTAGAAGTAGATATAACTAATGTTTTTTTTTTTAATATATATTTATATAACTGCGAAAAAAATAAAATAAATACATAAATAATAAAATTACTCTCAAACAAGTATTGTCCAAATATTTATTGGAAGGTAGTGTATATAAATCACACGTCTCTCTTCTCCCACTACACAATGACGAGCTGAGAAGCTATTTTTTTCATACATTTTTTTAACAATAATATCTGTTTTCTTTCCAATTTGAAATACCTCATTTGAATGGTGATGCATTGCTGCAACCCAGGTTTTATTTTAACCTCCTCCTCCTACATATTAGTATTATTATGACCAGGTCAAATAAAACCTAGATTATGAAGCAAAGTTTCCTCTGCCAAATATATATTCTTCTTAGGAAGTGTGCTTGTTGAGCCCACAGATTTAATCAATTTCACCTGCATTAGATTTAAATTCTCTGCTCATAATGGAAATTATGTGTGGCACTGATGGGTCAAAAGTGTAATATCCCAGCTATAACATGTTCCCTGTTTCAAACCCTCTGCACTGGGAATGCATTACTAACCACTGCAGCCCCAAACACCCTAAATACCAAAGTATTTGAGACAGCTTTGGTTATTGGCATTTTGGTCAGGCGGGAAAGTCTTTTTCATCCCCTCCGCTCTGCACTATATCATTCCATTAGCGTCTTTGCATTTTGTTTTATCTCACTTCAAAACATTTAGATGAGGCTGCAAAGATTAAGTGCTAAAATAAATTATACAAGTTATTACACGTGAGCAGGATGAAAGATTTTTAAAGCACCCAGAGGGGGCTGCTTTACACTCCTGTGTCTACTTTGTTCTGTAGCTTAAAAGTGACATGATTAATTTACTGAGATCCATAAGTACGAATCACCTAGCAGTAATCTGTATGACTGCATTCAATCTCTGCCTTGTGTTGGAGTTTCCCCATTTAACATTTGTCTAACAATAAAAAATAAAAAAAATAGTTGGCGTGCCTCTGCAAGAAACTACTTTATTACTTAGCTGCAAATACACCAGACACAATTGGCTTTGCGTCTAACATTGTTAGTGGCCATGATAAATAAATATAAATAAATAAATAATCTTTATTTTTATATAGCGCCTTTCATAGTGGACCACCATCACAAAGCGCTTTACAAGATACGACACTGGAGTGTGTGAACTATGCATCAGCTGCAGAGTCACTTACAACAACGTCTCACCCGAAAGTCGGAGCACAAGGAGATTAAGTGACTTACTCAGGGACACACAGTGAGTCGGTGGCTGAGCTGGGATTTGAACCGGGGACCTCCTGGTCACAAGCCCGTTTCTTTAACCACTGGACCACACAGCCTCCTGATAAAACAGCTTATCCATAACGTACAAAAATGAGAACGATTATTTAACCAGACATTTATTCAAGAATGGAGTGAATGCAAATGGATGTTAGGCATCCGTGACTAACTTAGAAATGGAACATTAGGTTATACCAGAACCCTGGTTTTCTGAAATTGAAATGTTATCCGTTACCGATTGGGATATACCTCTGTCTAGTCGTATGTAGGGTTGGGCGATATATCGTATATACCGGTATAACGGTATAATTTTATTCACGATAAAAATATTGTGGAGTTGGATTATATCATGTTTTTTTTGGCCAGTATACAAAAGACGCAAGCTGCTAAACGAAATAAATAAATGAACCAAAATAGTATTATGTGAGAAAGTAAAGCGGTGTTGACATTTAATGAAGGCACAGCACACAGACGGAGTTTGGGCATGGCGTTTCATTCACCAGGCTTCACTGATGTGAGAGGGGTATTGCTGCAGAACGAAGGCTCCCACAGGGTAGCTCACACAGGCTAGTACTGCGTGCGCAACTCGTAATAGACATCATCATTATACGCTACAGCCCGATCACATGATAAGGGTGATGAATTTACGTACTAAAACTAAGTTTATTTCATGACAATAACCTAACCCTAAACCTAAGGTTTGTGGGGTATTGGCCGTGGATCACCAATTAATTCTCACAGGGTAATCACGAATTCGACAAATGCAATGAGAAACGCCTGTCTGACATTGACAAGACCGTCAAGCCAAAATCATCCTTGAAGCAAAAATCAATATCAGAGGCATTTTCAAGTGTCATGCCCTATGCCACCGACAGTAGTCGGTGGAAACAAATTACGGATGCAGTTACCTACCATATCGCAAAAGATATGGTTCCTGTGTACAGTGTGGAGAAATAAGGATCCTGAAATTTATTAAACTAAAAATCAACAAGAAATACCAGCTTCCAAGTCACAAGTACTTTTCGCAAACTGCTCTGCCAGCATTATACACGAAGTGTCGTGGGCGAATAGCCAACGAGCTGACCCATGTCTCAAGTACCATCAGTCTGTGGTCAAGCCGAACGACAGAGCCAGACATCAGTCTAACTGTGCCGAACGACAGAGCCATACATCAGCACTACACTGACTCTGACTGGAACGTGTGCAACAAGCGCTTGCAAACGGCCTACTTCCCCGAAGCCCACACTGGTGAAGCAATCGCTCTAGGATTTAGAGATGCTCTGTCTTCCTGGGGTCTGAGAGAAGAGCAGCAAACCTGCATTACCACAGACAGCGGATCAAAGCCGCAGGACTGAATGCCTGGACTAGACTTCAGTGTTTTGGACACAGGCTTCACCTTGCTATCAGTAAGTTTTTTAATTAAAAACATACAAGACAATGTTATTTAGAATTAATGCACGTATAGTAACCGTTTTTATTATTTAAATATTGAATTATATTTATAAATTGGAGGCTGTGTGGTCCAGTGGTTAAAGAAAAAGGCTTGTAACCAGGATGTCCCTGGTTCAAATCCCACCTCAGCCACTGACTCATTGTGTGACCCTGAGCAAGTTACTTAACCTCCTTGTGCTCCGTCTTTCACCGGCGTGGTTGTAAGTGACTCTGCAGCTGATGCATAGTTCACACACCCTAGTCTCTGTAAGTCGCCTTAGATAAAGGCGTCTGCTAAATAAACAAATAATAATAATAAATCTTTTTTTCTGTTAATATTGAAAAAAGGAAAAATATGAAATTTAGTCATTCCAATCCATGACCCTAATACGTAAAAACTCTTAGAAAAGAGAGCGTTGTTTTATTAGGATTTAAACATGGTTCTTCTACATAAAGAATCTCGTTTTGCAGCAGTGCACATGGTACTCGCAGATTAGAAAGCCTATAAAAACATTATAAAGAGTTACCGTTACTGTTTCTCCTATTGTATTTGAAAACAGACTACTATTTAGCCAGATAGAGGGAAAAAAGTTCCTGTGCTGTGGAACTTGTTCCTGTGCTGTGGTGGCGCTGTGAAGCCTGCGCAGAAGGAATACTTTTTGCAAGGGCTTGGAGGGAAGGGAAGGGAGGCCTGGGATCCCAAGGCCGACGATGGCTCTCCTAGGCTGGCTGCAGGGTTCTCGTCCAAGAAAAGCCTTTTTTGTAGGGTGCTCTCCCTGGATCCGGCGCAAAAGGAGCAGGACAACCTGTCTGCCAAGGCAGCGGAGGTGTGCGCAATGCCCAGTGTTTGCCCTGCAGAGGCAATTTCCGCCTGCAGGACGCGCACGGGTGGAAATTAGACATTTCAGTCGAGGTGTGTAGCTCTGGAAGGTCGACCGGAGCCGAAGCACCGAGGCGTCAAGCCTGTATAACACCGGACACCCCGGGACTGAGTGTTGGTGAAACGCCGTGGGTGTCGACACGGTGAGTCCTCTATGCACCGAGGGTGTCAAAGCACCGAGGTACCGAGGCTATGGAGCACCAGGTGCCAGAGGGTCTCGAGGGTACTGGGGCACAAGACTACAAAGACCTCAAAGCATCGAAGCGCTGAGGCATACAGTCCTCATGGTGCCGAGGGTGTCGAAGCACCGAGGCTATGGAGCGCAGGGGCCCGATGCCACCGAGGGCGCAATGTGCGAAGCTCAAGAAACCTCGAGGCGTCGAGATGCTGGGGCGTGTAGCTCTCGAGGCACCGAGGATGCCGAAGAACCGAGGCTCTGGGGCAACGTGGCACCAAGGTCGCTGCTGCACAGGGCTCGAAAGGCCTCGAGGCATCAAAGCACCAAGGCGTGTAGCTCTTGAGGTGCCGAGGATGCTGAAGCACAGAGGTACCGAGGCTCTGGGGCAACGTGGCACCAAGGGCGCCGCTGCACAGGGCTCGAAAGGCCTCGAGCCGTCGAAGCACCAAGGCGTGTAGCTCTCGAGGCGCCGAGGATGCTGAAGCACCGAGGCTATCGAGGCTCTGAGGCACCAAGCACCCAAGGGTACCACAGGCGTCGAGGCCTAGACACGGGGGCGCCGAAGCACCGCGCACCAAGTACTGAGTGCAAAGCACCAAGGTACTGGGCTACATGTCTGTGTCTGGGCTGCATGCAGTCACACAACCAATGGAGCGTAGCCTGCAGACAGTTGCAGTGCAGTCACACAACCAGTGCAGCGCGAAGCTTGCAGTGGAGTGGAACACCCAAGATGGCGTCCGGAACACGTGGAGCCCTCAACCGGTGCAGCACGTGGCTTGCAGCAGGGTAGTGCAGTCACAGACCTGGAGAAGGGAGACAGAAGAATGAAGACACACCTGTTCCTTTTTTTTTTAACACACATTATGGGCGAGTGGTGATGCGCGCTGTCTGCTCAACAGTAAGGCCAAGGCCTAATGGAGGAAGCGCGCGTTATTTATTTATTTATTTTTAAAACTGCAATGCAGTAGAAAGAGACACTCGACAGCAAGCTGGAGTGTTGTCTTTTTTTTTTTTTTACTGTAACAGTAGGGGCGCTAGGCTGCACACACCGAGTGGGCGTACTGAGGTCTGAGGTCGCCCAGAGCCCTTGAGTCAACAGCGGCTGCAGAGCGAGGCTGGACTCGCTGGAGGGTCGTGTCTCCCGTCAGGAAAAAACAGAAGGAACGTGCAGCAAGCTGCAGAGGTTAGAAAGCAGGCTACAATCGCCGAGCAATGTAGGCTGATAAAGAAAGTTTTGTTTTTTATTTTTAAACAAAACGCAGTTGTGTAGCGTTAGCTCAACCTTCAGTTGCCAAGTTTCTGATACCTGGGAAGTTGCAAGCCTACTTCCAGCAATTAATTGCAAGGGAACTCACAAAAACTCAAAGAAGGAGCTCTAAAGAGTCAATCACAACTGGAAAAAAGGGTTAGAGTAATACTCACCACTTTACCTACCTGTCTGTGAAAGGCAAAAGAGACTGATTCTCCGCTCAAGCACACTTAAAAACTTCTAATAACATAATAACTGCATTAAACAAATATGCATTACATGTAGGCCTACCTTAAATTATGTTTTTTATTATTATTATTATTATTATTATTAATTAATCCTGAGAGTCACTTTCATTGCTGTCACTTCATTACGCTCAAGCTCCTCCTCATCTTCCTGAGCTTCAATAGCAATGACAAAGACCCGGCGTTTAATAGAGAGACTGCGTTTATTTACAATAATTGTCAGGCGATTATTTGAGACTCGGCAATTATTTGAAGTTTTATGGTATGCTGACAACGACTTCCACAAAGCGTAAGCATGTGCATGACTTGTCCTGCCTCGCCTGCAGGGGGTTGCGAGGATCTCAGTTTCTTTCCCTGCCCACGCTCCCACCCCCTCCCCCGCTCCTGCCCACCGCTCCCACCACCACGTTGTGAAAAATTCCTGGTGAGAACCCTGAGCACCTGTGGAAACATTGTTACGTGCAGTTGTTCCACACTGAAACCTGAAGCTGTTGACAGACAGCAAAATGGTAGCTACAGCCTGGATAGCTGGGTGAATTGCACTTCACTGCATGAGAGTAACTGGGGTAGGGTCTGTATTATTATATTAAAGTGACAATATGTTTTCAGTTGTTTTGTGGGTGAAGGAATTTTGGGGTAATTTATTGTCAGTAGAAGGCAGACAAGATTTTTGTTTTGCAGTTTTGGGTAATTTCCTGCACTTTAAGGAGTATGCCTTTTGTGCTCGTTGTGTGTTTTTAGAGATGATACAGTTTAAGTTTAACAGAGCCAGGTATCAGGTGCTGCATTTGTGTTTATTTTGTTAATGAATTTCTTTTTTGTACAGCACATTCTTGTTGGTCAGATACCATGTGCTTCTCTTGGTACATGCAGCCGTTACGCTGTCATCTTGTGCCATTCTTTTGTTTCTGGTGTCCTATTTTCTATTAAACTGTCATGCTGTTCTGTGGCGCAACACAAAATGCTGATTTGTTAATTTAAGTGCCTATCTTTTCTGTCATCTTTAAAGTTCTTTCCATCTGCTGCCCCACTGTCCTTTTCAGGGCATGTAAAAACAATTAAAAGTAAACCTTGATACAAATGCTTAAAACAACGTGATATATATCGTTATCATCTGTAAGGTCTAAAATATTGTGATATTATTTTTAATGCATATCGCCCACCCCTAGTCGTATGTCAAAGCTGCTTGTATGAGCCCCTTCTGTGTCAGACACTGAGACCCTGCCCCTGAGGGGATACAGTGCCGTGAGCAGGATGGATCAGAGCCAATTTTCTATTGAAGCCCGCTGTGTTGGAATGAACGCAGCGACCTTGTACGTTAATGGATAACATTTCTATTTTAGGGAACCAGAGTGATGATATATAACAAAAAAGAAAAATAACCAAGAGCGCTCTTTGGTTTAAACTATTAATAATATATCAAATCTTCATGAAAAAGGTGCTCTTTGGAGTTAAGGGTTTCTTCAAAAGTTTAGTAAGAAATATAGGTGAACAAATACCTGCAAGTCCATTATTTTCGTGTAGATTCAAATTAATCCATCAGGCAAATCACCAAAAGCCAAGGTACTCTTACAAACTTATAGGTAAAAAACCTTTATTACTGGGGCATATCCAAAAACAGAATATTAAAAATAGAACATGGAACCAGCATGTTCTAAAAAAACAAAGAGACTACCAACGCATAGCAGCAAACCTAGCCTTTATCAGGGTGTAGTCTCAACTAACAACACAGCAATACATAAGCAATCACATTCAATCAATTGACACTCAATTATTGACATTAATTACACAAGTTAATTACTTCAACGCAGCTTAAATCAAAGAATTAGTGGAACAGCAATCAAAGGAATACATATCTAAAAAGACTATATCAAAAACTCAGAAAGAGCCTATAAGAAAGTAACATTCAGTTCACAAATAGGGTCTATAATCTAGGGTTGGCTGATTTAAATTACTTGATTCTTAAAATAAAAAAAAATGATTTAAATCATTTTTTTCATTTACTACCTATTTTATATACTTTCTCAAGGAAAAGAAAATGAAAATGATGTTTTAAAAACCTTTTATTAACACAAACATCTTAAACTTTTACTGTCTATAAACTAAAACTCTTACAGCTGTATTCTGATCACAGCGCAAATGCGAGTGCAAGCGCGAACGGTGCTTGCCCCCGATTCTGCGACGCATAAATGGAGCGAAGATGAAACTGCACTGAAATGGTATTCTGAAGACATGACTTGCCCAGTTATAGACCGCCTGCCCCATCATTAACATATTTGCCGAAGCGATTCTGATGACAGTGCAATGGGGTCCCAAATAGACAATTGAGCTGAAGACCTGCTGAAACCAGGTTTATTTAGTGGTGCAGTCAGGAACTTTAACAATTGAACACACTATAAAAAGCAAAGTACCGTATACCTTTGAATGTAAGACGCGCTTTTTTAACCATTTTTTGCTTCTCAAGTACACAAACAGCAACGTGACTGACTGCCGAGAAAAGACAACAAAGGCGTCTGCCCGAATACACAAACAGCAACGTGACACTGCTGAGAAAAAACAAATCAAGCTTCCTGAGGAATTCCAAGAGAAACATTTACGATTTCAGCATTTCTAACAAACACTACAAGCTTGGACAGATCGAAAATGCTGATCAGACCCCAAATTTTTCGACATGACAAGCAATGTTGAATGCTGTTAGAACATAAGAACATAAGAAAGTTTACAAACGAGAGGAGGCCATTCAGCCCATCTTGCTCGTTTGGTTGTTAGTAGCTTATTGATCCCAGAATCTCATCAAGCAGCTTCTTGAAGGATCCCAGGGTGTCAGCTTCAACAACATTACTGGGGAGTTGGTTCCAAACCCTCACAATTCTCTGTGTAAAAAAGTGCCTCCTATTTTCTGTTCTGAATGCCCCTTTATCTAATCTCCATTTGTGATGGTTGCTGGGTTGTTGCCTGATGCCATGGAGTGTTGTGACGAGCTTGCCAGGATGTGTGATGCCGTAAGTGAGTGGTGGTTTGTGTACAACAGAAACGCCATCTTAAGTATTATACAGTGCGCAGCACAATAAATGAGCTCTGTGGTTAATCTACAACAACACTGCTTTATGTCAGTTTTGTAGGATACAACAGCGTAATTGAGGTTTGTAAATGCATATTTATTTGATGTTTTATTTTTTCCTCAAATTGAGGGTGGTAAATTTGGGCTGCGTCTTAAATTTGTGGGCGTCTCAAATTCAAAGGAATACTGTAGTCCTAAGTAACAACTGTGTGTGTTTGGACCGACACGGAAAGAGGAAATCAAAGAAAGAAAAGTAAATGAAAAGAATGACTGGGATGAGTGAGGGGTATTTTTCTCTGGCGTACTCCATCGCTAAATTCTTGTAGTTTACATATTGTGGTTCACATTTAGAGGATGCCACAACGATATATAATTTGCTTTATTTATGTATTCATTTATGATTGAGTAATTTAGTTTGATATGTAACTATTCACAAACCACCATTTCCACCATCCTCAAATTTACAGTTTGGAGGTTCTGTAGAGCTATAACTATGGTACTAAAAAAAAATTCCATAATTTAAAAAAGGAAAAAAAAATATTCAAATAAAAAAGATCTGATTTGAATCAAATAAATCCTATTTTTATATATATATTTTTTAAAAATCAAACACATCGCCAACCCTACTGTAATCTAGCTCTTCGTTTTTATCTGAATTTACCTTTGAAAGTATGGTATCATCAAAACCCTCACCATAATGCGGTCCAAACATCCATCTCAAGTACTGAAAACCAAACTGTGATTGAAAATCTAACACCCTTTAGACCCAAGTCTCATTTTTTGCCCACAAATCTGAATGCTACATTAACAGCTTTTACAAAAAAGGTTAATTATGATGTGGAAAAACTATTTAATGACAGGCAACATGATTTTTGTTACAATTTAACCAAAAAAGAAAAAGAAGCAATAGATACTTTGTCTCAAAATGAAAACATGATGATAAAATCAGCAGACAAAGGGGGAGCTATGGTTATATGGGATAAAGAAATGTATGTTAAAGAAGCCTATCGACAACTTGACAATTCAGAATACTATCAAACACTTTCTGCAAATCCTTTGGATAATATGAAAAATGGAATTAAAGAAATGTTGATACATGCTAAAGATGCAAAATGGATCACTGAGATAGAATGTGGTTTCTTATGGTGTGAAAATCCCAGACTTTCATCTTTTTATATGCTCCCTAAAATACATAAAGATCTCCTAAATCCACCTGGAAGACCTATTATATCTTACAATGGATCCATTACTGAACCAGCTTCAGTTTGTTGATTTTTTTTTTTATCAAGCCGTTTGTGTCCGCCTTACCATCATATATTCAATATACAACACATGTTTTAAATAAGATTAAGGATATGGGACATGTGGGACCTTATATTTTGGATACTTTGGATGTTGATACTTTTTATACTAAAATTGATCACAATGAAGGTTTGACAGCTTTAAAATATTATTTACAAGAAAGACCTGAATATAGTTTTCCTCCTAATGACTTTATTGTTAATATGACTGAATGGACTAAAAAATAATGTGTTTTTGTTTCAAGAAAAATTGTATAGACAAACTAAGGGTAAAGCTATGGGTGCTTGTTTTGCTCTGAATCATGCCAATTTATTTTTGGGCTTCTGGGAGAATGAATATACTGTATATATATATTTAGAAAATGGATATTTTAAATACTCTATCCTGATTGGTCAAAACAGGTCACATGGGGATGTTGATATTACAGCATATCACCATGGGTCAGCACTTTTTTTCAAAAACGGGCAAATCACTGGCAGATATCCATACACCACTAGAATTTAAAAACAAAAACGGCAGACATATTGGAATTTATCGCAATAAACATGACCGACGAGATTTATGTAAATGTTGAACTTTTGGGAAACCGAAGAGTACATGAGATATTGAATGAATCTGAATCGGACACCAATGATTAATTAAAGTAGTGAAAAAAACAAAAGTAAGTATTCAAATCAATTCAAAACTACTTAATTCTGATCACTCTGTTCCTTCTCCCTGAACTACGGCGTTTCCCTATCCCATTTTGAAAATAAATAGTTTAAATAATGAAAATGGACAGTAATATTTTACTTTAAAATGTAATGAATAAACCAAGAAGTGTAACGAGTTACAAGTGAATCAAAACTGCACTTTCAATGGCAATGTTCAATTCAACATCTAAAATTATTTTTTAATTGATGCAGGTGGAGGTGGAAGGATATTTAATAAAAATGACTTTTTGTTAATTAAAACATGCTTTTACATTTTTTTTTTTTTGTAATGTTGGTTGATCCATTTTATAAGCGCAATAAGGCACTTCAGGGTGTGGGATATAGTGTAATATCCACACGCCCCGGGTGGTTAAAGCCACTTGGCCCAGCCTCATGACTTATAACACACCCGGACGTATGGATATTAGCGTATATCCCACACCCTGTCGTGCCTTATTGCTTACATTATATATATGTATATATATATATATATATATATATATATATATATATATATATATACAGTACTGTGCAAAAGTTTTAGGCAGGTGTGAAAAAAAATGCTGTAAAGTAAGAATGCTTTCAAAAATAGACATGTTAATAGTTTATATTTATCAATTAACAAAATGCAAAGAGAGTGAACAGAAGAAAAATCTACATCAAATCAATATTTGGTGTGACCACCCTTTGCCTTCAAAACAGCATCAATTCTTCTAGGTACACTTGCACACAGTTTTTGAAGGAACTCGGCAGGTAGGTTGGCCCAAACATCTTGGAGAACTAACCACAGTTCTTCTGTGGATTTAGGCAGCCTCAGTTGCTTCTCTCTCTTCATGTAATCCCAGACAGACTCGATGATGTTGAGATCAGGGCTCTGTGGGGGCCATACCATCACTTCCAGGACTCCTTGTTCTTCTTTACGCTGAAGACAGTTCTTAATGACTTTCGCTGTATGTTTGGGGTCGTTGTCATGCTGCAGAATAAATCTGGGGCCAATCAGATGCCTCCCTGATGGTATTGCATGATGGATAAGTATCTGCCTGTACTAATCCCCAACTCCATTTGCAGAAATGCAGCCCCAAACTTGCAAGGAACCTCCACCATGCTTCACTGTTGCCTGCAGACACTCATTCGTGTACCGCTCTCCAGCCCTTCGATGAACAAACTGCCTTCTGCTACAGCCAAATATTTCAAATTTTGACTCATCAGTTCAGAGCACCTGCTGCCATTTTTCTGCACCCCAGTTCCTGTGTTTTCGTGCATAGTTGAGTCGCTTGGCCTTGTTTCCACGTCGGAGGTATGGCTTTTTGGCCGCAAGTCTTCCATGAAGGCCACTTCTGACCAGACTTCTCCGGACAGTAGATGGGTGTACCAGGGTCCCACTGTTTTCTGCCAATTCTGAGCTGATGGCACTGCTGGACATCTTCCGATTGCGAAGGGGAACTAAGCATGATGTGTCTTTCATCTGCTGCAGTAAGTTTCCTTGGCCGACCACTTTCACGGTCCTCAACGTTGCCCGTTTTTTGTGCTTCTTCAAAAGAGCTTGGACAGCACATCTGGAAACCCCTGTCTGCCTTGAAATTTCTGCCTGGGAGAGACCTTGCTGATGCAATATAACTACCTTGTGTCTTGCTGCTGTGCTCAGTCTTGCCATGGTGTATGACTTTTGACAGTAAACTGTCTTCAGCAACCTCACCTTGTTAGCTGAGTTTGGCTGTTCCTCACCCAGTTTTATTCCTCCCACACAGCTGTTTCTGTTTCAGTTAATGATTGTGTTTCAACCTACATATTGAATTGATGATCATTAGCACCTGTTTGGTATAATTGTTTAATCATACACCTGACTATATGCCTACAAAATCCCTGACTTTGTGCAAGTGTACCTAGAAGAATTGATGCTGTTTTGAAGGCAAAGGGTGGTCACACCAAATATGGATTTGATTTAGATTTTTCTTCTGTTCACTCACTTTGCATTTAGTTAATTGATAAATATAATCTATTAACATGTCTATTTTTGAAAGCATTCTTACTTTACAGCATTTTTTCACACCTGCCTAAAACTTTTGCACAGTACTGTATATATAATGTCTGCACGGTAGCGCAGACATAGTTAAGGTTTGAACGAAGGTTCTGTTTAAAGTCGATTTTACAACCAGCTCAAAAGGGGGGTAAATCCCCATCGATATGCATGAAAATTGGTGTGTGTGGTCGGATTGACAGGCTCAACAAACCCTGTGAACGGGGTAGCATTTTTAAAAACAGCTGTTTTTAAAAGAAAAAAAAGAAAAATTAAGATGCTTTTATATACACCTGTATCTCAAAAAGTACTGCTAATTAAGGAACCACACTTGGCATACACATAGTCCCGGGAGTGTAGTTGTGCAACAGGGTATTTATATTTTCGGGGGGGTCCTGGTTTTACCAAAATTGAATCAAAAAAGATAACGGTCTGACGTCACTTCTGTCTGACGTCAGTGCCTGGCAGCGTTGCTTTCGACCGTTCCATTTCACTGAATAGGGAGACATTGAATAGCCTATAGTTCAGCACACACGGGTCAGATCTGTGTTTCTGTCTGGATAAAACTGGTAATCAGTGATAATAATTAGTGTTTGTGCCTTCAGTACTGGGGAAAATAATAATAATTTGTTCATTTAGGAAATACGTTTTTCTCCTCCCCCCTCACTTTATGATACAGTTGGGAGTTCCATTCCACACACACACACAGCGTCAGCGGTCAGAGAAATGAACACGTGAAACAGAGAATGCAGTGTTAGCTGGGTTGTATTGTTGCTCACCAGCGAAAAAAAAAAAAACAAAACTTTCATATCTAAAGGGGGAAAGAGGTGGCTCAGCCCTGGAGAGCCCTGGCACAAATTAAGCACTAGTTAAATAATAAAATGTAAGCCTCCGATAAAGGCGTCTACCAAATGGATAAAAAATAATAAAGACTACAATGTATTTGTTATGACACCTCCTATTTTAAACTCCAATGCTTTTTTGTTTATTGAAGATCGTTGTTATTGGGTTTGTGATTATTTGTTTCTATCAAAGTTGTAATTTGCTTTGTTAAACTAATGATCTGACTGACAGCTTTACATGGCCCGGCTTGAACAAAACTCTTGTTTGTCGAGGAACACATTGATTCACATAAAATGAATACATACTGCCTGCTGGATATGAAAAAAAAAAGAAGTCTGTCAATACTTGTAAACGCAAATACTGTAAATGGTTATGATCTTGTATAAGCGTGGGTTCTATAAAAAAAAAAAAAAAAAAGTGAGAAGATAATGTTTTCCCAAATAGAATCAAATACAAATGCATACTATTATATGTATGCATGTTATATATTCCATATTTAAGCACATACATTAAACACTTTCTGCTATTTGTTTACTGTATATCGCTGCCAAAGGACGTTTGAGATTTTTAAATTAACAGCGCACGCTGGTCCACGGTTGTTCTTCAACTGCTACAGAATGTTTGATACCTTCTTCAAATAAAAGTAATTTACTGACAGGTGGGTAAAAGCTATTATTAATCATTTGGGTTGATTTAAGAAACCCTGAAATAAGGATGTATCAGACAGCAGTAGAACATCCACGAGTGAAATAAAAAGTTATTGAACTTGTTAATGAAATGGGTCAATAACAATATATTTTTTAGGAAGTATAAGACATGGCTGATGACGATAATCAATCGGCATGAATTGAGAACATAAATAAATTAATACTACTCACAGCGAGTAGTCTAAAGCCGGTAAAAAAAAAACCAAAAAAAACATTACAATACAGTATATTATTAATAGTGACAATACAACTGTAGTAATATTCGTATTGCAATTGTTTATGTGTAAAACTCGTCAAGACAGTAAAGTACAACTATACAGAATTCTATTTATTACATTTCGAGTCAACTTTTGGGCAATTCAATTTAGAAATGCATGTAACCTGTTATTGTTATTGTTTCATTTTTAATAAATACTCTTAGTATATCACAGATTATTATATATATTTTCAGATATCCAAATCACTATACAGAATTCTATTTATTACATTTCAGAAACCTTTTTTTCCTTTGGTGGTTGGTCCAAATATCTCCTATCTATTCAGGTAAGAACTGACAAGACTTGAAAGATGGGCCTGACAGATAGAAGAGAGAAGAAGCAACGGCAAATCCAATATGGCATCAAGACCTTAAATTGCACACAACACATCCTTCTGCCTAAAAACCTGCAGGATTCTTACATGATCTTTCTAGAGAGAGTGACAGAGCCATACAACATGAAGAATAACTGCTCCCTGGCAGTACTGCTCAAATAATGTCACCAGCTCTTCAGCCTCAGGTACAGCCCTTGCTTTCCCCACCTTTCCAGCCTCAGATAGAGCCATTGCTGTCCCCACCTCTCCAACCTCAGGTACAGTCCTTGCTGTCGCCATATCTGCAGCCTCTCTGGCAGCCGTTGCTGTCCCGACCTCTCCAACCTCAGGTACAGCCGTTGCTGTCCCCACCTCTCCAGCCTCACGTACAGCCGTTGCTGCTTCCACCTCTTCAGCCTCCAAGGCAGCCATTGCTGTCCCCACCTCTCCAGCCTCAGGTACAGCCGTTGCTGTTGCCACATCTGCAGCCTCAGGTACAGATGTTACTGTCCCCACCTCTCCAGCCTCCAAGGCAGCCGTTGCTGTCCCCACCTCTCCATCCTCAGGTACAGCCGTTGCTGTCGCCACATCTCCAGCCTCAGGTACAGCCGTTGCTGTTGCCACATCTGCAGCCTCAGGTACAGATGTTACTGTCCCCACCTCTCCAGCCTCCAAGGCAGCCGTTGCTGTCCCCACCTCTCCATCCTCAGGTACAGCCCGTTGCTGTCGCCACATCTCCAGCCTCAGGTACAGCCGTTCCTGTTGCCACATCTGCAGCCTCAGGTACAGATGTTACTGTCCCCACCTCTCCAGCCTCGGCACAGCCATTGCTTCTTCCACGTCCTCAGCCTCACGTACAGTCCTTGCTATCCCTACCTCTCCAACCTCAGGTACAGTCCTTGCTGTCCCCACCTTTCCAGCCACCAGGGCAGCCGTTGCTGGGGACTCCAGGGACAGTCTTTGCTTTCCCCCTCCTCTAGCCTCAGGGCAGGGATTAACAACATTTGATTTTGCCTCAATAAACCTGGCTTTTAAAAAATCTTTACATACTTCTTGTTGGTTGTTTGATTTTCCAAGATGCCTTCTGCAAAACTATGGAAATTCAATGGCAAAAACTTCGTTAAAGTAACGTTAAGGTTTGTTTGCAAATGTCCAAAAGGTTAGGAAATTGCAAGTTAAGGTAGCCACGCAACCTTAACTCTGCACCCTTATGTGTATGTATCACATTTGACATCATCAATGACATGAGCAATGACATCACTAAGCACATGACAGATTCTCCCCGAAGACTGGCCATACGGAAGTCATTGTGATTGGTAACATGTTCAGTAACTGCATTCCCACAATCTTTGCTGTCAAGCTCGATATTTCACCAGTGTTCTAAATAAAACCAATTAACTCAGAATACAGTAGAGCTAATTAATTAGTTGGGACCTTCCACAAGCCATATTTCTCCAAACTCTAATACTGGAATCCACAACATTGGCTTTCTTGTATGAACTACACTGTTTCACATGGCAAAATGAGTCACTGCATTTTCTACAGTATTATTATTCATTTTATTTTTGCACTGTTACCCATTCTTCTGTCAAACTTTACAGTTCAGTAAGAATTCTTGCTAACACAATCTTATGGCTGGAAGCCAATTATGACATTGAAATGTACATAAAGCAGAAGTGGATTGTAATGTGTGGATTTTATGCTTCCAAGAAACATAAAACACCGCTTTGTGTACCACAGTATACATGGAGCAGCAGTATACCATACAGTACTACAGAACATTCCTTTTCTATTTCACTGGTGTCTTCTGAGTGAAATTTAATGGAGAGTGTTATCTTACATGTAGGGTTTCACATATTGCATGTCCCATCCATTTTCAGGTACTCCTTTCCAAACATCAAATACTCATCACTACATACCTCAACATGAATTACACATTTCTGAGTACATGGAAATCTGTTGTTGGTTAAAGCACATTTCGACAGCAAAGATAATGCAGTTACTGAACATGTTACCAATCACAATGACTTCCGTATGGCCAGGGGAGAATTTGTTATGTGCTTAGTGATGTCATTGCCCATGTCATTGATGACGTCATATGTGATGTCAAGTGTGACAGGAAACATACATATAAGGGTGCAGAGTTAAGGTTGATGTATACCTTAACTTGCAATTCCTAACCTTTTGGACATTTGCAAACAAACCTTAACGTTACTTTAACAAAGTTTTTGCCATTGAATATATATATATATATACAGACGTGCTCAAATTTGTTGGTACCCCTCCACAAAAAACGAAGAATGCACAATTTTCTCTGAAATAACTTGAAACTGACAAAAGTAATTGGCATCCACCATTGTTTATTCCATATTTAATAGAAATCAGACTTTGCTTTTGATTTTTTATTCAACATAATATTGTAAATAAGAAAACAAATGAAAATGGCATGGACAAAAATGATGGGACCGCTAACCTAATATTTTGTTGCACAACCTTTAGAGGCAATCACTGCAATCAAACGTTTTCTGTAGCTCTCAATGAGACTTCTGCACCTGTTAACAGGTAGTTTGGCCCACTCTTCCTGAGCAAACTGCTCCAGCTGTCTCAGGTTTGTTGGGTGCCTTCTCCAGACTGCAAGTTTCAGCTCTTTCCATAGATGTTCGATAGGATTCAGATCAGGACTCATAGAAGGCCACTTCAGAATAGTCCAATGTTTTGTTCTTATCCATTCTTGGGTGCTTTTAGCTGTGTGTTTTGGGTCATTATCCTGTTGGAGGACCCATGACCTGCGACTGAGACAGAGCTTTCTGACACTGGGCAGTACGTTTTTCCAGAATGCCTTGATAGTCTTGAGATTTCATTGTGCCCTGCACAGATTCAAGGCACCCTGTGCCAGGCGCAGCAAAGCAGCCCCAAAACATAACCGAGCCTCCTCCATGTTTCACTGTAGGTATGGTGTTCTTTTCTTTGAAAGCTTCATTTTTTTCGTCTGTGAACATAGAGCTGATGTGACTTGCCAAAAAAAAGCCAGTTTTGACTCATCTGTCCAAAGGACATTCTCCCAGAAGGATTGTGGCTTGTCAATATGCATTTTAGCAAATTCCAGTCTGGCTTTTTTATGTTTTTCTGTCAAAAGTGGAGTCCTCCTGGGTCTTCTTCCATGGAGCCCACTTTCGCTCAAAAAAGCGACGGATGGTGCGATCAGAAACTGACGTACCTTCACCTTGGAGTTCAGCTTGTATCTCTTTGGCAGTTATCCTTGGTTCTTTTTCTACCATTCGCACTATCCTTCTGTTCAATCTGGGGTCGATTTTCCTCTTGCAGCCGCACCCAGGAGGTTGGCTACAGTTCCATGGACCTTAAACTTCTTCATAATATTTGCAACTGTTGTCACAGGAACATCAAGCTGCTTGGAGATGGTCTTGTAGCCTTTACCTTTACCATGCTTGTCTATTACTTTCTTTCTGATCTCCTCAGACAACTCTCCTTTTGCTTTCTCTGGTCCATGTTCAGTGTGGTGCACACAATGATACCAAACAGCACAGTGACTACTTTTCTCCATTTAAATAGGCTGAATGACTGATTACAAGATTGGAGACATGTGTGATACTAATTAAAGAAACTAATTAGTTTGAAATATCACTATAATCCAATTATTTATTATCTTTTCTAAGGGGTATCAACAAATGTGTCCAGGCCATTTTAGAATATCTTTGTAGAATAAGCAATAATTCATCTCTTTTCACAGCTTCTTTGCTTTATTCTATGACATACCAAAGGCATGCAAGTATACATGATAAAATAGCTTTTAATTTCATCACTTTTCAGGAGGAATGAAGCATTATTTCAATGAGCTGTAAGGGTACCAACAAATTTGAGCACGTCTGTATATATATAATATATATATATATATATATATATATATATATATTATACACACACATACACACACACAGATCCTCTAATAATGCTTGTTTAGATCAAATCAAGTGGTGGGGACGTATATTGATGATATTCAGGTCAGGTACAGAGAGTAAACTCTTGTCATTTCATGAATATATTAATAGTACTAATAATAATCTCAAATTATTCATTACATACAGCAAAGATGACCAGTGACGCCCACCACTGCCACCATATGTAACAGGATGATGTGTTGCGTATGTGGGTCATCACTGAATTATACACTGAGCATTGGTGTTGACACGCCGCACAGGCGTGCAGATTTAATTAACCAGCAATGGTAGCCCTAGTGTCACATTTAATAAAGAATGTGACACTAAAATTAAAAGTTTGCCACACAAAATGGTGCGTGCTAGTCTCACTATATGAGACGTCCCGGTCCAGGAACCGACTACTCTACGGTAACCCTCCCTATACTGTTTTGGGATCACCATTCCCTAAACTGACCTACTACTGTTGCTTCCGAGATCCCGGACTCCCAGCAACTGCGGGCCGTTCCGACGGTCCTGGCTGGGCAAGCGCCTTCACAGGCACCGTCTTGCAGTTGAAGGGTTGCGTAGTAGTTCCTGCAGAGCGGACGCTCCTCTCCTCGATGTAAACAAACACACGCTTTAATGGCCATGCAGTAGCCTCGAACTGTGGCACAGACACTTTAACTGCACAGCTTCCCTGGGCTCACCCCACAGCCAATCCGGACCTCCTGATCCGCTCAGCGCTGGCGAGCCTCACTGCCCAATCGGTTGCCCAGCAGCACGTCTCAGCTGCACACCTTGCGTAGGAACCAGCAACAGGGCTCCCTATCACACACTGGTATATAATACACATCTGTGTAGCTGTTGATTTCATCTCTCAAACAGAAGCACAGTTATTCAGTTGTGCTCTGGTGCTTTTATAGAGACTGAAGAACAATGGGCAAACTCCATTTGCGCAGTCATGCCGATCTCTTGTTTACCCACTGAACCTAAGCAAAAAAATATTACTGAACTCTGGAGGTGTGAAGCTAATTGAGCCATTTTATTATAAACTGTTTCTTAATCTCCAAGAAACTGTATCCATCTTTAGTCCAACAAGCCGCATGCATGAAAAGTGATAATTCATGACCATTTAAATAATAAAAATGATTATTTGTAATATTTATCATTTTTGCTTTTTATATCTTTTAGCTCCTCCCCAGGAGCATGCTAACTGCCTCCTAGTTAATATCAGATTAACATTAAATTCAACTGACACTGTAAAGGCTATAATAAAGGACGGCTTTTATTAAATATATTTCATATTGCTATGTAAGGCGTGTTAGGTGTGATTTGTAGCTCTTAAATTATTCATTATTCAATGTCATTCTTTTGAAAAAAAAAAAAAAAAAACACTGGCTAACTTTACTGTAACAAACCACCCTGGGACCTGGAGAAATGTTCGTTACATCAGGGTGTTCACTATAATAGGGTTTTTTTCAGAATAATGAGAAAACGGCAAATTTGAATTGAACATCAATATATAGTACTTTTATGAAGATTCCTTCACAATGATCAACATTTAAACGGTATTGTGACAAAGTACTCATGTCACATGTGTGGGTAACCGCATTGCAAGACAGAGGAGTTGGAGTTGAAACGCCGGCATAGACGCACAGGATTTATTAAACACAAAACAGAAAGTAAACAAACGGGTCATGTGACGCTACCAACGATGGTAACGCACAGAGGACACAATACAGAAGACAGGCAGGCAGCAAGTCTCAATCGAGCGCCCGTCTGTAAACAATCATTTGATCAAACATAACTCCAAAAAGCACACAAAACAAACCCGTTTCCACATATACATTAAACCAACACTAATTCCTCCCTGTGGTATGTTTAAGAGAAAACAGTAAAGAAATGAAAAAGGAAAGAATGTACACTTCCACGCTGAATACAGTAATTGCATGTCCTTTCTCTTGAAAAAACTATCCAGCGTAGATTGCATTCGTCATGCATGATTCGTACTACAATAGGTCATCTTTGAATTAGTGTTATCTTTGAATTAGTCAACCATGGTCTTTGTTTTCACTGAGATAATAACACACTTGACACTGGAGAAAGTTCAGTGTCAGTCAGTACTGAGATCGTTGTATCCGTGTCGATCCTATACGTGATCGTTCTAATAGGGCAAATTTGCATTGAAAAAATCGGTTCTTACTGTTGGGATTGTTAAAAACGGGTGTTCGTTATAAGACGGGTTCGTTATAGTGAAGATAGATAGATAGATAGATAGATAGTAAATATGGACTGGAGAAGAGGGCCATAGTGGAAAATTATTGCCCAGTGGGAAGACTATTGTGGGGGTCTATAATGCCCAAAGCCGCATATTTAATATACTGTGGTTTGCTACTTAAAGTGATACGTCATCAAAACATCCCGTTATTCCTGAAATTAAGGCAACGTTGCGTTTTTTTCTGCGTGAGGTAAAAATGTGCTGTGTAATAACAGATCACATTTAAATAAATCATTAGCAAATAACTGTAGTTTTAACTATGTCTCAGAGTCTGTTCAACTTTGGGTTCAGGAAAAAAAAAGCCAGGATAAAAGAAAACAATGAAAAAGAGCTGCATTCTGCCACTGCCACATTTTATCTTAAATTTCATGAAGCAATAATGGTTATTTATCACTAATTGATTGATTGTGTTCACTGTTTAATAAAAGCAAAATCCTACAAGTTGTATTCTACTTTTATGTGTGTGTTTTGTGTGACGGGAAGGGGAGATTTGTAAGAAGGACAAGTAGATTTTTCTAGCATTTTGTCCTTGGGTAAGAAGTTTGTTTTCAAAATGCCACACCCAAGGGGGCTCCAGTAAAGGCACACTGCGCGGAGTGCAGGATGCGCCCTATAGCCTGGAGGTCGCCAGTTCGGGTCCAGGCTATTTCCAGGGGGTGCCGCACAATTGGGCGATTGCCACCCAAGGTGGGGAGGGATTAGGTCGGCCAGGGTGTCCTCAGATCACCGCGAACCAGCGACCCCTGTAGACTGGCCGGGTGTCTGCGGGCCTGCCTGCAAGCGGCACAGAGCTACGTGATCCTCCAATGCTGTAGCTCTGAGGTGGCTGCATGGCGGGCCTGCAGAGTGAAAAGAAGTGGATGGCTGATGACACACGTTTTGGAGGACGCGTGTGCTTGTCTTCGTCTCTCCCGAGTCAGCACGGGGGTTGCAGCGGTGAGCCAATTGGGCATTTCAAATTGGGGAGAAAATAGGTTAAAAAAAATAAATAAAACTGGCAATTCCAAATTTAAGAAGGTATTCGTTTAGGGTCATGGCTTAGATTGCAATATTCAGAAAGTAGCCCCACACAGCCAAGTAGGTCCTGGTTAACATATTACAACCATACTCCAGTTTTACATATATAGCAGCAACAATTTACCTGGTGAAAGATGGGCTGTGTTCAGTCAAGGCCACCAACAGTTTTAAAGCATACAGTGGGATTGGGTCTGGTTCCATAAGAAGCCTCTCATATCTGTAATACAGTGTTAAATGCATTAACAGGGAACATTCTTTAAGCCAGAGCATTTGCTGCACAACCAGACTGTGAAAACTGCAGTGCTGAGGATCACAGACAGTGTGATGATTCCACAAATATTGCTCACGTTGACGATTGCTTGTTAAACAGTCCCTTTCAGGCCCTTATGTTTATTGTACAGTGTCCCTTGACAGAAGTCCACTAAAACATGCTATGCCCCCTTGCTTTACTGAACTGGTACAGCACGCTGCAGTTTGGACAGGTTTAAATAAGTCTGTGGCAGGGCGGATGTCCTGCACGTGTAAATAGTGTGATGTGTTAGTTGTGTAAATATAAGTTTGGCAGGGATGGGGTTAAATCTATCCCTGCCAACAATCACAGGTGTGGCCATTCCTTAATTATAATGTATATAAAAGGAAGGAAAAATGCTTTGTTGGGGAAAGAAGTTTAGAGGAAAGGCTGAGAGCAGCAGCTTGTGCTCCCAGCACAGGCACCGTGATTGGGTGCAGTTTTGATTTGTGTTTGTTTAAATCTTTTGTTTGTTTTTTGTTCCTGTATTGCTAATAAAAGTGTGCATCAGTGCTTAACTGCAGTTTTTTATCTCTGGGTCTACTTCCTGCCAGTAACCAGCCTTGGCTGTGACACTACTCTTTCACAAAGCTAAACATAATGTCTGTATTAGTACTTATTACGTGCTCTTAATGGAATTTACTCTTACAAGCTAATATTTTTACTATAAATGTACTGCTTAGTCAAATTTGCTCTTAAATGCAGTTATGTACTGTATTCTTTATTTTGCTCTTTGAATTTGATCTTATTTTCTACTGATTTTACTGTACTTTATAACTGCTCGTATCTGTAATGTGATATTTTGTAATGTGATACTTTGTATTGTGATATTTTGTAACAACTGTAAGTCACCCTGGATAAGGGTGTCTGCTAAGAAATACATAATAATAATAATACAAATCTCAAAACAGGATTTTTTATAAGTATGCACTGATTCTTTTTAATTCAATAATAAATTGAGAAAGAGAAAACTGAAGGCTGAATGAAAATCCCTACAAGATGTGGGGGGTACTCACTGTGGAAGCAGGGACTCTCTAATGAGAGTAAGTAGTTTGCTATTTGAATTCAGCCTCTCCCCCTTCTCCATGGCTTCGTGGTTGACCAACATCAGAGTGGTTTCTGACAGCAACCGCAAGCTGTAGATTCTCCACTCCACTTCATGGAACAATGAAGACATTTTTTATGATGCCATTCTCTCACTAAATTAAAAATTTTGAAAGCCTCATCTCATATTGAGGTGTCTACGCTTACCATTTTTGCTGAATGCAAGAGAGACCATGGGTGGGAGGATGGAATCCACAACCTGAAATAATAAAAATAATGAAGATTTAAAAGAAATCTCCTTGAGCAAAAAAGCTGCACAGCTTATTAAAAAAAAAAAAAAAAATCAATCAAGAGCCACTCTCTTTTCAAAATAAGCAATAAACAACAGCTGCAAGTACCCAAAAGAATAATTCTGATAATATATGTAAATATGACTTTTCCATTGGTCTTTGATCTTTCAGACGAGAATAACTATAAAAGCTTGTGTTGAACCTTTTTATAACTGAAATTAGCTTTTTTATTTCCAATAGAAACAATTACAAAACATCCCACTTGACAGGATTAACAGTGTTGTTGAATCCTGCGCTCTTTTTTTATTTAGTTTTTATTTTTTACAGACTTACTAATGAGCAACATAACACTGCATGTAATATCAGGAAGTTGTACTTGTTGGAATGGTGATGATTATCATCAGTTTATTTATTTTTATTGTATTGAATATACACATTTTACTAGAAAAGCAAATAATTTTTTCTGGTACTGTATATAGCAATTCAGTGCTCAGTAAATTTTATATATTACGGCAAAAAGATGTCATGAAAAAAACATTGACAATTTCCTCTGCTTACATTTTTGTAAAAATGTCAACAGGAGTTATCAAATGATTTCAGCTATCAGTGCGAACATCTGATGACATTAATTAGGTGACTTGGAAGAAGAAAAAAAAATTGGTTTAAGCTGTAAGCAGAATTACAAACCAGGATCGTGATTAATGACTGAAATAGTAAGGATATATTTCTCTTTTTTCAATACAATACAAAACAATACAATTGTTTTTTTATATAACACCTTTCATAACAGAGTTATTACAAAGCGCTGAACAATTAAGAATCAAAAAGGTACGTTTTTAACCTACTTTTAAATACCGAAAGTGAGTCAGCGAAGCAAATACTCTCAGGGTACTTGCTCTCAGGGTGCTCTTGCTGCAAATTTAAGTTCATGTTGATTGTCATCAGTGAAAAAGAAGATGTTCTCAACTGATATCTGGATCCAATCAGAGCAAAAGAAGCATGTTTGTCAGAAGGATTAAAAGATAAATAAATCTGAGTGTCACTGGCATAGAAATGAAACCCCACGTTATGTTTCCGGATTACCTGCCCAAGAGGGACCATATAAACACTGAAAAGAAAGGGAGCTAGGATCGAACCCTGGGGGACCCCAGAGGTCACCGGCAGAGAACCTGAAGAATAAGCTCCCACTGAAACAAATCTGGAGGAAAGGTACAATTTAAACCAGTCAAGCACTGTGCTGGAGATACCCATGTCAGATTTCAGGCAGTCAATCAATCTCCCATGGTGTACAGTATCAAAAGCAGCAGTGAGTTCAAGCAGTACAAGAAGAGACAATTTACCAGAGTCTGCCTGTAACAGAAGATCATTGGTGACCTTTAGCAGCGCTGTTTCAGTACTGTGTAAAGATCTAAATCCAGACTGAAACTGTTCAAAAAGATTACTATGTTTCAGATTTTCACCCAGTTCAAGGGCTACCACTCGTTCCACCACTTGAGCCAGGAATGGCAGGTTGGAGATGGGCCTATAGCTATCAAGGATCTCATTAGCAGAGGACTGAGTGATGGTGGCGATCTTGAAAATCTGAGGAACGCAGCCAGAGATCAAACAACTGTATAAAATCTAAAGAGATTGGTGGCCCCATGACTGGCAAGCACTCACGGAGCAGTTTAGTAGGCCATGGACCAAGCACACAGGTGGCTGGCTTCATGGCAAGAATTAGTTTGTCGACTGGAGAGAGGAGAAACAGGCTAAAAAGACTAACATTTAACGATGTACGGATTTCAAGTACAGGTGGAAGTTGGGACAACTGCTGAGAACAGGGCTCTGATAGAAGTAATTTCTGGACTGAGGCGGGCATGACAGAACCAGAATTACCTGCAGGGTGTAACATGTTTTGAATTGTCTTAAACAGGAAAGCTGGATTCCCCTTGTTTGAGGTGATCAGGGAAGAAGTGGTGGGTGATTTTGGCAAGAGAGAGATATTGGTGTTCCTTTAATGAGATGAAGTGGAATTGGAGCCCAGATTCTCTCCAAATTCTCTCAAGTCTCCTGCAGTGAGCTTTTTCTTCTCGGAGAGCAGTTGTTTACCAAGGGCAGTAGTGAGACAAGGAAAAATGTTTTTTTTCGAACCGGGGTTAAGGAGTTAGTAATGCTAGTCAAGATGGTATTATATACATTGACTGCAGTCACAGGGCAGGAGATGGGATCTAGTAGTGGAGACGACTGGATGGCAGTAATAAAACTAGGAGTTAATAAACCTTGGGGCGGCGGTAGACAGTAAAAACAGTCTGTGGAGGGAGACGAAAAGCAAGGTTAAACAAAATCATTCAGTGATCAGAGATTGCCAGGTCAGTCACAGTAAGATTAGACAGCTCTAGACCACGACAGAAAACCAGATCCAAAATACCACCATGTACATGTAAAGGAGAAGACACCATTTGAGTAAAGTCAAAATAATCCATTAGTGCTAGAATCTTTTGTGAGTGGTGCAGTAGAACACTCAATGTGACTGTTGAAATCACCCAAAATGAGCATTCTGTGTGCTCAAAAGCAAACAGTGACCAAAAAATCGAGAAAACAAGGATTGTGTTTAGGTGGATGGTATACAATAACAAGGGTGAATGGTGGAAAAGACAAAAAAGTGATCATAAGGTGTTCAAATGAGATAAACTGTGGTAGAGTGTGCTTTGGAAAAGAGTGCATTATTAACTATTGAAGCCACACCACTTCCACGTCCTGAGGAATGTGGTTTCTGTAGGAAAGAGAATCCAGGAGGTGTAGCTTTGCTAAGTGGAAAGGTGTCCTCATGCTTGACACAAGTCTCTGTTAAACCAAGAATACTGATGTTTTTATCCACCACAAACTCATTCAGCAACAGAGATTTACTTACCACAGAGCCTGCATTAAATAAAGTGACGCAGTCAAAAAGAGCCTGCAACCTGTCTCTCAACACAACTATGTCACAATCTCACGATCTAAACTGCCTGAGATTTACCATTAAAACTCAAAACATCTGGTTTGATTGATTGGACCTTTTACCCATTTGATAAACACGGGTTTACTGCTGTCACAGAATGAACTAATTTAAACCTGGTTTCCAGAAGGTACATTTGATATAGACCTGATATCTGGTCTGGTCTGATGAAAGATGAAGTTCTTAAAACCCTTCCCCCTCTGAGTGGAAAATTATAAAAAAATAAATCAAAGAATTAAAAGGAGGTTAGTGATAAACCGCTAGTATTCATGCCTTTAAAAGGCTTCACTGAATATGTAGTTAACAGACAATACCAGTAATCGTTTTTTGTTATTGTAGACAGGGCCGGATTAAGTTTAATGGGGGCCCGAGGCTGTTATCGTTTTGAGGCCCTGTGAAAGGGTGCTGGGCAATTCACTGTCACTGACACAGAGACCAATACCGGTATACAGTCCAGTGCACATACAAGTGCTCAAAATAAAAGGCACAAAGAAAAAGGGAAAATAAAACACAGTAATAAAACTACAAAATAAAGGTGCTGTTACCCCGACCGTCGCTATCTGCACGGCCCGGGTCTCCGTCCTACGCTCACCCGTTCCCTCAACTTGTGGATAATTTTCGGGGTTCTGCCAAGTTTTCCCCGCTACTAAAAATTCATTTTCTTTTCTTTTTAATTAGTTTACTATTGTGCTTGTTCTTCTCCGGCTATGCTCGGTCCAGCAGCAGAGCTTCCGCCAGCTGGCTCGTTTCATCTTAGAGAGGCAGGCTGAGGGAACAACAGAGCGTTATCTTATAGGGTCAGCAATCCGCCAAGGCCCGCCTCTCAGACACTCAGAGAGAGGGAAAGCCAACACACCCTCTTCCCCACCTCTCCGTGTCACTGCCACGACTGACAGTCAGCACAGATTTCCCCCGGTTACAGGGCCCCTCTTTGCATATTCATTTGCTTCCCTTTACTGTTCTGCTACCACCACACTCGATTAACATTAATGTCAAATTATTCAGTCTTAGCTGATCCATATTTTACCTGATTTGATGTTTGAATTAGTGCCAGTTTTGAAAATGAGCATTGGCCACAGTGTTAGTTACTGGCAGTTTCAAATACAAAATGGGAAATGCAAACTGCAGACTCTTGTCATATAGCAAGTTATCTGGAAATGTGTTGTCCTTATCTCTTACGAATATGTAGGTGTATAATAGGTTTATAATAAATATATATATATGCAGCCAAAAGATGTTTTGCAAATAACATAGTACACAGCGCTTTCTTATGTAATGTTGTTTTTATTATTATTTGTGTCAGCAGAATCAGCAGAGCTGCACACACAGGAACGACGTATTTTTGTATTATTATTATTATTTATTTATTTATTTTTTTTTTTTTTGGGGACCAAATGAGGCAGGCTATGTTTTAAGACAACATAAAAACTTCATGGAAACCTGGTTTAAGAAAGCTGTACGATATGAGTAAGTCACACAAGGCCAAATTGGAACTCAGGCACAAACATACTACCTCCGGTATTTTAAAATAAATTAGTTTATTTGCATTTGGAACAAGAATTTCTCAGTCTAAAAGAAAACTACACGGAAACACACACAAACCCGAAACTACTACCAAAATAGAGTGAGAAAAAGGTGAGACTTATTTTTTATTTTTCCATGGAGATTGCCCCACTGTAATCCATATAAACCTAGGTCATGTCCTCCTGTTGATTTCTCTCCAATGTATTTTCCGAAGTACTGGTACCTTCAGATACTGTCCATTTGTTGGTCCTGTATTAAAATAGCGTGTCAGCGTTGGTGTTTTGTTTAACATATCTTCCTCGTGATGACATTGCACTTGTTGTGTTTTTGTGTTTCTGCTTTTCAGCATCGCTCTCATACTTCCTAGGTGCTGCTTTGTCAGACATTTACAGGTTCTGATCTGCGTCACATTCGTGACGCAGCACATCTGATAAAAGTGGCCAGGGACTTGATCGCAGGTCAAGTCATATGATCAGACAGTCCCAACTCCTCCAATGCAATACAGCTTGGTAAAACAGACACAACAGTCACACGCTACTTATATTATAAATGACATATATATATATATATATATATATATATATATTTTTTTTTTTTTTGAGGCCCTGGGCTGCAGCCACTAAAGCCCCTGCATTAATCCGGCCCTGATTGTAGTTGGCATTATTTTGCTTCCCAAAAGAGTTTCCTGAGATGCAGTATAATCTCCAGCCCGAAGAAATGTATAATTTAAAATGTGGAAAAAAAAAAAAAAAATTCTGTTGTAAAACATCAACATCCTGTTACCAGTGATTTATACCTTTAATGTTCTTTATTTTATTATTGATTTTGGACCAAAAAATTAAACAAATCCTTTCTATTGGCCAAACAGCAAATACAGCTCTTATATTTACAGAAAATCAACCTCAGTGGATAACCATTATAAAGACAGAGGCCATCTATAGTATTGATCTTTTTCAATTTCTTTTAAAGGACTGCACATACCTATTAAACCTGCATCACATCCTTCTTATGCTCCACAATTTAAATACATATACTGCCTTATTTATTTCAGTATGAAGTATTTTAAAATATCCATATCTTTAAGCCGCTTTAGTGGAAGAATTAACAGCAAACCATTTATTTTAATATTTACAACAAGACATGTGCATTACACTTTTTTGGGTAGGCTACATTGTTTAATCTAGGCCCTTTTTTCATTTTTTATATTATTCAGAATTTCCTGGGAGTGACTGTATAAATTATACACATGTTTATTTATATGTATCTTTTCTTGGTGAAATAATGATATGACATGCCTGAGTGAAATTTAAGTTTCACAGACTGCAAACAATGCTAGAGATGCTCAAAGTACCGACAACATGTGTGGGAGTGTTGGCAAATGCTAAAACCATGTTTAAATGTACTGCCAATACTTACTGTAGAATGATACTGCATCAGAAGAGCTGGATGCTGTGTAACTGCTTCAATTGCTGATAAGGTGGTCCTAATAAGTTCTTCTGAAGCTGCTTGTCCTGAAAATAGACAAAATCTCCCTTTTACAGATTATGTTTAACACTCCAGTGCATTAAACAAGTAATAATGAGCAATACTCACCTACTGCACTGTCTAAACTGGTCTCACTAGAGTCTATTGATTTGATGTGATTCTGAAAAACAAACAGAGCTTATGAAAAATATAGTTAAACCTACATTCATTAATACATAATACATGCACATTTTGTGGAAAAAGAACTTCAAAATGCCTTTTTTGTTACTAGCCAAAATAAGTGTTTTCAGGTGCCACAAACAGAATGTTCTTTTTCACAGCTAAAATAATCAGAGAAAAAAGAAAAGAAAATAATCTTCCAAACATGATTGCCTTGCTCACATATTCTTGCTTGAGCTGAGATTACATTTAATTGTTGTTTACTGAATACAGAATAAAAAATACAGAAAACTAGATTAAACTCAAGTCAAGTCAAGCAATATAATCTGCCAATAGAGCAAGATAATTATCTTGGTTTCATAATCTTTTTCTGCAGTGTGCAGTCCTCAGAGGACCATGAGAAAGGAATAATATACAGTACTGTGCAAAAGTTTTAGGCAGGTGTGAAAAAATGCTGTAAAGTAAGAATGCTTTCAAAAATAGACATGTTAATAGTTTATATTTATCAATTAACAAAATGCAAAGTGAGTGAACAGAAGAAAAATCTACATCAAATCAATATTTGGTATGACCACCTTTTGCCTTCAAAACAGCATCAATTCTTCTAGGTACACTTGCACACAGTTTTTGAAGGAACTCGGCAGGTAGGTTGGCCCAAACATCTTGGAGAACTAACCACAGTTCTTCTGTGGTTTTAGGCAGCCTCAGTTGCTTCTCTCTCTTCATGTAATCCCAGACAGACTCGATGATGTTGAGATCAGGGCTCTGTGTGGGCCATACCATCACTTCCAGGACTCCTTGTTCTTCTTTACGCTGAAGACAGTTCTTAATGACTTTCGCTGTATGTTTGGGGTCGTTGTCATGCTGCAGAATAAATCTGGGGCCAATCAGATGCCTCCCTGATGGTATTGCATGATGGATAAGTATCTGCCTGTACTTCTCAGCATTGAGGAGACCATTAATTCTGACCAAATCCCCAACTCCATTTGCAGAAATGCAGCCCCAAACTTGCAAGGAACCTCCACCATGCTTCACTGTTGCCTGCAGACACTCATTCGTGTACCGCTCTCCAGCCCTTCGATGAACAAACTGCCTTCTGCTACAGCCAAATATTTCAAATTTTGACTCATCAGTCCAGAGCACCTGCTGCCATTTTTCTGCACCCCAGTTCCTGTGTTTCCGTGCATAGTTGAGTCGCTTGGCCTTGTTTCCACGTCGGAGGTATGGCTTTTTGGCCGCAAGTCTTCCATGAAGGCCACTTCTGACCAGACTTCTCCGGACAGTAGATGGGTGTACCAGGGTCCCACTGTTTTCTGCCAATTCTGAGCTAATGGCACTGCTGGACATCTTCCGATTGCGAAGGGAACTAAGCATGATGTGTCTTTCATCTGCTGCAGTAAGTTTCCTTGGCCGACCACTCGTCTCACGGTCCTCAACGTTGCCCGTTTCTTTGTGCTTCTTCAAAAGAGCTTGGACAGCACATCTGGAAACCCCTGTCTGCCTTGAAATTTCTGCCTGGGAGAGACCTTGCTGATGCAGTATAACTACCTTGTGTCTTGTTGCTGTGCTCAGTCTTGCCATGGTGTATGACTTTTGACAGTAAACTGTCTTCAGCAACCTCACCTTGTTAGCTGAGTTTGGCTGTTCCTCACCCAGTTTTATTCCTCCTACACAGCTGTTTCTGTTTCAGTTAATGATTGTGTTTCAACCTACATATTGAATTGATGATCATTAGCACCTGTTTGGTATAATTGTTTAATCATACACCTGACTATATGCCTACAAAATCCCTGACTTTGTGCAAGTGTACCTAGAAGAATTGATGCTGTTTTGAAGGCAAAGGGTGGTCACACCAAATATGGATTTGATTTAGATTTTCTTCTGTTCACTCACTTTGCATTTAGTTAATTGATAAATATAATCTATTAACATGTCTATTTTTGAAAGCATTCTTACTTTACAGCATTTTTTCACACCTGCCTAAAACTTTTGCACAGTACTGTATATATATATATATATATATTTTAGCTCAAAGAGCCAGCTGCCCAACGTTTCGATATGTTGTACATATCTTTCTCAAGGGAGCCTGTGTTTGAATCAAACATTGGAGGTATTTATAGGTTTTTTGACGGCATGACAACTACTTGTTATTGTTTACATTCAAATTCATGATTTATTCTTACATGATGTAATGGTGTTCTATATATTGTGACATCATTTTTACTTCTATCTTTGAATCTGTATTAATTCTAATTAACACTACTTTATATAAACTTATATTTTTATTATATCATGCAATGCTGGCTCTGAGGATCAGTCTAGATTTGGCCTCCCCATCAGCATGCACAACTTTTGAATGAATTTTGTTTATTTATTTAAATGTTATATATTTATTGAAGTTAATTAGTTCATTCTTTTCTGTTGAGTCCCGCTGGCATATTTATCCATTTACTTTCTTTTATTCTTCTATATGTAAATTTGAGCTGTTCTAATACTACAAACTTTACATCATTTATGTCATGTCCCTGACTGGTGAAGTGCTGTACTATTGGTTCATTCATTTTTTTTTTTCTAATTAATGAAAGGTGGTTCTGAATTCTTTTATATAAAGTAGTTCCAGTCTCTCCAACATATTTGATTTCATCACATTTTTTTGATTCCATAAACAACATTGCTATTTTTACAGTAGGTATTAGTTTTTAGTGGATATGTGGTGTTCTTATGTTTAATTATATTTTTACGTTTGTCTATGTATTTACACAACATCTACTAGTGCATATGTTCGTAGAACCTATTTTGTCAATTATTCTTTTATGTTTACTGTGAACTAAAATATCACCTAAATTAGCTTCTCTTTTGAATGCTACAACTGGGGCCTTAAGAAATACTTTTTTAATTTTTCTGAATTATGTAGAATCCATAAGTGTTTCCAAACTATCTTAGAAATATTGGGCAAAAGTTTAGAGTAAGTCATTATTAATGGGACTCTTTTGACCTTTTTATCTCTATTTTTATAATCTAGTAGATCATCTCTTTTTAGTTTATCCACTTTTCTTAACTCCGTCTCTATAATTCTTTCTTTGTAACCTCTTTTTTTTTTAGATTTGTTTTTAATACATTTCTTTGTTTTACATAGTCACTTTCTTTTGAGCATATTCTTCGTATTCTTATTCCTAGACCCTTTGGGATTGCCCTTTTAGTGTGTATCGGATGTGCAGAGGACATGTGTAAATACTGGTGCATGTCAGTAGGTTTACAGAAGAGGTCAGTCTCAATTGAACCTTCTTCAAGTTTTACTATGGTATCTAAAAATTCTATTTCTTTCCTTGTCCATCGAAGGTCCACCTTAATATTACTGTGTATTTCATTTGCCATTTTATGAAACTGGAAAAGAGATTTTCTCCATGTGTCCAAACCCCAAAAATATCATCTACAAACCGAATGTATTCTAAAGGTTCTTTTCCGATTTTCTAAGTAATTGTTCTTCCCATTTCCCCATGTATGTACTGGCAAAATGCATTCCTAATTTAGATCCTATTATGGTTTTGTTTGTAATTCTTATCAACAAATGTAAAATAACTGTTTTCTAAAACTATGTTGATCATGTTCAGTTCTGCTGTAGGTATTGATTTATCTAGTCTATTATCTAGTGCTTTTGACAAGCTTCTAAAGTTTCTTTACGGCAACAAATTTTACATCCATGCAAAATAAAATTGTATTCTCTGGAAGGTTGTGTTTTATTGATTCAAGTCTTTTAAAAAATTGTGTTGTATCCTTAACATAGCTTGGTAATTTCTCAACGTAACCTAAGTTGTTTTTCTGCTATTTCAGCTATTATGTGTGTTGGATTATCAATTGTACTGACTATCATTCGCATAGGGTGATTTTCTTTGTGCATTTTAGGATTTCCTCTTGCTAGGCCTGTTCTTGCATTATGTGGCTGCATGTATTTTTTTAATTCTTTTGATATAATGCCTTTATTGTATAGTCTCTCCGCAATTTCCTTAACCTCTTTTACCGATTTATTGATCTTATTGCTTTTAACTTCTTCATATGTATCTGTATTATTTAATTCACATTCTACAGATTTCATATATATATATACATACACAGTATATACTGTATATATGGATGATTAATAGAAAATTCCTACAGGACATCAAGGGAAATTATACAAAAGGAAATGAGGCTTAACAAATGTTAAAACATTTCTGTGACGTCACCCTTTGATGTTTTGATTGATTAATTCTACAAATTGTCTAAAAGTAGCCGAGTTGCTTTGAAGAGATGGGGAGTGCAGGGCAGATATATTGTTGATTAACAAATCCACTCTGGATTCGTTGTGACAAAGCTTCTTTATTGACAGTATAACTTTGAACACCGTTCTGGGTTCCTAACATGTCTTTGGTGGATAAAGCACGCTCCACAACAAAGGATGGGTTTAAACAGGACGATACTTGTATGTTTATTTTTTCCTGCGGTGTCCCTTTTACAGTGGGAACACAGGCTGTTTTAACAAACAATACAAAACAAACATAATTACCAGCTCATGTTTTGGAACGCTGACTAAACTTAACAGCATCCCTAACTTGAGTCAGACGCTAATCCGGTTTACTGACTTTAAAGATATTATTAACAAATCACAGATTTAACATACACTGCAGTCAGGTCTATGCATGTTTCCTTACCTTCCCACAGACAGCTATTGTCTTTGAAACCTGTCCCTTTATACCTGCCTGGCTTGTTAAATTACAAACAGGTGTATTAGTTTAACGGATTGCTAGTCCATCAGTGTTCTTGCATACCTATGGCATTCTGGGAGATGTTGTTTATCATTCCTCGTTTAAACAGCAAGAACTAAATTTCTTTATTTTTTCATGAACAAAAGCAATTTCATCATCACTTTGTAAAGCTTCATCAATTACATGGACGTTGGATTTTTACATTTCGTTCCTGGCTTTAAGCACTGTTCAAACAAGCTTACAACCCACTTAAGTACGTCAGGTGATAGTACTTCCTAAACAAGTTGAATACAAACTTTTTTTTTAAAAAAGGTAAAGGGCATTTTGTTTTTATATCATAGAACAATTAACGAACAGCATATGTGCACTAAACATTTACAAAATATTGGTGTGATAAATGCTTATATGAAGTATATATATATATATATATATATATATATATATATATATATATATATATATATATATATATATATATATTTTAGCTCAAAGCCAGCTGCAAAATATTTGTATTCAGACCCCTGACCAATTCTCTCATATTACTGAATTACAAATGGTACATTGAAATTTCGTTCTGTTTGATCTTTTATTTTAAAACACTGAAACTCAAAATCAATTATTGTAAGGTGACATTGGTTTTATGTTGGGAAATATTTTTAAGAAAAATAAAAAACTGAAATATCTTGCTTGCATAAGTATTCAACCCGTGCTGTGGAATCTCCCAGTTTACACCGATGAAAGAAATTGCCCTAACGAGGACACAATTACCTTACCATTGGCCTCCACCTGTGAACCATTAAAGTTGCTGTCACATTTTCTGGATAAAAACCCCACTGTTGAAGGATCATTGGTCAGGCTGTGAATCTGAAGGAAAATGAAGACCAAAGAGCATTCTACAGAAGTTAGAGATAAAGTAATACAAATGCATAGATTAGGGAAAGGGTACAAAATAATATCCAAGTGTTTGGATATCCCAGTGAGCACAGTTGGATCAATAATCAGGAAGTGGAAGCTGCATCACACCACCCAGGCACTGCCAAGAAAAGGCCGTCCCTCAAAACTCAGCGCTCAAACAAGAAGGAGACTTGTGAGAGAAGCCACAGAGAGGCCAACAATCACTTTGAAGGAGCTACAGAGTTCAGTGGCTGGGAGTGGAGTAATGGTGCACCAGTCAACCATATCAAGAGCTCTGCATAACACTGGCCTGTATGGGAGGGTGGCATGAAAGAAGCCGTTACTCAAAAAGTACCATCTGAAAGCACGTCTGGAGTTTGCCAGAAAGCATGAGAGTGACCCAGCTGCGATGTGGGAAAAGGTTTTGTGGTCAGATGAGACCAAGATAGAGCTTTTTGGCCAAAACTCAAAGCGCTGTGTGTGGCGCAAACCTAACACTGCCCATGCCTCAAGACACACCATCCCTACAGAAGTATGGTGGTGGCAGCATCATGCTGTGGGGGTGCTTCTCATCAGCAGGGACTGGGCATCTTGTTAAAATTGAAGGAAGAATGGATGGAGCAAAATACAGGGAAATACTGCAAGAGAACCTGCTTCAGTCCGCTAAAAAACTGAAGCTTGGGAAGAAATTCACCTTTCAGCAGGACAATGATCACAAGGCCAAAGCAATCATTGCCAATCCAAAACATAAAGCAAAATCTACAATGGAATGGTTCACAAATAAACATATCCAGGTGTTAAATGGCCAAGTCAAAGTCCAGACCTGAATCAAATCGAGAATCTGAAAGAACTCAAAACTCCCAAATGCTCTCCATCCAACCTCACTGAGCAGCTGTTTTGAAAAGGAATGGGCAAAAATTTCAGTCTCTTGATGTGCAAAACTGATAGAGACATACCAACCTGAACAACCTGTAATTGAGCAAAAGGTGGCCACAAAGAAGAAACTTAGGGGGCTGAAAATTTTGCACTCCCAATTTTTCAGTTTTTATTTGTTAAAAAGTTTGAAATATCCAATAAATTTCGTTCCCTTCAAAATTGTGTCCCACTTGTTGTTGATTCTTCAAAAAAATTACAGTTTCATATCTTTATGTTTGAAGCCTGAAATGTGGCAAAAGGTTCAAGGGGGCGAATACTTTCATATTAACTGTATTAATGTGTGGGGGGTTGAATACTTATGCAAACAAGATATTTCAGTTTTTTTATTTTTCTTAAAAATATTTCCCAACATAAAACCAATGTCACAATAATTAATTTTGAGTTTCAGTGTTTTAAAACAAAAGATCAAACAGAACGAAATTTCAATGTACCATTTGTAATTCAGTAATATGAGAGAATTGGTCAGGGGTCTGAATACTTTTGCAAGGCACTGTATTATATATATTTTTTTTTCTGCAGGTGTTTTATTTTTAAACTATCACTTACCAGTAATACCCCAAAGCTAAAAAGAAACTCTTCTGTCACCACATGCGGCCTAAATATCTGTGGAAATAAAACATATGAAGGCATACAGTGAGAAAGGAAAAAACATATTTGTTCTAGCTTAGCTACAAACTGTGAGCCTATTTAAAGCAATTACACAGTGAATAATTATTCTGTGCTCAATATTGTCGACTAGGGATGAAACGATAGTAAATTTGCACGATAAGAATAGCTGTGAGCCCACTCTTTCACGTAGTAGCGGTTATTTTTCAATTTTTTTAACTGAATAAAAAGAAAAAAATAACAAGTTCTCTTTTTTTTCTCTGTGGGATGTGGTCTGCAACACAAGGAAGCTACAGACTTTAAAAAATATTCTAGTAAGAATGAAAAAAATACTAGCACACAGGTGGAAGAAAAATAATCTTAATGAAATTGTCCTTGTATTACCATCATTAATAGTTGCAAAAAATGATACCTTTATTTAAGTCTGTCAAAATGGGATTGCAAGCTTTTTTCCTCCTGCTTTATTTACACATTTTATTTACTTAAAACAGTACATAATTACAAAATATGAAATCTGTATTTCTTTCAATACATTTAAAGTTTGCTTTAAAATACACTGCTAACTATTCTCAATTATTTTTCAGACAGTCTGCAAAACATTCCGAGGTAGCCTGTTTTTCTGGTGGCATAACAGCCTATAACGTGTAGATTTTAATGAACGTATTGAAATTATATACTGATAATTGAGGGTGGAACAGTGGACAGTATAGGGAGGGTGCCACACTGGAAAAAAAAGTATGTTATTAAAGTGACCTTGCTTGTTGACTGCTGACGTCTTTTAACTCCACCGGGTGCTGGGTAAGGAAGGTTTGAAGTTCCTGCTTTCGTTGTTGTGCTTTTGCCACATTCTGCGGATTGGATGTACATCTTATGGTATTTCCCCGCTATATATATTTTTGTAGTGAAAGTACACACAAGGGCTGTCAGTTAAGCCTCAAAATAGCAATCGATTAATTGGGCACACAAAATATAATCATTCTAGTAAATATCGATGATTGTTCCATACATTTTCGGTGCATTCCTCTTCCCGTGACGTTTTTATTTGAATGTCATTGCAGTTAAGTAAAAGCTTGAGCACAACAATTTAATGCGAGGGGTAATTACGCCTTGGTAGGGTCAGGAGAAAAAGAAAGAAAAAAAAAAAAAAACACAACATTTGCAACAAGCCTAAAGCAAGTTTAACACACTACAGGAGTGTTACTAAAATATTTATTACAAACAGATTACAGTACTTTGGAATGTAAGCTATATAAACTAGACAAGAGTTTACGAAAAACAGTCAGTTTTTTTTCGATGTGCACAATTTATTTACAGGCTGCTTGCCATGAATACAAGCCTGTCGTCCTGCTCTGGATACAAGGTGTGCGTTTTTTTTTTTTTTTAACACAGTGGATACACAGAGGGGCGTACTTACAAACATTTTCAAATCTGATTCGCTGGTAGGATGGACCAGCAAATCAGATGCTAGGCGAAGAACAACACGCCCACTGCTTGTCTGGCAGAATACTGTAAATAGCAAGGCAGGGCATTCGGTGGAGTTTCGTTGATAAACTTAAATAATGTTATTAACTATGCGCGTTACAAAAATGTAATTATTGACTTGGTTATCCAGTATTTATATCCATGTATATAACGAGGAATGAAATCGATCGAAAAATAGAGTTTTGATTTAATCGTAGCAGCCCTAGTACACACCGATGATTTTGCCCTTATTTGGAGAGAAAAGCATCTGTTCTGCTTCCAGCCATGTTGAGTGAGTATGTGACTATCGTTTTCTACGATTATCGAATAATTAAAACATGTCCACAATACGATTATCACGAATATTCATAATCACGATATATCGTACTATCGAAAAATTATTTCATCGCTATTATCGGCTCAAAGTTTCCACCTTCTACCTTCAAGCTACTTCATTTAGAAAATAACATTGCAGACTGTAGATTGAACTGTAGATTAAAATAAGGCTTTAAAATACATTTTCTTTGTTTTAGCAGGTTTCTGCTTTAAAAAGCCCTTCTTAAATACACCATCTTTCCATGTGCTTTTAAAATCAGTTTACAAAAAATACCATTTGAGGAAAAAGCTTGGAAAGAATATTATTATAGTAATCTCTCCTGCTGCAATTTTTAGCCAACGTGTAAACTGTCTGGCTTCTAAAAATACATTTCTAAAGGAGAGAGGAATGTGTTAAGTCCGAAAAGCTAAAACTATCTTCAGGAGATAAACTAGTAAACAAACAGGAATGTAAACAAACTCTGAAGACAAATATTGCATAGACTACACCAGGGGTTCTCAAACCGCGGCCTGGTATCATTTTTTTGGGGGGGCCGCATATACTTTCACTTGGAGCCTTTCCTCGGTTAAAATAAATAAATAAATAAATAAAAAATAAAAATAAATAAATTTTTAAAAAAGCCTGTTTTTTTGTTTTCAAATAATACAAGATTTTTTTTTTTTCTCCACTGGAAGCGAGGCTTTCTGGAAAACCCCCTTTCATGGCTTCTATTTGGACTCCCAGCTGGAGGCACCAAAATTAAAATCTGCTCAGCAATATATTTTGATAAGGTCTGCTGATGCTCTTTAAGTACACTGTTTCATAATGGATAAATGTATTACCAAAGTTTGTGAAGAAAACAAGTTTGCAGGATGGTTGGGAACTAGAATATTTTGTAACTGAAGACATCAAGAAACCTTTTTGTTTGTTTTCAAAAATACAACGTGCGTAAATCCACTCAAGTATCCAATAGTGACATGCGAAAACATAAACTTCAAATAATGAAAGAAAGTCTGCAGTTACAACAAAAACATATGAAGCGTGTTTGACAGAGGGTGAAGTTGTTACACTTGCCAGCTGTGTTGGCGAATTTATGAAAGAGTTTTTTTATTGAAGCATCTGACATTTTGTTAGATAACATGAGAGAAAAAATGAGCTAATGTGTAAAATGTGCGCCTGCAATTGAGCAATGGCACGGCAGCTCGGCGCATTACCAATATATCTGATAACATTTCTAACTGTCTGATTGCTGCAATCAAATCAAGCCTGGCTTTTAGCATTGCATTCGATGAGACAACTAAAAAACACTAAAACAATAAAACACTATCCGTTTTCTTTTTCTGTCCAGTAGCGGCGCCCCCTCCCTCAGATGCGTCTCTCTTAGCCTTGAGTTTGACCTCTCCGGTTTAAGACAATACTAAAATGTCCGGCATTGACCTAGGGAGCATTATAATACTCCCTAGCTCATCAACTGAGCTTTTGGCAATCATGTCTAGTATGTTTTCCTTTTCCAGCTCGCAGATCTGAGAATTTGCCGCTGCGAATCCCGAAATGAGTGCCGTCACCTCTGAGCTGCTCCCCTGCAACCTCCCTTTTACACTCTTTGCTTCCTCTGGAATGTCCTTTGATGTTGACGGCTGTTCAGCAGCAGTCTCAGCCACAGGCAGGTCAGTCGCAGCAGGTGCTTCACTCTCCACTGGAGGCTCTGTCACTATAGGTACACCGGCCTCATCCACAACAATTGGTCCTACATCGATCTCTCCTCCTTCTGTGTTTTTCTTTCTTCTTTTTTCCCTCTGCTCTTTTGCGAGTTGATTTGAAACTGTCACTCTGGGTCCTGTAGCTCCGTATCTGGCTTTGAGCATTCTCATGATTTGATGCTCAACAATTATTTCAGCTGCACTTAGTGTGATACTTGAAATGTATTTGCTTACGCTTGTAAGTCGCCCTGGATAAGGGCGTCTGCTAAGAAATAAATAATAATAATAATAATAATAATAGTAGTGCCTCTTCAACTCCGTCAGTTGGCTTTTTTGCTTTTGGCTTACCCGGATAAAAACAGTGTTCTCTGTCTGGTCCAAATATGAATGCGTTTGGTATGTGGTGCAGCACATACTCTTCACCCTCTTCCTTCCTCAGCCTCACCCAGAACTTCCAGCCTGCCGTCCAAAACCCCTCAGCATCCAGCACTGGGTATGGTTCATTGTGAACTTTGCAGTGTCTGCTTAGCCAAAATACAATGTAATTTACATCAACACTGTAGTTGCGGAAAAACCCAGACACAGTTCTTACCTCAGGCTGGGCTACTAGGATGACCTGGAAATTGTTCCATTCTTGTGTTATTTTTACTTCTTGGTACTTTTTTCACAATATATCAAGGTGTTGCAGGATTTTTAGGATGACATCGAATTCTCTTGTTCCAGACAGATGAATGAGGGCAAACACTTCTCTAGGTGATAAACCCAGCGACTCTTTCAGCAGTCTTTTTCCAACAAATTCTCTTGACGGGATACAATCAACATCCTCTGTGTATCTAATGCATACTCATTTTTTTTTTCTCAAGGCAGAAGCCAGTCTCGCTGTGCCAGCTTCCTCTGTAACTATGCTAGAAAGTGATTTGGGAGTTGCCATCGTAGCAGTCCCAGACCACTTCAAAACAGAAAACAAAAAACAAAAAAAAAATGCCCAAAATAACTTTTAGCACCAAAGAGGCCCCTCCCACAAGGAAGGAAGCCCTTTATTCAAACACTGAACACTATTAGCTGTACTCACACGCTTTTGTCCACTACCCCCTAAGAAAACAGGAGAAATTTGGACAGTGATTTGGATATGACGAGGGGTTTTATGGAGGAGGGACACTGACCTTCGTGCCAAAAAAGATCAATGATCTATGGGTAAGAGAGCAGTTTGATTCTCCTGACCAAGCAACATGAAGACCGGGAGTTCACTTTGTGTGTGGAGTTCATCATATGAAGCAAGAAATACATTTTTTAAATAAAAAAGCTCAGAAAAATAATTTGACTATCCAGGAAATATTGGAGACAGGAATTCATTTATAAATGGCACTTATACAAAAACAAGATACATATAGGTGATCTGTAACCTTTGTATAATGACCTGTTACTGACTAGTTAGTTGACTGCTAATGGATCCGGCCTCTGGAATGAGAGGCTGTTTTTTTATTTTTATTTATTTTTTATTTAGTTGCCAATGATTTTACCCAATTTTTCTCCCCAATTTGGAATCGCCATTGTGTTATTATTAATCCCGGTTCAGAGCTGCAACCCCCTGGCGACTCGGGAAACGGCAGCTGACACATGCATCCTCCGAAACGTGACCCTGCCAAGCCGTCTTTTTTCACACAGCGGATCCACAGCGAAGCCATCAGACCTATAGTGCCGGAGGACAACACAGATCTGATTGGCTATTTTACCCTCCCTACCTGGGCGGCGCTCGGCCAATTGTGCACCGCCCCCTGGGAACTCCCGGTCACAGTCGGCAATGACATAGCCTGGATTCGAACCTGCGATCTCCAGGCTATAGGGCACATCCTGCACTCCACGCAGAGTGCCTTTACTGGATGCGCCAAATGAGAGGCTGTTTAAAGCTTCACAGTGCAGACGGAAATCTGCCATTAGTTGCTGCAGGGTATCTCACCATCCATGAGTAGATGTTTTAGCTCGTGAGATGTTTCAGCAGTATGTTGCACGGCGGATCTCCATCTCTAACTCTATAATTAAACTAATTTGGTCTAATATTTTAAGGATTCCATGAGATGTTTTTTTACTCTTCTGACAGCACACATTCCTCATGACAGAGTACGACAAATAAACCTCAATAGAAAATTAATTTGGTGTCTTTGCCCCTCAGTGACTCAGTGAAGTATGCTGTGCAAATGGAAAAAATGTCACTGGAGCCCTTTGAGTATAGTGCAATGATTTAACGCACTGCACCATTAGCAATTCAGCACAGACTTCACATAGAGAGCACAGCCATAGTCTTGCACACAGAAATTACAACAGTTTTATTGATGTACAGTGCTATGTTCAAAGGAGTTGTTTATGCAAAGAAATAACTTGCCCATGAGTTACAGAAAACAAAGACAATTGCAGCTAACACCACATACAATAGTACTCCTAGGTCATGAAAATATTACTGTCCAGGAACAACAAAGAACAATTTAATTAGCTTTGCAAAGCTGAAACACTTCCTGCAGTCTTATCTCTCTTGTCTTATTACTGAGATAAGTGGATTTGGATCTGTGTCATGATGGGTTTCTAGCCAGCAAGAGACTTTGTTGAGCACTTAACAGACTAGGCTTTCAGACTAATCATTAACAACCATGCCACTTGCTAGCCTTGTACAGTAGCCTATTATTGTAAATGTATCCAAGATAAGGTTATTAAACTTTTATCTTTATATAAAAATGTCTGGAAGTTTGAACTGTCATTTTTAATTTCATGTTTTATTTGTTCGCAGTGAGACAATTTGGCAAATGTCTGGTGACAGGACCTTTAAAGTTATTCACTCAAGATAAAGGGGAAGCAGTGTTCTACAGATATGCAAGCCAGAAAAGAACCCCAACAGCTTCACACACAAAGGAATACCAACTTGCATAGCAGTTCGTTAAGCGTGGTCATATCAACATTCTGTAATGCATAAACAGGAAAGTGCTGGTGGGAAGGTGATGTTTTGCTGGGGACAATTCTTTGTATAACAAAACTTTTTTTCTTGTTTTATTTACGACATCAGTTTCTAATGCTTTACAAAATATTGTTTATGTTAAAAGCAGCGTAAACCTATTTAGGAGACAAACCAAAGGCTTACCTGAGAAGTCAAAAGATGGAGAACAACAGGCATTGCGGGAAGGCATTGCTTCAGCTGTTTAGCCTGGACTGTTGAAGGATGTTTACGTCCTGAAACACTTGCTAATGCAGAAAGGATATCACCTAGAAATAGGGTATGATAAATGATTCAACATTGTGTCGGTTTCAAATTTTGCCCTTAGGAGGAACAATTTTATTAAACTGTTTTTATAATATTTTCACTGAGAGTGTTAGGATTATTGCCCACATTGTCAAACAGGTAACACAGCAATAATGATCCATGATGTGGTACGGAAAAGAAAAGCCAGAGCACTTGCCGTTATGTTTTTTTTTTTTTTTAAACTGCAGTGATTTAGAGGACAGATCTCAAACCCCAGTGCACTAGAGCAGACATTTTGAATAGAACTTTGAAACAGGCTTTAAAGCTATAAGTGTAAATGGATGTTAACAATGAAAAGAAAAATTACAGGTACGTTATTTAAACAGTTGTAGCAACATGTGGGGATGTATAACGCTATATTTTTCGGAACCGTGCTACTTACTCTTTAAGATCTATTGACAGCCAGAAGCTCAATTACAAAACACAGATGTGGTCAATATCTGGTTTAATGCTTTATAATTCAATCAGTATGGAAATGAAAAAGAAACAAAAATGTGATGCTTCAGCCACCAATTCACTTACTTTTTTTTCATATAATGCAATTGATTTACCTAGAATTGCTGGCAGCTCTTGCACAATGTGACAGATGAGTTGATCCAAGCATTTTGACAGGTATTCATTGCTGCTTTGTTGTTCCTTCCCTGGCGTTGCCTTTCTGCTGTCTCTTTCGATGTACATCACTAGCCTACACAGATGAGGTGAAACCATTATCATTCCTGAAAACACTGACCCTCTCATTGCAAAAATCAGAATAAGGAACAAAGTTCGAGTGAGGTGATTTAACTTTGTTATGATTAAACACTGTTAGTATTTTGGCGGCAGCTAAGAGAAACTTTCTACACTGTTCTGATCTTGTTTTTTTTTTTTTTTTTATGTGGGCTACCTAGACAACTGGACAAAAGTGTGTCTGATGTGTAATGCACCACTATTGGTTTGTATCTTAAACAGGTGGCATTTAACAATGCAGGATATAATAATAATGCATTGTAAATCAAATTAAAAAATATGGCAAACCATAGTAAATTACGGTAAAGGCAAGGTATAACAATGGGAAAAGTGCAAAATTACTGTGCAAATTTAGCATGGTAAACTTTTATAAGGGTGCAGCTGAAACATCCTTTTGAGAAAGTAAACATAGAAAACAACCAAAATCTGGCTTATGATAACATAAGAGTTCACAGAAGACTTAAATATGGGTAAATGTAGTAAACCGACATCAATGGTATTAACAAAATAAGTGAAAGTATATTACATGCAGCACCATGCTTTTACTATACAGTAAAAGCATGGTATATTACATGCAGCACCATGCTTTTACTATGCTTCTACAGTTGTCCCGCGTTATACCGCCCCCCTTTATAATGCCACCCTCGCATACCGCCAGCTATTCTCTCTGAACAAATGCCACCAGTATAAAAACAGTGCTATTTGTACCCGTTATATCGCCACCCGCCAACTTCCCAAGTCAAGCAAATGTAACTATAAGCATTGAAGTTTCCCTCATTGTAGCGCCAGTGAAATAATCATGGACAATTAAAACAACAAAGTTATGCAGTTAACCTTTGACTCGTTTTCCTAATTCGTTGTTAACTGAACGTTCATACCAATGCCATCAACACTCCCGCCCCCAAAGCCAAACAGAAAGTACAAAATGGCGAGTCGACCCTACATTTAACACCAGAGCAAAAGAAACAAAACTCTATGTATGCATCTGAAAATAAGAAAGCAAGACATCGCAAATGTTTTCTCGCCTAAGTGAGGCATACTTGATGGAATGGGTCAATTTTTTTTAACCTGAAAAAGGCTTACTTTACTTTTCGTTTAAAAAAAGTGTTTGCCTGTACATATTCAACGTTTTTTGTTTTTTTTTAACTGCTTGAAAAGGAATGCTGTTGAGCTTAAATTGCTTTGTGATATAAATAGATGGCATCGTTCAATGGGGGATACACAGGGGGGGATACGCTTACACAGCCGTGCCACAAACACTAAAGTTCAAATCACCAGCACAGTAAAATAAAATAAAAAATCGTATGCTTTGTTTTAATGGAATAGTTTGGGTGATTTGACGCTAAATGAGTGTTTATTTTTTATTTATTTATTTTTTTTAAGTATAAACTGTTCCTCAAAAGTAACCATGAATGTTTCATACAGATGGGAAAAGATGATAAAACGTCACTAGTAGACCTACTGCTGTTTAAGAACTAGTACTTTAGTTTTAAAAAAGATTAATGTTTTATTAAAATGGCCTGGAGATACTATAACTGTATAACTGAAAAAATAAAACGTTTGAATTTATTGCAAGCATAGAAGGTTGTGTGTGTGTATGTTTGTTATTTTTTAACCCTCACTATAACGCCACCCTCGCTTACTGCCTGTTTCTGCCAATGGCCCTTACCAGGTGGTATAAAGAGGGTTGACTGTACAAATCATAAAAATATCAATCTTGTTTCACTGATGGAAAGTGATGTATTTATTCATGTATAATTCATATGCCAATGAAACAAAACATCAAGGCACTTAAAATTATTCTTAGGAGTCATCCCACTTCAATAGTTGGATCATATAAAAGATCAAAAGTAAAATGAAATATATGGCTTCTCCTATCAAGACCCCATCATGGAACTAAAAGCCTTTTTTCTCACTTCAGACATCAATACAACGTTTCATTGCCAAGCCTCTCCATTTTTCTCCTAATTTTACAAAGTAATTTCCTGCTTCACTTTCATCTTAAAAACAATCCAAAAAGCACATGTAGGCAGATCATACACTAACCTCACCTGAGTGAAATGTTAGGAAATGCACAAATGGAATTAAAAGGAGTATGTTTTAATATTCTTGTCCCTGCTTATTTCTTTGTATAATATGAAAACAAATATTTCATGCACATAAAAAGAATGTAAACAGTGCTAAGGAGTAATAAAATCATAGCAAGAAACAACTTAGTTGTAGGGAGAAGTTTCATTACGAGCAGTTTATTGCCAGCGTCACCCAGTTTAACTTATTATTATTATTATTATTATTATTATTTATTTATTTCTTAGCAGATGCCCTTATCCAGGGCGACTTACAATTGTTATCACATTATTTTTTACACATTATTTTTACATACAATTACCCATTTATACAGTTTTTTTTTTTTTTTTTACTGGAGCAATATAGGTAAAGTACATTGCTCAAGGGTACAGCAGCAGTGTCCCCCACCTGGGACTGAACCCACGACCCTCCAGTCAAGAGTCCAGAGCCCTAACCACTACTCCAAACTGCTGCCCCTTAGTTGCCTTTGTAAAACGGGGCCTTGTATGTTCTATTCAAACTAATCCTTTAATATGTGAATTAACAAACTCACTATGTATAATTGCTTGTTTTCTACTATTTAAAGCTGAAGCACCACACTATCATTTCAATGTTAGTCCCCTGCTGTATTATTTCTACATTCTTCACTAGTTTAGCCTTCCTAGTTTAGTACTGAACTTGGTTTGAAAGCAGCTCTTTTTGACAGTCAGTTTGCTTACATTCCCCAAAGCTACTTTACAATACGTCACTAATTAGGTCAATCAGGCATGCTGCTGCTTGTAGCAATGTAGAGTTCTAATACCCAAATAATGTGCAATACATAATGTGCAACCAGTAGAAACAACGTGATTGCCATTCAGTCCATTCACAATCATGTTTAAGTTGTATAAATAAGGTAAATGACATCTACAGAAATTGAAAAAAACACATTATTTTTAGTGATGTGCACCAATATCGATATTTTGATTTGATATCGATATTGTTCGATATCGATAATTTCCATTTTGTGATATTGTGTTTTTTTTTTGTTTGTTTTTTAATTTAGTAGTCGCCAATTGATTTATACTCAATTTTTTTCCCAATTTGAAATAGCCAATTGTATTATTTTAGGCTCAGCTCACCGCTACTTCCCCCACGCTGACTCGGGAGCGGCAAAGACGAACACGCACTTCCGAAATGTATGCCGTCAGCCAACCACTTTTTTTCACTCTGCAGGCCCACCATGCAGCCACCTCAGAGCTACAGCGTCAGAGGACAACGCATCTCTGGGCAGCTTACAGGCAAGCCCGCAGACATCCTGGCCGACCTAAGCCCTCCCCACCCGGGCGACTCTCGGCCAATTGTGCGCTGCCCCTTAGGAGCTCTCGTCCACTGTCGGCAATGGAATAACCTGGACTCGAACTGGCGACCTCCAGGCTATACGGCGCATCCTGCGCTCCACACGGAGCGCCTTTACCGGATGCGCCACTCGGGAGCCCCATCGTGGGATTTTAACAATTGTGTAATGGATTTATTTTTAAATAGAAGAACAGATATATCACCCACCACAAAGAGCTTGCAGAGACATGCTTTAATTATAATTATTATTATTATTATTATTTATTTATTTAGCAGACACCTTTTCTAAGGCGACTTACAGAAACTAGGGTGGGTGAACTATGCATCTGCTGCAGAGTCACTTACAACCAGTGGTGTAGTGGTAAATAAAAAAATTGGGTAAACGCCCGTTTGGTGGAGTTGAACAGATAGATTCAACAGAGATAAACTGAACATGAACAGATACATTGTTATTGTTCCTCAGCCAACCAGGGCCCCCATACAGTCCTTTCCCTCTCAGGTGCTGTTCAGACCCGACGGTGCGCTACACGTGAACAGTTCTGTGAGGGTCCTTTAGTGGGCTAGGATGACGGCTACTAGCAGGTCCAGTGTGCCTAACAACAGAACATTAACAGAACATAAACAACCAATCACAGAACACTCACACACACAGAACACGCAGTCCAGTGGCCACGCCCCCCTGCTTGCGCCACAGTTCTGACAGAGCTCTCAGCTGTCAGTCTTGCGCGCAGCAACACAACACAGATGCTCACTGTTAAAATATCTTGTCTTTAACCTAGTATTTGAGAGTAGTAATGAGTAAACTCTGTATCCCTTATATGAGAAGTGGGTAAATGCTATATTGCCCAAATTAAAAGTGGGTAAACTCTGTTTACCTGTGTATACCCTCGACTACACCACTGCTTACAACAACATCTCACCCAAAAGATGGAGCACAAGGAGGTTAAATGACTTGCTCAAGGTCACACAGTGAGTCAGTGAGTGAGCCGGGATTTGAACAGAGGACCTCCTGGTTACAAGCCCTTTACTTAAACCACCGGACCACACAACCTCCTATAATAATGCTAAAATAGTAACACAGTATAAACAAGTTTATTTTATATTAAGATACAATAAACCTTACACATACCAACCATTGGCAGCCTCATGGGCAAAGAAACACAACACACTAAAGTATTATTTAAGCATTTTATTGAATTGATTAGCATTTTGTACCAAACGCTATTTGCATTCTGCATTAAGTTTGACACTATTGGCCGTCCATAGGGTGTTACTCAATGAACTTATGAAGCAAAGGACCACTAAGTTAAGTCAGTTATTGTTTTTGCTTTATATATTGCAGTTGTGTTTCCGTGTTTTGGAAGAATTTAATATTATCAATACCGTTATCAAAACACATGCATGATATTGATGTCAAATTTTCATAATTATGTTATACATGGAATGATGTACTCTGGGCAAAATTTCCATTTGATCCCTGTTAAAGTTAATTCATTATTTACAACAAGGGCAGTATTAACTAGTACTATCCCACCAGTTTATAAATTACTAGACTATTTTTGAATTTATTAACATAAGCATGTCAAAATCTCAGAACAACTGGGATTACCACTTTTATAAATCTTACTACTTGAGATTCTGACATTTTTGTATTTTTTAAATTGATGTATTTATTGCCAAAAAACAACAAAAAAACACCAGAGCCTTTAGAATTAATTAATTTTCTTGGAAATTGTGCATTAGCAGCCTACAGTACATGGAATGCACTATAATTAGAATCCTCCAGAGACTTCAACAGTAACAAAATGATGGGGATTGATAGATGGTGCCAGACTGACATTTTAGCTACCCACTTCTTTAACAGCTAATATTTCAAAAGTGAGCTGCTTGCAACAAAAACTATCTACGCAGTTTTGGAATAATACATGTTATTTATAATACTGAAATTGAAGCCATGCTATTCTGGTGAACCATCAAGAATTTCCATATATTTCTTAAAATGTTTCACTAAGTAAGTTTTGGGTGTGATCATGTATTGCAATAGGTATAATGTTACAAAATTGATTTTTAATTTGTCAGGAGCCTTTAGAGAAGCGCCTGTAAAGAACTGTTATGAACACCCATACTGCACATCCTATTTTTTTGCAGAAAGTTTTTTGCACTTCAAGCTTAATAATTCAGCAAATCATGTGGCAAAAAAACATCAGCAAGACATACATTTTGATTCAGAAGTTTAGTCTCTACTCCATTGTTATGAAAGACTAATTGACGGATCTACTGCTTAAAAAGGCTCCAACCAAAATAAATTAATTCTCTTTATATTCCTGCAGTCAGGATCTATACAGAGTTGCTTGCAGAAAGCTATTACTCAAACTGCTGAGTCATTTTGACAAAACTAATTGAACGGTTCCACTATATTCACAGAACATTGCACTTTGATATTTGTAGCATGAGCTGGACTTTAAGCCCTTCATCGCACTTCAGCTTAAAATATTTTTGTAATACCCCAGAGCAGTGAAGAACACCTTTTCAAAAGGCCAAAATGTTGTATGGTGGGTGGTTGTATTTTACAAAATGTAATAAAGGTTTGCATTCATTTAATGATAAAACAGACAGCTGTAATTTGCCAAAATAAAAGGGTTTCTCAAGGTTTGTTTGTTGTTATCGATACATAAAAGGTTCTGAAGGCATCACTAGGATCAGCATCATTCATCCATCCCATAATTAATATGATTCAGTGGTTGGTAAGTTCAGGGTAAATTCTGATGGTTGTTCTTATAAAAAAAATTCAGCACTAAATTATTTGCAAGAAACTATTTTAAACAGAACATCCAATTCATTCCACAGGAATAAAATGTCTTTTGGATCACATCAAACTTCAAAAGAATGGATGTTTTTTTGTGTCAATTCAACCCTGGACAAAAAATTGGTTTGCATTCATAATGGCAGACACTCCACAAAGTTTTATGAAATGGCCTTTTATATGGAAGTTCATCCATCCATAATGGTGTTGGTCTTCAGAATTCTGAGCCATTCATTCCAGGTTAAGCAAATTCTTTTTTTTTCACAGCCTGGACAAATTGGCTATATTCATGGATTTCCTTGAATGAGCCATCACCATTAATTTCTTTGCAGCCGCCATTGGCTATATTCAATTTCCCTAGTGGTCTTTGGGTAGCCGCCATTGGCCACGTTCGATTTTACACTATATAATTATGGCATTCCATCATTAACTGCACCAAACTTCGTATAGAGATAATCAAGCCCTTTGCAAACCTGCCAGACTTGTCTCTGTTTACTTACATAGCTTGAGTGAAAGGCTGTTCGCTTTGAAGATAGTGGCTTTGATTGGTGTTGCAGCTATCACTCACATACCCACATTTACGTATCGCTTGCACAGTTTTTTTTCAGCCGAACAAAACGTTCTATTTGTATTTTCTATTTCAAAGTCAAACCAAAATGTATAATACATGCAAGTAATTCATTTTGTGATATTCTAAACTTATGTTTACTTAAAATAATATGCATGTATAAACTGTAACATCCCATGTACAGTAATCTCAGTGTTTTACTGTATTTATTAATTCTTTGTATTTTGCTTACCTTGAATTGCAACACAATAGTAGCATCTCCCTGTTGTTCATTAGGACCTGTAACAGCACAAGGAAGGCCTTTGCACGGATAGTAGACACAGGACTCTCTAATAATCGGATGATTTTGATAACAAAATCCTGAAAAATAAATAAAAATTACTTTTATACTTGCTGATTTCTGAGAATCTATACTATTTGTATATTATATATATATATATATATGTCTGCATTTCCAGGACCTTTAGACCTGCATTTTAGACTTTGCTCAAGTCTAAAAATAGGAACCTTTGTTCTCCTTGTGTTATTATTATTGGGGTGGATGTGTAAGAATTGGGTAATATGAAACTTGGTGTAAATGGCTTCTTAATATTACAAACAATCTCAGTACCAGAGGCACCAAGGAAGTCTACAGGTTCAGATCAATTTTCAAGATGGCCGCCAAAACACTTCCGGTTTACATGTATTTAATAAGGAATAGTGGCCAGAACAGAATATTGTAGTATAACCACTTAAGAAGATTAATATGAAACTATGTACTACAGTACTCTCTGGCTAAGAGAACACCCCTCGGGAAGCAAGCAAAGTGTTCTTATAGCTGAAATGTTCTTTAAGACAGAGTTAGCCACCAGACACAATATGAATCAATAAATAAATAAATACATATGTATTACTTGTCATGACGCACATGCATATGAAATGAACTGAATATAAGAATATAAGAAAGGTTACAAACGAGAGGAGGCCTGTGACAGGGATGACGAGTGGTGACGTCAGACCAGAAGAAGGCACAACCAAAACAAAAGGTACGGTGCAGTGGCGCGGGCGCCGTTTTATTTAAATAATCCAAAAATAAATATTTAAACAAAAATAAACACTTGCTCGCAGAGCAGAAATAAAACAAGTAAACAAAAATAAATCTCAAACACAAAATAAATAACAAAACCCAGGTCAGGCTGAGCAAATGCCTTCACTGTTCCTGGAGTTTTAAGTTTCGTTTTGTTTCTCTCCTCTCGTTCTCTCCTCTCGCTCCAAACACCCACACCGAGCTAGAGAGCTGCAGCCTTTTTATAACAGGTGACCATCTCCCGATTAGCAACAAAATTAATCATTTAATTAATTCGGGAGATGGCCACCTTCTGCACGAGTTTTTCCCCTACTCCTGGCAGAGGACGAGCACCGATCTCGCCTCTGCCAGGACACGTTTTAAAAATAAACAAAACAATAACACGGCGGCGCTTCGCCGTCATAAATATAATACAATAAAAATAATACAAAATAAATACACAATACACTGCACAGGGGCGGAGGGGGAGACCCCGATCTAAAAATAAATAAACAAAACAATGTACAGGGCTGCTCGCCCTGTTACAAGGCCATTCGGCCCATCTTGCTCGTTTGGTTGTTAGTAGCTTATTGATCCCAGAATCTCATCAAGCAGCTTCTTGAAGTGTCAGCTTCAACAACATTACTGGGGAGTTGGTTCCAGACCCTCACAATTCTCTGTGTAAAAAAGTGCCTCCTATTTTCTGTTCTGAATGCCCCTTTATCTAATCTCCATTTGTGACCCCTGGTCCTTGTTTCTTTTTTTAGGTAGAAAAAGTCCCCTGGGTCGACATTGTCAATACCTTTTAGAATGTTGAATGCTTGAATCAGATCACCGCATAGTCTTCTTTGTTCAAGACTGAATAGATTTGATTCTTTTAGCCTGTCTGCATACGACATGCCTTTTAAACCACGAATAATTCTGGTCGCTCTTTTTTGCACTCTTTCTAGAGCAGCAATATCCTTTTTGTAGCGAGGTGACCAGAACTGAACACAATATTCTAGATGAATTTGGCCTGCTTTTGACAGTGACAGCGCAAAGGGTTGATTTTCATGCTTGAAAAATTCCTCAGGATCTCCTTTTCGGGACTGAAGGGCAACGTTTTGACTGCTAAACAATGTATAGTTGCTCTTCAGACTTTCAACCTGCAACCTGGAGTTTGACCGATTCTTTACAGGGGGGCAGTTAAACAGTGCCAGCTTATTTCTTTTGACTGGATCACGCAGAGGTATTGAGCAATCTTGTAGTCGTTGTTTTATGCACAGTACTGCTTTAAACCCAGACTTTAAATTCTACGAACGCTGTCAACAACATTCTGCTCAGTTACAACACTTGTGGCAAGGACAAGAAGCTCTTCATTTTCTTCGGTGAAGGGATTCCCCATAGCTTCAATTACAGAGACCAGACCCTAGTTCTGAAATGCTTTTGTTTGTTCGTGGTGGGCATTGCCTTCCTCACTCATACTGGTCATTTCTGTGACGCTCTGAAACTCCATGCAGTCTTGCTACCTCTGGGCCACCAATCATCCAACACGTTAAAGCAGCAGTCAGTGCGGTCTATAGCACCTCTGACACTCTTCACTAGAGCATTGTTTTGCTTGTGAGCTTGTTCAATGGCAACTGCTGAAAACAATCGCTGTGGTTTACGCACCACAAAGTGGCCTCTCATGAATTGCTCGACAATTGACGGATTTATATTCGGCAGCACAAGCATGTCACGAATATGAACAGCAAGCCACTGAGCATAATTTTGATGATCGAGGTTGAAGAACCAAGGAGCTAGTTTGCACAGAGTGCCAGCATACAACTCAAAATCCCCATCGCTGAGTGACCTTACCAGTAAGAAAAGCAATAACTCTAACTCCTATGTAGTCATCCAGAACTGGAAGTGGGCACTGCGTTCAGATCTTTTGGTGCACCAGTCATCCATCATAAGCATTTCTTCATCGTCACAGACTCCATCAACGTATGTAGTGTATGCTCTTCTCAACAGGATGTAAAGACTGCATGTTGTCACTGTGTGCATGTCTCGTGCGCTTCACATGGCTTCCCTTTAGAAAAGAGTCTGCTACCCCAGATGAGACAATGTTAGCCTGTGTAAGGGCTGCTGTCCAGCCACTGTCCTCAAGCCAGTCTCCTAGTAGACTGAGTGTTGCCATATCTATATGGAGTCCACCTAGCAGGAATACACTAAATTTGCTTTGCTACGGTATACAACAGTTGATCCATAGTTATCACTGGTGTTTGGGATGGATTAAGAAATGCAACAGATCCCTTGACTAGGTTCATAGCATAGCAGACCATAGAGGTAGACTTCTAGAGACTGGGAAAAGTGGAAGAAGAGATGTTATAGATTTGGTATCTGCTGGCATGCATGGTACGCAGCCTAAGAGAAGTTTGACATTTTGTCAGTTTCCCTACTGACGTTGTCAGCGATGTGCGCAAGCCACTTCTCTTCACAAATTGCTGTCTCCACTTTCTGAGAATCAATTTCAAACACAGTCTGCTCAACCTGTGGATCATCAGGGTGTTTGTTTCTGGAGGTACGTTACTGTACCTGTCAGGAAGAGGCAAAACTTTCTTTACCTTGTCTTCCCCTACACTGAGCTGCATTGGACATTCCACGGCAAGAAATTCCTTGGTGGGATGTTGGAATAACGAGATTCCTGTACCATAAAAATGACTGTTGGGCAGTTGAGAAACTCGGGTTATGATCAATGTTGTTGATTGCTGTAGTTGTAAAAATACTTAAGCAAAGATAGGGAGGGCAGACAACACCTTCCTCAGAGAACCATTTGCTAATGCTGTTTGACAGACTAGTTGATATGTCTAGAACTCTGCTGTAAGACACTAAAGCCTAGTCGGAACATTTCCTCAACTAGCTGTCATTGACGAGTTTTCGCATGAAGAAGTAGTCCGATGTACACTGTAAGCAGTGTCTCCTGATTTATGCAGTGATGCTGACCAGTGGATCCTTCACGTCGACGCACGTAGGTGTTGAGCGATAGAGAGTTCTGGTTGTGAGGAAAGCGCATTTGATTGTGACTTAATGTTAGGGTCATTTAATATCACACACACTAATGCTATAGCAAATTTGGCACTGACCCTTCTTGGCATTTTTCTTCAAATGATCCTGTGAATGATGTCTCTTTTTTGAACACATCCCGTCTGACTATAGTTGCAGCCTTGGTCAGTATCACTGTGTCATCATCAAGATCTTGATCATAAGCTTTCTTTAACACTAAGCCAATGCCACCATCGAATGGAAATAGCACTTCACGCCCTTCTCTGTGAGCCTGTAGAGCTGGAAGATTGCTGAGAATGCATTCCTTTAGTCCTGTGGCATGTACACGGAAAGGTAATTCATAACCCATCTCTACTAGTTGAGCTTCATATAGCTTACAAACATCTGACAGCTTGAACACGGGTGCAATATCTTCAGTTACTCTTGTTTCACTGATGTATCCAACTAACTCAGCAAGTGCTAATCCCGGGCGAGCATCACTGTTCAAAGGAGATGACATACCCTGTGCCCTCGCGGCTTTATTGTAGAGTTACTAAACACTTTGGATGATACTTTGCTTCATGGGCGATCAATCAAGTGTATAAGCTCACCTAAGTGTATAAGATCACCTCACCTAATCTTCACAAGCAGTCTGGAGTCCTGTAGCTGCAAAGCGCACCTGTGTACACGGCTGTTTATGATGAAAGTTGACGCATTACGAAGAGACAAGTTCAGTTCTTATTTCTCGCAAAAGAAACATGACTCACTTAAAGTCGCAAGGGTTAACTGTTCTACTTTGGTCGAGTGTATTTATTACCGCTTTCAGATGAGTCCAATTCAACTACATGACGTTTTATTGCTCTTTGTTGCATAATGTTGTAGCATCAAGATTTTAAGTTACAATTGAAATGACTAATAGTCCACAGAATAATGGTTGACAATGGTTCCTGGCTCATTCAAACTGCAACTAATACTGCAACTTTTTGTCCAAAAGACACTGTTATTAACATAAACTTTAATTTTATCTCTGTGTTAACATTACTAATTAACCTAATAAAAATATGTAATTAACTTAAGGTGCAGAAATAACCATAAAATAATCTATAGATTATACACACGTATTATACTTTTAACAAAACAACAAATTACATCAAACAAAAACATTCTAACAGTATAAAAAATAGCAATTTTGCATTCATTTTCAGCAACAATGTTTTTTTTTATAAGAACAACCTTGTTTGCATTCATCTTTAAGGGAAGAGTTAATCACGTTACCAGCCATAAAGTATTACTTCGACATGATCGGTGGCCATCTTGAAATTGAGCAGGCATGCTAGTCTGCACCTAATATTTTCCCTACTATTCCAAAGAACATTTCCACCAAGTTTCAACTTTGTACCATAACATGCACAATTCTTATATAGCAGCTTTTGGTTTCAAGCCGGTCACCATGGAATATGCAATACTTTTTGACACTCATATTGAGTTTTTCGGTCACTAAACTGACACAACTTAATGTTTATTCTCCACCTACAAAGCTGTTTTCTCCATATAATTTTAGAATTTAGTTACATGGGGTGTTCTTGCTGGGTGCCTATAGAGAAGCAGTTTACAATCCATTACTGGCTCCTGCCAAGATGGGCCTTGAAATGCTTGTGTGTGTTTAGCTCTTGCTGGGGGAAAAAACCTGAAATCATGGTTAATGGCCAATTAACTGTCAGAAAATGTCATACTGTGCAACACGGAGGTTGGGCTGCTGGGAATTTACTGTTGAAGTTGAATCAGGTAGGAATCACTTTCCCTTTCCATATTGTGAAACCCAAAGCATTCATTTGATCCATACCTTTTCCTGAACCAGTCTCTGCAGATGGACCCCAGAGGACAGCATTTCAGTAAACATGGTGAGCATATACTGCTGAATCCGGCTTATTCCTGATACCAAGCTGTTCAGTATTGCAGGCAGGCCCACCTTGTCAATGACACTTTGGAAAGCACTGGCAGAGTGTCGAGTAATTCTGCACAGTGCCTGTTAAAAAAAAAAAAAAAAAAAAAAAAAAAAAAAAAGTTTGTAAAATAAAACAACTTTTAAAACATTATTATTATTATTATTATTATTATTATTATTATTATTATTATTATTATTATTAAGAATGAAACATACAAGTATGTTCAGTACTTCTTATTTTCATATTCAATATCAGCACCTTCTAGTCTTTCTCAGTCTCAATGCCTACATATTGAACAATTGAGTTTATATAGTTTTTGATGCGTAATAGACCCTTACCGAAATTGCGGTGACCCTCAAAGAGTCCACTGTGGAATGTGTGAAGAGGTACCACAACATTGGTCCAATCTCCCCAGTGATGAACCCTTGAGACTGATAGGAGACAGTAGTGCAGACATTTTCCACAATTTTTGCAGCCACATGATTGACCACTGGCTCTTCCTGCAATAGGACAGAACAGAGGGTGGAAATTGAAGTAAGCAAATTGAGCAATGTACTGTACACAGAAATGAATTGTGTTGATCACCTTTGGCTTGAAAAAAAAAAATTGCTTTGTTTAAAACAAAAAAGTTCCCTGTAAAATTGCCCAATCTTGCATTGAAATCTACCTCTCTTTCGATACGTTTGTTGGTACAGTAATTTTGACGCTAATGGAGCACTTTATCAAAACCATCAGCATCATATACATCTGTTTTTGCTGATGTGCTGTCTTTCGTCTCCATTGTAAATTGTTGGATTTTTTTTCTTGGCCTTTTTTTTTTTAAATATATATATATATATATATTGCACACAATTTTCCAATACCATAGTCCTATTGCTGAGGATGATGCTGCGGTCAAGTTATTTTCAATGTTTTCAATTGAAAGTGTAACACAGTTCAATTTCCCAATTATTACCATTTAAGCTTTTTTAAACTGGATTCTGGTTGCATTTGTAGGCATGGTTGAGTGATTGCATACTTCTAGTTGAGGTGGGGTTTGACAGTTTGTAAGTTTGGTGAGCATAACACTGAGGTTTTACTGTACTGTAAAAACCCACATAGTCTTGGCCTAATTAACCACTTAAACTCCAGATGTAAAAATGAAACACCTTCCCAGGTACCAGATTTTGAAAATAAGAATAATGTTTTCAAACCTGTAATTGCTATAAAATGTTAACATATGATGAATAAAACACAAATAAATGACCTAAACTGTGTTTTTCATTAACTCTTTATGCTGCTGTGTACTACATACCCATATTCAATATAGAGATAAAAACATGTTTTTTTTTTTGAACAATGAAAACAAAAACACTGCTAATAACAATAATAATCAATAAACAGTAATTATCAAATAAAAATCAAACATCAAAAGGTGTGCCATTATAGACTTTATTGAAATGTTCAATACAAAAGAACCCGGGGTTGCCTTCGCAACCACTGCACATCTTTCTCGTGTCTATTCTTTTGTTTTCATTTTCGTAGCAGACCCTGCACCTTTGTTGCAGTCTCTGCTTCCCTTGTGTTGGAAGGATAGTCACAAATGCGTGTACACAGCTACTTTGCACAGACATTGTGATGGATCTGGCTGCCGCATTGCCAGTGCTGTGTTTTGATAGTATTTCGTCACAGCACTGCCATTTCAAACCAAACAGCTTCCTGTTTGCAGCTGGCTTACCTGTAAAGTAGCTGCATGCTCTTTTGTTTGTACAGTTTGCACTTTTCTTGGTTCCACATCCTCTTCATCATCATCGCTAAGTGATAAGTCAGCATCACTGTCGCTGGTATCGAAATCCTCCGAACCAACTTTACTCTCTTTGCTCATTATAGAAAGACCACGTACGTTGCCATGTTTAGCTTTCGCTAAAAACTATATAAACTACAACTAAACAAGTAAAACTAATAATAAAACAAAAAATAACAATATATCTCAGTCTTCTAAATGCCCACAGGTAGATTGGAATCACTACATGACACGCAAGTGTCACCTGACCCTCCCCCGACTTTCATTGCACATTCCACAGTACTAGCACTGCCTTAGAGAATGAAACCTGAAACGCTAGACTGAGAAACAGATCATAGAATAGAATGGGAAACTTGACGTACGCAGGTAGGGCATGGTACTGTAAGTGGGTTTTCATTTGACATACGTGCGTATGTCATGATGTTGAAGTGGTTAAGGGCGTATTGAGACACAATGCACAATGGATCCACCACCAATTGTGTTTTATTTACCTGAATTTGTATATTCCATTTAATAGTCTAAAACTTTTTTGTAACTTCATTCTTTTGTAGATCCTTATACACTTGATTCTTCATTTGAACTTATCTGTTTTGATCACTTATCTAATACAGATTGTTTGGTTGTGGGAATCTCCAAAATACTTAGAAATGTTTGTTTTGAGTCACTAAGTGACTGATAAAATGGTTTTATCTACTTTTCTTCATGAGTCTGAACTTGCAATATAAAAAGGGAATATACCTAAGAACATGCTTCGTTGTCAGCATAATAGAAGAACACATTGCTGCAAACCATTGCAGAACAAGTGTGTAATAACTGAATGATGCTTTCTGAGGGATCTAATCTGTCAAGTGGCCACCACCTGTATAAAACCTATGCTGCATGCCGGATATCAGAGACAGCTCATTCATCACTATCTCAATGAGCATCTCTTGATAGAGAATGGAAGATTAAGCTATACATTGTTCATCTTTATCTTTAATAGGATAAGTTCATTTTCAGTTGTATCACAGAAATGCACGTCTAGGTTAAATATATTAGACTCCAGCAACAATGTAGTGCTGTTAATTAGATGCTATAGAACATCCTTAATGTCAAATGTTATAAAGATCAGTCAAAACTTTAAAATAAGTAGTCAAGTACACTGTATTTTATTATATGTCATGGGCAAGCTAAGCAATCTGATTGGTTGTTAGTTATGACATTAGGGATGGGACGGTACAAAATTTGCACGGTATGATAACCGTTAAATAAAACACCATGGTAACCTTAATATCACGATATACAGTAAATCATGCAAGTTATAAAATAAAGGCTTAAATGAAGAAAGACTAATGTAAATCACTTAAATTACTGTAATTCACAAAAATAAAACCAACAAATCACACTTCCTTTCATGGAATGATTTAAATATTTGGTATTTAGTATTTTACTATGCCAAATAACTTGGTACGTTTCATTTTTATAAGACAATCAGAATTAAAAAAAAAAAAAAAAACTAAAGTTGCACACTCTCAATGTTATACTACAACAGTATTAAGATCTATTATTTGCTGAAAATGACGTGGTGCTGTATTTGGTTAAAACATTTTAACGTATAAAAATAAATAAATAGATCAATAAATAAATACTTTGTTTAGCTGATGGTAAATAGAATTGGAAATGATCAGTCTTATTGCTTAAAACACAAACATGTACCACAGGTTATTATTTAAGAGCAGAGATTAGTTGTTTATTGTTTCAACTGGATAAATAAATATGTAGAGCAAAAAATAATGTATTTTAATACACGTCACGACATTGCACAAATAAGCTTCGATGATTATTACACATGTGGAGTTTGTAAAAAAAGATTTCTTCACTTACCTAAGAAAACTGGAATACTGTTATAACTTGTTTAAACAAAACTAAGTTGATAATAAGTAGGCTATCCTGCTGCAGTCACGGGTCTGTGCTCATTTTATTTGAGGCATTGGTCGTGTTCTTAGATTTCCGCAGTTCTGTACAGTGCTGCACAGAAATCTGTGCAGATTCTGCATAGCCCAGAGCAGCTTTGAAATGTTACTGCGGGAGGCTGGCTGCAGCTGTGAACCAAAGGGACCATGAGTGACCTGTTCATCGTAATGCAAATAACCACTAAAACTACTGCTGCCACCTTGTTAGCGGAGGCGAACAACATTTTACCATTATACAATGAAGCCGTGAACAGCCTTGTCAACGCTATATTAAATAAAAAAATAAAAAAAAAAAAAAAAAAAATAAATAAATAAATACATAATTTAAACAAACATACTGTATTAAATCCATGATAAGTGATGTATAATTTTACAATAAAGTTAATGTTAATCAATTACAATAAACTGACTGTTGATAATCCAGACAAAATATAGCACGTTGAAAATGTGCGCTGCGCTGCAAGGTTTAGAGAAGGCGTTTCTCTAAAAGCTGCGTGTGACGTCAGAAAGACAGCAGCCAAGAGCAGTCAGCGCAGCAAGCTCTGGGTAACAGAATGCAGCAATTGAAACGTGTATTCTGTGTCGTTGACAGTTTCCTTCAAAACCATTATCAAAATACAGTATCAGTTCACAAAAACACTTTGCTAAGGCTGCAAGTACCATCGCTTGATTTAGAAGAAGCGTGTTTGCAGTTGAAAAAATGCGTCAACCGGTGTATAAAGGAATTACGATAATTGCGGTGTACAATAAAAGGAACGGTATTAATACCGTAATGTACCTAAACCGCGGTAAACCGAAACACCGGTATACCGACCCATCCCTAGATGACATGACCATGCAGGAACTTTTTTTTGCCTCATCACATTCTTAAAACTTAAATTAGCTGAATAAATATCAAAGCACATTTGGGTTAACATCTCTTAAAAGTGAATTTCGCCACCATTACAGGCCACTTAGATATTCAGCATTTGCATAATTATACATTACTCTAACACTGTCAGAAAGTAAATTGAATTGTATAAATTAGAAATGATAATCAATGTTTTTTTTTTTTTTTTTTATTTTTATCTCCAAATATCGCCTTTGAGCACACAACCCTAAAACCAGGGTAAAGCGTGGCTACAATAGGCCTTAACAACGAACAGATCGCTTATGAAAAAATTAAACAAACCTAAAAAAGCAACTAGGTTCAGATTTTAAAGTCAGTTTCAGTAGTATTCAAGTAAACGACTGTACAGTAAAAGTCTGTATCTCTAATGTTGAGGTGTGTGCGGCAGAGTTGCATTTACTTAAATATAAAAGCATACAGATGCTTAGTAATTTGTGCAAATACTGGTAATTAACCCTTTGCGGTCCATTGTCGGACTGGGTCCGACATTGCAATTATTCCTCACAGGTCCTTTGTCGGACTGGGTCCGACATCATTATAGCAACGCAATAAACGGGTGTTTAGTCGTTTTTTCTCCGGAAAAAGCCGAGAAAACCATTCAATTGCCGAGTGGGAGCGACAGGAGCCGAGACAAGTCGGGAAAAAAAAAAAAAAAAAAAAAAAAAAAAAAAAGGCGTATCTCATGATATATAAAACGATGGGACACTGAAATTACATCCACAAAAGATGCAATGGAAAATCTACACAAACACAAGCAAGTAAGGGAAGAAATGGAATTGATTCTGCAAGGAAGCAGTTCAATTTGTACCTTTTACTTAGAGCTAAACAATATTAACTATTACTAGGACCCCTAATTCGCACACAAGGGAGCACTTCATTACACTGTGGCCAAACTTCCTGACCCAATGAGCCACATACCGACATTTTCATATGGCCGAGAGCCGCAAGACACATATTGTAAAACATGAAATGTTTGCAAGCAAGACATTTTAAATACTTAAACAGGTTTTAATTCTCGCCAACATTAAAATGAAATCTTGCACTTACTCTGTGCATTAGTTATTATTTGGGGTCTACTTAAATCGCAGTAAATTTACGTATTTTTCACGGGTATGTTGCGGAATAAAATTAGGATTTCGCGGACATTTCGCGGACATGTTTAAACATTAAATAAACCTAAGTAGACAGTATTTCAAAACACTATAAAGCCTAAAAATAGTGATACTTGCTTCCTTACTAAAACAGAGTGCTGGCATTTGTTAAAGGCGAGTATGCAGCATCCCCCTGCAGTTGACTTGCCCATACATTGAGACTGCACGTTCTGCATCCAAATTGGTTGGAAGTTAAGGCAAAGCTTTGCCAAGTTATACAGATGTGGAAATCGATTAGAAACAGCCCAAAAACTCGGTTACACAAGGACATCTGGCATACTTTAATAAAGTCAATGTATGCAGCACGTTCGTGGTCATGTTATTTGTCCCATCCAATAATGTATTTTATTAGTACCGAGTCAAAACAAACAAGACGTGGCTATTCGGGTCTAGAATTCCAACTGTAAGCAGCAGGTTGAAGCGAGGTGGCTGTGCTGGATCGTTTTAGTACTGATTTAACTTGCAGACAGGAATACTTCTTGTCTGCGCTGACTTTCCAGTTTGGTTTCCGAAAGCGGTTTATTTTATGTTCTGTTCAGCAGCCTCTGAAGTAGCCTTTTGTTTAATGTGTGATTCTGAAGCTAAATAGCGATCGATCGTATTTTCTCCAATACACATTAAGATATGGAAAACAATTACCTCCGTCTGCATGTACAGTTTCTTTGGGAAATATCTTAAAACGATCATCAGCCGAAATATACTTTGCTTTTTTTGTCTACTGCTTTTTTTGTCTACTATTTTCCCCTCCAATGCTGAAAACTAGATTTTAGCAACCTGGATAAGGGCATCTGCTAAGAAATAAATAAATAATAAATCAAAACAATGCAGCACCAACTTTGTCCCGCCCCCTCCTGCACAGTACAGGTCACATAAAAACAGTAAAGACACACTGATAGGCTGTTTAAAACTTTGTCATTTGAATAGTAAACAAGAATGTTAACTGCTTTGGAGAATTTATTTTGTAAATGTTACTTGTGGACATTTTTTGTTTGTTTGTTTTTTGCTTAAGTGCAATGCACACGGGACGGCGAAGGAATAAAAAAGGGCTATCTGCAGAAGAAAGATATGTAGTTTGCGTCACTTGCGTTGTGCAGTAGTTCATTTAAACAAGTTTTCTTTTTTTTTCCTCTCCGTACTTGTTTGTATGCATTGGCCCCTAAGAGGTGAATTTCGCGGTGACCCCTCAATTTCACGATTTCCACGAAATCGCGATTTAGGTAGGTCCCTAGTTATTATGCATTAACAGTATTTTCAAATGATGAACGGAGATCGCTTTTCAGAGCAAGACAGGTTCACATAGTGCAGTGCAGTGAGTACGTATTTACGCTGTGACTTGCGTAAATTGCGTAAACCACGTTGAACTCTTGAAGGAGCTGGAGGGAGTCTCCTGTGGTTTAAGGCTGCTGTGGCAAAGAAAGTCTCGCCTTGTGAAAGATGTGATTTGCTTATTTTTCATTTTGTTTCATTTAGAAATAAAAAACAGTGATTCATTTTGTTTAGGAATAAAAAAAAAAAACAATTTACTCTTATTTTAAATAATTTATTTCAACATGTATTCATAATGTGATTTCATTCTGTTTCTTTTCATTTAGAAAATAAAAAAGTAAAAATACTTCTCTCTTGCACATGATGTAAATTATGAACATAAGTGTGACTAAGGTCGTCTGAAATGCATCTCATTTCATTTTGATATTTTTACGTCTCCCGAGTCGTCCTGATAGAGCGGCGCCGACTGTATTTCTGTTTATACTGTATGAATTTTGTACTTTAAATAAAATATATTCAGTTATTATAAAGCAAAATACAAACTGCTTTACAATAGAAATGTAGAAATGTGCTGTCACTCAGTAGTTGGGGCGGGTTTAAAGTATTCAGAACTAATCAATAATAGATACAAGTCAGGAAGGCGGGACATTGCCCAGCAGCACAGGGAAATGTATTTATTATTATTATTATTGTAGTAGGTTTTATTTTCTTAAATGTGAAAAGGGTAAAAATCAACGTGAATAGATTAACCATTTCCACAGTCTTTACAGTGTTTTCTAGTGTTTATTGGCTATCCACCGATTTAATTTTTTTTGCATCGGGGGTGTTTTATCGGGTTTTATTGGTTAAAACCGAAAATCAGAAGCCCTAGATATACTGCTCAAGGAGAGGATGAAAATGCGTCAAAAGCTTTAGTTAACATGTTTTCTATTGAAATGGTTATGTATTCATTTGCATTACAGTTCCCCTTTAAAGAAATATCTGTTGCAAAAAGAGTGTTGCACTTGTCCTTCGAAATAGGGCATGGAAACTAAGAATGTTCATTAACTGCACATTTGAGACATAAATCTAATGGAAATGCAATACAGGTGAGATTTAATAACTATGCAAACAATGGCTACATTTACAATGCAAATAGATGTAGCATACTATGATTACAGCGCTATTATTCCTGAAAAAACATCTACCTAACCTGTCCTTTTTTAATATGCCATGGTTCTACAACAAACTTCAGTGCCTCAACAGTGTTGTTTTATGGTAATTAAGGAAGGGATATGCTAATATTTTGACTATCACGCATCATAATTGCATTAAAAATGGTGTTTACAACAACTCTAGTTTTAGAATGATATTACAGAACGTTGGCATTCGGGTTTCCAGCAGATGTAACTCAAGTGCCATCTCTGCTTTTTTTGGTTAAATGTAATGATTTGTTAAATGTTTTTATTAAAGACCTCATAGCACAAAATATACTGTATTTGTTAATGTGCTGTGCTAAAGTTGTGCCATTAGGCTAATTCCACTTAAGTTTATTTTCTGAACTTTTTGAACTACGTTTTATTAGTATGTATTTTCATGCGATTACCCTTCCACACTCAGTAATGCAATCATTAGTATCAACAGCTCTAAAATGAATTTCAAGTTAAAACAAAATATGTTTGGTAAAAGACAGACAATTCTTAAATCATTAACTCAATGATAGGTTATTGCTACTGTACTTATACAAGCTCTTGTATTTTTATTGTCGCTGTGCATACAAGATGAGTTTATACAATAGCGCCCTCTTTTACATATGTGCTTTAATGGAGAATATTTTTCACAGTAGGTGTTGCTGATAATCACCAATATGCTTTATCACCATCGACTGCAACTGAATAGGTCATATATTCACTTAGGAGAATTCCTTTAAGGTCAAGCTACTGCAATGCTTTTTTCATCATTTGAATTCTACAGGCCAGATTCCTCATATGAAATAGGCTTACCTGAAAATGCAAACTAGTTCAAGACTTCTTGGTTTATAGTGTGATCACATTAAAAGATAGGGATGAAGATTATATCATAATCTGTTTTCTAGTATAATCGGGTTCATTAATTGAAAATAGATCAGAAGAGCATTTTTGTATTATCATATAAATGTCGATAATTATATCACTACTTAAGAAACAAGTAACAGCTATGTAAGAACACTGAAAATTATGATACAAAATTTAGTAAATTTAAATTAGATTTATTTTAAAAGGCTTTTTCATCAATATAAAGTGTATTGTGCATTGTTTACTGTACCCTTAAATTACATATATTTTTAAATTATTAGAAATAAAGGGATTGGCAACAACAGTGGCACACCTAAGTGTATGCTAAACTGTGTCACAATGCATAAGATAGTAAAATAAAGATAATCATATTACACCAAATAATTCAGAATTGTATAAATACCTAATACACTTCTAACACTGTTCATAGTAAATGTTTAGATTCAGCAAATGTCATATTCCTGTTTAAAATCTTACAACACTAAAAGCCTAAAGCAAGGCACGATTAAAATAAAAAATAAAAAATTAAAATTGTCTGGACAGTTTTTAAATTTGGAGGTGCATCATATGCACAGTTGTAAGTGAATGTATTTTTTTTTTACTTGCTCTATTGCAAATCAGGTCACAGTATTATTGTAATTATTTAAATGTTGGTACATTATGTGGTTGACAAGTCACTGGTCTGCCCCTGGCTACAACTCTCAAACAATGCCTATGGGGCATCCATGAACATAATTAAGGCACTAGGTCTTACCCCTTCCCGAAGGCACCTCATTAGCACGGTGTAGGCAGCTGAAGGAACAGCCCAGCATTCTCTAGGGTGCTCTTTCTTCTCTTCCTGTTGGACAGAGGAAGGAAGATTAGCTGTAAACCTCACAGTTTTAGAGGCTGTAACCCAGTTTTATAACAGGAGAAATGCTTCAGGTTATGAACAAATCTACATTGCACAACCATAGTGATAACTGCTCTATAAGTGTACCATAATGTTTTAGCTTTTTTAAGATGATTTCAAGTGTTACCATGTGAGCCTTGCCCTGTCTCTAGTACAGTCATGCTCTGTAGTCAAGTCCATATAAAGTGAGTCATATATATATATATATATATATATATATATATGTGCATGCAATTGGCTTTCGTTAGGATTCCAAATCCGCATATCCTGAGATGTACAAGACACTGTCCATTTTTGATATACAGGAACATCACAAATACAAAATAAATGATTTGCTTGAAGTCAGACTCAGGGTGGAGACAGCACACAACTGACTTGTTTATATTATTTAAAAAGGAAAGACCAAAGCACTTCCTATAAGAGCTTCTTATTTACCGTAAAACTTCAAATAATCGCCTGTCTCTAATACGCACTGGGTCTGCTGTCAAATACTGTAAATAAACGCCGGGTCTCTGTCATTGCCATTGAAGCTGAGGAAGATGACGAGGAGCTTGAGCGTAATGAACTTACAGTGATGAAAGTGACTCAGGATTAATAAATAATAATCACAGAAGGCGTAATTTAAGGTAGGCCTACATGTAATGCATATTTGTTTAATGCAGTTATTATGTTATTAAAAGTTTTGATCATTTTAAGCGTGCTGAAAGTAGGCCAGATATAAACCTCTTGGTGTATTTTAATGTGTTTTGTTGTATTAACAATGTACACGTTTGAGATTAAACAATAAATTACTTTTGATAATGAGACTTATTGCTTTTATTGTTCATTTTTAAAGACATTTTAGAAGTTTGTAATTATTATTATTATTATTATTATTATTGTGCTGTAAGCGTAGCCTACAAGCCTGTGTTCTGATATCTACAGGGCTGTCTTTTAGTGGATTTAACTGTTGTTGTTATGATTATTATTATTATTATTATTATTATTATTATTATTATTATTAATAATGGTAGATCTAATTCCGTTTTTAAATACAAATTTGTACTTCTGCTTGTTCATTTTCCCACGTTTGGCATATATATCCTTGTTAACCAGTGCATATAAAGACCGTAATAATACTTTCACTTTATACTTGAGGGTGTACAATACAATGTAACTTTGTTATAAAAAAACTGTTACTTGGTTCCCACTGACACACAATCTTTTAACAAAGTTGCTGGAATGTTTAAATTGAGTTAGGTGTTGCTACAGGGTTGTGTGTTAGCGGCTTCTCAATGACCACATCAAGCATGTGAAGCTAGTGATCTAGTATAAACACCGGTCTCAAATAAATAAATGCCAGAGACTCTGTCTTCGATTTTCTCTACTTTAATATTAGTTACAGGCAGATTGGTTCCTAATGAGGACCAGTTATTCAGGCAGGCAGTAATATTTTCTCTGGTTTTCACTGTAAACCTTTTCAAAGTTTTTATATAAAATTATGTATTTATTTATTTGTACCAAATAATACTTTTAGCACTAATTTCAGATCCCTAATAATGTAATTTCTTATCTGGAGTTACAATACAGTTGGGTTATGTTTTGTTTTTTTTGCCCATGGGATATCACTAATTGTATCTTCTCAATCATAAAAACAATATTTTTGTTTGAATTACTGCTTTACTTCATTCTACTTTTAAACAGCAAATGTGGGGCAACCAGTTTCAACTTCATCCAGAAACTACAACTTTCCTTTAGTCTGGAGTCAAGATCTGTGAAAGCACAGCACTCTTGGGCTGTATAAAAAGCACTTAATGTGATTCAAAGACATTTAAGTGGAACTTATTACATTTACAGTTTGTAAACATATTTTGGTAAAAAGCTTTTCTGTCACTTTGTTTAATGGGAACCAGAACATACTTATTTCCACACTCAAAGATGCATTCGATTAGTAGAATTAACAGCTGTTGATTTACATATTGCTTCTTGTGCAAGCAGAAATTGCTTCTTGTCTCTGTTGCCCATTTATACTGAATGCATACAATACATATGCAAAAAGTATTTCAAAGATCACACAAGACTTTTCTTACGATGTGTACTTAAATTTATATCCCAGATGCATATACCAGGGATAGAGTAAATACATTTGTTTAGACATTTACTAAAGCTCTTATAATTTACAGTTGTGTTAGGAAATAAAATAGAACAAGATTGCTGTGTAACAAATATAAAATCTGCTCTATATCATTAATGTGGCCAGAGGTTGAAGCAATATGCCATTTTACAGGGCAACGCCTACAGCAGAAGTTGATTGAGACAATCATAAACTATAGCTGTGTACCAAAATGAAGCAGTCTTTACTACCTCAGAAACCCAAATAACAGTTGCAGCCATAATGGGTCTGAGGTCGATTTCAAGATCTACAACATATTTTGCAAGCAGCATTTATATAAATGGTCTCAGAGATAGGAGTTGGGAACACAAAGCCACTTTGTGGCTTGGAACTTGGTTTCAGGAGACTAGGTTTCAGGCCAGTGCATGGCACACCAAGGGAGACTTGGGGAGACTTGTGGCGCCATTTCAGCTAAGCTTGCTTTAAAATATTGCTTATTGTATAGTGTCCCATAGCATTTTAAAATTGTTTTTACATACAGTATGTACTACTGTCATCTTTGAGAGAATAATATTTTTGTCTGCAGCTTAAAATATTATTTCACACTCAAATCAAAAGATATCTGCCAATGTTGTACTGTTCAATATGTCAATCACTGACAGTCAATTAATATTACATAATTTTCACTTCCTCACTTTGTTCACACACAAAATACCTACTAATCAAAGTGTTGTTTTTTGTTGTTCGAATATGAAAATGTCTTGTTATGGACTAAACAGTAGTACACCTTGAGGTGACTTAAATATAATAGCAATAACATAATACAAGAAGAACAAGGAAACAAATTGAAGTGATCAATTGCACTGTGCCAAACTGCAATATTAACTTGATTTAAATACAACAATAAACAAACACTATGTTGACAGCTCATTTTCAACAACTGATCTTTGTAAACATATCTTTACAAAATAAATATAAAACAAGATGCAGAGAGAGGGACAATACAGGTGACTTTTGTGTCATGAAGCAATTTTAATCGTGGTTTGAAACTTTTACAAATATAATAAATACACAAATTACAAATATATATATACACAAGTCTAAATACTGCAAAACTACAGTGAATCAGCGTAGTTACAATAACACTATGTAACACAATTTTTGTTCCTGGGTAGTAAGTGTTATTTCCTAATTGCTTATGCCTCAAAAGTATAGAAAATGGCTATTATTCCCCACAAACTTTGCTTTTGTGACCAGGACAGTGATATTTTGAAATTTACCTATTTCCAATGAGAAACCGGCGAATTTGTGTCTTTTCGTTCACATAAAGTCAGAAAAAAACAACATATGAATCCAAATTAACATGTATTTATACTAAAGTAATACAAAAATGACTACAAAAGATTTAGAAGTGAGTAGTTTTTCGAGATTTATGATTATACTGTAAATCACTTTCACGAATCAGCCCCCAAATGTAGTCTCCCATCATGTTCTCGTTATACTGTCCTTCATTGACAGCTCATCCAGGAGCCTCAAAGCCGTGCTGCTCCATAATGGTAACAAGTACCCATCTCTTCCCTGGCTCACTCGGTGCACCTCAAAGAGGATTACAACAGCATCAAGACCTTGCTGGGCGCCTTGAAGTATGATGAGTACGGCTGGGACCCCGGAAGGTGCTGATGCCACCACTGCACATCAAATTGGGCCTTATGAAACAATTTGTCAGAGCTCTAGATAAGGAGTCGGCAGCCTTCAAGTACCTTCAAGACTTCTTCCCTAAGCTGTCTGAGGCAAAGGTCAAAGCCGGTGTCTTCGTCGGACCACAGATAAAGAAGATCCTGGAGTACAATGAGTTCCCAAGAAGCTCACTAGTAAGGAGAAAGCGGCTTGGAACAGCTTTGTCGCAGTGGTTCGGGGCTTCCTGGGCAATCACAAGGCCGAAAACTATGTGGAGCTGGTTGAGACTCTGGTGAAGAACTACGGCACAATGGGCTGTAGGATGTCCCTCAAAGTCCATATCCTTGATGCTCATCTTGATAAATTCAAGGAGAACATGGGAGCGTGCTCGGGGAGCAAGGCGAGCGCTTCCACCAGGATATACTGGACTTTGAACGCCGCTACCAAGGACAGTATAACGAGAACATGATGGGAGACTACATTTGGGGGCTGATTCGTGAAAGTGATTTACAGTATAATCATAAATCTCGAAAAACTACTCACTTCTAAATCTTTTGTAGTCATTTTTGTATTACTTTAGTATAAATACATGTTAATTTGATTCATATGTTGTTTTTTCTGACTTTATGTGAACGAAAAGACACAAATTCGCCTGCTTTTCTCATTGGAAATAGGTAAATTTCAAAATATCACTGTCCTGGTCACAAAAGCAAAGTTTGTGGGGAATAATAGCCATTTTCTATACTTTTGAGGCATAAGCAATTAGGAAATAACACTTACTACCCAGGAACCAAAAAAAAAAAAAATTTGTTACACGGTGTAATCATACGGCACAACAGCCTAAATATAAAATAGAGTAAATCTGTGGCATGCAGTCTGTGTTTCCCCGATCAGAACAGCAGACAGGATTTTTTTTTTTTTTTTTTTTTTTTTTTTAACTCATGCAGTTGAATCAGTCCCTAGCTGGCCTTTCTTAGTTTTCTTCATTGACCAACTGACTGCAAATCCAACCAAGGCATTCTTTCACTGTAAGGTAATACTCTGGTTGATTGATTTATATTTGGGAAATACATCACAAGCTACTAGTTCATATAAAAGAATACTGTGTATGAATTCCTTAATATTTTATAAGAAATAAATTGATTTTGACAAAAGAACCGAAAATGATGAAGGTATTGAGAGAAATTGTAAAATAAATAAATACAAATGCATTATTGATTAAAATAAAGCTATGAAACTCCTAATTTACTATCTGTCAGTAACACAGTAAAATACATTTACTCTTGCAGCTACCAGATGTTTTCCAGAAGCCATTTTAAATCATGCTCAAACTAGGTCTCCCAGTCTCCTGGAACCAGGTTTCAAGCCACTGTTCCTGAAAAAAGTGGCTGTGTTCCCAGGGCTTTACTGCCACACAAGGTTTCATTTTTTTACATGACACCCATAAATCAGACTTGACTTAATGTTAGGTTATTATCATAACCCTGGTTTCCTGAAATAGAAATGTAACCATTATCTCATGGGTATTTATCCCTAAAGACCCAGTAACCTGAATAGATATAATAAAGATTGCTCGTCAGAGTCTGTGACACAGTCGTGCCCGCCCTCGAGGGCATAAATAGACTGCACGCACAGATCTCATCATCATTTTTCCTTCAAGACTGCTGCAATCATGGACGAAGCATGCACTTCTACCAGGTGAGTCAGGTGAACCTGCGCTGTATGACTCACCCTGCACACCACGCGGCTGTGCTTCTACCAGGTGAGTCAGGTGAACCTGCGCTGTATGACTCACCCTGCACACCACACTTGCTGCTGTGCTTCTACCAGGTGAGTCTGGTGAACCTGCGCTGTATGACTCACCCTGCGCACCACACTGCTGCTGCGCTTCTACCAGGTGAGTCAGGTGAACCTCCGCTGTATGACTCACCCTGCGCACCACGCGGCTGTGCTTCTACCAGGTGAGCCACTTGGGGACCCCCTGCAGGGGTTTTTGAATGCTTCAGTGCATGAGAAGGACTACACACACTTAATAAAATGAATCCCAAAATGACTGGTATGAAATGCTATGAACACTAGAGAAAACACAAGATAGCATCTCCTGGATACACACACACACATATAATATTGTAGCGATCTGGACTATTTGTGTTATATGGTTTTGTGTCGCCGTTCCTTGTTTTGTCAATGTCCTGCGTGCCCGTGCATGTGAATGAGTGCACCTGTGGGGTGGGGAGGGGGAGGAGCGTGATGTTGTCCAATAACATGTCTTGTTATTTCTAAATGTTACATGTTTTCGCAGGGTTTTGGGTTATAAAGGGGCAGCTTGCACGCTGCTGTGGGCTGTGTTGTGGTGTGCTGACCTTCAATAAAACCTGAATGAGATCTTGCTGCAGTCGTCTGTCTCCCTTTTGTTTACCCCGGAACGCTACATTGGTGTCAGAGAAGTGGGACGGAATGAAAGCGTTGGGGACGAACAGAGAGAGCCAGGGGGAGACCTACCGGAGCCAGCATGCAACCAGAGAGAGTAGCGGACTCCGACGGGTGCTGAAAAGTGTCCGGGGGTCTGGAGCTGTGAGTGGAGAGAGCAGGGATTCCAGCGGGTGCATGCCAGCAAAGGAACAGAGCATCTCCAGAGAGTGGTAGCGGGATCGGGTCGGCTCACAGGATGGAGAACGGGAGCGGAGTCAGAGGGAGCGCGGCGCCCGAGGCAGAACGACAGGGCTCGTCCAGGCCGAGTAGCGGAACCAGAGGGAGCAAGGCACGCCGACGCAGAACGGCAGGACTCATCCGAACAGGACAGCGGAGCCGGAGGGAGCGCGGCACCCGAGGCAGAATGGTGGAACTCGGTGAGGCAGGGCAGCAGAGTCGGAGGGAGCACGGCATGCCGACGCTGAACGACAGGGCTCGTCCAGCCAGCAGGAGACGACAGTAGATCCACCGCACCTCTCACCATGACAGACGTTCGCAGCACGGAGGACACGACAGCACAGCCTGGGGGGCAGGGTCCAACCCCCCCAGAAGCAGCTGACAGCGCCACGACCGTGCCCACAACTTGGCAGTTGCATCCCGGGAGAGCCTGTTAGCACAGCCTGGGGATGGGACCCAAGACCCTCCTGAAGTAGCAGACTGCGCACACAAGTTCCAGGGACCAGCTACAGGCTGCTGGCATCTGGTCCATGAGTTCACCTTGGCCAACCTTGCTGCGAATACCAGATTGCTTTGGGACTGTAGCATTGTCTCTTTACGGATGAAGAGAACTGAGGGGGGAGCTGTGTAGTGATCTGGACTATTTGTGTTATGTGTTATATGGTTTTGTGTCGCTGTTCCTTGTTTTGTCAATGTCCTGAGTGCCTGTGCATGTGAACGAGTGCACCTGTGGGGTGGGGGGGGGGGATGGAGTCGTGGTCCAATGTTTCCTTGTGAATGTTGTCCAATAACGTGTCTTGTTATGTCTAAATGGTATATGTCTAAATGGAAAAAGTATTTGCACCCTGTCTGATTTTCTGCATTTTTGCACATTTTTCACATTATATTTGGTCAGACTTTTTTGTAGGTTGTAGTAGTAGATAGAGGGAGTCTGAGAAAAAAAATGACACCAAAGTTTGGTACTTCTTTCATTTGTTTGGTGTGCAACGTAATCAAACATGCAATCTGCTGTTAACTCAACCCAATTAAAGGGATAATTAGGGTCAGCTGTTTGAGTACTTTGGTTTGAGTACATTGGTTAACAACCAGGCCTGATTTGGGCCAGCCCTGCCCAATATAAATCTGACTAACTTTGGCCCTTACCATCAGAGTGAAGTTGTCAGCACACAGGTTCTAGAGGCACATCATGCCACGAACAAAAGAAATTCCTGAAGACCTCCGGAAAAAAAGTTGTTGATGCCTATCAGTCTGGAAAGGGTTACAAAGCCATTTCTAAGGCTCTGGGGCTCCACCGAACCACAGTCAGAGCCATATTGTCCAAATGGAGAAAGTTTGGGACAGTAGTGAATCTTCCCAGGAGTGGCCGTCCTGCCAAAATCTCTCCAAGAGCAAGGTGTAAAATCGTCCAGGAAGTCACAAAGAACCCTAGAACAAACATCCAGGGATCTGCAGGCCTCTCTCGCCTCAGCTAAGGTCAGTGTTCATGACTCCACCATCAGAAAGGCACTGGGCAAAAATGGGATTCATGGTAGAGTAGCAAGGCGGAAACCATTGCTCACTAAGAAGAACATGAATGCTTGTCTCAAGTTTGCCAAAAAGCACCTGGATGATCCTCAAGAGTTCTGGAACAATGTTCTATAGACAGATGACTCAAAAGTGGAACTTGTTGGCCGACATGGGCCCCGTTATGTCTGGCGAAAACCAAACACTGCATTCCACAGTAAGAACCTCATACCAAAGGTCAAGCATGGTGGTGGTAGTGTCATGGTTTGGGGATGCTTTGCTGCATCAGGACCTGGACGCCTTGCCATCATTGAAGGAACCATGAATTCTGCTCTGTATCAGAGAATTCTACAGGAGAATGTCAGGCCATCCGTCCGTGAGCTGAAGCTGAAGTGCAGCTGGGTCATGCAGCAAGACAATGATCCGAAACACACAAGCAAGTCTACATCAGAATGGTTGAAGAAAAATAAATTTAAAGTTTTGGAATGGCCTAGTCAAAGTCCAGACCTAAACCTCATTGAGATGTTGTGGCAGGACCTGAAATCAAGCAGTTCATGCTCGAAAACCCACAAATGTCACTGAGTTGAAGCAGTTCTGCATGGAGGAGTGGGCCAAAATTCCTCCCTTTTATCTAATATTAGGTTTTGGTTGAAGATCTGATAACATTCAGTGTCAAAAATATGCAAAAATGCAGAAAATCAGACGGGGCAAATACTTTTTCACGGCACTGTATATACACACACACACACACACACACACACACACACACACACACACAGTAGATGCTGCTTATTAACAACCTCTCGGTTCCCAGCAAAAAGTTGTCATTAACCGAAAGTTGCCAATAAGGCGAAAAGCTCCCGTTTTCAAGTGTATTTATATGGAACGATATATACTGTAGTTGTACAAATATGGCACTGAAATACACATGTTTTACATGTTACAGTGTTAAAAAATTAACATGAGAAACATGAAATACCCAAACATAGAACTGTTTACTTCACGCGTGTGTAAAACAAACAAGAATAAGGAGTAGGCTTAAATAGTACTACACAACGATGTACTACAGTTGTCCTTACAATGAGTAAAGCAAACATAAAAAATATGAGTTGTACTTACAATCAATTCTAAAGAACACAATTTTAAAATAAGAAATTGTCCAACGCTGTCTGCTTTTTACAAAGTACCACCTCCCGCTGTAAATCCATCTCAAATTTTGCGGCAGCTTCATAGCCAGTTTCAAAGCCACGAGTCCGCAGTTGCAAAGTCAGTGTGTTATAAAAGCTGCCTGAAGTATGCGCATAGTTCATGCAAGTGCGCTCTGTAACACTGGCAACTAGTAATAAAGTTGTCAATAAGCGGCGTGCAGTTGCTAATATCAAAATTCCATTAACATTAAAGTCTATGGGACAGGATTGGTTTCTGGGAAAATGTTGTTAATAACTGAAAGTTGTCTTTATCAGGGTTGCTAATAACCCGGCATCTACTGTATATATATTTTTGTGTAAATGAACACTGGACCACAGATATTTTGCAAAACAGGGCGATGCCTGTATATTTATTTATGTTTACAAAACAGAACCTAACTCCACCCAGGAGTACTAACTAAACTTTCCCCAAGTTTTTAAACTATCACCACACAGCTACGCCATTCACCGGTTCAACAAAACTTTACAAGTATTACAATATCTTTTCGCAGTCTGCACACAGGTCTCTCCCCAGGCCTTGACCTTCACACAGACCCCTGACACGCCTTACAGACCTGTTTAAATACCTGCCTGCTAATTACTGGCAGGTGTACTTAATTACATCAGTGCCAGGTGATTCTGATTTTGGCTCAATCCCCAATTAAACAAATTACATTGTGGCTGTGCAAAGGCAGCCACAAAAGAGACATTCCCCAGTGTGCAGGGCCCCAGCCCTGTCACAACATATATAAATAAATCTAACCCTGTAAGAAAAATATATTGTTAAAATCACTTCCAATCTATTTAAAATCCCACAAATGAATACATCTATATTGTAGAAAAAAAATGTATAACCTGATTTGCTATTAGGTAAAGCAGTTCTCCCAGTGAAGGCAACAGGCACTGTTTGAGTTTGCTGTTTCTGAAGTTTTCTCTTATCAATTCAGTGAGCACGGTGACTGCCTGCGAGTACAATTAGAGAAGAAAGCACAATATTATTATTAAATCCAATGTTACTTTTCAAGTAGAAAGAAAGAGTTAGCTGTTTCAGTGACTGGATCAATATACAGTAAGCACAGAAGTGTCCTTCTGTGCTTACTGTATATTTTTTCAACTTGAATACATGGCACTCTTTCAAAGGGTAGCCATGGTTAAATAACAATATAAAACACTGAATTATACAATTTTCAAAAAGGTATTTGTATCTGCACCTGTAAATGAAATCTCTGTATGTACCAGTAGTGGATCTATCTACATTTTCAAATAAACTGATAGATTATGAAACACTAATAGTTTTCCAGGAGAACAACACATGCACAACTTTATGTGCTGAAAAAATATATATATATATATATATATGATAACAAACAATTGTGAGTTCAGTTATAATGAGGAAAGAAAGTCATAAATATATTTGCCTACATTCAGTAGTTGCTCTTTACATATGATAACTAGTATGTCAAGGGTAATTATTTATTTGGTACAGAGAAAAAACTCACACAGATTTTACCTTTGCTATGGTATATATTTGCTAAATGATATATTTATGAATAGAACACATACACACACACACACACAAAGCACCCCTGATTTTGTAGCATCAATCAATTGATACAAGCACTGACTACCACCCTGCAGAGTTTAAAAAAAATATATATATATAATTGCACTGAGTTCAACAGAAAGGCTGCCAGTCAGAAAGCAATAAATCCCAAGATTGAGCCAGATTCAAACAAACTTCAAGCAAACTATAATTATAGCTAATACATAAAGCACATCTTGCAAGGTTGAGGATGTAAGCCAACAGTCTCAAGGCAAATGGGTTTGAATCCCAGTCTGTATTGATTTTAGTGTCAAGAGTAATTTCTGGATTTCAGCTAGAGGCACCAGGCGGTTGGGGCGAGTAACCCACTGCCCAGGAACTCTTTCCAACTTGACACCTAATTAGCAGCATTAAAGGGTAAATTCAGGAGGAATCTCGACGCATTGTATAATAAAAAAAAATGACAAAACAGTCAGAGTTAACAGAGTTAATTTTGGCTTTATATTTATAAGTAGCAACATGTTTGAATATTATTGTGTTTACCAAGAATCCTGTTACCAAACATTAGGCAACATACACTAGCGAATATTCCAGTATTGTAGGATTCGTACATGGTGCTCATATTTACTTACTTGCAGACTATCAATCACTGTAAATGGTTTAACCCTCAAAGCACAAAAGGCCCCTATGCAATTTTGAAGTACTTATTTAAATAAATAAGCATCCATCCTGCACACACACAACTCTTTTGCACTGATCGCTGCCCTTGTATCCTCCAGTAACTCCAGCTGAGACCAACGGCATGCTCTTCCTGTGGTCTGTGCTTGGCAGTGCCAGCTACCCCTCAGCAGTGAGGTGTCTGGTAATTTTCCAGTGCATCCCTAAAACAAAGCCAGTCATCTCATCAGGTTCTGGTCTGAATTGGAATCACAGGCGCGCAGATTTAATTAACAACACAGGTGCTGACGCTAGGGTACCAACAATGGTTCCCTTTCAAGCACGAAACGTAACCATTACCGAATGGGTGTTTACCTCCTAAAGACCCGAATCCTGAAAATTGTATATAAAAGCTGCTCTTTGAGCCCGTGACGCAGTCATGATCCCGCCCCTGAGGGCACAAAAGAATTGCGGTCACAGATCTCGGTGCCATTTTTCCTTTCAAGACTGACCTGATTGGAGAACCTTGTTCAGATAAATACATTGTTGCTTCTCTGTATATATTTTGCATTTGTGTTTTACACAAATTATATGTGATATTTAAACTAATCACTGTAATAGTTTTGAACTAATTATGTGTATTTGTGTGCACTGCAGCCTGCTATTTGTTACATAACGCTGCAGCCTTGTGCTCCTTCCCAGGGATCCAGCAACATAAGTCGGCTAACTGTGCTCTTCCCCCAGGCTAGTTTTTGCTATTTAGCACCATACGAGTCGTTTTTATTATATTATTTACAGATACTATGCGCAGACCTGTCTGCAACGTGGTGCTCCGTGCACGTGCAGCAAGGCAACTGCTGGGCTCAGCAGCACTGCATAGGACCGAGATACTCGCTTTGGTTGTTGTTGTTGTTGTTTGCAATTTCAACCACAGTATCCTGATGCCGTTTTGGTGACAGCTTTTTAGCATCACCAGTGCGAAGGCTATTAGTCCATTCTAACAAGCAGGCTTACCTCAGTCTTGTGTGGGTACCAACTGAGTGTTTTTGCCAGTGGTTTTTATAGGTGGGCATCCCTTTACATTGCCACCTGCAGTGACTGCGAATTGATGGACACGTACCAAACCGGTACCAAGGTCACCGGCCTGCTCCGCTCCCGACCCCTTACTGGCCCGGTGCTAAAGTCACCGAACCACTACTGTACTGACCCAGTACCAACCCGGTCTTACACGGTGCCCAGCCTCCGAACTGGTACTGGCCTGGTGCCAACCAGGTTTCGAACCAGTAACTGAACCGGTCCTGAACCAGTACTGACCTGGTGTTAAATACACCAAACTGGTACTGAACCAACCCGGTGCCTTCCAGGTACCGACCCGATTCCAGCCCGCTACCGATCAGTGCCGAGGTTAGTGTTTAAATGAACAGTTTAAGAGTAGTTAAACTGTATAGCATTCCTGTATAGCATTCCCAGCTGCTCTGTACCTGAGGGAAAAATACTTTTAAATACAAACAGTAGTTCAGTGCATTTTGTAGTTCATTACAGTGTCTTCCACCATCTTTAACTCTCTCACTGCCTGCGGCGGCTAAAGTCGCCCACCCACTGAGCATTCTATACTGCCTGAGGCGACTATGGTCGCCAGAAACGCGTTGATTGTTTTTTCAAATGCTTGTTGCTAGGTAAAATGTTGCACATTCATAAAAATACACTTCAAAGTAATGAGGTCTCGTTTGTATTTTGTTTGGAGAGCATATATCACAATGTCATAATCTGAAAGACGAGAGTTGTAGTAGGCGATTGAAAAATGGAAAGAGACAGATATAAGAGAGAGAGGAGATTTGTTTTTAACTGAGATAGCGACAGTGATGAGGAATTTGAGGGATTTACTGAGGAAGATGTGGCAGGGCCGGAAGATGTAAACGAGGGTGAGGAAATGGAAAGACCAGACTCTGAGGAGTTAGTGACAGAGAGGGAGGAGACAGCCAGGCTGACACAGAAGAGGCACGTCAAGGGGAGTGGCACGAAATGACAGGCAGGGAGAGAGAACGCTGGGTGGGTCAAACCTACTCAAAACAGCAGGGAAAAAATAAGTTCAGTCATGAAATATTTATAGGACTCTAAATTGCAATGGGTCTAGTCATAAAACCACATATTTCCGATTACTGGAGTACTAATGTTTAGTTAGTTATCTGGACACCTAATTTTTTGTCCAGAAAATGCTATGAGATTGTAAGTTCTGTTCTGCATTTCGCTGACAACAGCCTGAGAACTGAGAGGTCTCAGGCAGGTTATGACCCCCTGTTTAAAGTCTGCCCCCTTCTGGATAAATTAATTGAAAATTTCCAAAGAGAGTATTATCTCTTCCGAGATTTAGCTGTGGATGAGTCAATTATATCTTTCCATGGACAAGTCTTTTTTCGGCAGTTCATTCCAAACAAACGTCACCATTTTGGAATAAAAAATGTTGCCCTCAGGGGCTCCTGAGTGGCGCATCAGGTAAAGGTGCTCCGCGTGGAGTGCTGGATGCACCCTATAGTCTGGACGTCGCCAGTTTGAGTCCAGGCTATTCCTTTGCTGACCGCGGACAGGAGCTCCCAGGGGGCAGTGCACAATTGGCCAAGTGCCGCCTGGGTGGGGAGGGCTTAGGTCGGCCAGGGTGTCCTTGGCTCGCCGCGCACCAGTGATCCCTGTGGTCTGGCCGGGCGCCTGCGGGCTTGTAGTGTACACTGAGAACTGTTACACTTCCCCTGCTCTCTTTGAGACACTGCATGAAAAAAACACCGGCGCTTGTGGCACTGTCAAAGTAAATCGAAAAGGCATGCCACAGGAATTCAAAAATAATAAAATGAAGCCCGGAGATCCCCCGTTGTTTTTGGAGAAAGGGCCTCTTTTAGCTACAAGTTTCAAAGATGCGGGAACAGTTACTTTGCTTTCTACTCTGCACGACACATCAGTGATTTCAAAGAGAATCCACAGCAAGGGGCCAGAAGGGTTTAGAGTAATCTGAAAACCAAAGAGCGTTGAGGATTATAATCGATACATAGGAGGTGTAGACAGAGCTGACCAACTCTGCTCTTATTACAGCTTTCAGCACTGCTCTGTCAAATGGTTTCACTGTGTATATCACCATGCAAAGGAGATAGCGTTAGTGAATGCGTTCATCATTTTTAAGAAAAGCACAAATGGCTGTTGAGTTCAGAGAGAAGATTGTGCAGAGGCTCCTGAACAGGGTTACGACAAGAAACGCAGTACCAGCCCCAGTGATGAAAATGCCAGGAGTTCCAGCTAGACTGTTAGGGAGACATTTCATGGGACAGCATGAAAAATCAAAGCTTGACTGTAAAGTCTGCTCTGACATAAAGAGAGGAGGTTCAGATCAGGGACCTAAAAAGTCAGGGAGAAAGCAGACTACTGCAAAACCTGCTCAGATCAACCAGCGCTATGCCCAGCCCCTTGCTTTGAACTTTACCACACAAAGTTAATCTACAAACAGTGACAAGTAAGTTTATACTGAAACATCAGCCAAATAAATAAATAAATTATTAATAATAATAATAATAATAATAATAATAATAATAATAATAATAATAATTTCCAATACATTGTTTGTTCCTACACTGAAGTTGTTAATACTAAAGAAATAAAACGTCAATATTAAATACATTGTACAAACAATTGCCTAATGAGTAAACAGTACATTTGAAAAAAAACATTATTTTCTTATATTTCTATAATATTTAAGGTAATAAGCAGAAACAACATTTTTAATGCATTTATGTAAGGAAAACCTGACATATGAGAAAAAAAAACAGCAATTCATACATAAATTTTAGGTTCATATGTAGCAACACTGATTTGATTGTAATATACTTATAGGTGCAAATTTAGTGACAATGTGCAATATTTAGACAGAAAAGGAAGAAAGGAGCTTTTTTTGCAGGTCAGACTCTTTTAGAATGTTGGCAGGCATCTTGGTTGGGCTGGCTGACAGCACAGTGTTGCAAATAGAGATGTCATGGTTTCAAATTTTGACGGTATGGTAACAAAAAATATACCACGGTACCGTGGTATTATGTCATTTTTTGTAATCTGTTTTTGAATGGCTATTTAAAGAAATACACTCAAGTCAAGTACTTTTTTTAACAAGGAAAATAACTTTAATTTAAAGTTTTAAAACAAATACAACACACTGGTACTACAGTTCTATGAGGCACTACCTAACTGGAAGTAGTGTTCACTCCAGGTCACACAGGCTCAGCAAAATAATGCTGCTTTTTTTTATTAAAAATTACTGTGGAGAAACACCAAAATATTAACATTTTCTGGGCTCAGTCTGGAAGTATAGGGGGTAAGGATGTGACCACTGCAACTGAATACCCTCTTCAACTTTATCAGTTTGGACGGCATCCTATTAGTTAAGACAGGGGGTTTTAATTGGGGGTACGCAGGACGACTCAGAAATGCACAAATAAAAATGAAAGTAAGAGAAAATAATGATCTTGAATTTTTTAACGGTATTATATATTCTCTAAACCGCGCTGTGTATTTATTTAATCTTTGTTTAGCAGCTGAAAGTGAATGGCTAATGAAAAGAAAAAAAAACAAAACAATCTATCACTTCCACATTTTCCACCTGTAGGCATGCACGGTTTCGATTGCGTGGATATGTAGGTGAAGCAGGTGCCTGGTGATTGTGCCTGGAGAGTGCTCTGTGCTGCTCATGATCTTTGCCGTTTTTCAACTTGTCATATCTGTGAAGCACAGTGTTTCTGCGTTTTTTTTTTTAGAAGTTCTGGTAAACATAAATAGTCATCATACTTTGACAGTTTTTGTTTATTACCGCGGCTGCATTTTATTAGCAGCAATAGCGGCTGGTTGAATATGTGTTAAGTGTTTGATACATTTCTTACTTGCAATAGAAAACGAAGGAGAACACACAAATCAGAAAGTGCAAAACTACATAAAGTTACAGAGTCCCTTTGGATCATTTTTAGTTAGTAATTAATTATAGTTTTATCTTGAGGTTAATGTTTTTGATGTTGTAAACATTTTAAACGGCACACACAGTTATGTAACGTGACAAACATTTACAGTGCAGACTATTTTGTATTATTTATAATGACTTTTCCCAATAGAATGCAAAAGATTCCTAAATAGTACCTTTTAATTATTTTATCCAGGTTTTAAGAATGAAGCCTTTGGTTTTCTGTCTCAGCAATTTGTCAGTCCCAGACTTGTGTAAACAGATTCCCATTTTCAATTGCAATATTTACATTTCAACATTGTAGATCATACAGCAACCAAGAACACTGGGAAATAAACAATTTCTCACAAGATAGGCAAACAGAAGTTCAGACTTCTCCCATCAAACTATTTACTAAGAATATACAAAGAGATGTGCATAATTTACAAAAAACAATGGTGTAAGACATAAATTATGTAAATAGGACTCTCTAAAACTTTTTTTCCATTGAGGGTCTAGGACTCTCAACTAAAAAAAATGAAGGTCCCAGAGATAATTTTGAGGGTCCCGGTGAAAATGTTGGCGGTCCCAATAAAGTACAAACTCTTAATGTTATGGTACACAAATCTTGTTTTTTCTTCATTTATTAAAGTTTTGACAATTTATTTACAAGAAAAAAACAAACACTAAAATCCACAAATATTTCTGTCTAAAAAACAAAAAGGCATAGTAATAGAATGCACAAAAGCAAAATTCCATAAAGATCAAAGGACAACCAACCATTCTACTCAACCAGGCATTCCCCACTGCTCTTAATATTAAAAGGAGACCAGAGGCTCCAGAAGTTCAGAACCTATCAGGTTTTAAAATTTATAAATCAGAGTTCATTTTTGGGCTCACTTAATGGGGTAGGCCTACATTTTCAAAAGTGACTAAGGGCTTTAGATGTTTGGACTGGAGTCTAGAGTAAGAGCGATTTTCTAAAGCATCTAATATTTGCACCTTATGCACTTAGGCATCTCTTGGCTTATATTTTTTTTTACATATGCAGGGGAAGGGTAGACCTCTAACATTTTCACATGTGATTTTCAGTTTATGTACACATCTAAAATTAGCAGTTTTAACTTCTTTAGCAAGGCATGCAACAACTTTTTTTTACATGGCATAAAGACATTTTCTAACATGCACTGGGAATATAAAAGACATTTGCTTATCAACTCCTCAGTGACGAAACTGTAGAAATCCAGTCACGATTCTGATGGACTTTTTCATTGTGTTGTCTGACAGCAAGTCTGTGTTGTTCGTTTACTGCAGATCAATGCAAGCTTGTCCAAATGTTTGTAACTGTATACACGCTGTTAATTGTTGCTGGCTTGTTTCATGATGTTTGCAGACATTGTGTAAATTGTTTAAATCGTGGTATCCAGCCTTATTCCACACACTCCTCATTAACGAAAAGTAGACACAGCCAGCAGAATCGCTTGTTTGTCTCCCCACATCCACTCGCACTTGTACACCGCTTCACTGAAATACTGTTTCAACTCTTTCCCTGCTTTTTTGTACATGCTCTCTAACTTCAGTTGCGGTGGTCAGTTTCTTATGATTTCTTCTTTAGTCGCATAATCTCCTGCACAAATTGACAGCAATTTGTTTACTAAATTATCAATTTCTCTCTGCTTCAATCAAATCATATTCTCTAGTTTTGCAAACATACATGTCAACTCCTAAGCATTCACACCAGTGAGACCCCTGCTGAAAAACCATGGGATTCATGAAAAGCCTTGGCCTAGACCACTAGATTTTGTTTTGGGGGGGCTGGTGACAAATCAAGATTTTTGCACATGGCTGACAACTATGCCACTGACCTAGACTTAAGGGATTTGCACACCGGGAGTTAAGCAAACAACATTACTAAGGGGGCTAAAACCAATTCCAAAATGTTTTTCCAATATTATAACAGCAAGAGAACATTCAAAGAGGAGGTTAAATGTCTAAGAGATACAAATGGCAAAATCATAGATGAAGACAGAAAAATAGCAAATATTAAATTATTACTTTTCACAAGTTTTTACAAAGGAGGATACGGACAACATGCCACAAATGTCGACCTGTTCCTATCCAGTTTTAAATAACTTTAGCATAACAGAGGCAGAAGTGTTAAAGGGACTAGGAGCTCTTAAAATAAACAAATCCCCTGGGCCGGATGAGATCCTCCCAACAGTACTCAAAGAAATGAAAGAAGCTATTTACAAACTGATAACCAAGATCATGCAACAGTCTCTTAACACATGGGTTGTACCGACAGACTGGAGAATTGCAAACATAATACCGATGCACAAAAGGGGAGATAAAACCGAACCAGGTAACTACAGACCTATAATAAGATCCAAAATGGAAAGTTACCTATATGGATACAGTATCTTGGGAGACAGTCAGCATGGTTTTAGGAAAGGGAGATCATGTCTAACTAACCTGCTTGATTTTTTTGAGGATGCAACATCGACAATGGATAATTGCAAAGCATATGACATGGTTTATTTAGATTTCCAAAAAGCTTTTGAAAAAGTCTCGCATAAAAAATTAATTCTCAAACTGAACACAGTAGGGATTCAAGGAAATGCATGTACATGGATTAGGGAGTGGTTAACATGTAGAAAACAGAATGTACTGATTAGAGGAGAAACCTCAACATGGAGCAAGGTAACCAGTGGTGTTCCACAAGGATCAGTATTAGGTCCTCTGCTATTCCTAATCTACATTAATGATTTAGATTCTGGTATAGTAAACAAACTTGTTAAATTTGCAGACAACACAAAAATAGGAGGAGTGGCAAACACATTTAATAGAGGGCAGACAGAGAAAAGTGTAAGGTACTGCACATAGGCAATAAAAATGTGCATTATAAATATCATATGGGAGATACTGAAATTGAAGAAGGAATCTATGAAAAAGACCTAGGAGTTTATGTTGACTCAGAAATGTCTTCATCTAGACAATGTGGGGAAGGCCAACAAGATGCTTGGCTACATTGTGAAAACTTTACAATGCATTAGTAAGAGCTCACCTAGAATATTGTGTTCAGTTCTGGTCACCTCATTACAAAAAGGATATTGCTGCTCTAGAAAGAGTGCAAAGAAGAGCGACCAGAATTATCCCGGGTTTAAAAGGCATGTCGTATACAGACAGGCTAAAAGAAATGAATCTATTCAGTCTTGAACAAAGAAGACTACGCAGTGATCTGATTCAAGTATTTAAAATTCTAAAAGGTATTGACAATGTCGACCCAGGGGACTTTTTTGACCTGAAAAAAGAAACAAGGACCAGGGGTCACAAATGGAGATTAGATAAAGGGGCATTCAGAACAGAAAATTGGAGGCACTTTTTTACACAGAGAATTGTGAGGGTCTGGAACCAACTCCCCAGTAATGTTGTTGAAGCCGACACCTTGGGATCCTTCAGAAGCTGTTTGACGAGATTCTGGGATCAATAAGCTACTAACGACCAAACGAGCAAGATGGGCCGAATGGCCTTCTCTCGTTTGTAAACTTTCTTATGGTCTTATGAATACAGCACGATTACATTAAAAAAAAAATAAATAAATAAAAAAACTGTAGATAGTCATGAAAAGAAAATACTGTCTGCTTTTGCCCCTTTTGTGGAGACGAAATAAAATAAATAAAACAAAAGAAATAGTCTGGGTACACCACACACTTAAAAAATGACATTTAACAGTGCATGTTTACAGTGCGTATAGAAAGTCTACACCCTCTTTCAAAATTTTCACCTTTTGTTGCCTTATAGCAGCGACGGCGAACCTATGGCACGCGTGCCCAGAGTGGCACGCAGAGTCGTATTTGTTGGCACGCCGAGTGAGCAGTTATCTGCTTTTTTTTTTTTTTGCACGTCCTCTGAGTGGCACTTTGGAAAGCCAGTCAGTTTGATTTGCAAGGACGGCCCCGCCCCCAGTAATTAAGCAGCGCTAACTGTAGCCGTTATTATCTACACGTTCATGGTTGGCTGTTTATGCTGCTGAGCTGCTTTTTTCAAGTACCCTGGGAAAAGAAAGCTGATCAAAAACAGTAAGTCTGTCCCATGGAGGATCAAATGTAATTGTGGTCAGCTATGGATGTGTCAGCGGGACACGCGGGGAGGAAGGGATCGTTAGCCTGATGCTCGTAGCATTTTACTGACCGTCATCTGCTGTACTAAATGGAGAAATGGCCACAATCTTTCATACTTCACACTCAGGGTCGTGGGTCTGCGAGCCTAAAATAGGTTGAAATTACATAACCAAGCACTTTCGCTTACGTCTTTTTAAAAGATGTACAGCTTTTTCGCATGCGTGTTAATGTGCAGTGCAAGGTCTTTTGCAGGTGTCACTGGCGGCAACACGTGCATTGAACTTTAAAGCAAATGTCCCACGCAGTTTTGATTGTCAAACCTTTCCTTGTCATAAATACCGAAAATATATTTCACTGTCACATACTCGTATCTCAAATTATGTAATCTTTGTTTGATGCACTGTTTTTTTTGTTTGTTTTTTTTTTTAATACTATTTTAATCTTAATTACGGGTCATACTGTGGTATGTTACCCCTCTTCATACAGTGGGGAAAAGCAGGTTGTAAATTCTCAAAAACAATCGTCTCAAAATAAATTATGCCTCTGATATGTAGAGTACATTTGTGGATACTCCTTTTTTTTTCAAGGTAGTTTGACACCACAGAAATCTTTTTCTAATAAGTATGTTATCTGCTACTGTCTTTTAAATAGTTATTTTACAAAATGTAAAATCAGTAGATATGTTTTATGTAAGTAAATATACAGTTGGAAAAAAATGACGGTACAGCGGTAATGGCTGCCACTGTGTGCAACTGCAAACAAAAAAACAAAACAATTATGGCCAGGGTTACTGGTGCAGCGCGCCAATTGAGCAAACGTCTTATATTTATTGTATGATGCACTGTGATTGTTGCTTTTACTGATGTTTAGCATTATAATTCTAAACTTAATGCATCATGAAATGTGATTTATGTATTTTACGGTAGTTTAGCAATATAATATTCAAATTATGTATTTATTGTATGATGCACTGTTATTCTTTTACATGCTGTGAAGTGCTTTGAGATGATGTTCTACTATGAAAGGCGCTATATAAAATTAAGATTGATTGATCTTACTTGAATAAAGATTAAAGAGTCATTGTCCAAAATATATAGAGGGCATATGCAAGGTTGATGGGTCCCTGTGAGGTGCACTATCACTATTGCTTTTTTTTATGTCTGTAAATTTACAAAAAAAAAGAATGTGCAGTGTACTTAGGGACAGGGAATGGGGAATGTAAGGGAATTGCTTAGGACAGATTGCGAGTTCTCAGGGACAAGCGGAAATTATGGGAGGTGGGATGGGGTTGAAGAGAGAGAGAGTGTATGTTTGGTCTGGCAGTTATGATGGGGATGGGGGGATATGGATGGGATGGGGGAAGGGGATGTGGTGGGCAATATTAACTGTGGCCATTTTTTGTTAGGTATGGCACCCAGCAAATATCTGCAATAGTGGGATAGCTGTTGATGCTGAAAGCTGCTGTTGTATAGAGACCTCTTCTGGGGAGATAGTAAGACAACCTGTTTCAGCGGGTTTGGGGAGGTTGCGAGGGGATGAGGGCTGATGGAAGGGTTCTGTCCTAGTTCATGTAATGTTCTTGATTATTTTGTATTGTGGATTGCTGTTTTTTTGGTATGTTTGCTTAATAAAAACTTAATTACAAAAAAAGGAAAGTAAATATTATTTTAAAAAGTTACCGTTTAGCCGCCGGATAACCTTTTACACCCCTAATTAATCATTGGCACCCTTGGCACTTAGTGATGTATATTTAAAAAAAAAAATCCAACTTTGGGCACTCCAGCTAAAAAAGGTTCGCCATCCCTGCCTTATAGCCTGGAATTAAAATGCATTAAAATAGTTTTTTTTTTTCATTTATCTACACATCCTACCCCACAACTTCCAAGTGAAAAAAATATTCTAGAAATTTGTAGAAAATTAATTCAAAATAAAAACTGAAATAGCTTGGTTGGATAAGTGTCCACCCCCCTTGTAATAACAATCCTAAATTAGCTCAGGTGTAACCAATCGCCTTCAAAATCACACACCAAGTTAAGTGGCCTCCACCTGTGTTAAATTGTAGTGATTCACATGATTTCAGGATAAATTCAGCAGTTCCTGTAGGTTCCCTCTGCTGTGTAGTGCATTGTTGAAAGGCACAGATCAGGGGATGGGTATAAAAAAATATCAAAGGCCTTGGAGCATGGTCAAGACGATTATTAAGAAGTAGAAGGTGTATGGCACCACCAAGACCCTGCCTAGATCAGGCCATCCCTCCAAACTGGATGACCGAGCAAGAAGGAGACTGATCAGAGAGGCTACCAAGAGGCCAATGGCAACTTTGCAAGAGCTACAGGCTTTTATGGCCAAGACTGGTCAAAGTGTGCATGTGACAACAATATCCCAAGCACTCCACAAATCTGGCCTGTATGGTAGGGTGGCGAGAAGGAAGCCATTACTCAAGAAAGCCCACCTTGAATCCCGTTTTAAGTAGGGTTGTCACAATACCAGAATTTTGAACTTCGATACGGTACTAGTTCAGTTTCACAATACTCGATACCTCTTCAATACCACGGCAAAAAAAAAAAAAACATCTGAACACGCAAAATAAGAGAACATTCCTTTAATAAAGGTAAACAATCTTGACTCTAGGTCAAACGGTGCAGGTGCAGTAAACATAATTTGCATATTATCACTTAAGAAAATGTTTTGTGTAGGACTATGATTGACTGGCCCTTTAATCGTTCTGCTTGTTTTTGGTAGTGAAATAAAGAGGATGAAGTAAAACTACAAATTGGATGAATTTGAGATTTTTATTAAGTGATTCAGGTGAGTGCTCTGTACATTACTGACGGAGAAAAGTGCTCAAGTTTTTACTGTTATTATATTTGTGCGTATAACTGTGACTACAGGGGTTTCAGGTGAGTACCATATGTGGAATAAATCAGCACAAACTACGTTCAGAAAATAAAAAAATTCCATTGTTTGATTTGATACCCAATAAATTTAGTACAAAAATGTAGGGCAGCAGTGTGGAGTAGTGGTTAGGGCTCTGGACTGTTGACTGAAGGGTTGTGGGTTCAATCCCAGGTGGGGGACACTGCTGCTGTACCCTTGAGCAAGGTACTTTACCTAGATTGATCCACTAAAAACCCAACTGTATAAACGGGTAATTGTATGTAAAAATAATGATATCTTGTAATAATTGTAAGTCGTCTGCTAAGAAATAAATAATAATAAACAAAAAACTAATGAATGGCAGGATGAAAATAAAACATGCTTTTGAGAAAAAAAGAACATTTGTTGTCAATAAATATTTTTTTCAGTGCTCTGAGTAGAAAAAAATGTATTTTACAATCAAACTTCAAGGTCTTGGGTACATGTCTAAAATGAAATAATTAAAATTGGAACACCAGAACAAAAGTTACAGCCATTTATAACAAAACTATAGAAAATGCAAGAAATGCAAAATAATATATAAAAGTAAAGAAAATGATCAAAAACAAGGGAAACGCAATCTTATTTTATTTTGCAATGTTTTTCTTTGCTATCCTGCACGTCTGCTCCATCCAGTGCTCTCTCACACAGCGTGAGCAGTCAGGTCAGATTCTCACCGACGTAGATGCCCATATTTGGTATAATTAGAAAGCCACAGTCCGCCCCTTTCCAAGAGTGACAGCCATATGCGCCTATGATATACCGCTCTCGTGTACTACGTCGTCGAAGGCCGAGCCCGGGGGCGACCGCAATAAAGCTGGACTAACCTCAGGGAGAAATCTGTGAAGTGTGTTTGATACATTGACAGATAACTAGAGCCGTTTCCCCCCAGGCAAACAGCAGATAGCAAGTGAAGTGGCAGCGCTGTTTTACAGTTGAAATCCCGTTCCTGCATGGTGGCTGAGAGGTGCAAAAATACTTTTTTTTCATGCGTTCCCATGATGTGTTCCTTCAAGCCTCTTGTCATACAAACACTGTGCTATTTCAATGTAATTTTTTAAAAAATATATACATATATATTTTGCTTGTTTAAAGAAATGAGCTAACTTAGCAAAGCTACCGATGTATTAGCTAAGCTAACTTGCTTGCTCGCTGGTTATCTGTAACATTAATGTGAAAGCAGACAAATACTATCTATCACTCCAACGTAGAGCACAACACTGTACACATTAGCGCTAAATTAGCTAGCTTGCTTTCTTAATTTCACATTTCCCCATCGTTTTCATTGAGGACATGTATTTTTAACTTATATATGTGATGCATTCATTCAATAATCTACACTGTCACTAACCTGTCTGAATTATTTGAAGAGGTAAGGGTGCCTGTCCGCCAAATGCTTCGCTAAATTTGAGGTGTTGCCTCCTTTTGTTGTACCATCTTAAAGCACCGTTTGCATATGGGCTTGGGTGGATCTTTTGCTTTGCCCTGCTCATTCGCTTCATAAGCAAAATACTTCATCACTTCTGCTGTTCTCTTTTTCTAAGAGCGCTGGGCGCTGAGCTTGTGTGCCTCCCATCTTAACCTTTTACTCCTGAATTCTGGCTGTTTCGTTGTCGTTGTTTCCACTTGGAGTGTATGGTGTCCCTGCGCGGACAGAAAGGGAAGCTTTTTTTTCTTTTTTTTCTTTTTTTTATTTTTTTTTTTTTTTTTTTTACATGAAGGACGCAAACACGCAATTTTCATTATACAAGTACAGAGTGCTCCGATACTTTCTGTTTTTCGGTATTACCGAATGCATAATTAATGAAGATCAGAACCGTTTTTGAAATTTGATATCGAGGTAGTATCAAAGTATCCGTATTTTTGACAACCCTAGTTTGAAGTATGCAAAAAAACACTCAGGAGATTCTGTAGCCATGTGGCAACAAGTTTTGTGGTCTGACGAAACTAAAATGGAACTTTTTGGCCTAAATGCAAAGCGTTATGTTTGGCGCAAACCCAACACAGCGTATCACCCAAAGAACACCATCCCTACTGTGAAGCATGGTGGTGGCAGCATCATGTTATGGGGATGTTTCTCATCGGCAGGGACTGGGGCACTTGTCAGGATAGAATGAATGGAGCAAAGTACAGAGAAGTCCTTGAGGAAAACCTGCTGCCCTCTGCAAGAAAGCTGAAACTGGGACAGATGTTCACCTTTCAGCATGACGACAACCCAAAGCACACAGCCAAAGCTACACTGGAGTGGCTAAGGAACAAAAAGGTAAATGTCCTTGAGTGGCCCAGTCAGAGCCCCGACCTAAATCCAATCGAAAATCCGTGGCATGACTTGAAGATTGCTGTCCATCAACGCTCCCCAAGGAACTTGACAGAGTTTGAACAGTTTTGTAAAGAAGAATGGTCAAATATTGCCAAATCTAGGTGTGCAAAGTTGGTAGAGACCTATCCCAACAGACTTACAGCTGTAATTGCTGCCAAAGGTGCTTCCACCAAGTATTAATTCAGGGGGGTGGAGACTTATCCAATTATGATCTTTCAGTTTTGTATTTTTAATATATATTTTTTTTCACAATAAAAACTTTTTTTCCCCTTAACAGTGTTGAGTATGGTGTGTAGATAAGTGGGAAAAATCCTCATTTAAATGCATGAAACTCTGAGGCACTGACACAACAAAATGTGGAAAAAAAGTTCAAGGGGTGTAGACTTTCTATACACTTATATATATATATATATATATATATATATATATATATATATATATATATATATATATATATATATATATATATATACATACATACACACACACACCTGTGTTCTCAAATCAGTAACTGGCACAGACGTCTGTAACTCTGAAAATCCCATTGAGTTTTGGGCGTCTAAATCCAATTGTAACCTTATGGAGTGTTTTAGACGTATGTGTGCTCAAATAGCACGTCTAGAAATATCAACTTACAACAGTCACTGTTAAACATTGTGACTCTAATAAGCCTGTATAAGAAAAAGACAAAAATGTAGTCACCTTTGAAAATTTATCCCAATATGTCTATATATTTTTCTGCTGAGTTTCCCGAACTAACTCACTTGCTTATTCAATATTGCAAACTATGCATGCTCTGCTCTCCATGCTAGAACACTAAGCTCCAGGAAAGTGTTAAGTCCTGCATTCGTTACATTTCTTAAAACTGCATCAACATAATTAATATTAAACTTAACTTGAGGAGAGATCATGTTTTAAACATATTTAATGTGATTGGCTAGTACAGAAGTAGGGAGATTTAAATGGTTGCATTTCTTTCTTTTTCTCTATATATCTATCTAGCTACGGTCATTTGAAAAACAAAAACTACCGGTACACAACATCAGAACTATCATTAATTCTGCCAAAAATTAACAAGCAGACCATTACATTTAGCAGTATGGTAACTACAGAACAGCCAAATAGACAAGCTTGCCCCTCTCATAACGCAGCTGTATTACCTGCATGATTAAAAAATATATACAATAAATCTGCGGTGGGGCTGCCCATGTCACACGTCCCAGGGACGGAGACAACTGCAAAATCTGAGAGTCCCAGCAAACCATGAGTGCGTACCCACATCCCCGACAGCCACCTGAAATGATTGATTAATGATTTTCCAAATGGGTGTTTTCCTTTTAGAATACTATGAATACTGGAGCATAAAGTCACTACTGTACCTCTGTGACTGGCACATCTTCATTCAAGTCCACTGTGTGGGATGCCAATAAACCAATGACACGGATCACTTTGGCACGCCTGTAATACAAACAACCTGTTAAATTTAAAAAAAAATATTGAATCCTAGTTGTTACCAGATATTTTTTTTTAAAAAAAACTGAGCATGCATGTTTGCCATAACAAAACTGCACATGTGACACCTACAAACTGAATGAAAGTGAATCACAGGCAAGATTTAAGGAATTCTTTAGTCAGTTAGAACGTCTTTTTGTTATTGCACATTTGGCAGAAACCTCTGTCCACAAGTGTTCTGTTGTGCTTTTTCCCTCTCACTCCATTTTTATAAAGTTGACTACTACCACCTTGTGGTGTTTGTTATTAAAGGGATAAAGAACATTATTCTTATATCTTAACTCATTACTGTTTCTTTCCTGTGCAGTCTCAGTTTCATTTCAGTACTGACACAATTACAGTCCGTGCAACTGCTAATTTTCTTTAGCCTGTTGTATGACAGCTTTTCCTTTACTAGATATTAACATGTTAAGAAACTCTGGATAAGGTAAAAAGTACCTTGTTTACCCTATATGTGCATGCATGCTGTCTATAGAAAGATAAACACTCTGATCGACAGTCACCCAGAAGCTTTGGCTATTGATACAGAACTATAACATACTGTATAGATATCCTCCAAACACTGTTGTATCTGAAATTGAAACTGCAAAAATGTAATAGGTGCCACAAGGAACTAATGCTAGATGATGAAATTGTTATGAAAAAATACATACGTTCTTTATTGCTTTGACAGCAAGAAATAACATGCATAAATCTGGCTTTTTTCCTTAATTTCTCAACACCATACAATTTGACTGGAATATATATTCAAACATTATACTTATGACTATAAAAAGGCTGCTTAAAAAGATTAAAGTCAATTTATTTCAGTGTCTGTGAAATCTTCCAACTGAACAACAGTTAAGATATATGTTACTGAAAAAATTTATCCAGCTCTACGTATTTAACCAAATTACATGAACATTACCCTAAGACCAAAACAGAAGAAAAATGCAAATAAAGGAAATGTTTAATTATATGGTTTCCTATTCTTTTTTTTATTTGAAAAGATAGACGTCTGAGGGCTAAGCTAATTAGCCTTTCTTGCCCCACACCTCTGTAGGCTTGGGTTCAAATCTGTCTCAGTCTCACGTGAAATGAGTTTTGGTGGTCTCAGGTTAACCCTTGGTTTTCAGTCCCTGTAGTAAACCCACCAATAACTAGAGGGGACTGTAGATGCCATTTTTTTTAATCCAAAAATGATAATTCTGTGGCTTTGTAAATAGAAAAGTGTAATACTCACACATCCCAATTAGGAGCTGTGCGCAGCAGCTGAGTTAACAACGGTAACTGTGAAGAAAGAAAAAAAATGCCACTGAAGTTTAAAGAACAATCATAGCAAAAAAAAAAAAAAAAAAATCAAAAATGTTTTTGAATGTGACGAAGTTGTAATTTTGTTTTTCACGGAGGGTAGGTGAAGTTAACTACGGAGAGTACCAGCCGGATAAAAATAAAACAAAATAAATATATTACATTAATGTCGGAAACTCAAGACCCAGTGCAAGAACAGTTGCCAGCCACACAGAAAATGGAGGTAGGGAGTCACAAGTTGTAGGATGTTTTCTCAAACTTACCAGGGAGGACTCACTGGGCCAAACACCCTGTTTATACAGAACTAGGGGTGAAAGTAAGGCAAAGGCCATATCGGGTTCCCGAATGGACGAGGGGAAACGGTTCGAAAAGGAATTGAAAGCATGTTAAGATTAGGGGATAACTAAGAATCACAGAGTGACTGGTGCAGCCCTGTGGCGTTCGATTCAAAACCTTTGATTTCAGAAAAGTGAATGCAATAACAAAATTCGATGCATATCCTATGCCCAGGGTGGACGAACTGTTGGACAGACTAGACAGTGCCAAGTTTATTATGACCCTTAACCTGACCAAAGGTTACTGGCAAATACACTGTTATCTCTTGATACCAGAGAGAAAATTCCTTTTTCAACCCTGTTTGGTGTGTTCCACTTTGTAACTTTGCCTTTTGGCTTACATGGGCCACCTGCCATGTTTCAGAGACTCATGGACCACTTGTTACAGCCTCACACATTATGCAGCTGTTTATCTGGATGTGGCTATACACAGTGAGACGTGGGAAGATCACCTTGAAAAGGTGAGGGCTGCACTGGAGTCTCTGAGGGTGGCAAGGTTAATAGCCAATCCGATCAAGTGTGCGATAGGGAAAGCCGAGACTAAATATTTGGGTTATACTCTGGACAATAGCGCCATTAATAACTAAGGTACAGACCTTGGCTGAATGTAAGATGCCCGACTAAAAGGCATGTGCAGGCTTTCTTAGGTTTAGCAAGGTATTACAGACAATTTATACCATAATTTTCCACATCAGCAGCCCCATTAACTGAACTTATTGAAAGTAAAGTGGTTCCGGGAGTGTGACCTAGCATTTAGTAAGATCAAATAAATATTGTCAGGAACTAGCATTGACAAGTCTGAACTTTAAAAAGTTTTACAGACCAATGCTTCAGAAGTAGGCCTGGGGGCAGTTCTTTCTCAGGAAATACAAGGGGATGAGCATCACATTTTGTACCAGCTGGAACTACTAACCTGGGAAAGACAGGATTCTGTTTTATAAACCTACTTGGAAAAATCCTCCTTTCTGATTGGTTAGCTGCGTTCTATCAGCCATACGTTAATCCCCCACAACCTTTCAACGCAGACGCATCACCAAAAGCTTTGAATTTTGGGGCTCCCGAGTGGCGCATCCAGTAAAAGCGCTGCGCATGGAGTGCAGGATGCGCCCTATAGCCTGGACGTCGCCGGTTCGAGTCCAGGCTATTCCACAGCCGACCGTGGACGGGAGCTCCCAGGGGGCGGCACACAATTAGCCAAGCGTCGCCCTGGGGGAGGAGGATTTTGGTCGGCCAGGGTGTCCTCGGCTCACTGCGCACCAGCGACCCCTGTAGTCTGGCCGGGCGCCTGTAAGCTGCCCGAGAGCTGCGTTGTCCTCCAACGCTGTAGCTCTTGGGTGGCTACATGGTGAGCCTGCAGTGTGAAAAACAGCGGTCGGCTGACGGCACACGCTTCAGAGGACAGTGTGTGTTCGTCTTCGCCCTCCTGAGTCAGCGCAGGGGTGGTCGCGGTGAGCTGAGCCTAAAAATAATTGGACATATCAAATTGGGAGAGAATAATAAAAATAATTGCAAAAAAAAAAAAGCTTTGAATTTAAATTCATACGCCATTATTCTATAATGTTTAATATCTGTAAATTACCATTAAAAAAAAAAAAAAAAAAAAAAAATGACAGACCCACAATCAAATTTGGATCTTTTTAATGGAAAAACTTTTGACGAATGGTATGAAGATCAATTTCCCGAATCTGATAAAGTACCGGTACCAGTAATTAACTTTACTTTAAAAGAAAAAACGGCACAGTGGGATAACAGAAACAGAACTAAATCAACTCAAACTGGAACAAAATGTAAAAAAAAAACACAATAAAAGCTTTTGGGCTGTGAACATTATAAAAAACTGGCTTCAAGAAAAAAGTAAACCTGTTACCTTTCATTTACTTTCTCAGGAATTGTATGCTAACATTGTATTCGTGGCACTAATTAAAAAACTGAGACGAACTGGAAATGACAAAGCAGCACACTATCCCCCAATAACACCTGCAGACCTAGAGAAGCTAAAAAAAAATTGTGTTCGACTTATTGATGTAATTTGCAAAGTTATATATGGCCATTAATCAATTAGTATGCAAAATTCAGTACAGGAAGCATCTAAAATTCAGGTGAGTTCAATTTAATTTTTTTGGTTAGGGCTCTGGACTCTTGACCGGAGGGTCGTGGGTTCAATCCCAGGTCGGGGACACTGCTGCTGTACCCTTGAGCAAGGTACTTTACCTAGATTGCTCCAGTAAAAACCCAACTGTATAAATTGGTAATTGTATGTAAAAATAATGTGTAAAAAATAATGTAATTGTATGTAAAAATAATGTGATATCTTGTAACAATTGTAAGTCGCCCTGGATAACGGCATCTGCTAAGAAAGAAATAATAATAATAATAATAATAATAATAATAATAATAGATATACAGAAATGTACTTAACATTTTAATAAATACATGCTATATTTACAATTAAACGTATGTTAATATGTTTAAACTAATTTTGGTTTACATTACACTGGAACTATTTTTTGTGTGTAGTGATATTTACTGTTATTGAACCTATTTTTTAATTTGCTGTGTTAAATTTAAAAAGTAAATAAATATATTAATTTTAAATTTGATTTATAATAGCATTAAGGCACTGCAGGGGGTGGGTTCACATCGGACCTTATAACGCCCTAAGTGTGCGGTTATCTCATGTTAACCCACCCCCTGTCGTACCTTAATGCTTCAATAGAGAAAGAGTGTTTAGTGGTGAAATGGGCAGTTGAAGCTCTGCGCTATTATCTTTTGGGAAATCACTTCACATTGGTTACGGACCACGCTCAGCGCTAAAGTGGTTACACAAAATGAAGGACAGCATAAATGCGAGAATAGTTCGATGGTACCGGTCACTGCAACCATTTTAGTTTACAGTCAATCAGGCATGAAAATGCATCATTTATTTTACATCTAATTTGACTTTTTTTTTTTTTTTTTTTTTTTTTTTTTTCGGGAAGGTGGTACAGGTACATTCTGAAGGAAAGGGTGGATGGTGGAGTGTACAGACCCTACTCTGCTAATAATCAGGACTTGGGGAGGAAAGTGATAAACATTATAGATTGGTAACACATGTGTAAAGAGTTTTTGTATGCTAAGGTGGAGATTGATGGTCACTAGTTATAGTGACGTTCTGAAAGGAAATGTACAGTGCCGTGAAAAAGTATTTGCCCCAAGTCTGATTTTATGCATTTTTGCACATTTTTCACGTTGTATGTGGTCAGATTTTTTTGTGGGTTGTAGTAGTATATAGATGGAGTCTGAGAGAAAAAATGACACCAAAGTTTGGTGCTTCTTTCATTTGTTTGGTGTGCAAGGTAATCAAACATGCAATCTTCAGGTGTGAAAAAGTTATTGCCCCCCTAGTTAACTCAACCCAATTAAAGGGATAATTAGGGTCAGCTGTTTGAGTACTTTGGTTAACAACCAGGCCTGATTTGGGCCAGCCCTGCCCAATATAAATCTGACTAACTTTGGCCCTTACCATCAGAGTGAAGTTGTCAGCACACAGGTTCTAGAGGCACATCATGCCACGAACAAAAGAAATTCCTGAAGACCTCCGGAAAAAAAGTTGTTGATGCCTATCAGTCTGGAAAGGGTTACAAAGCCATTTCTAAGGCTCTGGGGCTCCACCGAACCACAGTCAGAGTCATATTGTCCAAATGGAGAAAGTTTGGGACAGTAGTGAATCTTCCCAGGAGTGGCCGTCCTGCCAAAATCTCTCCAAGAGCAAGGTGTAAAATCATCCAGGAAGTCACAAAGAACCCTAGAACAAGCATCCAGGGATCTGCAGGCCTCTCTCACCTCAGCTAAGGTCAGTGTTCATGACTCCACCATCAGAAAGACACTGGGCAAAAATGGGATTCATGGCAGAGTAGCAAGGCGGAAACCATTGCTCACTAAGAAGAACATGAATGCTTGTCTCAAGTTTGCCAAAAAGCACCTGGATGATCCTCAAGAGTTCTGGAACAATGTTCTATAGACAGATGAGTCAAAAGTGGAACTTGTTGGCCGACATGGGCCCCGTTATGTCTGGCGAAAACCAAACACTGCATTCCACAGTAAGAACCTCATACCAAAGGTCAAGCATGGTGGTGGTAGTGTCATGGTTTGGGGATGCTTTGCTGCATCAGGACCTGGACGCCTTGCCATCATTGAAGGAACCATGAATTCTGCTCAGTATCAGAGAATTCTACAGGAGAATGTCAGGCCATCCGTCCGTGAGCTGGAGCTGAAGCTGAAGCGCAGCTGGGTCATGCAGCAAGACAATGATCCGAAACACACAAGCAAGTCTACATCAGAATGGTTGAAGAACAAGAAATTTAAAGTTTTGGAATGGCCTAGTCAAAGTCCAGACCTAAACCTCATTGAGATGTTGTGGTAGGACGTGAAATCAAGCAGTTCATGCTCGAAAAACCCACAAATGTCACTGAGTTGAAGCAGTTCTGCATGGAGGAGTGGGCCAAAATTCCTCCAAGGCGCTGTGAGAGACTAATCAATAACTACAGGAAACGTTTGGCTGCAGTTATTGCTGCTAAAGGTGGCATAACCAGTTACTGAGTCTAAGGGGGCGATTACATTTTCACACGGGGGCATTGGGTGTTTCATAACTTTCTTTAATAAATAAATGAAATATGTATCAAATTTTTGTGTTATTTGTTCACTCAGGGTCCCTTTTATTACAAGGGGGGTGGACACTTATCCAACCAAGCTATTTCAGTTTTTATTTTTAATTAATTTTCTAGGATGTGTAGATAAATGAAAACAAAAAAAAACTATTTTAATGCATTTTAATTCCAGGCTATAAGGCAACAAAAGGTGAAAATGTTGAAAGGGGGTGTATTCTTTCTATAGGCACTGTACTAACAAATAGTTTGATAGAGTAGTGAATAAATATAGTTGAAAGTGTACAAGTACTGTACCAGTAGTATTAATGCATATTTACATTAATATTATAATAATAATGAAGCTACAGATCTTTTCTGATTTTTGCTGGATTGGTCATCTCCTGTGCACTTAAAAAAGAGTAAGTGTTTTGTTGAGTATTTATACTTGTAAGCACTTTTTATACAGCCTGCTGTATTGATTTTAATTTCAATGAGCGTGAACAATCAATTGAGATTAGAGCATAACTCTAAACCATGTGCAGTTTAGCTGTGCTCTAACAAAATGCAAGATTGTCTTTAAAGCTTGGTCTTTACGTAAACAGTGCTCCCTGTTGTTTTCATTAATGCATTTTCTACTCTGGTGGCAGGACTAATGAAGTGCAGCTGATTCAATGGTAGTCTGAAAAAACAGGATTGCAAAACTGCATAATTTTTACATTATCGTACAGCAACAGTCTCACGACAGGTGATTAGCTGGTTCTGGCTACCACTGAGTTATCGATTTCACACGACTCATCCATCAGATAAGGTGCAGAATAGTTTCCTTTCTGCAAATTCCAGCTCAGGCACTGGTTCCAATGACAGCCTGAGTTAAACTGACAGCACAGATGACTTGTGTGATGAGTTCGTGTCACCACTCACTTTCTTCCAGAATCACAATGTAAGTATTTGAAGAGCATTTTTACCATTTAAAATGCATGCTCTTAATAGTGATATAGAAAAAAAATTAATGCAAGGTTAGTGCAATTAAAAATTAATGCAAGGTTAACGGTTTTTGTTTTTTTTCTCTGATGAGTGAAAATTCCCATTAAAAGGTGATCTTTAAGGTGACCAAGCAATTCAGCTGTTGTACCGATAGCTTCAACCTCTCTTACCATCATTTTTTTCTCCAAAATTGAATTTGGTAATGTACTGAAATTAAAAAGCAGCACAAAAAGATTTTCCCTTCTAAAAGTTACCACAGTATATTTGCACAGTGCTTTTCTATATTTGCTCTATGCTTTTACCATTCTGGTTTCTACACCTTGCTATGCTTTTACAACATTTTACTACAGTGCATAAAAAAAAGTTTATAAAGATTTATTATATATATAAAAAATAAAAAAAAGCACTGTAAAAGCTAAATACAGACACTGACGTAAGTAATATTATTGTTAAAGTAAATTCTAAACTGATCTTTCTTTTTGTACTTAATAGTTTTATCTGTGCCACCTGGTGTTTAAATACTGCAATTGCAGTTTCTTTCAAATATAATTGTCAAATACTTAATTTGGCAATTACACTAAATCATTCATTTATCAACTTCTCTACTGCCTTTTTCTTGATATTACCTGAAGTAATAATCTGGGAGTAAGATTTTTCTCTAATTAAATGCTGGTCAGTACCAATGAAAGCTGCTACAGTATACAAGTACATTAAAAGTTATTCTTAAACCGCAACACCATTTCACTATAGGGAAAATCTACCCTTCATCCTGGCAAATGTCTGACCTACAGTAGGCCAATCTGGCTCCTCCAAACTTAATTTTGCATTGAATCTGTACGTGGAAGCCTGTAATTTCTTAAATGAGCTTAATAAGTCAACTATTAAAAATGCAGCTGAATTCTAATGCAATGCAAAATAGGTAGAGAATAATGTCTGAGACTTACCAGCTGCGAGTTTATTAACCTTGTGGCTACCTCCTTGTGACCAGAAACAGTGCAAAGATAGCACAACAGGTTCAGTTTATTCCTGGGAGACCCACTGCTTTTTTCACTTGATTCCAGAGATGAGCACAGTTGCTGCACAAAGCCACTCCAATCCTGATCTTTCAGAGATACCAGCTTCTCAGCTGCAATGCATACATAACATAAAAAAGGTTAGAATTCCTCTGGTGAAACTGACTTGGTTAGAATTCCTCTGGTGAAACTGACTTGGTTAGAATTCCTCTGGTGAAACTGACTTGGTTTTCTCATATTTGGGGCTTTAAAGCTATCTCTGCTAATCTACTAATCCAGAAGAACTGGTGTTAATCAGAATCCTAACCTTTCCCGGTTAGAATTTCTGAAAGTAAGCCATACAAAGAGAAGGAGATGTGATTACTTTTTTTGAAAGTAAGCTGAAAGGGTGCTGCTTCTACCTGGAATGTACAGGTAAATCCTGGGTGGAAAGACATATTCTAACATAACATTTTAAATAAAATGTAATCCTATTTTTCTTTTGGATACAAAGCAAACATGATATTACTCAAAGACAAAATGATTACTATTGTAAACAGTTTTCTTATTAGTGGAATATGAACCAATTAATACTGTGTTTATCCTAGTAGGTTAAAAGTGTACAGTGCTTCTGGGGGTTATTGTACTTTTAAGGTGAATTCAACCAAACCTACAGAGGTTAGGCATGTTTTTTTTTTTTTTTTTTTTTATTATTAGTATACCAAAGTGATATGATCTTACTCAATAATTGCCTGCAGTTCCTTCTAAGAAGTTGGGGTGAGAACCTTCAGCACACTCCATTCTCAAGAATGGATCACATAGTATTTGAACACAAAGGCACTTTGCCAGCCAGGTTTCTGCTATCATCTCTCTCTGTCAGAACTACTGACTTGTTCATAATTACTTGCAATATATGCCAGGGATACCATAATATGAGAATGCCTTTTTAACAAAAGTCTGCTAGATACAGCTTAATCATTTAATTTTTTTTGTCCAACATTTTTATGTTTAACCCTCTATTGATAAAGTGACCATTCTATATTCTATTTCTTATAAATATGTAATTGTACAAAATAGTTCCATAAAAAGTCTCCGCCGCGTACATCAATTAATTTTACAGGTCTCATATGTGCAGTTTTGAAAGAAACACCAAACATGTATTTTAATTTCAAACCATGAAATATTGTTCTACGCTAGGTTAAAGAAAACAAGCCATGCTTTTAGTACCTCTTGGACATGTTTTAAAATTAAAATACATATGTGCTATAACATGTGTTTCTCTTAAAACTGTGCATTCAAGACCTATGTGGCTAAAGGAAATGCAAAATAGCTAAGATTTATGGAATTCTTTTTTTAGGTACAATTACTTTAAGGTGAGCTATTTTATCTCATGCGAGCTTAATTTGAGGAAACTAATAAACGTAAAGACCAATAGGTAGACAAAGACATTGCCAATATAAAAGTCTGCCATGCAGCTTTGCTTGTAGACTCTTGAAATAAATCTAGTTATATGTTTTGTCTAGCTTTGAATATAGTAGGGGAAGGCTAAGCACCCATCCAATTTCTCCATTTCCACAATAATTTAAATAACTTTTTTGCTAATAGCGTTATTTTGTTTTGTGTGTAGCTTGATAATTGTCCAATTTATATATATCAATTAGATTTTTATATCATATCAAGGCTTGGTGTCTGTAATACAAAGAGCTATTCCTTAGAGGGGGGCAATATTTGAATACTCTACAGCATTTCCAGCATTCCTGATTGTGTGCTGACCTGAATAGGGAGGAACACACAGGGTTTTGGAGTCAAACCTCACAGGGGCAGGCTTCATTATCTATTAAACACAAACAAAACATTTAGGTACATGTTGATGTAAACCATTCAAATGACTGGGGAGTGTACAGTATTCATTTAAAACAGTGATTGTGTCTTACGCTGTACACGTCAAATCATCATGCCACTGGTTGGCTTTAAAAAAAAAAATCAATACAGTTTATTGTGTCTACTTCATAAAGTAATATGTTTAGATTTGGAAATCAGCAGATTAAGATATAGTTACTGCTTTGCTTATTTCCAAGATTGAGAAAAGCTGCTGGTCATTTGCTGTACACAATATATAGAACCTTCAATGTGAATTGGTATTATTTAACAAAGAAAGGCAGGAAAAGGGCAGACACAGTACAAAGTACACAGTAGTACAGACAAAACTAAGTCATAGAAAGTTAATTATAGTACAGCACAATCCACTCAGGGTATCTTGCAAAACACAGCAGTAAATTTAAATGACTTCTAGTACCTTGGGATTGTCTATGATTGGTGTGAGAGTGAGGTCAGAGTCAGTGTAGATTAGTTCTCGAATTCTTGAATTCACATCACTCTCACTGGTAAATGAGGGGTCATGCTATGGGGGGAAAAAAGAATGAATAATGAGAAACTTTCATTACTAGGTTAATGTAATTACGCAAACAAACTTTAACCCTAGATGTCTCATTCAAAATATACTGATTTTTTTATGCAGATTTTTTTTTTTTTTTTTTGCCAAAAGATAATTATTTTTATTAAAAAATCGGACTTCATCCAGTACAATTTGATTTGTCCTTAGGAAACTACAAAAGTGTTCCCATTGTAATTGTTGTAAACGTATTGTACTCATTAGTCATTTTTAGAAAATGTGTTATATGTAGGGCTTCTGTTTTTCGGGTTTTATTAATTGTATTTTTCGGTGCTTATCTTTAGCTATTTTCGAGTTTTATGTAAATCTTTTTTTTCGGGGCGTTCTTTTTTGATATACTGTATGAAATACGTGTTTTCAGTTACTTTTCAAAATGCTTGAGAGTTGTTTTTTTTTCTGTCAAAATATGTATAGTAGTAACTCGACAGTACTTGCACACTTAAGTTGTACCTTCTTTCCTTTGCTGTCTTCAACAACGAAATCCCAATGGTCACGGGCACATTCTTCTGGGGTTTTTGTGTGTAGGCATTTTTGTACATTTCGCCACAATTCTGTTTTAAATCCTCCGTATCTTAACTGTAATATAGCTTTAAATCCCGCTAACAACCCTCCATCCTGATTGTAATCTCATTTTAAATCTTGCAAGCGGAGTCTCCAATAGAAATGCAGGAATGTGCTGTCACTCAGTTGTTGGGGCGGGTTTAAAGTATTCAGAACGAATCAATGATAGATGCAAGTCAGGAAGGCGGGACATTGCCCAGCAGCACTGGGAAATGTATTTATTATTATTTTGTAGTAGGTTTTATTTTTTTAGGGAAAAGGGTAAAATCAATGTGAACTGATTCACCATTTCCACAGTTTTTCCGGTGTTTATTGGCTATCCACCGATATCATTTTTCTTGTATCGGCAGTGTCTTATCGGGGACTATCGGTTAAAACCAAAAATCAGAAGCCCTAGTTATATGTAATACTATAATAGTTGCTTTGTCGCACACGTATCTTAATACGGAATCAGATATTTCAGTAATGAAGCATCGCTTTTTAAGAACCACAACTTAATGTTTGTTTTTTTGTTTGTTTCGTTTATGGGAACTAGGGAAGAGTCTGCACAGTGATTTTGAGAGAATCTTATAGATGATACTATAAAAGCTGTTTTGAAAAATTACCTTAATGTTGTTATTGTTTGTTTTGTCATGTTGTACGAATAAATTATTATTGTTTAAACAAACTGAATATTATCAATTGCAAGCTTGCTTATACAGTGCCTTGCATAAGTATTCACTCCCCTTGGACTTTTCCACATTTTGTAGTGTTACAACCTGGAATTAAAATGGATTTAATTGGGATTTTTACCATTTGATTTACACAACATACTTAACACTTTGAAGGTGCAAAATATTTTTATTGTGACACAAAAGTTAATTAAACAAAAAAAAAGACATTTGTTGGTTGCATAAGTATTCACCCCCCTGAGTCAATACTTGGTAGAAGCACCTTTGGCAGCAATTACAGCTGTGAGTCTTTTTGGGTAAGTCTCTACCAGCTTTGCACATCTGGATCCTGCAATTTTTGCCCATTCTTCTTGGCAAAATTGCTCAAGCTCTGTCAAGTTGGATGGGGACCGTTGGTGAACAGCAATTTTCAAGTCTTGCCACAGATTCTCAATCGGATTGAGGTCTGGGCTTTGACTGGGCCATTCTAAGACATTCAGGTTCTTGTTTTCAAACCACTCCAGTGTAGCTTTGGCTGTGTGTTTAGGGTCATTGTCCTGCTGGAAGGTGAACCTCCGCCCCAGTCCCAGGTCTCTTGCAGACTGAAACAGGTTTTCCTCTAGAATTTCCCTGTATTTGGCTCCATCCATCTTGTCCTCAATCCTGACCAGTTTCCCAGTCCCTGCCGATGAAAAGCATCCCCATAACATGATGCTGCCACCACCATGCTTCACCGTGGGGATGGTGTTCTCAGGGTGATGAGCAGTGTTGGCTTTGCGCCACACATAGCGTTTTGCGCCAAGGCCAAAAAGTTCAATTTTGGTCTCATCAGACCAGAGAACCTTTTTCCACATGTTTGCTGTGTCTCCCACATGCCTTTTGGCAAAATCCAAACGGGATTTGATATGGGTTTTTTTCAGCAATGGCTTTCTTCTCGCCACTCTTCCATAAAGCCCAGCTTTGTGGAGCGTCCGGGTTATAGTTGTCCCATGGACGGTTTCTCCAGCTCCTTCAGAGTTACCATTGGCCTCTTGGTTGCTTCTCTAACTAATGCCCTCCTTACCTGGTCACTGAGTTTTGGTGGACGGCCTTCTCTAGGCAGAGTCGCGGTTGTGCCATATTCTTTCCATTTTTTAATAATGGATTTAACGGTGCTCCGGGGAATGTTCAAAGTTTGGGTTATTTTTTTATAACCCAACCCTGATTGGTGCTTCTCCAGAACTTTATTCCAGACTTGTTTTGATAGCTCCTTGGTCTTCATGATACTGTTTGTTTAGATATGCTCTCTAACAAACTCTGGGGCCTTCCAGAAACATGTGTATTTAATCTGAGGTCATGTGACACTTTAATTGCACACAGGTGGACTCCATTCAACTAATTATGTGACTTCTGAAGGCAATTGATTGCACCAGAGCTTATTTAGGGGTGTCACAGCAAAGGGGGTGAATACTTATGCAATCAAGACTTTTCAGTTTTTTATTTGTAAATAATTTTGAAAAATATGTAGATTTTTTTCCCCACTTTGACATTATGGACTATTTTGTGTAGATCAGTGACAACAAATCCTAATTAAATCCATTTTAATTCCAGGTTGTAACACTACAAAATGTGGAAAAGTCCAAGGGGGGTGAATACTTATGCAAGGCACTGTATATCAACCTCAGGCCGGAACATGAATCAAGGGTAACACCCTAATATTTGTTATAACATATACATCTGGTGTTATTGTCAAAGGATGACATCACAAAGGACATATGTACTGTAATGAATACTAATTGTTAAATGTCTTAATTAGAATATACTTCTAGCTATATACAGTCGCAGACAAATATTTGGGCAGTTAAATGAGAAAAACCAGAAAGAAAGTGATTTCTATCATTTCTAATTGTTTTATTGACAGATATAAATTAAAGTAGAGATTCCACTTTATAATAAAACAACAAATTATTAAATAACATGCATAAACTAAATTTCATACTTTGACAAATGTATTTGGGCAATCAACATATTTCGTATGAAACACATTTGTTGCTAATTATCATGATTGAAAACCAACACCTGATGATAATTATAGAATAAATAAATACATAATCATCAAGTGCTGAAAAATAAATTGGAAATTTGTGATTAAAAAGCAACAAAAATAGTTAAAACTAAAGAGAACAGCAACGATCTCAAAATGGCAGTGATACAACTAAACGAAAAAAGGGAAACTACCAGAAATAGCAGAAAGACTTGGTTTACCCAAAAGCACTGTGAGGGCTATTATTGACAATAACACAGGCGAAAAGGAGATTATTATAAAAAAAATATTTAAACAAAAAACACTACACAAAACGGCACAGTAGCCAAAATAAACAGACAAACTCAAACAAAACAAGTACCATGCTGGTCAAAATCCAGCACAAGTAGCAATTGTATTTATATTTTCAGTTCTTACTTTTCAAGTTTCACCTCTGAACAACCCCAACCCAACTAAGAGGTTCCTGCCACTTATGCAGCTGTGCCCGAGCTTGATTGCTTGTCAATCATTCAATTGTGCTCCGGCACATTCTACCCGTGAATTGATTTGGCAGAGGAGGCAATTAACTCTTCCCTGCTGACCTAAAACAAATAAAATACATTTAAATGATAATAATATAATCAACACAGGGGCAGGGAGTACCCCGTCACAAAGACCAAGAAAGATATCTGCAAAATCTGGAAGAAGAATCATTCGAGCAGCCTGGCAAAATCCTCAGATTACTGCAAAAGATTTGACACAAGAATCGAGAGAAGATGGTGAAGAAATTCACAAGCGAACAATTCAATGATGCCTTAACAAGATGAATGTACATGGGCAAAAACCAAGATGCAAACCTTTGTTAAAAACAATACACAAAAGAAAGCAATTGGAGTTTTCCATTGAGTACTTGAAGAAGCCTGATGATTTCTTCAACCAAATTTTATGGTCAGACGAATCCAAAATATAACTTTTTTCACCAAGAAAGCAACAATATGTTTGGAGGAAGAGAGGAGAAGAATTTAAAGAAACGTTCATCATGCCCAGTGCTAAGCATGGTGGAGACTGTGTGATGGTATGGGCTTGTTTTTCTTCCTGAGGCACTGGCGACCTTAGTATTGTAGAAGGATCAATGAATGCTGCAAAATATCAACTAATTTGTTACTCAGTGCTAGAAGGCTTATTGGACGGAAGTTTGTATTCCAGCAGGATAATGACCCTAAGCATTCTGTGAAGTCTACAAAGGAATTTCTGAAAAAAAGTTAGATTACAGTTATGGATTGGCCATCTCAGTCCCCAGACTTAAATCCCATCGAGATGTTGTGGATTGACTTGAAGGCTACTGTTGCAAAAAGGAAACCCAGGTCGATGGCCAAACTCAAAGCTGTATCTGTTGAAAGATGTGCACAACTATCTCCGGAAAGATGCCAGGAACTGGTTTCAAAATGCAAAAGAGACTGCAAGCTGTAAAGGAAGGAGGGGACACACAAAATACTAATGTAAGGGTGCCCAAATACTTTTGTCAAAGTCTGAAATTCATTTTTGCATGTTATTTTTCATAGTATGCATGTTATGTAATACTTTGTTTTTTTTTATTATAAAGCTGAATCTCTATCTTTCAATAGAATTAGAAATTATAGAAATCACTTTTTGTTTTTTCTCTTTTTTTTTTTTAAACTTCCCAAATACTTTTGTCTGCGACTGTATTAATTAAATTCATCTTTTAGTTGTTTTATAGACTGTTAAAAAAAAAAACAGCCAATCTCTATAAGTCAAGGTCAATAATATTTTACCATTTATTTTATTTGTGGGTGTAATAGGGACCGCGTTCCATCACTGGCTTCTCAGACGCATGCATGTATTTGCAGAAGAGAGCCAGATGCTCTGCCTGTGACATGTTGCCAGCTGAGTTTTGTTTACAGGGTATCGTAGCTGAAGATTGGTTGACTAAGATTCCTTAACCAGCTGGTGGGCACATCCCAGCAGAGCACCCTGCTATAAAAGGGAGCTCCTGAAACACACCTCTCTGCTTCGAGCCAGGGCAAGCCAGTTTGCACGTCTGTGAAAGACAACTACAGCACGGTGAGCAGCCAAAATACTTTTTTTGAAATCTCGGGGGTCAGAGATCGACTTGTTATTGTATAGGAATAGGATAGGGATTACTTTCAAGATTTCAGTCCTAAGAAAGTATAGTGAGTTTGAGGTGAGTTCGAGGGGCCCTTCTTTATAGTAGGAGCAGTGCCGAGCTGTGTTTTGTCAGTGTTTTCTTTTTCTATTTGATCATTTTACATTGCTATGTATGTTCACCTGGTTGTTACCACTACTAGATTTTGTTTTCTTTCATGTGCGCTACCTGTGAATAAAACTGTTGCACCCCACACCCCCTATCACAGTGGGAAAATAGTATAATAACAAAACAAAAACTAATTAATCATATCATGTTGCTATGTGCCAAATCTAAAAATAACAATACAAGACAGGAAAGATTGAGTCATAATAGCAATAACACCAGACCAGACAGCTTGCTTCTTAAAGCTAAGTTAATCAAATAACAATAACACATTAAAGCTCTTTTTTTTATCTCCGAGATATTTATAATTGCAAAACTCCTTGCTATTATGTTTCTGAATCCACTAGGTGAAAGATTGTAAAAGGTCATTGTGCTTTTGACCTTCAAAACAATGTCACTGTCTTTTGGCTGCTGCGTCAAACCTTTAACACTGGACGATTGGATTATAACTTCTTACAGCATTAGCTAGCTACCTGGCTTTTCCAACTGTATGAGCAGGGGGAAGGGGGATAGTATTTATCTTCATGACTAATGTTTTATATCAAAGCAATGCCTAAGAATATCATTACGAGCTCTTTTTTTAAAATGCCAACAGACTAACGTAACCCCCCTTGTGTCTGTTCTGTGTTTCCCTCTGTGCCAACATTGTATGAAACACTTAGCAACAGCTAGCAAAGCCTTGCATATAAAAAAAATAAATAATAATCACTTGCACCATTGCATTCTCCATTCCAATTTTGGGGATGGATACCATAATATGCCAATACACCATAATAGTTTACAATGTTTCATTTGTTCCTGTATTAATAAAAAACAGGATTCTTAACGTAAATATGCAAGGGTTGCAAACTGCAAATATAGAGCAGAAGGATGGGAGGAACGTGTCTGATTTTCAGAGATCAGACTGAATGAATACTACATTTAGCAATATTTGATATACTGGAAGTAATCTTAACAGTCTCACATTTAAATAAACTTAATTAAAATAAGAACACACTTTTTTTTTTCTTAAGTGAAACATTAACTTTGTATTGTTATGGTTCTCCCTTGTTTCTATGGAGCCTTTCAATTTTGCTGAGAAAGCTAGCCTGTAACTCCAGAGGCAGGTCTCCTAGCAACATCAGTAAGCAAATACCTCTATACAAAACACTCCATTATGCCACAGTGTGGATAATTATTCACATTCTTTCCACCACTGCTCTTCATTTTCTAAAAATGTACTGCTTGTTATCTGGGACATCATCTTGAACCCTGAATTATAATTTAACCAATCCATTAAAATTGCAGATTTGATATCTGGCAAAATCACAGCATTTAAGGTTGATACTTGATTTCCTATAGGAAGAATGCTATCTTGGTTACACTTGTTATTAAAAATATTTTTTTTTACCCTGGACATTATTTTGTTGCATTCTGAACTGACTTTTTTTTTTTTTTTTTTTTTTTTACATTTGTTAGCTTTTTATCTGTACTTCAACATTTCAAAATGATATGTTCACAAAGAGAATATCAATTTTAATCTATTATTATCTAAATAAGTTCTTACTTTTGTTATACAACATACAACTAACAAAGAATAAAAGCAGACAGACTTATACTTAGGGCTTCTAATTTGGAGTTTTAACTGGTAAAACACCACTGATACAAAAAAAAATGTAATCAGTGTATAGCAATAAACACTGGAATAACACTGGAAATGGTTACTCAATTCACGTTGACTTCACCCCTTTCCCATTCGATCTGAATACTTTAAACCCACCCCAACAAGTGGCAGCAAATTCCTAAATTTCTATTGGAGACTCCGCTTGCAAGATTTAAAACGAGATTACAATTAGGAACGGAAGCTTGTTTGCTAGATTTAAAGCCGTATTACAGTTAGTTAGGGAGGATTTAAAACAAAATTGGAAATTGTGACGAAATGTAAAAAAAAAAAAATCCTAGACACACAAAAACCCCAGAAGAATGTGCCCGTGACCATAAGGATTTTGTTGACGAAAACAGCAAAGGAAAGAAGGTACAGCTTAAGTGTGCAAGTACTGTCGCGTTACTATACATGTTGTAACAGAAAAAAAACGCTCAAGCATTTTTGGATTACCGAAAACAATAATTTCATACAATATATAAAAAGCGAAAGCCCCCAAAAAACCTGATTTCGGGGTATCTCGAAAATAGCTAAAAAATAAGCACCGTAAAATGAAATGAATAAAAACAAAAGCCCTACTTAAACTGCAGTACAGGCAGAAGATGGCAGTATTATTTATTATTATTTTATTATTATTTATTTCTTAGCAGACGCCCTTATCCAGGGCGACTTACAATTGTTACAAGATACCATATAATTACCCATTTATACAGTTGGGTTTTTACTGGAGCAATCTAGGTAAAGTACCTTGCTCAAGGGTACAGCAGCAGTGTCCCCCACCTGGGATTGAACCAACGACCCTCCGGTCAAGAGTCCAGAGCCCTAACCACTACTCCACACTGCTGCCCATTTAATGTTAGCATGCACAATATTTGATAAAAAAAAATTAAATTGAACTCACCTGAATTTTAGATGCTTCCTGTACTGAATTTTGCATAGCAGTGCTTGTCCTTGGGGTTGGACGAGAACTGTTTAAAACAATAATAATAATAATAATAATAATAATAATAATAATAATAATAATAATAATAAATTGCCCGAGGCTCAGGATCACCAGACTATTTAGTCTGATTTTAGAGCAAACAATTTGACAAATGGAGACTGAATGGTGGAACTTAACCTCCATACCTGAGAAGAAAAATTGATTCACTGGCATCACCATCTGTGGCACTCTTTGGTCTAAATTCAGCAACATTCTCTGTGATAGTGAAAAAAAAAAGTTGAAAATGTATGGCATTTTGGTGTATTTTAATTCCAGTGTGTAGGTACTGTAAAAATGAAGAAAAACACAACTTTGGGCACAATGGGAGTGAGACTTTGCATTTTCCCTAAGGATTATATTCCAAAAAGATTAAGCTAATGCTACTGTACAGCTTTTATATAAAAATTAGGCCATAGAGTATAAATGTTAAATATTTCTCCAAAGCTGTTGGTACTATTAATATATATATATATATATATATATATATATATATATATATATATATATATATATATATGCCTTGTACAAAACCAAAACACAGAATACCAACAATCGTATTCCCCTTGTTCTTACATATCATCCTATGACCAAAAAAGTACAACACATCATACAAAGAAATTTTAGCATTCTTCAAGATGGTCCTTCTACAGCTCCTATTTTCAATAACCCTCCTCTAATGTCATACAGAAGCGACAAAAATCTAAGAGAGCATCTGGTCCACAGTAACATTCGACCCAATCTGGACAGTCTTAAGGGTACTTTTCCATGCAATAGGTCACGTTGTGCAACTTGTAAATACATTCACAGCAACACAGTAGTTAAGGGAGCAAAATCCTCATTTACTATCCATGATACTTTTACTTGCATTAGTAAAGGAATAGTATATTGCATTGGCTGCATCAAATATAACAAGCTATATATTGGTGAAACAAAACGATGCTTGGCTGATCGCTTCGTGGAACATCTGAGAAGTATACGAATTAACACCTCTACCTTTCCTGTCGTCAGACATTTTAACAGAAATGACCATACTATAGAAGACATCACAATTTGTGGGATGGTTCAATGCTATGGAACTAATGCTGTCAGGAAACAAAAGGAATGTGAACTTATTTTCAAACTAGGCACTTTGGAGCCATTTGGAATGAACATTCTATTCTGAGGTCATCATCATCATCATCATCATCATCATCATCATCATCATCATTCTGGAATTTTGTTTAAAAGACTACTTGTTTGTTTTTTATCAACTTCTTAAAGCACTGTTTTTTTGTATTCAGCCGATGAAGGACTTGTAGTCCGAAACGTCCTGATAATTGATTTGTAATTTGTAAGAACCTGAAATATCCTTTTCTTTTTTCTTTTTTCTTATTGATCATTTTGGTACACAGCAGTTTTCCTTTTTCTCAAACTATATATATATATATATATATATATACACATACACATATATATATATATATATATATATATATATATATATATATATATATATATATATATATATATATCTATATACACACACACACACACATATACACATATATATATATACATACAGTGCCGTGAAAAAGTATTTGCCCCCTGTCTGATTTTCTGCATTTTTGCATATTTTTGACACTGAATGTTCTCAGATCTTCAACCAAAACCTAATATTAGATAAAACGGACCCCGAGAGAACAAATAACACAAACATTTGATACATATTTCATTTGTTTATTAAAGAAAGTTATACAACACCCAGTGCCCCCGTGTGAAAAAGTAATCGCCCCCTTAGACTCAATAACTGGTTACGCTACCTTTAGCAGCAACAACTGCAACCAAACGCTTCCTGTAGTTATTGATTAGTCTCTCACAGCGCCGTGGAGGAATTTTGGCCCACTCCTCCATGCAGAACTGCTTCAACTCAGTGACATTTGTGGGTTTTCGAGCATGAACTGCTCGTTTCAGGTCCTGCCACAACATCTCAATGGGGTTTAGGTCTGGACTTTGACTAGGCCATTCCAAAACTTCAAATTTCTTGTTCTTCAACCATTCTGATGTAGACTTGCTTGTGTGTTTCAGATCATTGTCTTGCTGCATGACCCAGCTGCGCTTCAGCTTGAGCTCACGGACGGGTGGCCTGACATTCTCCTGTAGAATTCTCTGATACAGTGCAGAATTCATGGTTCCTTCAATGATGGCAAGGCGTCCAGGTCCTGATGCAGCAAAGCATCCCCAAACCATGACACTACCACCACCATGCTTGACAGTTGGTATGAGGTTCTTACTGTGGAATGCAGCGTTTGGTTTTCACCAGACATAACAGGGCCCATGTCGGCCAACAAGTTCCACTTTTGACTCATCTGTCCATAGAACGTTGTTCCAGAACTCTTGAGGATCATCCAGGTGCTTTTTGGCAAACTTGAGACGAGCATTCATGTTCTTCTTAGTGAGCAATGGTTTCCGCCTTGCTACTCTGCCATGAATCCCATTTTTGCCCAGTGTCTTTCTGATGGTGGAGTCATGAACACTGACCTTAGCTGAGGGGAGAGAGGCCTGCAGATCCCTGGATGTTTGTTCTAGGGTTCTTTGTGACTTCCTGGACGATTTTACACCTTGCTCTTGGAGAGATTTTGGCAGGACGGCCACTCCTGGGAAGATTCACTACTGTCCCAAAGATTCTCCATTTGGACAATATGGCGCTGACCGTGGTTCAGTGGAGCCCCAGAGCCTTAGAAATGGCTTTGTAACCCTTTCCAGACTGATAGGCATCAACAACTTTTTTCCGGAATTTATTTTGTTCGTGGCATGATGTGCCTCTAGAACCTGTGTGCTGACAACTTCATTCACTCTGATGGTAAGGGCCAAAGTTAGTCAGATTTATATTGGGCAGGGCTGGCCCAAATCAGGCCTGGTTGTTAACCAAAGTACTCAAACTGCTGACCCTAATTATCCCTTTAATTGGGTTGAGTTAACTAGGAGGGGCAATAACTTTTTCACACCTGAAGATTGCATGTTTGATTACCTTGCACACCAAACGTTGGTGTCATTTTTTCTCTCAGACTCCCTCTATATACTACTATAACCCACAAAAAAATCTGACCAAATACAATGTGAAAAATGTGCAAAAATGCAGAAAATCAGACAGGGGGCAAATACTTTTTCACGGCACTGTATATATATCATCAGTTCTGTAATTTAATTTGTATTACATTGGATGCCTAAAATGTTTCTTGTTAGTTTTAATTCAGAGTAAATAGACAAAGCATCTCATGCCTTGGCCACCTGTACAATCAAACAAACATGCATACAAGTTTATAGTCATTTTTTTTAATGAATGTGACTCTGACATAATGAGTCATGATAGGTTTCTGAAGGTAACCATGAGCATTCTTGGATTACCTATTCTTGAAGCACTGCCTAATTTAAATGACTTGCTGAGAAGTTGGCTGCTGTCCAGTCCCACTCTTGATCTCTGTAAATCTGTAATGGTCTCTGGTAACTCCCCGCACCTTGGCAAGTTCTGACTTTTGCCATTGCTGTGGAAATATCAAAAACATAAGGTGTTACAGCATATACCAGTACTAGATTTTGTAAAATATATTGTCATTCAATATCATGTTATACTGTATAAAGTTTACCTACTTACACCAAGAACAGCAATAATCTTGAAAAATTGCACCACCATACTTAGTACGGTAAGTCATACCAAAGTAATGTCTGACATTTTAAATGAAACCCATTTTCCTATTGAGCTTAACTAACAGAGAGGCGATTTAAAATGCGTATTTGAAATGCTAAAATATGACCCTGTAATATCGATACTTATACTATATTTGTGGAGAAGCCCATTTTGAATACTGTTTATCTTTATGCACACCTATTGCTGAATCAAATCAAGTATTTATGATGTCAGTTTAAATGGAATGCTTATAACTTGCCACTGTTCTCAAGGACAATTTTGTAGATGAGGTATTATACTTGTACAGTCATGTCCTGCTTAACAAGCATAATATATATGCATTTGCCTGTGAATCAGGAGCGCTTTTAAACGCTTTGTCATTTTATATGGATGTGTAGGTCATATTGCAGACAGATGGATATTCTCAGTAATGAGTTTAGGTCTATGAATGCATAGACACTGGCTATCCCCAATTAATCAAGATAATTTACTCAGTATGCAAATGCAGAGACACGGGTTATCACCAATTAATCAAGGTAACCTACTCAAAGTCTGTCCGAAACAGGAGACGTTGATTGATCCCTCTACTTCAAATAGTGTCTAGGCCCTGATATGACTAGCCAATCAGAGACTTTCTCTGTCCTCCCTTTGTTCTGAAGATCCCTTAGACAAGAGTTTTAGCAACTTAAAATGGTCCCTTCAAGATAACTGCCAAGTTGTAGTAAGGTGCACCGCTACTCAATTGGTCCCTTCAAAATGGCTGCAAAGCTGTCGAGTTGGTGTGTGACGCATTCTGGTTCCCTTAAGACATCCAGCTATCCCTAAAATGGAACTATATGACTGGAAGGTACACGCAATTATCAAGCTAATGCTTATCAGGGTATGCTATATAGAGCAATATATATATATATATATATATATATATATATATATAGACACACACGTGTGAACAGATTGGCTTGGTGGGTGACGTCAGACCACGGAGGAAACAGACACAGACAGCACTGAGGTATGAATGAATGCGCTGGTACGCCGGTTTATTGTAAAATAAGTAAAAGGTTTGAACAAAACAGAAACACTGAACAAACAAAACGGCACCTTGGCCAAAATAAATAGACAGACAAACAAACAGTGGACGAACAAGTAGCAATTGTTATATTTTAAATTCTTTCTCCCGACTCGTTCTCTCCGCACTGAACACCAACCCTGTGTGCATGAAAGCTGACTCTTATGCAGCTGTGCTGGGACTCACTTGCTAATCAATCTTGAATCCCAGCACAGTCTGCACGTGAACTAATTCTGCACTCCCCGTGCCCCCATACAAATACCCACTTTAATCTGCATGTGAAGTGATTGTGCAATCCCGTGCCTAAACACAAATATACATTTTAAATCACCCGTGCTACATAACCCACACTTTGTGCACCATTACACACATACATATAAACATCCCACATATAACATAAAACACAAAAAACACACAGGGGCAGGGCACCCCGCCACAATACATGTATGTGATTTGATAACAGGTATAATACCCTATAAAGAGTTCATATTGTAATTTTGGTAACTTAGTTGTGGTATTCATTGTGAAGTCATTTTAGAGAATGTCTCATGTAAGTAATACTATGTCGCCTGCAGTACTAGAACATTTCTTAAAATACGCAATCAGATATTTCACTAATGGGTATCCTAAATGTGTATTTCTTGTTTTGTGTATGGTAAACTATGAAGGAGTTTCCATTGTAATTGCATGCAATTTACAATTCAGCGATTATAAAATAATCTCTTACAGTGAAATCTATAGAAGTCGTTTTCACCAATTAAATTGTTGTCTACTGCTTTGTTTTATTGTAACTTTGTTTCATGTAATATTGACTGTGCAATTGTTTTAATGTATTGCCTACTTAATTGTTTGATATTCTGCCTTGCTCATTTTTTTATTTATTTATTTATTTTTAAATTTAGTCGTTGCCAATTAGTTTTTATTATTTTCTCCCCAATTTGAAATGCCCAATTATTTTATTATGCTCAGCAAACCGCTACCACCCCTGCGCTGACTCGGGAGGGGCGAAGATGAACACACGCTGTCCTCCGAAGCGTGTGCCGTCAGCCGCCCACTTCTTTCCACAATGCGAACTCACCGTGCAGCCGCCTCAGAGCTACAGCGTCGGAGGACAACGCAGCTCTGGGCAGCTTACAGGCAAGCCCGCAGGCGCCCGGCCAGACTACAGGGGTCGCTGGTGCGCGGTGAGCCGAGGACACCCTGGCCGACCTAACCCTCCCTCCCCGGGCGGCGCCGGCCAATTGAGCGCCGCCCCTGGAAGCTCCGTCCCACGGTCGGCTGTGGAATAGCCTGGACTCGAACTCGCGACGTCCAGGCTATAGAGCGCATCCTGCACTCTAGCGAGTGCTTTTACTAGTTGCGCCACTCGGGAGCCCCCCGCTCGTTTTTATTTTTGAGTGTATTATTAGGTTGAATGCATGTTTAATAAATTCCTTTGTTTAAAAATAGATTCCTGGTAAATAATTTGCCCGTGTAGCAACTTTGATTTATGCACTTTGTACTAAAAATAGACCACATTCTATTTAATTTATTGTAATGTAGGAACAATTCAACAATTGATAATTTAATGTTTATCTGGGTTGATTAGTTCTCTTATTAATAATATTTAATTGACGTGTTACAAAGATCGAGGATTTACTATGAACACACATATACTCGCAAGCACAAGGAATGTTTAATCAATAGTAGTATTTTATTAAGTACACACACATTAAACAGAAATCAGAAAAGTCAGAAAGTAAATCTCTTAGTCTCTAAGCACCAAACACAAGTCAAAAACTCTCACTGCACTCATGCTGGCTAGCAGGCAATTGAAATATGACACCGCCTGTCTCCTCACACACAAACAGCACTCGAGCAAGCAAGCAGGCTGTGACGTAGTAGCTTGCTCACACACACACGCCCACATACAATCACAGCTTCAGACTGAAACGATGCAGACAATCTTAGAATATATCACATTAAGCTTATTAACCCTTTGCGGTCCTATGTCGAACCTGGTCCGACATTGCAATTATTCCTATCAGGTCCAATGTCGGAATAGTCATACTTGCCCCTGGCATCAGATAGGGGCAGTCATAAGGAAACAAGCTGGCTGGTACTGTATCAGCGCTCAGAGAATATCACAGACATTTGCAGAGCTTTTTTGAGATGTTATCGTAATAAAATAATGACTTGGATCGCATTATTGAGGAGTTTGGTGATAAAACGAGTGATCAGGAGATGATTGATCGGTATGTACGACTATTATTATTATTTATTTCTTAGCATATGTGAAAGTTATAACGAACAAAAGGGTGGGGCGGGGCTGGAGATGCCTAGTGAGTGCTTTGTTGATATGCAGGGCCTTTTAAACCCGTTTGACTGTGGAAAAAAATACTTTTAAACAGCACATCTAAAATTAACTGCGCGTGTGAAAATAAATTGGACCTGACGCGCCTGACGCGCACTTAATAAATTGACTGCAAAGGGTTAATGGTATATGGCAAGTTTACTTTTAAAGAAATTCTTCATACAACAACATGAGGTAGATTACTTATATTTACTTCATCTAGTTTCACTAAAAGTTATTTCACATGCAAACTATGCAAACTAAATAATTAACAGTTCAATTCTATGTGAATGTGTTACAATTAATCAATTTAGTTCCATGAAAGGAAAATGCAACTGGAATTATACTCAATGGTTCCTTGAAGCTTAGACTTTTGGTCCGTTGGTTTGGAAACTCAATCTGTTGAAGGGTCCAGTTCCAAAGGCTCTCCTCTTAGCAATAAAGTCTTCAATCCCACGTTGGATCAAACTCGGCAACAAAGCTTTCAATTCTTGATAGAATCAACAAACAGCTGCAGTCCTCAGTATAGGATCCACAACAGCGCCTGTCCGCTCTGTCCTCTTCGCTGAATCTTTTAGCTATACAGGTAGCAGGGCACAGTTTCTTTTGGATACTGTGGTTTTAGGTGTACAGCAGACCTAGACTGGTTTGTCTGATAACAGTCCCTGTGAGTTTTACGGCAGTCCTCCAGCCGGGCCTCAGTCTCGTTGCTTGTGGTCATCGACTCGCTTGCAGCTTGCTTCCCCTTCTTGGGTCCGTTTTTAGGCAGAGTCCCGTCTTGGGTCAGTTTTTAGGCAGAGTACCGGAGTTGCAGCTTTGCTTAGCAGAGTGACAGCACCTTGTTTAGCATTCGATGTGGAGCGCAAAATGTTTAGCAATGGATCACTGGATAAAAATAGGGTCTTTGAAGAGGAAAGCGAGTGAAAATGAAGCAAGTGGCAGTGGAGTATAAGGGCAGCTTGTTAGACGAGGAAATGAGGCATGGCCTCACCAAGAATTTCCAAAGGCTAAAAAAACATTGTGCATATTCTTTTTATTGTGTGCGATTTAAATGTTTTCAATAATGGCTTTAGTTGAATCTTGATACTATATGCGACCTGAGGAAAATAAGTACAGTAAGATCCCAAGAAGAGAAACATTCAATTCAATGGCAGAATAACATTAGTACTGGAGATTCTGAAGAAAGACGGTAAACGAATGCGACAAGGAGTCCATACAATGGCAGACAGCGCTGTGAACAAACTATTGTTGGCCTTGTTTCCTTCTTTCAACTAAATAAGGCAAGGCTACATCTCTTAATGTACGTAAAACTGTCAATTTCTTGCCATGACATGACAAGCTGCCTTATTCCTTTTGAATTTGTGATCTTGTATTTGTCTTTATATCGAATGTTTCACGCTGCTGTCACGTAATGACTTGTAGAACTAAATAATACGTGGTGTTAAGGTTCTGATTTGCCAATTGATTATAAAAACTTGTATCCACAATTCTGTAAGTTGTATGTTGTTTACAGTGCTAATGTTGCTGTTTTTTATTTGATGGGGTGTATATTTTACATAGCGACTGCACTCTATTATTTGAATGGATTAATATGCTCTCAGCGGAGGCATATATGAACTCAGCTGAACAAAGTAAAATTTACTTTTAGTAAGTTAGCCTTTAGGTAGGGGGTGGTAATACCTATTTTTTCATTTGTGCCTAACCCATTCGTGAACGCTGACAGTAAAATGCAATACAAGCTATGTGACAGCTCTTTAAAGTTAGTCTTCACGCAATGATATCTGACTTCTGGTTACATGTTCAATCTGAGTACCCAGAACGATAGGTTGCGGATGCAACCCCGGTTCCCTGAAAGAAAATAACCATCAAGGTATGGGACATTGCCGTCAGGCAGTAGGGATTAGCTGAGCTTTATGTCAAAGCTGCCGATAGGCCTCCTCATAGCTGCCAGTAAGCCCGCCCCTTGGGAGCTTACTGCTCACGCAGCGCGGAGAGTCACTTCCTCTTTGCCCTTCAGGCCGTGAAGGCCTCAGAGCGACCTCAGCGGCAGATGGTTATTTTCTTTCGGGAACCGGGGTTGCATCCGCAACCCATCGCCCCCTTCAAGTCGAAAATAACCATCAAGGTATGGGAACAGTGTGCCCCAAGCCGTCGCGAGGGAGGATTCTCGGCAGTAGGACAGACTTAATGTCATAAACGCGAACTGCGTGGGCAATACAGCTACACATATGCGGAGCTGCGCCTCAGCGTCTATGCTCATAATGACACCTGTCCCAAGGTGGAATAGTCACACCATATTGTCACCTACTCTAGACGTCCGCAACCTGAGGCGCATAGAGGCAAACACAGATGCTCCAAATGACCTGGAGCAGAGGATTCAACACATTTAGCCTGTAAAACCTCATGAAAGTATGCGGCGTAGCCCAACTGGCTGCCGCGCAAATATCAGACACCGGCACCCCTCGAAAGAGGGCCCAGGATGTCGCCATACCCCTGGTAGAATGCGCCTTCAACTGCCCTGGTGGTGGAAGGCCTGCAGATCATCGCTAATTTAATAGCATCCACTATCCAGTGGGAAAAGGCGCTGTTTAGACAGCGGCCCACCCAAAGATCTAGAACCATGGCATATGAACAACTGTTCTGTCTGCCTCACAGTCCTTGTACGGTCAATATAACACCTCAATGCCCTCACAGGGCAGAGCATGTGTAACCGCTCTTCCTCTGGGGAAGAAAAAGGAGGAGGATGGAACGCCATCAACTCGACTGACTGGTTCATGTGGAACGGGGATATAACCTTTGGTAAAAGGCGGATTAGGGGCATGGAGACCTTAGAACCGTCTCCTGCAAAACGAGTACAAGAAGGATGCACTGACAGTGCATGTAACTCGCTCACGCGTTTTGCTGATACACAGCCAGCAAAAAATCGGTCTTAATAGATATGAGCTTCATATCCACGCTGTGGAGAGGCTCAAACGGTGCCTTGGCAAGGGCTTCCAGCACCACATCAAGGCTCCACGACGGTAAACTGGTGGTTCTTGGGCCGCAGCGTCTTGGCGCCTTTCAGAAACTGAGATGCCAAAAATGGCAACCAGGTGATAACCCGTCAATGCGTCGTGGCAAGCGAAATAGCGGCCAAATACACTTTAAGTGTAGAGGGAGACTTACCCTCGTCTAACAGCTTCTGCAGAAACTGTAATATCACTGCCATAGGGCAGGAGACCGGGTCATGGCCCTCAGCCAGACACCAACTCTGAAATAATTGCCACTTATACGTATATTGCGACCGAGTAGAGGGGCTCTCGCACTCTGAATAGTGGATATAACCGCGTCCGAAAAGCCCTAAGGCTGACAGGCGCTCCCGCTCAGGGGCCAAGCCCATAGCTGCATGAGCTTGGGGTTCGGATGCCATAGCCCTCCTTGGGCTTGGGACAACAGGTCCGCTCGCAGAGGGAGCTCCCTCGGGCGATCGTGCAACAACTGCACTAGACTCCAAACCATATCCTCCGAGGCCACGAGGAGCGATCAGAATCACTGTCGCTTGCTCTACCCCTGACCTTCTCCAAGAAGGCGGGGAGCATCGAAAATCGGTGGAAATCGTGCACAGGAGCCCTGGCGGCCATTCGTGAGCCAGTGCATCGACTCCTAGGGGCTGTCGGGTCCTTCAACGAGAACCATAGGTGGCAGTGGCGTGGTCTCGCGGGCGAAGAGATGGAATGGCGCTGTGCGAACCAGTCCCAAATCGCTCTACCACCCGAGGTGAAGACGCCATTCGCCCGCCAGAGGACCTCCTCTGGACAGGAGATCCGCTGCGTGGTGACTCTGCCCGGCAGATGAACTGCATGAGAGAGGCTAACCAAGGGTTGAGCCCAGAGCAACAGCCGCGTTACCATCCGTGAAGACCTGGGGACCGCAATCCGCCCTGGCGATTGATATCACGCCACTACTGTGGTGTTGTCTGACCGCACACTAACACGTGCTTGTCTAGAAGCACTGGCAAGAAGTGCCGAAGGGCGAGGTCCACTGCTCTGAGTTCCAGGCGTTGATGTGGGCTGACCTCCAGGGTCCTGACCACACTCCACGGGTCCCTGTCCCGTTCCAGACTGCTCCCCAACCTTGGTTGGGCGTCGGTTGTGATAACTTCCCTTGGAAGATGGGACCCAAGCGCCGCGCCCTGGCGGATGTTCGACTGAACTTTCCACCAGCGTAATGCTTCCCAGCAGGTTCGGATACCCTCAGCCTGCGGTGCTTGTCTCTCCGCGGGTGCAACGCGAAGGCATTGAACCAGGCCTGCAGAGGTCTCTGGTGTAGTAAGCCCAAAGGAAGGGCTTGCGAGGCGGCAGCCATCAACCCCAGCATGCGCTGACAGAGCTCCATGCTGACTGTTTCTCTCAACCTGAATAGGAGAGACACCGCTCTAATGGCAGCAACTCTTTGTGTCGATAGGGTCGCTTCCATGGACACTGAGTCCAGATGCAGACCCAAAAACTTCGGTCTGTTGGCTGGGCACAGGCGGCTCTTGTCTGGATTGACCTTCAGACCTAGCCGCTGAAGATGGTCTGTAACCATCACTGTGTGCTGTGCCAACTGCTCCTTTGATTTCTTGGCACGAGCCAGCCAGTCGTCCAGATAATTCAGCAGTCGGACACCTTGAACCCACAAGGGGGCTAAAATGGCGTCCATACACTTGAAAAGGTTCGAGGAGCTAGAGACAGGCGAATGGCAGGACACAAAACTCGTAGACCCTGCTCTGAAATGCGAAAACGTAGGTACTTCCTGTGACCCGGACAGATGGGAGCGTGAAAGTACGCATCTGTGAGGTCTACGGTGGTAAACCAGTCGCCCTGCCGGACAGACTGGACAATGTGCCTGTGCGTAAGCATCTTGAGCGACAACACCCGTAGGTATTTGTTCAGTACACGCGGGTCTAGAATAGGGGCGGAGCCCGGGCCCTTCTTTGGCACAAGGAAGTATTTGGAGTAGAACCCCTGGTCGGTCAGAGCAGGGTCTACTGGTTGAATGGCACGCTTCTTGAGCAATGCCTGTATTTCTGCATTTAGAGCTGAGGACTGAACCGAGTCCTTCACTGCAGTTACCACCACTCCCCTGAAGGGGGGTTTTAACCGGAATTGAAGGGTGTACCGGTGAGTATAGTTTTGCGCACCCAGATGTCGTTGGTGCATTGTTGCCAGAACAGGGAGCTGTGGAACAGTGTAGGGGTGGGTTAACGGCTGCCGGGGTTTCTCAGGGCTGCTTAGGCTGCGCTCGCTCACGAGGGCCTGACCAGAGCCACGGGCGTGGTCTGCTACCTCCTCTGGGGCGCCACCCTCCGGCGCTGCGGTCTTGCAAAACGCGGGTTGGCTGCGTGCTGCAACCCCGAAGGTTTTACTGCCCTGTGGAGTGCGCCTGCTGCTGCGGCGGCGCCCTGCGCCGGTGGCGCTCCTGCGGTCGCCTTGGCTGGAAAGGCTTGTTTGGCCACATCTTAGCCAACTGCTGCGGCGACGCCTCAGCGCCTTGGCGGGCGTTGCAGCATCTCCTCCACCGCTGGAGCCAACGTGTGCCCGGGATATGGAGCATCTAGCAGCGGGGCCTTATCAGGCTCCTGTACCTGGCCTGTGAGAGCCATAGCTGCCTCCTTGCTACTAAGGGAAGCAATGCTCCTGCCCTGTGCTCGCGCATTTAGCTGAGCCAGCCTGACCAAAAGCTGTGCAACTGCACCCAGCTCGGTTCTGAGCCCGGCGGATGGGGACTCAGGCAGGTCGCGAATCAGCGCCGCCTGGTAGACTGTCAGGAGGCTGGCCACGTTGGACAGTCTAACTGCCTCTGTAGCCGCGGCATAACCCTTTTTAGGTGGGCCTCCGTGAATCCTACACTGCCTGTTAGGGCAGGAAGGGTCCTTAGCCAGCCCGAAAGTGTCGGCGTCTTTACTAGCCTTGGTGACCCGGGCGCCACTGGCGGAAACAACGCCAGCCGCTCGCCCGTGCATGGTGAAGGCCCGAAGCCTTGCGAAGTCGCGGGGGGGGCGGTGCTCCCCAGGTGGACTGCACCTCCTTAATAAAATCCGGGAATGCCGGGAGCATCCTGGACTGAAGGGGCGGAGCCGATGGCAATTCAAATAGAGAGCGGCGTGTTGGCTCTGATGCAGGCCAGTCCACGCCCAGATGACGGGCTGCCCTCTCCACCACTGACCAGATAGGGTCATTAGTATCCAGCACTTCAGGGTCGTCCTGCCCAGAGTGCTGGGATGCCACCAGGCTCTGTGTCTTCAAAGAGCGGGTCTGCATCAGATCGTCCCGTGAGACAGCATCGGCGTCGACTCTACTTCCTGGGAACTGGTGGAGGAACCATCGGCTGACTAGCGCTGGGTCCGGTAACCATCTCTGGGGCCCGAGGCGCCACATTCGCTAGAGAGTCATGAGGAGGATTGTTGTCCCATCATGAGCTCCATAAACTGCGACATCTTGGGGTGAGCTCAGCCACCCCAGATGTGTCTTGATGCCGTCTACCCCTTGAGGGGAGCGGGAGTGCCTTCTCCGGCCGGGCGATCGAGATCTGGATCGCGACTCCCGGCGGGCGAGCCCAGCGAGAGGGGGGCTGCGAACGCGTTCCCGAGCACGCCTAATGGAGACCTTTGACCAGCTGTAAGCTGGGAAGATGGGCTCATAGGCTGAGCGTCGCCCGGCAGCGACCACGATGAGCGATGGTGGGGCCGAGGCGGTGTGGGGCGAGCCGGGATGGGGAACGACCTCCCACCGCCTTCCTAGCTCTCTGGCGCGGGGTGCGTGTTTGAAACCCGCACATAGCTGGCAGTATGCCCTGTCTGCCAGGGCAGATGCTGCATGGTCCGGCCCCAAACATGCGACGCAGTCCTCGAGGGTCGCTGGCAGGCAACTTGGCCTGACAGGTCACTGTGGGTGAACCCAGACATATTGGCGTCAATAGCGAAGAGCGTGCGCGTCGGCGCTGGCGCTGGGCACCAGCGTCAAGCACCTGAAGTGCGTCGTCGTCGCCCGCGCGTCGGCAGGGTGGAAGAGGTGCGTCGTCGAGCACAGCGCCCAGCGTCGAGCACCGGTGCGTCATCGGCGTCAGGTACGCAGCATTGGCGTCAGCGCCCGAGCGTCGGCCTACCGAGCACCAGCGTCGGCGTCGGCGCCCGGCGTCAGCGTCGGCGTGGCGTCGGCGTCAGTCTGCGTCGTCGGCGCCAAGCGCGAGCGCAACGTGGCGCCAGCGTCGGCGTGAGCACGGCGTGACACGAGTCATCCAGTCTCACGTGCGCAGGCGTCGAACGTCGAGCACGGCGTCGAGCACCGGCGTTGATGAGCGTGCGGCGTGAGCACAGCGCTTGACGTCAGCGTGACGCAAACCCAAGTGCAGAAGCACTACCGCACCAGCGGGCGCTACACCGCCGGCGCTGCACCGCCTTTGGCGCTTCGCACCGCCCGGGCGCGGCGCCGGCGCCCGTACGGCGTGGGAACTGGCACAGGCGCCTGGCGTCAGCTGACCCGCCCAAGCGGGCGCAAAGTGCTGGTACAGTGTCTGATGCTGTGCAATACCTGAAGGTGCTGGGGGATTTGCACGTTGGTGGTTGTCTTCCTCTGTATAGTGAAGGGAAAAACTTTTTTTTGTGGACGCTGCAGAAGGAAAGGGAGTGTAGTGCAATACCACGTGGCGAGGAACGGCGCCCGAGGGACACTGGGCAGACTACCCGCACACACACGGGTTAGCCTAAGCTAGACCAAGGATGCAATTCTTGGCGTGGCCAAGGCCAATGCAACACGCGTCCGACACACAATGTAAATAATATAACAATATAATTACACAAAAATATAATATATATAGAATATATATATACAAAAAACCCACACAGTAATAATAAAGGAACAGAGGAAAGACGGGAGACCAAGAACGCCCAATGCGAAGCAAAGCGAAAAGGAATATATAATGTAAACACAAAATATATCCTAAAATAATACAAATACACAATGATAATAATAATAACTGAAATAAACTCGGGAAGGGATAAACCAGCTTCTCAAGCCTAAGCTTAGTGAGTACAATCAGTTAAAATAGCTCTAAGTCCTACCGCTACTGATGCTGAAGGCAAAAGAGAAGTGACTCTCCGGCGCGCTGCGTATAGTAAGCTCCCAAGGGGCGGGCTTATTACGGCAGCTTCTTGTGGAGAGGCCTATCGGCAGTTTTGACATAAAGCTCAGCCAATCCCTACTGCCTGACCTGGCAATGTCCCATACCTTGATGGTTATTTTCGACTTGAAAGGAACTGTCCCACAAGGCAGTGAAGCACCTGATGCTGTTTTCCACCACATACTCTTGTGAAAGTGGATTTTCTGATCTTGCTGGGTTGAAATCAAAGTCCCGTAGTAGGTTGGATGTGGAACCAGATTTAAGGTTAAAACTGTCATCACTCCAATCGGACATTCAGGCTATGACATCGCTGAAACGGCACCAGCCATCTCGTCAGGTAAGTTAATCAATTTTCCGTATGGCATCGTTATCAATTGCCGCACTATAGTGGAAAGCAAAATGAAGACCTTCCTTGTATAGCAGCTGTGTGTCACTATGATAGTAGTACATGGTGGTCTGTGACAGGGAGCCCCGCCCCTATGTATATGTGTGCGCTATTTTAATGATTTATTGTATTATTTTTGTATTTGTATAATGATTCATATTATATATGGCGGCGAGAAGCTGTGTTTGATTTATTTTGGCAAGGACGAGCGAGGTGCCATCCACCACATTATTTGTTATTGTTATTATTTATTATTTATTGTTTTATATTTTTATAACCTTGTGAGGATGCGTGACTGATCAGCTGCTGATTATTTAACTGGCAGGCAGTCATGCATCCTTATTAAACTCGTGCAGACTATGGACGAGGGGTAATAAGATAATTACTAGCTAGTTAACCCCTCGGCCATAATATAAAAGCCTGCAGCTTTTCTTGTTCGTGGAAAGTGTGTTTGGAGTGGAGAACGAGAGTGGAGACTGGAGGTAACAGAGAGAAACAATTGCTAGGTATGCTGGTTTTGCAACCAGCATACTACTTGTTGCTGTTTATTGTTTAGTTGTTTGGCCAACTTGCCTTTTGTTTTATGTAGTTTTGTTTTGTTTAAACCTTTTATTTGTTTAGTTAATAAAACGCTGAGCGCCGTAGCATCCGAGTTTCACCTGCCAGCACCTGTGTTTTGGTTTCTGGTCTGACGTCACCGTACAGCCATCCTGTTCACATGGTCCGAATAATTTTTGAAGGTTCACAAGGGGTCCGCACACCCAAAAAGGTTGGGAACCACTGCTTTAGATGATTATGTGAATAAGACATCCTAAAAATATATGAAGTACAGTAAAAAGAAATCTGAAAACCAGATGATCAGAAACACAAGGGAGCCTTGTTCCAGGGAGAAGTCAGGCTTAATGCCAAGGTCCATTTGTGTAAAAAGAAAGTATGACTGTGGCCTTACTGTGGAAAGAAAGCAGCTCAGTGTTGTAAAGGTTATGAATCACAGACATAAAGCAGTGGTGCTCTTCTATATTTAAATAGAATTATTAGATGATTCTAGAATACAAATATAATGCAGGTTTTGTTTTACTAAGTTGGGGGAAGTATATGCTGCTTGATGTACGAAATGGGCAAACATGGAAAAAAGCAAGCCATTTGATATCTTGGGCATTTTTACAAAGTGGTTTACTTCTATTGTTTTTAAAAGAAAAAAAACTAACTTTAAAAAAAAGATTCACTTTTACATAGGAAGGTTGTTACAAGTCTTTGTTGAAAATAGTACCTTTGTCAATCAATACTTCATTTATATAGTACCTTCCATACAAAAAGTATATCAAAGCAACGTACAGGACAAAACAGAAGAAATACAATACAGTTCTATAGAAATGAAAGAAAAACAGAGTTTAGAATTCAGTTTAAAAAAGCTAATACAGTAATCCGTCTTGTATCCACACATCAAATATCCGCCATGATCAAGCTCTTCAGAAACGTCAACCACGTGTACAGCGCTAACGCAAAACGGCTACAGGAAACCGAAAGCGAGTTGTGATTACAATTTAAAGGTTTGGTTTTTTTGGAAACCTATGCATTTTGCTACTGTGTAAATTACCTGACACTAATGTAAGTGTATACAGCACTGTGGCAGGGCAGGAGCCCTGCGCATGAAAATGGTTGTTTGTGTAAATGTATATTGTAAATAGTGTGTATTTATTGTAATTAATTAATGAAGTACCTGACACTCCTGGGAGAGCCTGTCTGCTGTATGTGATTACCAGGTGTGGAATCTAATCAGCAGGTAGTTATGTTCCAGTGGGGCGTCAGGTATAAAAAGGTCCCATTTATTCACCTCAGGGCTGCTGCAAAGTCAAAGCCAATCGAGCTGAACATCGTCCACACTACCCGGACAAAGAGACATAAACACCTTGCTGTAATCCTCTGATCGTCATGAGAGTTACCCGAGATCAGAATGTAAAGAAGCTGACATTCGGCGACGGCTGTCTGTGAACCAGGGTTGAACACCGAAGAGTAAGCAAGTCAAAACCACCAACCGCCGGGCAAGTAGCAGGAATCAGGGTTTGTTTATTATTGAACAGAGAAGATTATTTCAGGGATTGCAGATCCCACCAACGTATAGAGAGCGAGGTGAATAAGCGGGACCTCCGTGTCTTAAGGAGTAGTGCATGCTGTTTTCACGGCACCTTTTATTTTATCGTTTTTTACAGTGTTTTATTTTTGTTTTCATACACTGTGTTGTATGTACTCCGTGCGCTACCATTGCTGATAGTGTCGCGTGAGCGGTTCAGCGTGTTGATACGTAAATAAATCATGTTTGCTTCTGTTTCAATCTCCTGCCTGTCACTCAGCAGTGAATGCACACACCCACGTGGCAGATGGCTACCCTGTCACAAGCACCAATACCCTGTATCTTTCTAAGCAAGGGATTTAGGGGAGCTCCTCAATAAAAGCTGAATCTCAAAAATTGTGTGAATATAGTAATTGTTACAGCTGTGTATAATGGTATTTAAAACAGGATTCAGCTATCCGACTTTTTACATATCCGCCCTTATTCTGGTCCCACCGCAGTCAGATATGCGATGGACTACAGTATAAAAACAAGAACATCTTAATATAATACATTTGTATAAAGATTCAAGAGCAACGCAGTTTAAAATTCAGTTTAAAAAAGCTAATCTAAAAAACTAAGTTTTCATCAACTGATGTAGCACTTCTGATATGAGGTGGCAGTGCATTCCACAACCTGGGAACATAGTGACTAAAAGCTCTCCCTCTCTTCCTTTTTGTGTACACTTGTAAGGCACAGAAGGCCTGCATCAGCTGATCTTAAATCACGAAAAGGTATACATGTGATTAGAATCTCCTTTATATAATCTGGTACTGCTGAGGACCCAATAACAGAACCTCTGTCTTAACAGAGTTTAACTGTAAAAAAACATGGAACATCCACCTCTTCACACCAGTCAAGTATTTAGCTAAGGCTGATACGCCCAGGGTATCACCAGGTTTTACAGAGACATAGCATAGCAGTGTTTATAGATTCTCTCACCCAGCGGTAACATGTACAAAGAGAAAAGGGTCCCAACCTTGGGGAATGCCTAAGGCAACCGATACAAATCCAGACAGTCTCTCCTAATGAAACTAATTGCTGTCTGTTAGTGAGATGTGACTTGAACCATTTTAAAACAATACTGGACAAGTTAATTAAATAACTGAGTAAGTGCTTTAAGGTAGACAAAAACCATGTACAAAGAAACACTTCTCTCAAACATACATTATTTCAGTCAGTTCAACTTACTTTTTACTGCTCTTAAAAAAAACAAAAGGATATTTGAAACAAACAGGTGACAAGATAAATTTTAAGTGTGTGATGTAGGAAAAACACGAGTATATGGTTATGATCACAATCCTGCTCTTTCCAGGGGGCTTTAAAATGAAATTCCTCTTTCAGCCCTCCTTTCTGAAGTCCATTTTCTTCCTATCCTAGCAAACAGGAGGCACTGTAGCTGTACAAATGATATCTATTGATGCTAATAATGTTTTTTTTAGATTAATGCCAGTATGCATATCATTTTGACAAATGAGCTACACAGTACAGTCAATTGCTTTCCCAGGAAGTTCATATTACTGTATGTAGCATTGAAATGTCTACTTCATCTAAATGACTGCAAATATTCATCTCAATAAATATCAGCAGAGAATCAATGGCAAGTTGTAGACTACATTTTAGATTAAATGCACTTCATGATTACTAAAGCCAGCTCAAGCAGTAACATTACAAATCAGAGATGCTTGTTTCAATGCCCTGCATTAACCCACTGCAGCACATAAACCTTATATACATGTATGTGTATATTTTTTGTTGTTTTTATTTACAGAGTAATCATTTACAAATTAGAAAACACCCTTGTCTGCAATGAAATGCTGTGCAAGAGCAGAACACAGCACACATATTGTATGTAGAACTACGTTGCCGTTGTTGTGCAGGTTCCTTAAACAGTCTCCAGTTGCCAAGAAATAGCTGTCAATACTGGAGGTAATGGCAATCAAGTGTCAGTACTAAGATTTCTTGATACCAGTAAGAAGACCTATTGCATGGGAATACGTCACTAGGTTTTAAGCTTCACCTTAAGCTGATGTTCTTGTCTTCATAAGACGTGGCTTCCTTTCCTCCAGTGAAAGCTCCTTGCCAAAACGGGTGCTTGAGTAACGCTGCCCAGTTCAACCTTTATAGAAGAAAAAAACTTTAACTGAACACAATTTTTATAAGATGTGTAAAACCAGGCAGAATTATTTTGATTACATGTCAAGGCAGGCAGCATAGTGATCCAATTTCTTTTTGGCAAATAAGCAATTTTAGACTTCCATACAGTATACTTAAAGTGCAACCTTAATATCTTTCAGTAACTTTCTTTTTAATGCCCGGCACTGTCTACATTGAAACAACATTTGGATTTCATCACAAATTAGTATAGTTGTCCATTCTTACCCAGGTGCACTAAAATTTTCATTGCAACATCACATACAAGGCCAAACTAGCTAACGTTTACCAGGCCTTGGATTCGGCCTGTGAGAAAAATATAACCAAGCAGTATGCACTGGTCCTATCCCAGGTTGGCCCCAGACTGGACATACATGTTTAAGACTCCTCCTCAGGTTCTACAATCGTTCACTGATCCCACACCACTCTTTCAGTGTAGCACACAGTGATGTCACTATTCCGACGACATCTGATCTTGTTTAATTAGAAACAAGCAAGCTCCCTGCCCTCACAAATTCACTGGATTGAGGATGTAATGCAATTCCTTAAACTACAGAAAATATGTGTGGGTCTATTGATATGTTTTATTCAGCTTGGAAGCCATTTCATTCCTACTTTGATGGGCTGAGATCCAATGCCTGAGATTCCTCTAGATTTCTTTTGGTTTTCCTGTCTTTTCTTTGACCGTTTAACTCTCTTGTGCTGGATTTGTTTTGTATAATTACTGCAGATTTAAATTTTGTTCTGGGTTAAATAACAAACACCATATCTCAAGATATAATGATGTTTCCTTTATTTTGCTGCCATTGTTCATTCATACTGTGTTTTCATTACACTTACATGCAGACCTGAACTGTATTCTGACATTAATAAATGTAATGAGCAGTTTCCACTTGTATGGAAATACAGCATGACAGCAAACAGACCATTGGTGCTGAAATAAATACAATGTGAATCAGCAGCTCTTACCTTTTCTGAGGATCCTTTTGAAGCAAACCATTTATCAGACTTTGAAACTCAGCAGAAGGGTTGACAGTAGTAGCACCTAGAACAGAGTTGAAATCAAGCTCCTATATTACTTTACTTATACCCATATTCTCTCAAATGCTTTATGTTTATAAATAAGGTATCTAGGGTTCAAAAAAAATACATATGTTATCATAATTAAAGTATCTATTGCTATCAAAATAATTCCAGTAAATCTTATCTAATATGTATTATCATCACTTCATAGATCTGACCTGTAGAAGGAACTCTTCCGGCACACATAAGTTGCTTCTGGAAGTTTGAAGTATTTGCAAGGACCTTTTGATAAATATTCTTCATCAACAGCTTCAAATACCATTAAAAAACTACCATTAAAAATCAAAATCACCTTTACCATACTGTGTGTGTTTTTCATATAGAAAATATGAGACCAAAGAAGTTATAGCAATATATACATGTGTTAGGTAAGATTTACTGGAATGATTTTGTTATCACCATGTACTTTAAACATTTTAATTGAATATGTATACTAATTTCTACAAACAGTTCAAATGTGTATCCATTTCTGGATGAACAAGGTATTTCAATATATGTCTATTAATAACCAAAAGTTTTGCACCACCTACAATTTTAGGATTGAGACATTATTTATTTGTAATTAATATATATATATATTATTAATATATATATTAATATATATATATATATATATATATATATGGACACACACATAATTTAGATATTTTATTTAACATCATGTAATTAAAGAAACTACAAAATAATATAGCAAAACTCTGCCAGAAGCCATAATAGTAGTACAGTATTTCTATGTTAGATTTTGAAATGTCAAATTTGTCAATTTTTGTGAGTATATGGAAACCTACAAAGCGGTTTGTAATTCAATATGTTAAAGTTACATTATTCAGCAGGTTTCATTCGACTTTATGAAGTAAAATTTGCTAATTAGGGTGATACAAAACTTTAAAAGGTATCAATTTAAAAAAAAAAATAATAATTAGCTTGTACCCTTTGATTCCAGGGGTGTAGGATCTTCATACAAAATCAACTGAATTAGTTCGGAAAAGCTTTCTGAAAAAAATGGTGGCTTTCCTGTAAAATATAAAATAGTTGTATTAGAGGAACCAAAGTTGCATTACCAAACTCCTTTTAAAATGAAGGAGTTTGGTACACAAACAAAGGATAATGGATTAAAAGTAAAGACAAACCTGAGAACATGCCATATAATACACAACCTAATGACCAAAAGTCACTGGCAATGGAAAAATCTGCTCCCTTTACAGTTTCAGGGGCTGCATACATTGGAGATCCTGGAAAATAAACACATATACAGTACATAAAGGGAACGCATTCAATTATCATATAGTGACATAAATACTTAAAGTATATAGACATAACTGAGTGCAGGTCTATCATTACTGTACATTTACACTGAAGTTTTCAAATTGTATTGTATATTCGTAGTTATTTGAATACACTTCTTGATATTTGTTAATGTGTTAGACTTATTGACAGTGCATATAGAAACATGCGAGATTGAATGTTCTATTAAATATTGAAAATTGTCATAATCACAGTCGTACTGTAATCATTACAAAATACATATCTGAAATATGAGAAAAATGGGTCAGAAATACAGTATGTTTTTTTTATCATATCATGTTCCTTATCATAAATCATGGGTAAGACGAGGACCTGTAGACATTTTTTTTTTTTTAATACATTATGCTACTGTTCCTTTCTAAAAAAAAAAACCCAGAAACTTCCCGGACCCTATTCTGGAAACTTCTAGTAGAGTACGTTGAGCAGGTAAGAAGAACACCTTGCTTTTGTATATATGTAATAACTATGAGAGTAAAGAAAACATTCACTCTTGCAATGAAATCTGGATTTTAAAAAATCACTTCATGGAAAACCAGTTTGAATTATAGTTAAAATATTTCACACAAGAATGCCTATTGTCACTTTTATAAAGCATGGATTATACAAGTCAGTCAAAAATGTAATGAAGTTGCTGCTATACTAAATAGAAAAGTGAGCCTGAGAAATATCAAGTTTTTATTTTATTTTTTAATCAGAATAGCATGTTTCTTATCATAAGGCAGTATCAAAGGAAATAACCTTGAACTCGGTTTTTGAGATTTCTTCTTGGTGTGCTTTCTCCACCGTCCCCAATTCCTTCCTCTGAGACAACCAAAGCAAAGAATTCTTCTAAGTTTTCGCCTTCTGCTTTAGATAGGCAGAAATTTGAATATTTCAGCGTCCCTGGACCATCCAGCAGTATCTGTACAGAATGATATGAGATAGTTTAGTTTGATTATGGCTTCTGACATTTGCAGTTTGTATACATAAATCCAAATTGTTTCAAATGTAAATTAAATTTGAAATACAGATATTTTGTTAGTTAAAAAAAAAAAAAAAAAATTGAAGAGATATATTTATTTTTAAATAGCCCTTGGATTATCCAACACCTTGAGATAAATAGCCTAATCGCCCTTAACCAGTATCTGGACATTTGGCTTGATTTTTATTAAGTTAAGGGACCTCAAATGGAGGTGCACCACAGTACTTAATCTAGAGGTAATGCCTTCAAAAGCAGATATTTACTGACTTTACTATATTGAGGCTTTCAACAGCTACAGTATCTAGGTCTACCAACTAATTTATTATTTTAGCTGATGATGTCACAGAGCAAACAATTCATATTCACTGCTGTGTGCAAGCATTTTGAAAACCTGAAATACAGTAGGTTACCTTTGCAGGAGTGAGGTCACAGAAGAGGATACCAAGTTCATGGATGTATTTTAACCCTTTAACCAAATCAATCCCAAACTCCCTCACCACATCTTCTTGAAGATACTCATCCTGAGTTATAACAGCCTCCAAAGAACCCCCTGCAAAACACAAATATATTTACTGTGTGACACAAAATAACATTTTACAGAAAACAAGCTACACTTGATTTCATGCTATACAACCACTAAGATGATAATACATTTACAGAGCCATTCACATCCTGATGACATTTTAAAACTGAAAGCACCACTGAGCTCTCAGAACCACGTCTAACCCCCCAGTATGACATCGGAGTCCAGAATGTAAAAAAACTTTTTAATGAAGAAAATAAACATATTTGTTGTAAATATTTAGCTAAACATATTATGGTTTTATAAGACTCACCTGTACAGAGTTCCTGCACAAGCCAGAGATGATTGCTGGTCTCATACCACTCATGAAATGAAACAACATTTTCATGCTTTATGTCATGGGTAAGACGCACCTGTGGAAATGTGTTTAATAGATTATGGTACTGAAACTGTCTGAACACCATTTTGGAAACTCTTCTAGTACAGCAAATTGAGCAAGTGAGCAGAAGGCTTAGCATGCAAAATAAGAGCACCCTGCTCTTGTATGTATATAACAAAAACTATGACATTACAGAAAACATTCACAAGCAATTAAATCAAGATTTTATACAATTTAGGGGAAACCTAATTTTAATTCTATCTAAAATATCTGACACGAGAATACCTATTTTCACGTTCTTCATAATTCATGGATTATACAAGTCAGTCAAAAAAAATGTTAAAATGTTAAATCAAACTGTCAAATACTTACATGGTTGGTTATTTCAGCTCTCTTGGACTTGTCACTGCAGATGATGGCAACAAAATGTATGCTTCCTTTTTTCCTTCCTTTATAAACAACAGATTTGCTTCCTCTCCCAATCTCTTCATATAGAATAAAGTTTTCCATCTTTCACTTCTGTAAAACAAAATTACTGCTAACATTTATGTGCTGTACAGTTATTCTACAAGGTTACAGAGGGAACTCAACTAACCGAAAACAATATAGTTTGGCATATCAAACAGTGAGGATACAAGCCAACTTTACAAGTCTATTACTTTAATGTCTGCTGCCACGGATTGTCTTCACTACTGAAGTTACTGAATGAGGACAAATTGTTGGCTACTGAGTTTTATGACACTGCCTACCTTTAAAGTGAACTTTAAAATCTGTTACTGAGCTGTCTTGTGAGGCCTCCACAACAGAAACAGTTTCAAGAGTAGTTTTAGTGATTGTATTAATCATACATTATATATATATATATATTGTATTGTATATTGTATTGTATATATATATTGTAGGGCAGCAGTGTGGAGTAGTGGTTAGGGCTCTGGACTCTTGACCGGAGGGTTGTGGGTTCAATCCCCAGTGGGGGACACTGCTGTTGTACCCTTGAGCAAGGTACTTTACCTAGATTGCTCCAGTAAAAAAAAAACACAACTGTATAAATGGGTAATTGTATGTAAAATAATGTGATATCTGTATAATGTGAAATAATGTGATATCTTGTAACAATTGTAAGTCGCCCTGGATAAGGGCGTCTGCTAAGAAATAAATAATAATAATAATAATAATATATGTGTGTGTGTGTGTGTGTGTGTTTTGTGTTGCTGAGACATTTTGATAAGTACAAGCAGACATCCATGTTCTACACTAGAATGTTTCAGAAGCATAAATTCTACATTACAGTTGTTCTGCATTCCCAGTTAACTGGCTGTTTGCAAAAATAAGACATCTACTCAGCACAGTATGTATATATATATATATATATATATATATATATATATATATATAAACCCTCACAATTGCCCTTATTCCAGGTTCGTTGGTTTTAATATCTTAATTAACGACTCCATGTAGTTGTATTTTTTCTCGGGTATTTTAATGAAAGATCAACATACTGTATTTAATAAAATATCGTATAATGCACTGCAAATTATAACTAATAAAAATGCTTCCTTGCCCAATACCCTGTGTATGCAGAATTTACAATAACTAAATGTCAAAATGCATTAACATACAAGGCATTCTTCTTTTAATTTAAAAAACAAATAAAATAACTATAACATTAACAAAAGCTCACGAAACAAAAACCACCGGTGCTGAACCAAAACAAATAACGAAGATATGTGTAAAACAGAAAGACAAACCTGCTTGATTTATGACAGCGATGATAGAAGGCGTAACGAGAACACACCGTTTATTCTTAAAATAAAAACGTGCAAATGTATATCATAAATGTTTGCTTGAAATGATCGTGTTATGGACGCCCGTGTGCAAAAAAGTTTCAAACTGTCAGCTCTTGCTTGTCGTTTCACTCAGCCATTCAGCAATACCGGAAACACTACTGGAACACAGCAATAAACAAAAACGGGGGGTGTATGAAACGTATGTTACGTAAACTACCAAAAAATCTGGAAACTGTATACATTCGTTAAATAAGGTTGCATTCATAATATTATAAATATTGTATTTTTGCTATATATTTAAAATATACATAAGTTTGACTATTACAACTAAATAATTTATTATGTGCACCCCTACCATTAAGTCATACCCTTGGTTCCTAAGATACGAGTTAGGACGCTGAAGAGAGTGTTTAGGTCAAACCACCTCGTCTCTTGAAGTTATTTGTATTCTCTGATGTGTATTGCGTTAAAAAGAAAGTTTTAAAAATATGTTTTACATAGTCTACGATGTTAGCGCGTTATATTCCAAGAAACTACTTGGCGGGTTAACTGCTGGTTCGGGACAGTCGCATGAAAGCGTGGGAAAGACCAGAAATGCTGTGTAGTGTTTAGCTACTGTATGACTATTATTTTGTATTTATTTTGTATTTGTATTTATTTATATTAAACCAGGAAAATAATACTAAAGTGCAGTGATCTCGTCTACAGTGGTGTTATTGTTATTTGTAAACAATATTACATTAAAACCGAACCACCATGTCATTTCTAAAACTAAAATAAAAAATAATAATAATAATAATTTATATATTATAAAAGCCTATAAATACCTCCAATGTTTGTTTTCAGACAGGCATGTTAAACATACCAAATGTTGGAATGTTTTTTTTGTGATTAATAATTTTTCTTTTATTTAGAAGAAAACTGAACATCACAATAACAAAATATACAGTAACCCAGATCTGAGCAACCTGCCCCAACCTATTTCCCCCCAGCCCCCCAACCCCTCCCAAGGACCTAAATAAGGTAAAAAAAAAAAAAAAAAAAACTATTCCATGATCAGCGCGGACACATTAGCATGGGCCTCCTTCCATATTCCAATTGCAAAGTCAGAGGCGCGGTTGACTGGCAGTAGAAAGTTCTAACAGAATGACATCAGAGAAGGTGAGCATCCAGTGTCACCAAAATAATGAGTGTGGAGGAAGCCAACGCTAAACTAGGAGTTTTTTTAGCAGCAGTAAGACCAGCTAACAAAGTTTTCTTTTGAGGAACAGAGAGCTGAACTGTAGAGTCGTCACTGAGAAGAAGTAAAGAAGGCTCCAGAGGAAGTTTATAATCAAGTATCCTTGATAAAGTGGAAGCAACATAGTGCTATTAGTGAGCCAGTTCCATCAAATGTTGGAATGTTGATTCTTTGAGCTAAAACTCTCTCTCTCTCTCTCTCTCTCTCTCTCTCTCTCTCTCTCTCTCTCTCTCTCAGCAGCAGCAACGAAGTGGAGCAAACTTTAGAACTTTAGATCCCTTCCCTGCAAGGATTGTGTTTTGTTCAAGCACATACACTGGTAAAGTCCATTTATCCTGCCACCACGCTATAGATTTATTTCTTGTGCACAAATCAACCTAAAGTACTGTTTCCACCTAAAGTACTATTTACAGCAAAGTGAGTGTAAAACTCTGGTGGGGTCCTAATATCTGCTGACTTGTTTGTAATGACAGGATAAAAGAGCTTGAGTCAAAGTAAAGGTATACAATTCTGCACATACCAGAAATGGAAACTCCTATCAAACAAGAGATTATATTTGGTGGTGGATCAGAGTGAATCTGAAATCTGGAGGTAACTGTATGGCTAGGACAGGACACCTGACTTACTGTATACCCCTAATAGCTGGAGTCAGGAGTCTGAATATGTCCTACATGGTAAAGGGATTCCTGCAGTGGATAACCGTTCAATTGGGGATTAATCATTTTTCAGACTGGGTGTTGTTTTGTGGAGAAATCCCTATTGCTTTGCATTGTGGTTCTAAAAAGTTAAAGTTAAAAAAAAAAAAAAACTTTTGATCTCCTATCCAATTTGACCATCTAGAATTCACTGAGCGATGAACCTTCATATAAAGGTGCACTGGTCAGATTTTGGAGAGGTGGTTATCTTTGACAGGAGATCATATTTGTCTTTTATTTTTGACTGGTGGGTTCATCATTTTATAACGTACCAGGATTCAGAAGTTTGTCTGTAGTGCTGTATATTAAATATGTGCATGTCCTAAATTCCCTAATGTAAAAAAAAAACAAAAAAAACATAAAAGAACTTAAAGTAACATGATAAGCTCAAGAGTTAAGAATCTTGATTTTGGTTAGCACTCTTTCTACAGATAATATATTTAGGGCATTGTACTGGGATTTTTTTCTTTAAACATACCCTTGTCAGACAGCAGTGGGCAAGTGTGTGGTATACATGAATGTTATGCTTTAACACAAAAACACTTGCAGACTAATGGCTAATGCATTTGTGCGGAGACAAGCATAATAGCCAGGCTGTAATGTACAGTGTAAGTGTTGTTCCCTTCCTGTTTTTATAAACAATACTAGCTGTGTTACTGGAGCATGAGTTCATCTGTGATGTCACAGCCGCCCAGGCTCTTAACTTTACTAAAGGCAGTAGACTATATATCTGCAGAGGTAGTCCCTACGATTTTATAATCAGTGTTCTAATAATTTTCTGTAACAGTTACTAAATACTTTATTTTACTTTACTTTACTTTAAAGGGCAGCAGTGTGGAGTAGTTGTTAGGGCTCTGGACTCTTGACCGGAGGGTTGTGGGTTCAATCCCAGGTGGGGGACACTGCTGCTGTACCCTTGAGCAAGGTACTGTACCTAGATTGCTCCAGTAAAAACCCAACTGTATAAATGGGTAATTGTATGTAAAAATAATGTAATTGTATGTAAAAATAATGTGATATCTTGTAACAATTGTAAGTTGCCCTGGATAAGGGCATCTGCTAAGAAATAAATAATAATAATTATTATTTATTTCTAAACAGACGCCCTTATCCAGGGCGACTTACAGTCGTAAACAAAAATACATTTCAAGAATCACAGAACAAGTATTAATACAATTAAGAGCAAGATAAAATACAATGACTTTGGTTCTAGCAAGTACAAGTATATGACAAATACTTGATACGATTCAATAATGGAGCAGATAACAGTGTCATAAATAAATCTGTGAAGGTGCAACACAAGAGATCAGCCTTTTCTTCCACTATTAGTCCCCCATGCATGTTTTGATAGACAGCCACACAAAGTTTATTTTTTATTTTTTATGAGAAGTCTAAATGTCAAATTCAGACTTTCTTCTGCAAAATGCCAGTTATTTTGCCACTGCAGTTACTGATACACATTGTATGCAGTGATTGCTAATAAATACTGTTTGGTCAGTAGGGGTCTATTAATAATGTTAGAGCAATGACACCTTTGGATACTGCATGTGATCTGGCAGACCTTGGAATGTAATCATTCCCTAGTTAAAATTAAAGCATAAAAGCTGGCCATGTTCACAACATACCTAAGCATTTCTGTGCACTCAAACTTAACAGAACACCTGCACAGTCAGATAAACATATACTGTATATTAAACAGTTTAACAGTACAACAGGACACCTTCTTTTTGACATGGTGAGGGCTATTTTTTTCTTTGTTAAAACAAATTAATTCAAATTACACCGTGGAAGGGGTCCCATTTTTACAAAAGATGGAATTTCTACATTCATATTTAGACCCACTACTGTTTAAACTTCAGGTTATCAAAATGTATCCCCTTTTTTAAGAGAAACAACTTGTTTATAAGTTTTATTTAATTATAAATTATACTGTATGTGTTAATGTATCAGATTGTGGTGTGTACTCATCCTTTCCAAAAAAACAAATGTGTTCATATTCAAGGTTTGTGTACAATGCAGTTTGTGTTACATTTAACAAAAACAATGCTGTCCTAAATTAAATATTTTAAGGGTTGCTTGAACGTCCTTTACCTAGTATTTAATTTATCTGTTTATTGTCATATTTTTGTTTGTGTTATGTGTGACTCTTCATTTCAGTATTTTCAAATTGCTTCTAAAAGAACTCCACAAGGCTGATTTTCTGTAGCGAGGGCACTGCTGAGACATATGAGCATTGCATGTGGACCTGAATCCCACAGGTGAAGCTTTCTGCACCTAATCTAAGAACAAGAACATTTGCGAATGAGAGGAGGTTGTTTACTGTAAGCTGATTGATCTCAAAGTTGGTTTGTCAAGTTGGTTCTTAAATATTTTTGGATTTCTTGGGTGGTTGAAGATATGTTGGCCACTCTCCAAAGCTTTGTGTCATCTGCAAATTTGAGAAATGTCCTCATTATCCTGATCTGCATCATTGGTGCAGATAAGACACGACAGGGGTCCAAGCAAAGAGCCCTGTGGCACACCACTGAGGTTTCCCCTCTTACAAGTAAGCTGTGGTTCCTATGTTTTAAATAGTTATGTACCCATTTGGATAGATTTGCTTGTATCCCCACATATTGCAGCTTTATGATTTCATTCTACACTTTGTCAAAGGCTTTATGAAAGTCCAAGTATATGATGTTATTGGCTTTTATTGTGTCCATCCTTGTAGTGACTTCTTCAAAGAAATCTAAGATTTGTCAGACAGGAGCGACCTTTTCTGAATCTGTGTTGGCTGTCTCCTATGTTGTCTTTGCTATATAGATACTCCACTTACAATTGATTTAATGATTTTACATGTTATGGAGATGAGGCTAATGGGTCTGTAGTTTTCTGGTTCTGCCTTAGCTCCCTTTTTAAATATGGGTACTACATTTGCAACATGCCAGTCAGCTGGGACATCTCCTACCTTGATTGACCTCCCTTGTTTCTTTAAACACTCTTGGAAATATACCATCTGGACTAGGGGATTTTTTTAGCCTTGAGAGCCCCCATTTTGATTCCTACTAAATGTGTCTAGAGCTCCTTTCACACTGGCACTCCTACCCAGGTCCAGACCCGGGTTCTGGCTACCCGGGTCACAATCCTGCTTAGTGTGAAACCATGTACTTGGGTCGTACCCAGGTTAACCCGGGTCCCAGAGACCCACCTCAGGATGTGGGTCTACACGCTTTGACCTGGGTTGAGCGAGTGACAAAATGCTTAACGGTTGTTCGTGAGCCAACGCAATAACAAACAGCCATGCCTGCGTGAAGGTTTCACTTCCGCAAGGAATGTTTCTGTTTATTCTGTTTAGCCATATTTTTATTGCTTGAGACACACCATGAGTCAGATTGCAACAGGGATGAAGAAACATTTGCTCTAATCAACATTTGGGCCGACAGTTCAATCCAGAGATGAACTCTCGTCCATAATAAGCTGCTTCCGGGCATTGATACACGGTGTACTTGTACTTGCATCTGTCACCCAGGCATTGTGTAATTGCGTCTGTCACCCAGGTCAACCCTGCTTTATCAAAAGCAGTTTGAAATTGCGTACCCGACCTGCATAACACCAGTGTGAAAGGGGCTTAGGATTGTTTGAGGACTATCTGTGTCAGGATGCAGGTTGTTCACATCCTCGCTGGTGAAAACATGTACAAAATAGTCCTTTAATGTGTTTTTTATGGCTTTGTCATCCGCCCCATGTTGTTACTTAGACTATTGACATCTTCATTGACTGTTGAGGTATTGGAAGAACTGTTTGGGGGTATGTTTCATGTCTGAGGCAACATGGAGTTCTATGAAAATGCAGATGAAATAAAGTATCCCCTTTAACACAAACTGTGATGTTAATCACACTTTGTTTTTTAATTGAACACTTTTTATGTTTTGTAACACATCAAAATTAAAATGATAAATGTTTACTGTAAAGGGGCAGGGGTCCTTGGCTTTATAGTTTCCCTAAATTTGTGCTGAAACTAGCTGTTTCTTGATTTACAGGCACTGACTTCTAACAACACAGCCAAACATGGACTTTGGATTAAGAGTTTACATGGTACACACTTATGACTTCGATTTAAGGTACATAATCCTCTTCCACTGTTCTACTGTGTTTAGCCTTCAAAAAAATCAGAAAGATGATTCGCTGTCAAAATTAAATGTCAAAAGACGTCATTAAAAACAATGTTTGTATGTTGCGTAAAAAAATCTTAAATAACATTTGGAAATTATTTTATCAACCAACTCCCGTTCCTGTGCAATCACTTATAATGCTCCACCCCTCAGACTGTCCAGTTGTGGTTGGAGATGACGTCATGGACAGTTCCACCCGCTAGAGAGGGAGTCGGAGATAGAAGCTGATTGGGTTATGGCGAAAGGAGCGTGCAGCAGGGCAGCAACCAGATCCTGAAACGACCACGAGCTCTGGAGAAACGGGCAGCATACGCAGAGGAGCCAAACATCAACCAATATATCCACATTGATCAAAATCTCCTACTGTAGCTCTACGAAGAAAACAAAACAAACTGATGATAATAATTAAACAAGGCGAACGACCAGTCACAACTCGGCAAAGTCTGTCGTTAATGAACATTTGATTTTGAATAGGATTACTTCAGAAAGAGGAAGACCAACCAACCAGCATTTTCTTTCGTTCATTGATGCTTTGTAATCTGCATTTGGGAATTGCAAAACAAAATTGAAAGTTCTGTACAATTGTTGCAATTTTTAAACGATTATCGTATGGTTAGTGTTTTCAATGTGTAAATGTACACTTTGGACTCTTATTGCATTGTGTCATCAGCGGCGGAGCTTTAGGAGCGCAGCCTTCCGCCGTAATACCATTGGCGCACGGCGTTAATTGTACCAACATTTGTTTTAAAGGCAACAAGTTTCAATCTCGATAAGGACAAGAACGTGCATTTGGAGTCGCCCCCCATCAGTACTAATTAATTGGTAAGTACTAGTAATGCTGTCCGTAATTTTAAAGCACCATGCTATTTTGAAAAGCCCACCTTACTTACCTATGCTATATTACTACTCCAGCAGAAGCAGAATCGGTCATGTGTAACGTTTATTTTTTTTTTCGCATATAAATTACTGTTCTGTTTATCTGTGGTAATAATATATACCGATTTTACATCGTAACTTGAATGTTTTATTAAGTCTAACGAGAATAACATGGATGTAAACACAATACCCAGTGCTTCATTATTCATTCAAGGACAGACAGTCATCATCCATCACTGATCATGACACTTGTTTATAGAAATATGCGTTGTGATTTAAAATTGCAATGAACTGCATTATTTTTTAATTGTATTTACACAAATACCTCGTGTTGTATGTTTTCAGGGATAAAAATCGTCAGTGACATTATTATTGTACGTCAATTTAATGTGACCTAGTAAAACGTCAGACACGTGCATTACCGTAAGGAGTTAAGTGATTTCAAGAAGCAGTATCAATCTAATAAGATTACTATAGATTGCAGGGCGATTACATAAAATCAAATTAAGAAGCTCATTAAGAAACAGTTTTACTAGTAGTATTACTTGGGTTGTAGGTGCGATGCAGGTTGGAAAGTGGGTGTATTGCTTTATTTTATTTGTTTTTGGTTTAAGTGAATGCGCAAATAGATACATGTTATTGTAAAAAAAAAAAATGCCTTCAAAGCATCATGCTTCGTAGCAGCAACATGTTACTGGAAATTATAAGATGTACAGTAAACTCTGAATAATATGTACAGTAAACTCTGATACTGTAACACATGCTTACATTTTCGACATGGGCCATTGAAGTAGCACCCTGTATAGGGCACTGCATTTTTAATTATTGCTAGTTATTTGTTACATTTCAGATTAACCGGTTACTTATGTCACCGATTCATGTATAATTTATTAAGCAAATAGTCAAGCCTGAAATTGCTTCAGTTATTGTGCAATATGAGTTTGTAAAATGTTACTGTATCTAAGACATGTATCGTACACTTGAATGATATGCAATTTACTTGATTAAAAATGTGTCAGAAATGAGGGACTTGCTTTGTCAAACTCTTGCTACATGGCTTTACCTGCTGGGGCTGAGACTGACATAGTTGGCATATACAGTAATCCGTCACATGTACGACTGTGGTGGGAACAGAGTAAGAGTGGATAAAGTCGGATGAATGAATCCTGTTTTAAGTATCATTATACACAGCTGTAACAATTACTGTATTTACACAATTATTGTTTTGAGATTCAGCTTTTATTAGGGAGTTCCCCTAAGTTCCTTGTTTAGAAAGATACGGGTATTAATGCTTGTGATAGAGTAGCCGCCTGCCATGTGGGTGCATGCATTCGCTGCTGAGTGACAGGCAAGAGATCCAGACGGAGGTTGAAGTTGATACGCCCCGCAGGCGAACAGGATTTATTTACATATCAAACAGCTCAGACCTATTGAGTGTGTTCATATCATATAGCGAGTGCCCATCAACAAGCTGTCTGGCAGCTGATTAACATGAACAGAGGACTGCACTAAACATGAACATGTAAGCATTTTGCTAAAAGTCATTTTTGACTGCATGATATAAATGTCACATTTCTACTTTCATCAAATTTAGCTTTTGGAAATATTCACTTCAAAACAATGTGCTTATTCTGGCTGCATTCGATACTGCACAAGACACACATAGCATTTTAAATGTCCAGCTCAAGTGTTAAACGATAACATTCGAGTTAAATAAATAAATCAAATCAAATAAAACACATGTTATTCAGTATTCACATAGTTCTGCATGCCACCTGATTTATTTATTTATTTATTTATTTATTTATTTATTTATTTTTACAAAAATGCCTGTATTTACAAATTTGAAATTGTTTTATGCAAAATGCCCCATCTGTTCTCTCTACATTTCTGCATTTGTTGGAAGAAATGCGTGACTTTTGTTGAATTGCTTTCTGATTTTGTTTTAAATTGGAACCCTATGTTTTGTTTTTCAAAAGCATAACCTGTTTTTGGACGCATTTTGCCATACTTATTGGTCTGGATTTTGAAATAATTTCACAAAGCATTTTTAGTTTTAATTTAATTTTATTTAATTAGTTTAACAGCAGTTTTCCATGAACAGTAATTGGCTGAACTCGAGCCCCTCCTCCTTCCATGTGTGCCTTCTGAGCCAGCAAATCGAGGCTTGCTTATTATTTTTTTTTTTTTTTAATGACCCGCTTAAATTTTTTTTTTGTAACATAAGAAAGTTTACAAACGAGAGGAGGCCATTCGGCCCATCTTGCTCGTTTGGTTGTCCTATTCGTTCATTTTAAAATACAGAATAACATACCCTTGTGTATGGGCTGCATTGTTTACTAATCAGAGTGTAGTTTTACTGAAATCTGTGATAAAAAGCAGGCACATCCATTGGTAGGTAAGCATTTTTAAAATATATATACAGACGTGCTCAAATTTGTTGGTACCCCTCCACAAAAAACGAAGAATGCACAATTTTCTCTGAAATAACTTGAAACTGACAAAAGTAATTGGCATCCACCATTGTTTATTCCATATTTAATAGAAATCAGACTTTGCTTTTGATTTTTTATTCAACATAATATTGTAAATAAGAAAACAAATGAAAATGGCATGGACAAAAATGATGGGACCGCTAACCTAATATTTTGTTGCACAACCTTTAGAGGCAATCACTGCAATCAAACGTTTTCTGTAGCTCTCAATGAGACTTCTGCACCTGTTAACAGGTAGTTTGGCCCACTCTTCCTGAGCAAACTGCTCCAGCTGTCTCAGGTTTGATGGGTGCCTTCTCCAGACTGCAAGTTTCAGCTCTTTCCATAGATGTTCGATAGGATTCAGATCAGGACTCATAGAAGGCCACTTCAGAATAGTCCAATGTTTTGTTCTTATCCATTCTTGGGTGCTTTTTAGCTGTGTGTTTTGGGTCATTATCCTGTTGGAGGACCCATGACCTGCGACTGAGACAGAGCTTTCTGACACTGGGCAGTACGTTTCGCTCCAGAATGCCTTGATAGTCTTGAGATTTCATTGTGCCCTGCACAGATTCAAGGCACCCTGTGCCAGGCGCAGCAAAGCAGCCCCAAAACATAACCGAGCCTCCTCCATGTTTCACTGTAGGTATGGTGTTCTTTTCTTTGAAAGCTTCATTTTTTAGCCTGTGAACATAGAGCTGATGTGACTTGCCAAAAAAAGCTTCAGTTTTGACTCATCTGTCCAAAGGACATTCTCCCAGAAGGATTGTGGCTTGTCAATATGCATTTTAGCAAATTCCAGTCTGGCTTTTTATGTTTTTTTTTCAAAAGTGGAGTCCTCCTGGGTCTTCTTCCATGGAGCCCACTTTAACTCAAAAAAGCGACGGATGGTGCGATCAGAAACTGACGTACCTTCACCTTGGAGTTCAGCTTGTATCTCTTTGGCAGTTATCCTTGGTTCTTTTTCTACCATTCGCACTATCCTTCTGTTCACTCTGGGGTCGATTTTCCTCTTGCGGCCGCCCAGGAGGTTGGCTACAGTTCCATGGACCTTAAACTTCTTAATAATATTTGCAACTGTTGTCACAGGAACATCAAGCTGCTTGGAGATGGTCTTGTAGCCTTTACCTTTACCATGCTTGTCTATTATTTTCTTTCTGATCTCCTCAGACAACTCTCTCCTTTGCTTTCTCTGGTCCATGTTCAGTGTGGTGCACACAATGATACCAAACAACACAGTGACTACTTTTCTCCATTTAAATAGGCTGAATGACTGATTACAAGATTGGAGACATGTGTGATACTAATTAAAGAAACTAATTAGTTTGAAATATCACTATAATCCAATTATTTATTATCTTTTCTAAGGGGTACCAACAAATGTGTCCAGGCCATTTTAGAATATCTTTGTAGAATAAGCAATAATTCATCTCTTTTCACAGCTTCTTTGCTTTATTCTATGACATACCAAAGGCATGCAAGTATACATGATAAAATAGCTTTTAATTTCATCACTTTTCAGGAGGAATGAAGCATTATTTCAATGAGCTGTAAGGGTACCAACAAATTTGAGCACGTCTGTATATATATATTTTCAGTTAACATCAATAAGTACTTAAGCCTACTAATTAGAAAATACATTTTTTTTCTATTTTCATAGGTATATTATGACCCTATCTCAGATGGGGGTACGTGGTAGAGTAGATTTTTTGGCAAGGGGTACAGGGCCTAAAAAGTTTGAAAACCACTGCTGTAGTGCTATATGACAAAACATAAAAATGATTTAATTCACTAAAATACGATTAAACCATGGGTATTTTTGTGTTTTTCTTCTGAAATATATATGAAAATGTATTATACAGAATTCAATATGTCCTTATATGACAGATGCCATAGGAAGCATAGTCATCTGACATCCTATTAGTTTAATAAGGTTATTTGTAGATAAGAAAACATTCTGCATGACTAATTAATTGCGTAAGCCTTTCTCCTCATGTTGCTTTTATCCCTGCATATCTCCAGGAAGCAGTCGTTCTTCTATTTGTGTTTGTCATGCATGTTTAAGTCTGGCCCTCTGCACGTGTATGTGTTTTCATATCTTTACAGTAGCTTATTACCCTTGTTAACTGTGGTTGGGATTGAGGGATAAAATGATATAGTGTACATATATTTTTATGGCTAGCTTTTCTCATGCCCCTTTCCTCTGGTTTGAATCTGGCAAAGATACCTGCCGTTGTTACCTAGTAACAAAGCCTAGGAGTTTCCTATTAATAAGGTCAGGAACGCATTTTAACATTTGCTGGTTAATAAACAAGAAATAATTTATGCAAGAGGTCAATTGATCGACATGTGCTGTTTCCTTTGTGTGTGAGTGAAAAAAAAAGTCCAACCTATGTATGTATACAGTGTGTTTTTGTATCTCTTCATACACGTAAAGAAGATATCCCACCCAGAGGTGACCGGAATTCTACCTAGTGCAGTGCTGAATCATCCAGCCCTTGATTGATTATAGTCTTTCTCATGCAGTGAAGACAGCAGGCCAAAGTCTCACATGCTGGAATATGACACATACAGATTGGACTTATTCACAGAAAGGAATACATATTTTAATTTGTAAACTGTAACTAAGGCTTATTTCTAAACCATAGAATATGCAACTTTCACTGGGTGTTCCAATGCCCTCCACCCAAGGAATCCTGAAAACAGACATTCATGCCATTTACTTGCATCTTCAGGTTAAACCAAGTACTGTACTGCATATGGAAGCTTCTTTTCTTTATACTATATGTTAATAAGATGTGCATTTGTCAGTTCTTGGTTGTTACTGAGGGGTCTGCAGGAGTATTGCTAAGCCCACCCTTGAAAAAATCATAAACAGAATTAATAACAATATTTTTAAAAACTGCCAATTACGACCACTTTCTAAGTTAGCTATAAAAAGATTATATATATATATATATATATATATATATATATATATATATATATATATATATATATACATACAGCTCTGGAAAAAATTAATTTTGCAGTGGTCTCTTATCAGTTTCTCTGGTTTTACTAATTATAGGTATGTGTTTGGGTAAAATGAACATTTTTGTTTTATTCTATAAACTCCTGACAACATTTCTTCCAAATTCCAAATAAAAATATTGTCATTTAGAGCATTTATTTGCAGAAAATGACAACTGGTCAAAATAACAAAAAAGATGCAGTGTTGTCAGACCTCGAATAATGCAAAGAAAATAAGTTCATATTCATTTTTAAACAACACAATACTAATGTTTTAACTTAGGAAGAGTTCAGAAATCAATATTTGGTGGAATAACCCTGATTTTCAAGCACAGCTTTCATGCGTCTTGATTCATGCCAAAGCTGCCCGATTCCAGCCTTGCTGAAGCACCCCCAGATCATCACCGATCCTCCACCACATTTCACAGTGGGTGCGAGACACTGTGGCTTGTAGGCTGGCCAGGTCTCCGTCTAACCATTAGGCGACCAGGTGTTGGGCAAAGCTGAAAATTTGACTCATCTGGGGTGCTTCAGCAAACCTTGGCTGGAATCCTCAGATTTGTCTTTGTGAAGGACGCATGAATCAAGCCAAGTACAAGGTTGTCCTGGAAGAAAACTTGCTTCCTTCTGCTCTGACAATGTTCCCCAACTCTGAGGATTGGTTTTTCCAGCAGGACAATGCTCCATGCCACACAGCCAGGTCAATCAAGGTGTGGATGGAGGACCACCAGATCAAGACCCTGTCATGGCCAGCCCAATCTCCAGACCTGAACCCCATTGAAAACCTCTGGAATGTGATCAAGAGGAAGATGGATGGTCACAAGTCATCAAACAAAGCCGAGCAAATTGAATTTTTGCGCCAGGAGTGGCATAAAGTCACCCAACATCAATGTGAAAGACTGGTGGAGAGCATGCCAAGACGCATGAAAGCTGTGCTTGAAAATCAGGGTTATTCCACCAAATATTGATTTCTGAACTCTTCCTAAGTTAAAACATTAGTATTGTGTTGTTTAAAAATGAATATGAACTTATTTTCTTTGCATTATTCGAGGTCTGACAACACTGCATCTTTTTTGTTATTTTGACCAAATGCTCTAAATGACAATATTTTTATTTGGAATTTGGGAGAAATGTTGTCAGGAGTTTATAGAATAAAACAAAAATGTTCATTTTACCCAAACACATACCTATAAATAGTAAAATCAGAGAAACTGATAATTTTGCAGTGGTCTCTTAATTTTTTTCCAGAGCTGTATATATGTTGTGTTACAGTTGCAAACTGTTATGAGGATGTTTAAATACAAAAAAAAAAAAAAACCAGTTTTCAAATATCTTCTACCGTTGAGGAGCTACAAAATGTTGTCCGAGCCTGAAAATTCCAGAAAATGGCCCTGTTTTCAGCTTCTGGAAGTAGTCCAGACTAAGCAAAACATCACAAAGTACATTGCCACAATCATATGTAAAACCCTTTAACCTTGAAATATATGAATAAATACAAGTAAAAAAATGTAGTTATTTTTTAATAACTATTAAATACTCAATAGTTTAGTATTATAAAGAGAAAAACATTTATATACAAAAGTTATAACATTCAATATAACCATGAAAAGCAAATCAGCAATAACCAAAAAAAAGGCTATGGAAAAACAAATTAACACACACACAAAAAAAAGTCTACAGGAAAACTACACATGGTGATAAAGCAGTAAAGCTAAGTATATTGGGGTACTGCAGTAAATGTGGCCACCACTGTAATCAAACATACATTTCATTTTTGGCATCTAAACATAATGTACTGTATACTTCCTGACTTTCAATAATTTAACATTATGAAGAGAAAATCATATTTATATACAAACGTTATAGAATTTAATATAACCACGATAGCAAATCAACAACAAACTATATGGTGATAAAGCAGTAAACATAAAAATAATGGGGTGATGCAATAAATGTGGCCACCACAAACAAACAAACAAACAAATAAATAAATAAGAGTTGTAATGTGGTGTACGTACAGTCAAGTCTCTTCTTGATCTTGTCCTATTCTACTTCAAAATATGTGCTGGTAGACACTTTTCCTGTATGTGACGTTTTTGAAGTTAGCATCAAAATTGGCATGTAGGGATACACATTTTTTTTGTTCTAATGCCTAGCCTTATTCAATGACAAGACTCAGAAACACTGCTTTAATTGCCCCACAGCTTATTGCCGAGAGACATCCCAGAAGAGCCTAGGCACCGAAATTAGAGCGGTCCAGCGCGTCGGGGTTAACCCAATGTAGACAGATGCAATCCTGGGGATTTTTTAGTGGTAGATACCAGTTTTTAATTGGTGTTTCCCAGAATCTGGCAGATTTTATTTTGAAGTGATGTCAGTATAGTTTCGGCGCCACAGTGTATAATACTGTACATATAAGGTTATTTTATGCTGCTCTGTAATAAGAATGAACTGTACTTCTTCATCATTTATTTACTTGTTATACATTCTGGTAGCAGAAAGAATGTTCTCAACCTCATTAGTGTCCTAATAGCCCAACGGTGACTTTTTATAAATATCTCCGTGTCTTTACTGGAATTCTTCAACAGTGCTGTAATAGAACAATGTTAAATATGACATAAATCTAAAACGTAAGAAATTATAATGTTTCAGAGATGGAATAGGTATCCCATTGCACAGTAGTTTAATTGGCCATACCCAAGCTTGTTACTATGGCAGATTAATCTCAGATTCAAACCTGGAATGAATCAAACAGCTATGTAATGAGAGTTTATTTGGTCATTTTTAGTTTGGTCTTTTTTCATGATTTTGTAAAACTTCTCTGTGATGGCGCTTGTATGCAACCCCACATAACTTGATTAATATCCTGGTTAGGAAACTGGACCTGGTTCAGATGTTTAGTACAGTTGTATCTTTATCTTTGTCTCTTTTTCCCAATCCAAACTAGCAGTAAAGCTCTGTTTTTTTAAAGAAGTGAGAGAATATATAGTAAGATTATCTTTGCTGCTTTGGGAATACTGAGAGGATACTGCAGTAAACATTATTGTATATTAAGAAACGATTCAGTAGCATCAGCCAATCAGCTTCCAGACAGTAAATGCCTGCTGGAACGTCACTGCATCAACTGTGAATCAAACTTAAAATAAATCTGCGCAAGTACTGGCTTTTTCATTTTAACTTGCTATATTTAAAGTTCAGTTCGCATTTATTGGACAGCAAATACTAAACTAGTGCTGGTTCGACCAAATATTTTTGGACATGTATTCGGATAAAAAAAAATCAGATGTTCCTATTCGCTAGAAATGACAAAAATACCAGAAATTTAAAAAAAAAAAGCCAAGTGAAAAAGAGCTTTGTGTGATATGTGAGATTTAATATATAAAATTAAAAAGAAAAAAACACAGCATCAACATAGCAGCTCTTGAGCCACTATTTAAAAGTTTTATACAATAAAAAGTAAACAAACCTGATTATGCGTGCGCACGCATAATGATCTCTATGGAAAGCCATCTGGGTCAAAAACATGCTGTGCTGCTTTTAGAAATACTTTATGAAATACGTCGCTTAAACAGTTCCCAACTTACTGGAAATATTGTTTAGTGGTTTTTATATAGATTGCATATATTACAGTATTTTTTTTTTGCGACTTTGTTATATGGAATGTAATAAACGAGAACCAAAACGGTGAGTTTTTTCCCCTTCATTTTACAGCGCCATTTCCACGTTTGTTTTATTTGAAGTGTTTAAAGTTAAATTTCAGTTTTCGTTTGCTTATTCAGTTACAAAAAGGCACAAACCTCATGTTATTACTTTATGAAAATGTCCATGGCCACTGTTTACTGTGAAGAAACAGAAATGTCAAGGAATGGAAAAATAAATATAAAATGCATTGTTAACTTTATGTACTATTTATTTCGGGAATAAACAAAATAACATTTAACTTGAACTGCTATTTGGCATCCTTGGTTTTGTAGTTAATTCACTGGAGTAAAGTAAGGCCTACACAACGTATTATTTACTTGTGGGATATTTTTCTAATGTTACATGTTGTAACATCTTGCGGTAAAATAAGGGCACACACACCGGAGCCACGCCCCCCTGCCCCTGCTGCTGTGCTGTCTCTGCTTGCGTTCTGAGCAATGTAATGGCTTCATTACTTTTTGAAAATGAACGAATTTCCAAACGAATATTTAAATTATGAGTGAATATCTGAACATGAAAATCCCGTGTTCATCCCAGCACTATACTAAACAAAGACACCAATTGGTCCAAATGTATTTTATTATCCACCAAAACCAGCCAATCAGTACTTTGCAGTGACTAAAGAAACCAGTCCTGTACCCACAACTGCCAAGTCAGCCAATCACAGCCTGTCCGCTCGACTGGAGCTCAGACACCACCTTTCAACAAGAAACAGATGCGGTCAATTCAGTATTATTGCTCCATTTTGGTATCTGGCACTGTCCAGGTAAACTACAAGCAGCTCTGACAAGTAAACAAGTTATTAATTTAACAAAGTTATTTTTGTATTTCTCTAATTATGTATGTGATCCTTTTATGAACATTTTAGGGACTATTTTCCTAAACTTTTCAGCAGAAGGGTATCCAACAAATCATTACAAGTTCAAGATAAGTTAAGGTTTTAAAGTGTTTTTTTTTTTTTTTTTTTTTAAGAAAATAACGAGAATCATTTTCTAACAGCAATAGTATCCTTTAGGTCATTGATACTCAACTCTGGCCCTTGAGATTTAATCCAGTCCATGTTTTTACTCCAAGCAGGTTCTAATGTAGTTTGACTGACACTGCTATGAGGCAATTAATTAATTTAGGACCTGGTTGGAATAAAGACCAGGACTGGAATAGATCTCGAGGGCCAGAGTCAAGTACCACTGCTCTAAATGATACCTGACCTTGACTTTCGTTAGTGCCCTCGCCTTCGGTTCCAGATGCGTAACTCCAGTCACGGTCAACTAACAAACTGTAGAGCCTTCATCGATGGGCACTATCGCTTAAGGGAAATACTCACAAAACGTATTGGATCCAAGAGAGGAGACAAATGCGTTTTAACAGTCTATATAAATTAGGGATGTAATAGGTTTAACGGTTAACCGATAAATAATTGCATACCGTGTTTACATAACAGTTAACGTATAATACAAATTGATAAAATGTGTCCGGCATTTTGTGTTTTAAAAATAAATATCCAACAAAACGCACTGCCTCTGAACTCTGCAACTCCTCTGCCTGTAACTTTTTTTTTTTTTTTTTTTATTTGGCAACATATGACGTCAGGTTAGACATGATTAGTCGACTGAAAATTCATCTGTGTTCGTACGCAGAGCACAGCAGCTAGAAAAGGGAGGAGTGTAAAGATGGAGCGGTCAAAACGAAATTATGTGTCGAATACCTGTGAAATAAAAATAAAAACATTTTAGATTGCCACTTTTTACTCAATTGTACTTCCAATGAGTCCCTCGCCCTACCCTCCTTTGTCTGAAAGTTCTGAACTGGTTACCTAGCAACCACTTGCCCATGTCAGCGGGATGCACTTCTGTAGTCTCTGTGATCTTTGTTGTGAAGTGAGTTCAAAAAGTTGTTTTGCATAAATATCTAAAAATTGACAGTTTTCTAAAGAAAAGTGTTGGAAACGGGAGTAATGAAGGGGAATCGAGTGCCGACAACAATGACCCAATCAGCTGTAAAGAAAAAAAAATAAAAAATAACCAATAAGCTTGTGCTAAATGGCTTGCTTTGCATGCTTATCTGGCAGATATTTTTGATCGCTTCAATGTTCTTAACACAGCACTCCAAGGACGAGATATATTTGTCTTTTTTTCTCTCGCAGACATAATCGAAAGCTGGATCAAGAAGCAGTCTTTGGTACGATCACGTGAACCGTGGCAGCCTAGAAGCATTTGTGTTTCTTTTTTAGTACTGTTAGCTTTAAAAAAAATATTGCATAGTCATTTTTATTGCTAGAACTAGGGGGTCACAGTGCAGCGAAGTTTGAGAAAAGCTGCTATATGATAACAGATGACATTTTTGTTCATTTTTGGTTTCAATTATTATTATTATTATTTTTTTAAAACCAAGATGTTTTAGTTCAATCGTTTGTTAAAGTTGCAGTTTATCTGTGGTCATTTCAAACAACGAAAAAAATCTTGTCTTTTACGTACTTGCTTTTAAAATGGATTCATAGCATTCATTCGTAAAAATGAATTGTTGATTGCTATGCTAAGTTTATGGGATGGTAACGTGTATTTTTTTTTTAAATGGTGTTTTATTTTATGTCAAACCATTGTCCCCTAAGTGGATCGAGATTAACTATGAAGGAGATACTAGAAACTTAGAAAGGTACACACATCGTCAATGTGATACAATCGTGATGCTCTAAGCTGCCACTTTTTATGTTTGGTAAACAACTGCCAATACATGACAAATACTAAATCTATGTGGAAAGGGTATTTATTTATGTATTTAAAGGGTATTTAGTGCAACGGTGTAACTACGGTTAAACGGTTAACCAATATAAATAGTTTAAACAGATTGTTTATTAAAAAATATTTACATCCCTAATATAAATACACTATGCTAGGGGTCAGTTTAGTTTACTTCTGCTAAACGTTTAGCTGTTCAATAATCATTTGTTTGGTTGTTACTTGAACAGTTATTTGTACAGGGCTTGAATTTCATTTTTGTGTGCTGGGGGGATTTCCCCCCTATGCTGCAGCCAATGGGGGGATTCCAAAGTTTTAGGGGGGAATGGCAAAAGAAAAGGCACTTTTGCATATATAAAAAACTACATATATTTTACTGCATCATCATTCACACTGGTGTTGCTTTAAAATAAGCTGCTTTCAGGAGACCTACAGCTGTTCATCACTGGGAGACAGAGCACTCTCCATTGCTTTTGTCGTTGCCTGAGTAGAAGAAAAAAGTGCTTTTCTTTTTAACCAGCGCTCCCATTTCTTTTTTTTTTTTTTTTAACTCTTTACACTCAGCCCTATTTCTGCCTGTTTTTCACTGTTTTCATTTATGTATGTTTAACTACACAATACCGCCCCTTTCTGTCTAGCTGCTACGGAGCAATAGGCTTAAAACAAAACCTAAGCTGTGAACTCTGTCACATGATGAGAAGCTTAACTTCAGGCGATCGTAGCTGGATTTTACGGTGCCTGAGTAATATGTGCGTAACCTTTGGTGCCCTGGCGCCCCAAAATGAATGGGGCTGAGTTTTAAGAGTTAAAGCGAAAGTCACCGCTTGCAAAACAACACCTAGATAGACTTAATATTGTCTTTTTTTTTCTCTCAAAACTGTTTACTTACTGCAGTTGACTGCGTTTCTATAATCCTTAAAGATAGCGGCCGAGAATCATGTACGAGAGAATAAAGTCTTGCGGTACTTAACATATCCAGCACTACTTTTATTTATTTTAACCAGAACTACTCAGAATGCAGCTCATGTGCTTTCATGTAGCATTCCGGTCGTGCAGCAATCTTGCCCTTTCGATGGCTTGGGTAAACCGACACATTTGGTAATGGTTACATTTTGTACTTGAACGGGGAATTATTATAATAACTCAGGTTCCCTGAAATAGAAATGTAACCATTAACCTTAAAGGTCGCTATGTCCATGATTGCAGCAGGTTTGAAGAAAAAATGACGCTGAGTTCTGTGCATGCAGACCTTTTATGCCCTCGGGGGCAGGGCCATGACTGCGTCACAGAGGCTCTGCGAGCAGCTTTCATATATTTAAAAAGGTGAATACCCATTCGGTAATGGTTACATTTCTATTTCAGGAAACCAGGTTTATGATAATAACCTAACGATTTCTGGTTTTAACTTAAATTAAAAGTAGTGATGGAAGAAGGGTAATGGATGTCATGTGAATTGACAGAGTTTAGAAAATAATGTAAAATTCTGAGAAATACATACAAATAAATTACTGTAGTACTTAAGGCTGGGGCGATGCCTGATTTTTCACTGTCGATTTATATATCATTCTCCAAAAAAAGCAGATGTATCGATTTATCAACGTTATAAAAAAAGTTGTTTAAATCCATAACAAGGTAAGAGTAACAACCAATCAAGAGAGAAAAAAAAACAACTAATTTTAAAAAACGTATCACCATCCACAGCAGCTTAGTAACAAGTGTTGTCGGTGGCTTACAGTGCCTATAGAAAGTCTACAACCCCTTTCAAAATGTTCACCTTTTGTTGCCTTATAGCCTGGAATTAAAATACATTAAAATAGTTTTTTTTTTCATTTATCTACACATCCTACCCCACAACTTCCAAGTGAAAAAAAATTGCCTTCAAAATCACACACCAAGTAAAGTGGCCTCCACTTGCGTTAAATTGTAGTGATTCACATGGTGCATTTCAAAGCAAAGACTCAACCATGAGCACCAAGGCGCTTTTCAAAAGAACTCTGGGACAAAGTTGTTGAAAGGCACAGATCAGGGGATGGGTATAAAAAAAAAATTATCAAAGGCCTTGAATATACCTTGGAGCACGGTCAAGACGATTATTAAGAAGTGGAAGGTGTATGGCACCACCAAGACCCTGCCTAGATCAGGCCATCCCTCCAAACTGGATGACCAAGAGGCCAATGGCAACTTTGCAAGAGCTACAGGCTTTTATGGCCAAGACTGGTCAAAGTGTGCATGTGACAACAATATCCCAAGCGCTCCACAAATCTGGCCTGTATGGTAGGGTGGCGAGAAGGAAGCCATTACTCAAGAAAGCCCACTTTGAATCACGTTTTGAAGTATGCAAAAAAAACACTCAGGAGATTCTGTAGCCATGTGGCAAAAAGTTTTGTGGTCTGACAAAACTAAAATGGAACTTTTTGGCCTAAATGCAGAGTGTTATGTTTGGCACAAACCCAACACAGCGCATCACCCAAAGAGCACCATCCCTACTGTGAAGCATGGTGGTGGCAGCATCATGTTATGGGGATTTTTCTCATCGGCAGGGACAGGGGCACTTGTCAGGATAGAAGGGAAAATGAATGGAGCAAAGTACAGAGAAGTCCTTGAAGAAAACCTGCTGCCATCTGCAAGAAAGCTGAAACTGGGACGGAAGTTCACCTTTCAGCATGACAACGACCCAAAGTATACAGCCAAAGCTACACTGGAGTGGCTAAGGAACAAAAGGTAAATGTCCTTGAGTGGCCCAGTCAGAGCCCTGACCTAAATCCAATCGAAAATTTGTGGCATGACTTGAAGATTGCTGTCCATCAATGATCTTTCAAAGGAACTTGACAGATATTGAACAGTTTTGTAAATAAGAATGGTCAAATATTGCCAAATCTAGGTGTGCAAAGTTGGTAGAGACCTATCCCAACAGACTCACAGCTGTAATTGCTGCCAAAGGTGCTTTCACCAAGTATTAACTCAGGGGGTGGGGACTTATCAATTATGATCTTTCAGTTTGTATTTTTAATATATAATTTTTTTCTCAATAAAAACGTTTTCCCCTTAACCCTTTGACCAAAAGTCCATTTATTCAAAATAATGCGTCAGGTCCAATTTATTTTCATAAGGACGTCTGCTAGTTTATTTTAATAATACAACTTTTAAAAGTATTTTTTTCACAGTAAAACAGGTTTAAAATGCACTGCATATCAACAGGACACTCAGTACTGCCATCTCCAGCCCGCCCTACCCTCGTTACAGTTTTTTTACATACCTCTTGATAGTATTGCATAATTGCCAAAAATCATCTCCTGATCACTCGTTTTATCACCAAACTCCTCAGTAATCTGCGATCCTGTCATTATTTTATTACTATAACATCTAAAAAAAGCTCTGCAGATGTCTGTGATATTCTTTGAGCGCTGGATGCAGAAGCAGCTATCTTGTTTGTTTATGTCTGTGTTATCTATGTAAATGCATGGCTATCTGTATTCATGAATCGCCCCCAGTTTTTCGGCTTTCTCGGCTCCATGATCCAAAGAGACTTACCAAAGCCATTGAATGGTTTTACTAAATCACTAAAATTCCGGATAAAAAATAAACTAGAACCTTTTACAGAGTTTTTTTGATGATTGGAAAAGACAGGGTCCGATGGACTCGGACGAAAAAGCAAGAAAATTACAAATGTTCGGACCAGGTCCTTTAAAATAGGACCAACAAAAAATAAAAGTAGTTAATAGTGTGGTAGTTTAAAAAATGGCGTGTAGATAAGTGGAAAAAAATCCTCATTTAAATGCATGAAACTCTGAGGCACTGACACAACAAAATTGAAAAAAGTTCAAGGGGGTGTAGACTTTCTATAGGCACTGTATATTTTAATTGTGTTAGGGAACATGATAGTGTCCACATTTTGTTTGAATTTAGTGATGACTGGCACTTGCTTACAGTCTGCCCAGCATTACTGAATAACTGCTCACTAGGGACTGACGTTGCTGGGATGATTAATACTTCTGACCAAAGATAATGTAATTGTATGTAAAAATAATGTGATATCTTGTAACAATTGTAAGTCGCCCTGGATAAGGACGTCTGCTAAGAAATAAATAATAATAATAATAATACAACTTTTGGAACAATCTTGGTTGTTTTTTCTTCATTTTTACTCCGGGGTAGTTCAGATGAATACATGCAGTTTTTGTTTGAAGTTTTGTAGGGTGCCATCTCGAGTTGTGTTACCGGAGTATCCCAAACATTACTTTCTTTACTTTATTTTCTTGCCGTCTTACTTTAGAAAATAATTGCCAAACATTGGAAGGCATTTTATTTGTAGCTCGGCTGATACAGTATTTGTAATTCTAGCACAATGCTCTTAACTTGGTCTGTTACTTTGAAGACTCCTGCACAGATGGAATGCCATCAGTAAACACTCACAGGGAGCAGGGCAGGGGGGAGAAGATGAGCTCAATTGCATGCAGATTCAGTGAGGCAGACCTCAGGGGAGCAGAGAAGCTCTGTGTTTAATGCAAAAAATAATTGCAGATTCCAAATTTGATAAAAATTATGGATATGCCGATACAACGAATCTCCACCAAAAATAACCAGTTAAGTGTGACGCTAAGTTGCAGTGAATTGCATGATCCAAAGAGACAGACCAAAGACAGGATGAAAATAAACAAATACAAGTAGCCTACTAAATCACTAAAATTAAGAATATGATTAAAAGAGGGCATATAAACTCATACTTTACAGAGTTTAAACTAACTGCGATTGAATGGTTGGAAAAGCTTTCAGAAATACTGATGGACTCCTGTGGTTCGAAATGCAAGAGGTGGACTACAATAAATACAATTCTAAATCAAGTCCTTTACAAAATAGTGATGCAGACCAACAGAAAATAAAAGTAGCAGGTTTTACTTGTAAGTGTAATGTACATTTAAAAATGATTTAGTCAATTCTCATTGTTATGAATTTCAAGGGACCAGCAAAAAAAAATCATATTATCAGGAGTCTAAGCCATATGCATCCTGTCAGTTTCTATTGAAGCTACAGTAACACTGAAATCCAATTTAAATTCCAGAACAATGGAAAGCATTATACATTTACAAGTATACATTGCACGTCCTATTCTGATCAAGGGCATTTAAATAAAGGTGTCCTCAACATCAGGTACTGAGCAAATCGGAAATGCTGATGACTTGCATCCACAGTTTGCTGTTCATAAGCTTGTATACATCTAGATGTATACATCTAGTCAACAACATCAACATCAAGTTAATACATTTCCCAATATCCTTTACACTCCCCTATTCAAACTAGAGCGATTTTTGTTTTATTCACATTTTTCTTCCCGGGGAGGGCTCCAAAATAATTTGCACTAATAGGAAATTCGTGTTGGGTGAATTCATATTATAAGAAGTCATTTACAATAACGATTGCTAAATTTGGCCGGGGCCATGTAGAAAATTTGTAGCATCAGGAAATTCGTCAAATCCGAGTTTGTTTTGACAGAATTGACTGTATTTCTGTCAGTATATGTATTGTACTTTATAGTGTCATAATGTGTCAGTGAGGAACCATTATCTATTTTGTATTAATTGTGTACTAAGTTGGCTACGGTAAAAAAAGAATGTTATTTTCGCATTATGCACACACATTGAGCACTATAAGAGTGTGTGTGTGTGTGTGTGTGTGTTTTTATTTATTTATTTTATTTATTTATTTTTTAAACTCATTATTTCGGACCTGTCTGTCTCCAGACATGTCCAGTTTAGCGAGGGACTACTGTGTAGCAAAACATCACTGTAAAACAAAACAAATTCATGCTTATTCATTATTCTTTACTGGTCACAGCATTTTCTGCAGTTTATAATATGTTGTAGACATGTTTTTGATAACCTATGAAAAAGGTTTTCCTCATTGTAAGGGCACAATAATGCTGAAGGGTATGCCCAAGGACACAGGCCACAAGCGGAAGTTCTAATTTTGAAACTCCAGTAGGCTCCAGAAGTATGATACACCAGCCTTTTTCTGAAGTCTTAAAGTCTCAAGGCAAGATTTAAAAACGGTCAGTCTCAGAATCACTAACAAGCCATCACAGTGTTTTCTGAATAGCTTGTCCACCTGTTGATTACCCCTATCTGAAAACCTTTTGGATATTCTTTTAAACACACTATTTGCTATTTTGTGATTATGCAACTATTTACGATAGTTTTTAATAAACCACAAACAGTTTGTGTATCTGGTGTTTTTTTTTTTTCTCCACTGGTCAAATGGCATGCACCATTTCCCTACAGTGGAATGATGTGCCTCTAGAACCTGTGTGCTGACAACTTCACTCTGGTGGTAAGGGCCAAAGTTAGTCAGATTTATATTGGGCTGGCCCAAATCAGGCCTGGTTGTTAACCAAAGTACTCAAACAGCTGACCCTAATTATCCTTTTAATTGGGTTGAGTTAACTAGGGGGGGCAATAACTTTTTCACACCTGAAGATTACATGTTTGATTACCTTGCACACCAAACAAATAAAAGAAGTACCAAACCTTGGTGTCATTTTTTCTTTGACTCCCTCTATATACTACTACAGCCCATTAAAAAATCTGACCAAATACAACGTGAAAAATGTGCAAAAATGCAGAAAAGCAGACAGGGGCAAATACTTTTTCACGGGACTGTATATATGTGTGTGTATATATATGTGTGTGTGTGTGTGTGTGTGTATATATATATATATATATATATATATATATATATATAAAAATAATAATACACACACACACCATCCACTCGATATATCGCGGGTGTCGGGGGTCCAATATAAATCCGCTATATATCGAGGGCCGCGATATAGAGAGAGACCCCTAGAAAAACAAATAGGCTAACAAATACTGTACAACCACTCCCTCGTTTTATCAGGGGCGTCAGTGTCCAATATAGATCCTTTACACAACCTGCTTTTTCTCATTTTTCGTATAAAAAGCAGCACACTGTTTTAATTCATGCAGCGGAGGGTAATTGCTTCTCATCAACTTCAGTCTCCAATTAATTTCATGCATCTTCCTCTCCTTTCTCAAATGCATAAACCCGCTGCATTGAAATAGTCCATTCCCAACATAGGTAGCTTGTTGCTAGGGAGCTGACGTCACTGCCTTGTGTATTTCGCTAGTGCTGCCACACGTGAACACCTCATTGGCTAAAATAAAAACCGCTTCAGCAAGTAGGTATTTAATTTGCTTTGTGTTATTGTGCAATGCGTGTGTATATGATAACAGTATGATATTAATGCTTTGTTTGTTTTTGTTTGTGATGTGCAGTACGAAATAAATTGAACAGTAATTCTAAGTGCCTATGTATATTGCAGCTAAGGCATACGCAGTTAGACAGTAAAAATGGGGAACCGACTCCAGGACCATGATATATCTGAATCCGCAGTATAGCGAGGGGTGATCCCGGTGTTCCGGGCGGTTTTGTCTATACAGCTGTTTATGCACGGAACACGGGCAGTTAAAGGTCGGTTCGGTGGGTTTTTCAGCAGTGTTATGTTGTTCCCACTTAGTTGTATTGTGTGTATTTTTCATACTCTTTGCACCTTGAACCCGTGTTCCGGACGGTTTTGTCTATACAGCTGTTTATTGCACGGAACGGGCAGTTAAAGGTCGGTTCGGTGGGTTTTCTCAATAGTGTTATGATTTCCTCACTTAGTTGTATTGTGTGTATAATTTTAAATGCGTCTTTGAAGCTTGAACCCAGTGTTCCAGGAGGTTTTAATTGATAAAAAGGGCCCGTAACGGGTTAATGACAGTCGTTACTAATCGGTTCTGATTGTTAAAATATTCTCCTCACGTGTGTGTAACTTTCTATGCTGTTTTTTAAAGCAATTGAATTCATTAAAGTACCGTTCCGGCTTTTCCCCATTTACCCCATCCCTCTCCTAGGACTTTTTTCTCATAGCTATGACTTTTTTTTTTCTCCTAGCTAGGAGATTTTTTTTTTTTTTTTTTTTTTTCATTGGCACTAGGACGCTTCCGTATATTTGTTAGGTCGATCTTAATCTGTGTAAAATATTAAATTATTTAAAACTATATATATTTAAGGGTGATTTCTTAACTGCCTTATTACTAACATATTCGTATTACAAGCGTTAGTGTAAAATATTAGAACTGCAATTTCATGTGGTCTGTTTCAAAGAAACATAATGTGAGGAAATGGCTGTTCACTTCAGCTGTTTTGTGTTTTGACGTTTTTATACTGTTTTGATGTCTAAAAAGTAGATTGAATTTATAATACCGAAAGTTTACATTTAAACCACGGGAATGAATAGCGTATTGCATCTTTTGAAGTGAGTGTAAAGTAATTTTACAAAAATGTTGAGTTTTATACCAGTTTGGGACCCCCACCACAAAAGAAAAAAAAAGACAATGAATGGTTTGGAATGAGGGGAAGGCAGATGCAGAAACCCAATGTATCTGGGAATGAGCATTAATTGTATATGTTTTTTTAATACAATAATATAATATTTTAGGGACCCCAACAGCTGTTGTTGATTCCAACTCAGGAACTTCACATAAGGACTAGCAAGTTTACATCAGGACTAGCAAGTTTCAAAAGGTACTAGTCCTTAGGACTAGTACCACAATGTTGTTAGTTTCTAACCACGTGAAGGGTAATTGTTTTATTTGGAAATTGTTTTAATGTGACAAATGCTGAAACATCTATAATTTGAAATATATTTGTATGTATTTAAATTGAAAGGCTCATACTTTTTTTGCCAGTGACACCTTAAATCAAGGTTAACCTGTAATTATTCAAGATGTATATGTATTGTAAACTATGAGAGATTTCAACCACTTTACATTAGGAGTTGTATCAACGCTTTGTGTGGGACCAAATTAGTTTTGTGGCCTGGAAATGGGAGCCTGTGGAAATTCTATACCTTGCTGCTGGCTCCTACTACTGCAGATTTAGGTGCTGGATAACAAACCTGAAAGTGGAATAATGCAGCAGCTGTTAAAACCTAAGTGCCTTTCCTTCTCATCCCCTAATGGATTGTGATGCATTATTAATCAATGCTTCAGTGTGCATCTCTGAGTAATATAAATGGGCCAGTGGTTAAAGTCCAGGGATTGTAACCAGAAGGTCACCAGTTCAAATCCCACCTCTGCCACTGACTGACTCACTGTGTGACCCTGAGCAAATCACTTAACCTCCTTGTACTCCATCCTGCGGATGAGATGTTAAATCAGTGTCCTATTGTAAGTGACTCTGCATATAATGCACAGTTCACAGCCTACCTCTGTAAAGTGCTTTGTGAGGGTGGTCCAGTATGAAAGGTGCTATATAAAAATAAAGATATTGTTAGAAGTTTTGCTCTGGAAATGGTTTATTCCCTGAATTAGAATTTCAGGTTTTTTTTTTCCCAAACTGAGTAGGGGGAGTAGGGAGACCAAAATGGTCTAAAGAGGTGTTTTTTTTTAACCTCAGGTCGAAAGCTTATACCCCTTTTTAAAATCAATTTCCTACCTCTTGTTTGCATTGGCAACATATCACTGGTGTTGAATATCATTTCTGTTTTGTTTGCATTGGCAACATATCACTAGTGTTGAAGATTGTTTGGTTCTTTATATTTTTATTTAGTTTGGACTAATCAGATAACCCTTTACAAAAGTAATAGTTTCTACTACTTCCTTGTACAAAATCACTTCCTGTGCTTTATCTCAGTTTGACAGCAATGGTTTAGCTGCTATCATGCTGCGTGACCTACCGAAAAAGGAAGTGGTTTAGATACCAGAAGGAAACAAACAGTTTCATTTTTTGTTTTTATACTGAATTAAAGAAAAAAAAAAAAAAGCACAAACCAAAAGATTTTCAACACGGTAATGCTGCTAATGCTAATAAGCAAGACCTTTTTAAAACCTAGGTTCGCATTTCTTTATTACAATCCTGTTGTATTGCAGATATAACACCCACCTCATCTTTTGCTAGAGTGAAAGTACCAAAGAGAAATCGTAAATCAGAAACAAAATGTGAGGAGCAGATAACACCAGCTTCTACTGCAGTGGTGTTCATGGAAAAAGAGTGCAGTTGCAAGCAGCACTGAATCGCTTTGACTTCCTATTGGTGTCCTGTGGTGTGAATTACGTTGTTTTCACTTTCACTCAATTTCATTTTCACTTTCACTTACTTGTGTTTCCCAAAATTCCCTTTCACTTCCTAAAGACAAGAATGGAAGTAACTTACATTTTAAAAACAGTTTTCCAAAAGAGAGCTACTGTCAGTGGCGGCTGGTGTACTTTGGGTCAAGTGGGGTGTAGGAGAAAGAAAATGAACCAATGCATAAAGTATAAGATGTTTTTAAACCGATTCTTTCTTGCCATTGAAATTCCACTGTGATTTAATATGCCTTAATGTTATGTAAAGCCACATATATTCACACATGGCTAATGTAAATTTCGATTTTTTTTTTTTTTTTTGTTTACTGTGCTATTTAATCAGTTAAATATAGCTACATTAATCTATGTACAATGTATATGAATAAAAAAATATATTTTAATGAACAAAAATGGCAAAGTGGTTAAATAAACAGTACTCACCTACTTATGCAAGAATTTTGCTCGACGATCTTTAAGGGCTGCAAACCTCTCAATGGTTCTCTTGTTGAAGTCCAGTATCTTGTGTGTCAGCTGTTTCTCTATTGACAGCATCGCCAGTGCGTCGATCCTGGTTCAATGTGTTTCTTAAACTTTTTTATCCTCTTTTTAGAGTTGAAAAACATATCTCGGATTCTGCCTGTCATGGGTGTTGTGATGAGAATTTGCAGTAATGGTACAGTCTCTGAAAATGTATCCTGGAGATTATTTTCAGGAAACAACTGAAAGTGTGCCATAGCGCTACCTAGCGCAACAGAATTCTGGCCGATTTATATAACAAAGTTCAGTGCGCAGTCTTTGTTTGTTAAGCATTGGCTATGCTTCCACTGTGTTGGTTATGTCTTTCAATAACTTTGCACTCGCCAAGTGTTCCTTTGCATTGACAATTATTATGTCACACACTTCTTTAGCCACTTGTTCAATTTTCTTCATTTCGGCTCTGCTTCTGGGAAACTCAGTCTCTGCTGGCAATTTTGAACCCAGATCTTCAATGCATTCCTGATAAACTCGGCAGTAACTCAACATAGACTGTGTCAATGTCTTGTTTCTAGAGTCGACTGTACAAAATCCATGAGCCCCTAAACACTCCTGGATTCAAAGATGATGTTTCATCGTGACCAAGTAATACCAGATCAATAGCACCACAAAACCGTACACAATCAATTAATTTAGACAGAATGTACTGATTCCTTTCAACTTCCTCGTTATGCTTTCTTATCCGGACACGATAGCTTTCGTTCAGTTGGGTTGCAATGTTTACACTTCCTAACACGGCCAGCTTTATTGCGTTGTCTAAGTGGCATTTACATGATTCGTGTTTCTTCATTTTTTCAGAAAGATGTTTTAAGTCATTCACTTCTGTTTGCATCCAAGTCACTTCACTGCCGCAAAAGCAAGCAGCGAAAACAGAACAACTTTCTAGAAGCACTGCCACAAAGCCGCTTCTTTTTTTCATGCTAGGCCGTTGTAAACCTCTGAACATACTCCTTACCCCTGTCTGGATCGTTGTCGTGTTGGAACGTCCAGTTGCGCTTTAAACCAGTTTTGTAGCGGAGGGTTTCAGGTGATTGGTCACTATTTTTTGGTATGCTATGGAATCCATTTTACCATGTATTGGAACTAAATTTCCTGTGCCATTAGAGGAAAAACAGCCCCATAGAAGGCTATTGCCACCTCCATGCTTGACAGTAGGTATGGTCTTCTCTTCTTTGTACGCCTCACCAGACTTTCTCCAAATGTAACGACGATCAGCGTGACCAAATAGCTCTTTTTTTTTCCCCATCACTCCACAAAACCATTGACCAGAACTCCTATCCATCATTTAAATGATGTTTTGTAAACTTTAAGCGATTGTCCTTGTGACGTTTTCCTAAGAGTGGCTTTTTCCTTAGCCTGCAACCATTGAGACCTTCACCATGCAATACTCGACCTATGGTTGAAATGGAAACCCCAGTCCCACTTGTAGCCAATTCACTTGGAATATCTTTGGTAGTCAATCTCGGATTGTTATTAAACTTCCTCACAATTCTTCTACTTGTTCTTGTTGAAAAAACCTTTCTTCCAGACTGAGGGAGCGTTGCGACAGTACCGTTAGTCTTGTACTTCTTGATAATAGAAACAATAGTTGAAACTGGGATACTCAAATGCTTGGAAATCTTCTTGTATCCTTCTCCCGCTTTATGACCGTAATTACATTTCTACCTAAGGTCTTCAGGTAGCTCTTTTACTTTTTCCCATATTGACTTATTGGTAATGACAGCAATCATCCTATGCCTAACCCTTTTATACTCTCGTAAGAATGTTTACCTACAATCCAGGGTTTTCTAGAATTAGGTTCTGCATTATCATATTGAAATGTCTAGCACCTTTTTAGACAATACTATCATAGCATCAAAGGGTATGAATACTTTTGAATTAACATTTTTGAAAAACAAAAGGTTGAAATAAATAATTGCAGACATCTATTTCTTGTAACTTTTTTTCCTCCACAAAAGCAAAACTTTTGCCACAAATTATAGAAATTATAAATTTCAACTGGGGTATGTAAACTTTTGACCACAACTGTATATACAGTGCTACCCCGCTATAATGTGACCTGTTGTTATAGTGCGGAATCGGTAATAACACGGTAAGGTCGTGGCTCCCAATTCACCCATAATGCAATTTGACTTGCAAACATTGGGTTTATGTTCCAGATACTTTTAAATGATCCTGGGTGATGGCGAACCGGCCTCCCTGGGCATTGCAAGATTGGCCTCCTCGGGCATTGCAGGCTTAGCAGCCCTAGACGTTGCGGGCTCGGCAGCCCTAGGCGTTGTAGGACAGAGCAGAAGATGACCCTCGGGAGGTAGCTTCAGCTCCTCTGGTGGTGGAGGTGGAGGTGGGAGCAGCAGGTAGTCTCCCCCTGGTGGTGGAGGCAGGAGCAGCAGGTAGTCTCCGTCTATCACTGAGGAATGGTGCGGCTCTCCCTCGGTCGCAGGGGACTACTGTCTGTGGAGGTGGAGTAGGCGTGGCTCCTCCGGGTGGAGGGGGGGCTCCTTTCCCTTATATGCAGCCCAGTAGTCGAATATCATAATTGCTGCTGCTACCATAACTAATGTCTAGGATCGACGCTGGGTTATGTTGTTCTCAGGCTTCCCACTTCTCCCCCTCTCTGGCCCACAGCAGTTTGATTTGCCATTGGGAGGTCCTCCTTCATGCTTCCCTCAAGGTCCACCAGCCAGTCATGTATCTCCCTCTTCTCCCAGTGGCTCTCATGTCGTGTAGTTGGCAGGGGTGCGGGGTATTCTGGCAACACTGGCACTGGAGGATCGAGCTTCTTCCACAGTGCCCAAATACATACATTTTAAATACTAATAATACCACGCCCTGTGCACCAATACATACATATAAACAATAGCACATCACATAAAACATAAAAATACACACAGGGGCGCACACCCCGCCACACAGACATTTCTTCAAATCCCTTGATTTCCAAACCTAGTAAATGTATTACTGTAAGCCTCAGAGAATGGGCAGTACTTTGCCCTCAGGTCGAAATATTCAAAAAATATGGACACAATTGTTTTCCATTTAGCATACCAAGGTATGAATTTTTAGAGAAGAAATTCACAACAGACAATAGTTTTCCGCCCAGGGTATAAGATCAATGGAGCTGTACAATGATTGGGTGCTGTACAATGATCTTCCTTTGACTCAGAGATGTTTTTTGGTAGTCACCCTTGAAAAACAGATTATAATCTCACCTGAGGTTTTTTCCTGGAGAAATACAGTATATTATGCATATAATGCTAGGGCTGTATTAGAAGGTTCGAAGGTTTGTTCGCTAGCCAGGAATTCGAAGATTGTTTTAAACCTTCGAAGGTTCGTCAAACGCCATTCACCCCTGGGGCCCTCAGCAACAATGAAGGGCCCACAAAATTTTTGTATTAAATTATACCTCCGATCAAAAAACTTGAAGCCGGTAGATCAGCACACTAATACAGACCCAAACACGCACCAACTGAGGAGAGTGTGTTAGGGGAGGGGCTTGAAGAAAAAAAAAAAAAAGAAGTGCGTAATAAGCACAGCTGAGGCGAATACATTGGCATGGTGAATTTAATTTCCAGAGAAATAAAAAAATAACAGTTAAAATGGCTGAAAGAAAAAAAAGAGGTTGAAAACAAAACTAAAATGACTACAGATTTCGGCAAAAGGAAGCAAAGCTATTAACAGCATCTTTTCAGCCATTAAAACAATTTCTGCATCATACAACAGCAACGAACAGAATGTCATTGTTGGGCAAATTTCAGAAGGTGACAACATGGATCTTGAGGTGGATGTGGTGAGTCTTATTTTACAAGATTTTAGTTTGAAAGTCTTTTTTTTTATCACTGTTATCCCCAAATGTATGGCTCCTATTTTTTTCTCATCGGAAAGTGGCGTGATATGATCTACACACCCATGTATAGTGGCGAATTACAACGTGACCCAGTTATTATATTTTAACAAAGCTATGATTTAGTTGTTCATTTGCAATATCTCCACCCTGTTTTTGTGATTTTCTACAGGAACGCCCAGAATTACATATTTATTTAAGGATAAATCGCAAAGTAAAACTGCAGCTGCAAAGCATTCATTAAAACGATGCTAACAGTGTTGCGTTTGTTTAGACTTCCGACTGGTTTGCATTTAGTTTGCAATGATTGCGTAGGCCTACGCAGGGCGCTAATCATAATAAATGAAATATAACATGAGCAGAGTGTCATGAAATAATTACCCAAGTATTCAGACAAGTTTTGCTTTTAGCTTTTTAATTGTAAATTGTATTTATTTTCAATCTTAGGAAACCTCAAACATTCATAATAATGCGCTGAACACACTGAGCCAATACAAGTACAAAAAGAGTTCTTTGAAGATGTGCTGGAAGGTATCAGTCTTTTTGTGAAGTCATCAAAACCTGAACTACAACATGTTCTTTTCAAAGCACCCTGTACAGCCAGAAGACTGCATTCCATTTGCTTGTGCTGTTTAAAAACGGGAATTCCTAGATGGAAGAGTTGCAAGAAAATAGTTGTCTTATTCACATCAAGAAGAAAAATATTTTGCAACATATGTTTATTTTACAGTGAAGGACACCTGCAAATCTTCATTTGTTCATGGCTGCAATGACTGGCGACACATACACCAGAGGGTATCAGAGCATGAGTCATCAAAGCTTCATGAAAAAAATGTTGAGGCATTTATGCGTGAGTGCAATATGTTGTCCCACGTGAACACTTCCATGCTAGATAAGCGAAAAAAGGGATGTTTCTGATAGACAAGCTGCGATGTACCGGATTATTGCTGTTGTGAAGTTACTTGGTAAACAGAACTTTGCATTTCGAGGGCACAGGGGAGAGGTAGCATATGATTTAGATAACAGTGAAATAAATCCTGGAAACTTAGAAATTGTCAAGCTGTTGTCCCAGTATGATGCCCCACTGGCAAAGCACCTGAATACAGTTGTTGCAAAGTCTAAAGAGCACAAAAATTCTGTAAGTAGAGGTAGCCTTTTCACCATGATCAGCAAATCAACTGTTAATAAATTGATATATACAATCAAACATGTTACAAGAGGCTATTTCAGATGAAATAAAAGCAAATATCTTTTTTTTTTTTTTTTTTTTTAAATAAATTTAGTCGTTGCCAATTTATTTTTTTTCTCCCAATTTGGAATGGCCAATTATTATTTTGAAGCTCAGCTCACTGCTACCACCCCTGCGCTGACTCGGGAGGGCGAAGACGAACACACGCTATCCTCCGAAGCATGTGCCGTCAGCCGACCGCTTTTTTTCACACTGCGGACTCACCATGCAGCCACCCAAGAGCTAAAGCGTCGGAGGACAACGCAGCTCTCGGGCAGCTTACAGGCAAGCCCGCAGACGCCTGGCCAGACTACAGGGGTCGCTGGTGTGCGGTGAGCCGAGGACACCCTGGCTGACCTAAACCCCCCCCCCCCCCAGGCGCGCGCCCAATTGCTCCCTGGGAGCTCCCATCCACAGTCGGCTGTGGAATGGCCTGGACTCGAACTGGCGACGTCCAGACTATAGGGAGCATCCTGCACTCCACGCGGAGTGCCTTTACCAGATGCGCCACTCGGGAGCCCCAGCAAATATCTTTTTTGTACAGTTAGATACAACCCAGGACATCTGTACTGTTGACCAGTCTTCAGTTGTTGTAAGATACGTACTAAATGGAGAGGTAAAAGAGAGACTGCATGCAGTAGTACCCTCTCACAGCGGTACAGGGCAAGGGCTGTTTGATGTTGTGAAGGACATATTTGACAAGTTAGGCATAGCCATTAGGCACTGCATTTCAGACAACACAGATGGAGCTGCAGCTTGCCATGAAGAGTATAATGGCTTTCAAGCAAAACTATCATAGGCAGCTACCACACATGTCTGGTGCTATGCACATGTGCTCAACTTGGTTGTTCTAGATGCAACCAAAGCATGCATTGAAGCTGGATCTCTTTTCAGTTTGCTTCAGAAGGTTGCTGCTTTCTTCAAAGCAAACTACAAGAGAATTAACATATGGACATCTGAGGTTGAAAAGAAAGTTGAGCAAGAAAAATTAAAGAAATTGAAACTCATTGGAGCTACACACTGGACTGGAAAGTCAACTGCTCTTACAAGTATATTTGGTGTAAAATGCTCTTCGTCTGCATTATTGGTGAATTTGATTACCTGTCTTGCAAAAGTCACATGATGCAGCCACCAGAACTGAGGCAAAATCCATGTTAGATGCCTTCCTGAAGTATGAAACTGCATGAAATTCTCACTGCATTCATTTTTCAGGACATCTTCAATGGGATCATGCCCATCTCAGAGTACTTGCAGACATCCGGCCTTGATCTTGTTCAGGCCTGGAGACAGATTGAAGAAGCATCAAACACGTTGAAAAAGCAAAGAGACAACTTTGATGGCCTTGTAATGCGGGGAAATCAGTTTGTCTGTGACACAAACGTGAAATTGGAGAGTACAAACTGGCACAGGATTCTTGATGTTGAAGAGAATAATGAAATCCTTGTATCTACTGAACTGTCAGAGTGCCGCCAAAGGAAGAAAAAATCCATGCCTGATGAACGTACACTGGATAGATACAGAATTCAGGCTTTTGTAGTGATGTATGACTTTGTTACTCATAGCATTGACAAAAGGTTTTCTTCACATGGACAACTGCTTGCTGACTTGCAGTGCTTTGATCCAAAGAGCTTTGCATACATCTCCAGAAATGGCTTACCAGAGGGAGCTCTTGATCACATTGTACAACTTATGCCTGGTGTGGATGCAGCACAGTTGAAATCAGAGCTGACCCACTTTGCTGGAAATTATGACAAAATGCAGAGAAGCTTAAATGATCATTATACAGTTACGGAAGAACAGATTTTGAAAGAAGATGAAGAAGACTCAAAATCTCTAATATCAGAAGAAATTACCAAGAAAGTCACTTCAGAACCTTTTGCAGAACATACAAAAGATGTAAAAAGTGTCTGACGTGTGCATTCAAGTTGCTGGAATCCTGCTTGCTCCACATTAAATCATATGATACATTGCACTTGGGTTACAAGGTACTTCTAACATTGTCAGTTACTCGGGTACACTGTGAGAGATCTTTTTCAAAACTAAAACACGTTTGCGGAGTTCACTAACACCAGAAAACCTTGAGGGGCTCATGCTGAGTGTTGAGCAGCCTTCTGTTTCAAAACTGAATAATGAAGAGATAATAGATAGACTTGCTTCATTTTCTTCAGAGTTGAGAAGGCTTTTTCTTTACTAGAAATCTGTAATCTGTCAGCAGCAGTAACGCCAGTGTCGGCAGCAGTAAACCCCAGTGTCGGCAGCAGTAAACCCCAGTGTCGGCAGCAGTAAACCCCAGTGTCGGCAGCAGTAAACCCCCAGTGTCGGCAGCAGTAAACCCCCAGTGTCGGCAGCAGTAAACCCCAGTGTCGGCAGCAGTAAACCCCAGTGTCGGCAGCAGTAAACCCCAGTGTCGGCAGCAGTAAACCCCAGTGTCGGCAGCAGTAAACCCCAGTGTCGGCAGCAGTAAACCCCAGTGTCGGCAGCAGTAAACCCCAGTGTCGGCAGCAGTAAACCCCAGTGTCGGCAGCAGTAAACCCCAGTGCCGGCAGCAGTAAACCCAGTGTCAGCAGTGAGTGCGGTGAGAGCAAAACATTTTATTTCTAGGAGTTACTGTCTTTTTTTTATACTAATATTTTCTTGCATAAATCTCAGTATTGTATTTAGCTTGGGCATGTCTTTATATTATCTGTGCCCTCTTCGTGTCTTAACATTAAAAAAGCTTAAAATAGGTAGGGGCCCCTCAGGGAGTTTTGCCAGGGCCCTCTCTACCCTGCCAGTCCGCCACTGATTCACGCACTTTTTTTTTTTGTTTTGTTTTGTTTTTTTCTCCCTCTCTGTTAACAGAAACATTTTGACAATGTGTGAATAATATAAATCATAATATAAATCACACATTAAATGTCACTCGCATGCAAAATTTAATATTTTTATTTGTATAATGCATATTACTTTAACAAAAGTTGTTGCATTAAAATCCAACCAAATCGTTCTACATAGCAACTCTATGGCGCCGCTGCCATGTATGGAGCAGGGTATATTATCCAAAGCACTGGGGGGGGGGGGATACCTATAGCAGTTGTATTGCTTCAGTAAAATATGTACTGAATACCTAGTGTACAAGACAGTGTAAGAGAAGTGCCATGGTAGAATATGTTTGAAACATAAAAAATATACGCCAACACTAATAATTTTAATTAAAAAAAAAACTGAACACCGTCCGTCCCTCCCCCCTCCAGCTTGTGTTAACCAGAGGCAAATTTCTTCATTCACCATCTCGACAGCAAAGCGGTGTATTGCGTAAGCTGTATTGAAAGAAGAAATGTCTCGAAACCCCTCTGCTGTTTGGGATTTTTTTTTGTTAAATGCCTAGATGACCAAAAAAAAAAAAAAATTGAATGCAAACTGTGCAAGCAACTGTTGATGTATCATGGAGGCACATCCAATCTCTGGGGTCACTTTACAATCGTAAGTTATTATTATTATTAATAAATAATAATAATAATAATAAAAATAATAATAATAATAATAATTTAATTATTATTATTATTAGTAGTAGTAGTGGTTGTAAAATGTGACTGTGACTGATAACCTGCTTGGACCGGTGACTGTTAAATTAAGTTTGTTTAATTCAATGCTTACTTGCAAGCAGCATCAATTACGTGTAAATAAACAACATGTATTTTTGTTTAAATTATAAAAACATGATTTACTGTTCTCTATAATGTAATTCTAAACTACATTTAATGTTTTATTCCGTTTTATATGGCTTACTTGTAAAATAATAGGATTTTCAATCAAATATAAACAAATAGCTATGGTGACGTCACCAGTAAATTATGCAAATTAGTACCATCGAAGGTTCGAACCTTCCTTCGGTAATGTGATCCGAACCTGCAGTTTATTGGTAATGTGAGAACCATAGTTAGTAACTCGAAGGGCCCATTTGCTAGCTAAATATGATCTTCCCTGCGAATATTTGTTTATTAATTGTGTTATCATTTACATAACACAAATAGTGTAGTAAAATTAACAAATACAATATGTATTAAACCACATGCGGAAACAATACATCTACTTGGATAACCAGGTTACAATGGGAGCATTGACAATGTATTCAGAAAATATTTAATCCTGCCTCCCTCTAAGTATAGCAATCTTAATTGTCATGTTGGCTGAGAACAATGAAAGTGTTGCTTCAGTGCCAGCCTTACAGGGTGTGAGTGCATCCTGTTTTACTCGTTCACCTCTGCCATATTTCCATTGTAACCTTGACCTACAGCACATTGGATCATTTCCAGCCAACATTCCCTCCACCAGCTTCTCCCTCTTTTTGTGGAATGCAACCTTTTGTAAAAAGGCCTTTGCAATGCTGTGGCAGTCTTGTAGCTGGTTTGGGGGCCTTAAATTCAAAGAGCCACTGTGGCTATTTCTCTAGATGAGTGTGACAGGATGACTGAGTCGGTGACGTCAGACAGAAGCAGGAACGTAAAAACACTGACACCAGGGAAGTACTGCAGGTAAAAAGAATCGGCTGGCTGCCGTTTTTATTTATAACAAAAATAAATAAAATATTTAAACAAAAAGAACACGCACTCACAGAGCAAAATAAAAGGGTTAACACCAAACAAATCTCGCACACTAAATAATAAATAAACCATATAGGTCAGGCTGGGCAGATTGCCTTCACTGTTCCTATTTTCATTCTTATTTTCTCCACTCTCCGTTCTCGTTCCTCCTCTGAACTCCCACCCCAAACTGAGAGTGCTGCAGGCTTTTTATATCGTGGCCAAGGGGTTTAACTAGCATGCAATTAATTATTCTATCACCCCTCGGCCACAATCTGCACGAGTTTATTAATTACAATGTGGATGGGGCTTCCCATCCACGCTACTAAATAACAAAAACGGCTACGCCATCACTAACAAAACAAAAACATACAGCGCTCGTCGTCATATACATACATAATGATAATACTAATAATAATACAAAATAAACACAGGGGCGGAGGGGGACCCCGCTCTAAATTAAACAAAACAATGTACAGGGCACCTCGCCCTGTTACAATGAGCCATCAGACATTATTATTTTTTTCATTAGCTAATCTATCTAAATTAATGTTGTGAGGTGCAAGTACAGTACATAGTGTACTGTTCTGTGCCAGGTAGTATAATTGAAAATACAGGTCTAGCATGCCGCCCATGGGAGCTTTAGAACAGTTGTTAAGTAAGTTGTCAAACGCCTGCAGTACATGTGTCATTAAAAAACACCTGTACCTAGTGATTTAAAACTTAAAGTATGTGTACCATTCATTGCCTTGTTTAAAGTAGTCTTATCATTTTGACTTGAATGTAGTGAACCTGGGATTTATGCAGTAGCTGGAAGTCGGTAGTGAATATTAAGTTGCCAGCAAAAATAAGCACTGCTTTCTCAGGTTTAGACGTTTGTTTGATCCAGTTCCCATTCGAAGTTACCCCTTTAATAAAAGTGGAAACAGTACCATATTTAATTTAAAAAAGAAACAAGCAGTATATATTGTATGGCTGCTTACTACAGCACAGAGCTCTGAGAGCTGGAGATGTCAGGGGGGTAAGGAGTTGATTACTTAGTGAAATATGGGCCTAGTCAATATGGCAGGTTAATTCTTCAGTTAGCTTGGAATATAGGCCTAAATGTCAAAGTTACTTATGCTTAAAGGTAGAAACACAAGCATAGGTGGTGTGTATAGGCTTGGGGAGGCTAAACCTTCTCAAAATAAATTGTCCAAACCTTCACAAGAAGTTGTTCTGACCAACACAATTTTTTTTTTCTTTTTCCCGCAAGCGCACAAAGCAGGTTTCTCCTTTTCCTACTGTGCAACTGCCAGACCGCTAGTGCAGCTGGGATATCAGAATCAACACTGTAGTACAGATACAGGATTTAGTTGCATTTCAATGTAATTCGAAGGAGACAATGCTTGGCTGGTTTAAAGTCCATTCTTCCCGCCGATCTGAGCCCTCCTTACCGCTGCAGGAGGCAGCTGCCGAAAACTCTGAATCCTTTTCGCTTGATCCAAATCTGATTTTACAGAACCTGTGGCAAAATATTTTCACGCACTTTTTTCACGCACCACCGTTTTGTGAGAATTTGATAACTGTGACACTACAGTCAGAACCTACTTCCTTTGACTGTTTGAACAAATGCCACGTTTCAGAACTTGTGGTGCCAGATTACAAATTTTTCTGAAGTTTTTATCTTTAGATTTTTCCAGTCCTTGCTCCATTTTCAGTGAAAGCGGGGTCTTTTGAACTTCTGAAAAAGTGTCTGCAAGAAAGCAGAAATGCAGCATTTGTCTGCATTCTGTACTCTACATATGAAAACGTATTTTAATATTCTGATGAAAATGAATGGTTTTGCTTACCAAAGACAGTTTTCGGATACACAGGTAAACAAGGCTGTGACAATCCTGTTGCAGTATCACCAAGGCCCAAAATACAGGATTTAGTTGCATTTCAATGTAATTTGAGGAGACAGTGCTTGGCTGGTTTTAACGTCCATTCTTCCCGCCAATCTGAGCCCCATATGGATATTCGAAAGTTTACGGTAAGAGTGCAGTTATTTTTTTTTGCAAATATACCTTATGAAATACGTTGAATGCCCTTTGATTATAAGTAGGGCTTCTGATTTTCGGTTTTAACCGATAAAACACTAAGAAAATGAAATCGGTGGATAGCCAATAAACACCGGAAAACTGGAAATGGTTAATCAATTCACGTTGACTTTACCCCTTAAAAAATAAAACCTACTACAAAAATAATAATAAATACATTTCCCAGTGCTGCTGAGCAATGTCCCGCCTTCCTGACTTGTATCTATCATTGATTCGTTCTGAATATTTAAACCCGCTCCAATTACTAAGTGACAGCACATTTCTACATTTCTATTGGAGACTCCGCTTGTGAGATTTAAAATGAGATTACAATCAGGAATGGAGAATTGGGGGGAAAGTCAATATATGTAGCATCCCTGAGTGGTTTCGAGGTATGTTTTGTGCTATAAATTATTATACAGTACAAGTCCTGAAAAGGACGCAGGAGAATAAATCCAGTTTACAGCTTTTATTTGTGTCCATCAGTCCGACTATTTTTCAAACTCAACACAATGAATGAAACTTAGTATTCAGACTCTAGTAACAGAGTAATGAAAAAATAATGCAAGTCACATTATATATATATATATATATATATATATATATATATATATATATATATATATATATATATATATATATATGTATAATAATGTGTATCTTACTGTTCAATAAATGCAGGGGAAAAAGTGTGGAATAGCCTCCCCAAACGAAAGACTCACGTGCCGCCTGTGCACACAATAATCGGCATCAAATGGGGGGTGGTGGGGTGTATGTACATTATGTACTAAGTTTCTAGCAATCCAAATGTTTATCTGTCCTACACATGTATAACCTTATTATAACAGTGTAATAACTGGGTAACCCCATCCCCCTCCATTCCTGGGCATGTTGTGAAATTGCTTGTGGTCTACTGCGGTATTTTGTGATTCTACAAAATGTCATTAACATGACAATAACAATAATGGGGATTATAATATCTGGAAACCACTTTCTCCGCTTCATGCAGGAAGTCATCAAAATCAACTTTTTTCAGTTTTGTTTTGGATAACAGCTTGCATGAGTTACAGACACTGAGGACAGTAGAGTTCCCAGGGCTCAGTATCTTCCAGAAATGGCTATACTGTCTGTGGGATTGTATCCAGAATTGCTGAGAATTATTCAGCTGTGATCTTCATATCAGAGTGGGTATTGATCTGTCCCCAGACATTTGCAGACAACTGGAACCAATTTACTTCAATAACTGCTGTAGTGAGCTGAAACATTTCTAGATACAGCTGCATAAAAACAGTAACTTGTTTGTCAGACCTTTTCAATAAAGCAGTTACGCAGTTGTGAGTGCTTTGTGGACAGTATATATACAGTAGTTCCGTGCAGAATTTCACTACAATGTAGTATTATCTCCTTTTATTTTATTCTGTGATGCCCTGTTAAACTGTAAACACACAGTAGAAACTGCCGTGTTTCATTATTTTTAGCTACAAAGTTTGTACCACACATAAAATGGTCTGTTTGACTTGATTCAATTTGTAATTAGTCAGCGATTTTTATTCAGTATTTTTTTTCTGGGTGCTATACAGATTCATAACATAATATTTCCATGATGGACCGTCATACAAATGGTGCTAATCAAGGGATAACGCAGCAGTAATGACTACTATAGTTGGGAAAGGGTAGTTGAAGGCTTGGCTGTTCCAAAATGTTATCGCTACCCTTCTCTGGGGGATGTCGTTGGATCGAAATGTGGAATTATTAGAGCAAATAGGAGTTTTGACCTCAACTGAACAAATATCAACATAAATCATGAATTCAGCTATTAAGCTCTGAATCATTCAGTGGAGTACATGACTGACTGGTAATGCATATTTTTCCATTTTTGCATGGAATAGTGGGATTTGATGTGATCACTTTGACACAGAGAAATCATTTTAGGTTCTTTGTGGCATGTTCTGATTGCCTGTGGAAAAAATATATTTTAAAGTCTTTCAATCTATTTGTTGTTTTTCTGCTGAACAATGTACATGGTAATCGTATCAGTTAAAGGTTTAAACATGTTTAATCACGTCCCTTTAATTCATATACAGTGCCTTGCGAAAGTATTCGGCCCCCTTGAACTTTGCGACCTTTTGCCACATTTCAGGCTTCAAACATAAAGATATGAAACTGTAATTTTTTGTGAAGAATCAACAACAAGTGGGACACAATCATGAAGTGGAACGAAATTTATTGGATATTTCAAACTTTTTAACAAATAAAAACTGAAAAAATTGGGCGTGCAAAATTATTCAGCCCCTTTACTTTCAGTGCAGCAAACTCTCTCCAGAAGTTCAGTGAGGATCTCTGAATGATCCAATGTTGACCTAAATGACTAATGATGATAAATAGAATCCACCTGTGTGTAATCAAGTCTCCGTATAAATGCACCTGCACTGTGATAGTCTCAGAGGTCCGTTTAAAGCGCAGAGAGCATCATGAAGAACAAGGAACACACCAGGCAGGTCCGAGATACTGTTGTGGAGAAGTTTAAAGCCGGATTTGGATACAAAAAGATTTCCCAAGCTTTAAACATCCCAAGGAGCACTGTGCAAGCGATAATATTGAAATGGAAGGAGTATCAGACCACTGCAAATCTACCAAGACCTGGCCGTCCCTCTAAACTTTCAGCTCATACAAGGAGAAGACTGATCAGAGATGCAGCCAAGAGGCCCATGATCACTCTGGATGAACTGCAGAGATCTACAGCTGAGGTGGGAGACTCTGTCCATAGGACAACAATCAGTCGTATACTGCACAAATCTGGCCTTTATGGAAGAGTGGCAAGAAGAAAGCCATTTCTTAAAGATATCCATAAAAAGTGTCGTTTACAGTTTGCCACAAGCCACCTGGGAGACACACCAAACATGTGGAAGAAGGTGCTCTGGTCAGATGAAACCAAAATCGAACTTTTGGCAACAATGCAAAACGTTATGTTTGGCGTAAAAAGCAACACAGCTCATCACCCTGAACACACCATCCCCACTGTCAAACATGGTGGTGGCAGCATCATGGTTTGGGCCTGCTTTTCTTCAGCAGGGACAGGGAAGATGGTTAAAATTGATGGGAAGATGGATGGAGCCAAATACAGGACCATTCTGGAAGAAAACCTGATGGAGTCTGCAAAAGACCTGAGACTGGGACGGAGATTTGTCTTCCAACAAGACAATGATCCAAAACATAAAGCAAAATCTACAATGGAATGGTTCACAAATAAACATATCCAGGTGTTAGAATGGCCAAGTCAAAGTCCAGACCTGAATCCAATCGAGAATCTGTGGAAAGAACTGAAAACTGCTGTTCACAAATGCTCTCCATCCAACCTCACTGAGCTCGAGCTGTTTTGCAAGGAGGAATGGGCAAAATTTCAGTCTCTCGATGTGCAAAACTGATAGAGACATACCCCAAGCGACTTACAGCTGTAATCGCAGCAAAAGGTGGCGCCACAAAGTATTAACTTAAGGGGCTGAATAATTTTGCACGCCCAATTTTTCAGTTTTTTATTTGTTAAAAAGTTTGAAATATCCAATAAATTTCGTTCCACTTCATGATTGTGTCCCACTTGTTGTTGATTCTTCACAAAAAATTACAGTTTCATATCTTTATGTTTGAAGCCTAAAATGTGGCAAAAGGTCGCAAAGTTCAAGGGGGCCGAATACTTTCGCAAGGCACTGTATGTAGCCTTCACAGTTTACTGTTTATGCTAATGTATGTACTCATCTGAAAGTCCTTGGGTATCATTTTTTTCACCTTTTTATATTATTAAAACTGAAATATAGTACAGTACTTAGTTAAACCTTTCAAGGTGTGTGGCACTTGGAACATTTAGCCCGAGGATGTATGGATCTGAAAGCATTTTTTGGTACGTGGTCACACAGACTCTGTGCAATACTGGTCCCTGGGGTTTAATGCTGAGGCTTTTCCCAGTTAGCCTGATAATGAAATCTCAAACTTGGCAGCACTTATGGTCAGCAGTTTGCCATCAAATTTTAATGTGAGTTTAATTAGGGCCATCTGAGCTTTTCCTATGTGTGGTTTGCCTGATGAGGGTCAAGTACTGTATGCCATAGTAAGACTAAAGTAAAACCTGGATGGCTAGTTTCGCCAATTTAACACTAGTCTTGGATTACCTTACCTAAACTAACATTAGGTAGTCCAGGATTAATGCTAATCAAGGTCTGTGAAACCAGACATGAGTGTTATGCAATGAGAATATGTGACAGAGAAAGAATAAATCTCCCTCCTGACCTGTGAGGGCACTGCGTAAAGGGAACAGAGTGCCCTGGACTGGATGGTCTGACAATTCATTCCAAGGGAAAGGTGGAAGTCAGCCATCTAGAAAGGGGGCGGAACTATGGTACACCAAGTCATCGCCCCAGAAGGGAAGCGATGTGGCAACCGCGGATTGGAGGAGAAACGGTTGCACTCGCTAACCAAGGGGGCATGACTGACGGTACAAAAGGGGACATGGCTAGGTGATCTGTTCCTCTTGTTATGGTTAAGGTTGAACTGAGAAAGAAGAACTGTAAAATAACCTTGTTTTGTTTGTTTGTCGTGTCTAATAATACTTGTTTATTCTTGTTAGACGGCTAACATGATCCGGAGCTGTTGCTTAAGGCCAGCACCAAACCCGGACAACACTTCACAACTGTGCACGAATAAATTGTATTTCACCACAAACACTTTAGCACTCACTCTGGACTTGTGATCGTGTGTGTATCTTTGGGTGTGTTCTACTGTGTTTATTCTTTCGAACTGTGTTTATTATTTTGGGACTGTAACCCGTTGTTTCGAAATATGTGTATTGCCTGGGATTATTCTTTGCGGTCGCCAGACCGGGATTATAAATACATGTTTTCTGTTTGGATCTTTAACTTTCGTTGTCTGTTTTCTGTTTCGTAATCACATCACCTTTATACCTGTGCACTGCAAACCACATTGCTCCAGAATATAATTTCTATCTCTGCTGATGACAGCCAGTGCTTTTCTAGCAAGTTGAACACCTCCCTGTCTCGGTATTGGTGCCTTCTCTGGTGTCGGTCTGGTGATTTAAATGTACCCATCTGAGAACCTGTTTTCTATTCACAGGGGTGGCTTGGTTACAAGGGAGTGGAACAGGAAACTTGTTAGAAGCTTTGAGCTATGATGCCCCTGCCTGGATACCAGATAGACTGTACTGTAAACAATCTCGTTCCTGCTTAGAGATCTTAATGGGACTGACATCTGTTCTATTTCAGTCCTATTGCAATCTGTAGGTTTTGGCTTTTGAGACACCACTTGTTGTAGCATTGTACCTCTTATTCATTTTACTTCATGAGCATATTCCTCGTGGCTCCCGCGTAACTGGTAAAAACACACATAGCTTTGTACACAGCTAAAACGTAAACGTAATACAACTTGCCAGGCACTTGAATAAAAAACAGAAAAGCACTGCAAAAAGACACACAGACTTAACGTAACTTGTATTGAGGCTATTTTCACTGTCTGTGGAGCATCATTTTTATTTATATTTAATGTAAGACTTTATTAAAATGATTAGAATGCTGCCAAATAAAAGCTATAGTAATTCAACATTTTCTGCAATCAGTTTATTTTAATCTACTCTGAACTAATTCCTGTATTTTGATAAGGGTTTTGGTGAAACTGACAGAATACAAGTTTCAATGTCTTCCTTTATGAACTGACAAGCTGTAAATACTTATTCTCAAAATGATTATTCACAGTTTTCAGAACATTTTAGATAAGTGAAATATTTTTTTTTGAACAAACTCTAGCTGTAATAATGACCTGTAACAACACTGGGAGCTGACTTGTGTGATGTCATTTGAACTGTAGACATAAATCCAATAACTTTGTATCTTAGTGATATAATTTTTGTATTGGTTTTGGCTATACATATTTGGGCTCCGTGCCAAACATAAATAATTCGATAAAGATGGTGGGTTTGCACAGGATACAACATTGTCTCATATACAGGCATATTTGAATTGGGAGATTTCCTTTCTTTGTGTTTTATGGATTCTTTGTTTCATAATTGGATTCCAGTTGGACTTGCTTTTTATTGTGAAAGTATGTGAATTTGAAATTTGAAAGGAATTTAGTATAGTTCTACAATGTGGTGTGAATATACAGCATTTGCTAGATCATGTCAGGGATGAAGAATGATCAGTTAAATAACTCTTCAAGTAAGGGATAAGGTAAAATTATTTGAATGAAAAGAAAGATACTGACCATTGCATTAAAAATGTGTGTCTTTGACTTTCATTTATACACTAACTGGCCAAAACATTGGAAAATGTAAGTCAAAGTTAGTGAAACAAAATCCTCCAGTCTGCAACAGATGCAAATGTATGGCATACCATGATAGTGGGTGTCTATGCACCTGGCCTTTCCCTGAACTCAGTAACTGCATTGAGCAACATGATGAAGAAAAGCACCGACTCCTGTTGCAATCAGCTCATGACAAAACCAGCCCAGTGGGTCAGTGACTCAAATTATAGTGAGTAAAAGTATTGGTGTCTTTTATGATTTACAGAAACCTGTGCTTTTTGAAAAAAAAAAAAAAAAAAAAGTTTAAGTCGGACAAAGATGAAATACAAAAATTCAAGGAAATGTCTTTATAAGTATATATAAAAAAAAGCATTAAGCAATTTATTATTATTTGTTTATTTAGCAGACGCCTTTATCCAAGGCGACTTACAGAGACTAGGGTGTGTGAACTATGCATCAGCTGCAGAGTCACTTACAACTACTTCTCACCCGAAAGACGGAGCACAAGGAGGTTAAGTGACTTGCTCAGGGTCACACAGTGAGTCAGTGGCTGAGGTGGGATTTGAACCGGGGACCTTCTGGTTACAAGCCCTTTTCTTTAACCACTGGACTACACATTCTCTGCACAGACACGATTTATTTACTATAAATAAGGAACAATGATAAGAAGTAGCAAATGCATATATACTGTGGCAGAGTAGGGGGTGGAGGAGAAAATATGTAGTCCAGGAGGGGTTGCAGGACTACATTTCCCAGAAGGCCACGAGACTGAAAGGAAATTGGAATTACCTGAGGCTGATTTAAGCCTCCATAAAAGCAGGGGAAACCCTGTATACAGGACTGTCTGTGTGAAAGCCGAAAATCCTGTGTGGGCTACTGAAGGTAGTGTGTGAACCTTTTATATTATTGAATTTGCAAAAACTGTGTTTTGCAACCGGTAAACCGCTTAGCTGTCCGATTTCATAGTTTGGGATTTAAAAGTTCAGTTTAGCACTCCTTGATGGAGTTAGGTTTTTGTTTTGTTTTATTTTAATTTCTGTAAATAATGAAAGTGCACATAAGTGCTTTTCTTTGCAATGCTTGTGTCTGGGTCTGCTGTGTTTTTAAAGGGTGAAAACGAGCCTCAGCCGTAAGGCTTTGTTAAATTTGTTTAACTTTTAAACCATAGTGTTTTACTTTTAATATTTCAGTGTGCATATTACTAACACATAACAGAAATGCTAACCGCTAGGTTTTTAGAAAATAAAACCTTTTAAAACAGATGTGACAAATGCAGTTTTTAACAGGGACAAAATATTATTACCCCCCACTGTTTCTATAGGCATGCCCCCTGCGTTAACTGCCTATTTGTCACAAGACACAGATATATATATATATATATATATATATATACACACACACACACACATATTTAATATCATTATCCTTCCACCCGGAGAATTATACATGAGTGCTCTACTAATTAACATTTATAAAGGGGGCCCACACCTTATAAATGTGTCTCTTGTATTGTTCAATGAGAATCAACTCTGTCTCCCTCGGCTCCCAAGTGAACCCCAGCCACTGCATCCTAGAGGGCGGGCTAAGATCTTTCCACCTAAGAGCCACAGCTTTGCGGGCAGTATACAGTACATTCTGTCCAATAGGAGAGAGTATTTTGATAAAGTAAGTGGTATGGATGCAGTTTTTCTGACAGTTCCAAATTTTAAGCAAAAGGTAAATTATTAGATGAGTGTTAATTCAAGGAAGTATTAAGTTTGGAGTAAGAAAAGGGAGTGAAGCTGTAATGTACAATATTTAATAATGTGTTTTTAATTAAATAAATAAATAAATAAAAAAAGAGCTGGGATATACACAGGTAGCATTGGGAAGAAATATGAGAGTCTAGGCACAATATTAATCTTTATTGTGCCCACTCTCCCCAGCCAGGACACTGGGGGCAGGATTTTCAAAAATTTGTAAATAATAACTCCAGTGTTAATCAAGAAATAATTATGTAGCATTGATTTTGGCATTTTCAAAAGGTCGTTATGCCTATCTCGTTATTAAATAATCATGCTAATGTGATTTCCGAAATTGTCAATATCTTAACAAGCAGCGTTTTTTGCGACTATTTCTTAGTTTGCATGGGAATTTTAAAACCAAATCTGTATTAATTGTCATTATCAGGAGTTAATTTTCACTTGGAAAAGGAGGGGTTTAATTAACGAAAGACTATAACTCACCTTAACAGAAATTTAACAGACTGCGGCTGTGACACCCGACGAGGCCTAGATAATTCAATATTTCTAGTTATGGAAATATTTTAGACTTTTATATAGTTGTGGTTATGAATGAGATTTGTTCACTTGTTTTAACAATTTGTAACCTTAAGCCCGGAACACATGATGACATCGCAGGAAGGGATGCATGGATGCATAAAGTACAGTGGCAATGGTGAAAAGATCAATAGGTGAAAAGATAAGGCTATGGCAGTAATAAATATCTACAAACTTGGCTAGAATTTAAGGTGACGTGATTGTGAAAACCACATATGACTGGAGACATGCATGTAGTTTTCTCTCTCTATATTTACAGAATACTTAAACTGGTGCTATAATAATGATTCATTTATTATTAATAGCATTAGCATTAAATTATACCAAATCACGTTTTTTATTTACAATGAAGGAAACCTATACTGTGTCGCCCAAATGCTTATAAAGTCAGCAAAAACATGGTTTCCCTTCGTTTCTAAATAAAAACGTGATTTTGTATAGGTTTTTTTTTTCCCCCAAATGTAGTCATCGCCAATGATTTTTACCCCAAATTTCTCCCCAATGTGGAATGCACAATTATTATTTTTATTCCAGCTCACCGCTGCAACTCCCACGCCGACTTGGGAAACGGCAGCAGACACACACGTCGTCTGAAACGTGTCCCGCCAAGCCATTTTTTTTCGCACTGCAGGTCTACAGCGAAACCACCAGACCCATAGTGCCGGAGGACAACATAGATCTGAGTGGCTTCTACAGCAGACCCGCAGGTGCCCTGTCGGCCACAGGAGTCGCTGGTGCGCGGTGAACCGTGGATTTCACCGTTACTTGTTTTTTTGCAAGTAAAGCGGTCTCATTACTGCTCTGGATTTCTGCCTTTCTGTTTCGGTGAATACTTACTGTCAACAGACAAGTTTCGGTAGACCTACAGTAAAGTTGCAGGACGTACAGAAGCGCTTACCTCCATTGCTGTGTAAACTCCTGCTGGATACTGCTTTACGGGATCTGCTGCAGACACAGTTTTAGCCTTTTTAGAGACATCCACTTTATTGTTTACAGTGTGTAGTATTTTAATTTCCCACTTAGATTGCATATAGTCACATGACATAATCACTGCACAGCACTGTGTGCATGGCGAATATTACACACAGGCACATGTCAGAGCTGTACAGTTTCGTTAATGTGATTTGTTTTGTATGAAAGACAAATAATTATAAAATTACTTTTATTTCTTAAGAATATTGTAAAAATCGCGGTATTGGGCTAATTTCACGATTTCCACGCAACCCGTGAAATCGTGATTTTCACAGGGCCCGAATTATTATAACATCTTATAATAGTGTAAGTGTTCGATGGCTACTTCTATTCATGTTGAGTTTATTTATCGCAGAGGTGAGCAAACAGTACCAGAGAAAATGCATGATTAGGAATTCACCGAACAATGAACTATAAAAAAATTAAGTATTGAGTTGAGAAGTTCTATCATAATTTTAAAAGCTTAATAAATGTATAAAGTGTTACACACATGGTATGCATGTAAAATAACTAACAACTACAAACACCAATGGCACTTCAAACGTATTTATTTATAGCCTACAATCATACATACTAAAATACATACAAAAGATGTCAACATAAGAAAATAAATTCCAACCAATATAGATAGCTGACTTACCCCCCTCCCCATCCAACAGATATATATATTTTTTTAAATCTGTGCTGTCCGATATTTACCCACACGCCAGATTAACTGTAAATCAGCATTGTATATGTGAAGTTATCTAAATAAATGTACCTTCTGCATGACAAAATGCACAATTTTAAATGACGTTTACAAATTACACACAAAATAGATATTTCCATTATTTTTTTTTATTTCATTTCCACTTGGCTGTACGCTAGTAGTTTTCATAACAGCAAATTATGCTTCCATTCGTTTTTCTTGATCTCGTTAACATGCATTTTGATTAACGAGTTCATCTTATTTAGACAGGAAGTGATGTACGTGGCCTGCGACAATTAAGCTTTTTAACGAGAAATGCTTTCATTAATGACTCAATTTCAAAGCATTAACTGATTTAATTAACACATTTAGTTTGAAAATCACTTGCTATTAATGATTAATTATTGGATTGATTGGTGTCCTTTTATATGATAAAGCTGTGTTTTTTTAATTGACACACGCTATGTGTCAAAACACTTTGTTTCTTGTTTTTGTTTCAACAAATAATAACATTTTTTTAAAACAAAATGTAAGAGGAATGTGATGCGTATAATTATTAGCGGTCAAGTCTAAAAAGGAATTTTTAACTGTGCGACCAATCTTGTCTCTACAAGCATCAACAAGCAAAGTATACATGGTTTATATGTCATTGCTGTTAACCAATTTATTTATTTATTTATTTATTTATTTATTTATTTAACTCTGCAGAGATATGCATATATAAAGTGCTTTATGATCGGCACCTCTTTGGAAAAAGCTTTGCTGTTCATGAATGCCTTCAAGATTTATATATATATATATATATATATATATATATATAATTAGTGATAAACAATGTGGGTTTGCAGGAATTAAGGTATTAAAAAGGGTTTTTTTATGGTTAATTCCTGTTAATCCCGTTGGGATTAGCGACAGTATTATTTTTCATTGGAAAATCGAGTATGTAATGAGATTTGTATGAGCACACTTAACTACAATACCCAAAATTTTGGGGCGTCACATGACGGGAATGGCAGGAATTCTGGGACATATAAACCAGGAAATGGTAGTGAAAGGGAGAGCAGAAAGAAAAGAGAAAAAGTAAACAAACTGTATAGATGTGGCTGGAAGAAAGCAAAGGACAAGCGTGAGCAACTGAAAACACCACAGAGTATCCACGCACCTGGAAAGTGTCAGGACTCTGAAGTCTACGAAGCAGGACCGTGAGTACACATAACCTCTTTGTAAATCCTATGTGGGGAGTAACACATGGACTAAGCTGCTGGCCAAAAATATCTGCGCTCATGAAAAGAAGGTTGAGGGAGAGCTTCTGTGTGTGTACCTGCATCAGAGGAGACGAGTGATAACAGTTGTAATGTAAAGACTATGAACTAATAAACCGAAGGACAGGCTTAAGAAGAGTACAGCTGGATAGAAAACCATTGTACTTACCTGTGACTGTGATAACCAAACAAGCAAAAATTATTTAAGGAGACAATGCAGAGAACAGTACTTGTGGAAGTGTTTTATTAATGACTATAAATGAAAGTGCGATTCCAGGTTTCACCAGCAGAGGTCCTCGGAGGGTGGAATGAGAACTGGAGCACTTGCCTGCTGAGACGTGCCAAAGAGACAGTGAAGGACCTTTGGAAAAGAAGAGAATTAATTAACAACGAAAACTAACACCACAATACTAAAAGTAATTGGATGTACTTTTTGAATCACAACTTACCTTGGAAAATTATCCAGAGAAGATACAAACCTGTACATTCGGGCCAAGACACCCAAAGAAGAAAAGTCCATCTGTTTTTATTTATTTGTTTGTTTCCTTATTGTCTGGCTTAGCCACACAATATTACACCGTGTAACAATTTTTTTTTTTTGGTTCCTGGGTAGTAAGTGTTATTTCCTAATTGCTTATGCCTCAAAAGTATAGAAAATGGCTATTATTCCCCACAAACTTTGCTTTTGTGACCAGGACAGTGATATTTTGAAATTTACCTATTTTCCAGAACATTCCAGATAGATTCAGTGCTGAGTAAACTTGGAGTAACTTCTAGAACTTTCCAGTAATATAAATAGTAGTATAAATACAGGGGCCTTAAGCCCACCAGTTCAGTTTAGTTCCAGCTGCCTAAGTGGATACATATCTGCATTTTTCTGAGATGGCATCAAGAGGCTGCAAGCATCCGCAGACGCATTTTGCTATGTCTGCGGCCAATTTATCAAGACAAGAGCAAAAAAGTACTCAGTGGAAGCATCTGCTAAGATGTGTGAGCACTGCAAAAAAACTCTGGAAGGTAAGATGGACAATTGTTGCTCGGAATTTTATGTTATAAAATTTGTTAAAATTTTTAAAATTGTAAAAGTTTTTAATTTTAAAATGTTTTACAATTTTCAATGTTATTGAAAAATATATCATATATGAAAAATGTTACAGAATCTCTTACACATTAGTCATGGGTGAAATAAATGTATTTTTGTAGGATGGTACAGAGGGGAAAAGAGAGCCATGAAGTTCGCTATCCCAAGAATTTGGCGGGAACCCACTGACCACTCAAGCAACTGCTACTTCTGCATGGTGGACCCTTCCAAGCGGACCGAGTTCTCTGTGGGGAGGAACAACGTCAAGTGGGAGCCACTGGTGGACCCCCGGAAGGTGCTGATGCCACCACTGCACATCAAATTGGGGCTTATGAAACAATTTGTCAGAGCTCTAGATAAGGAGTCGGCAGCCTTCAAGTACCTTCAAGACTTCTTCCTAAGCTGTCAGGCAAAGGTCAAAGCGGTGTCTTCGCCGGACCACAGATAAAGAAGATCCTGGAGTGCAATGAATTCCCCAAGAAGCTCACTAGTAAGGAGAAAGCGGCTTGGAACAGCTTTGTCGCAGTGGTTCGGGGCTTCCTGGGCAGTCACAAGGCCGAAAACTATGTGGAGCTGGTTGAGACTCTGGTGAAGAACTACGACACAATGGGCTGTAGGATGTCCCTCAAAGTCCATATCCTTGATGCTCATCTTGATAAATTCAAGGAGAACATGGGAGCGTACTCAGAGGAGCAAGGCGAGCGCTTCCACCAGGATATACTGGACTTTGAACGCCGCTACCAAGGACAGTATAACGAGAACATGATGGGAGACTACATTTGGGGGGCTGATTCGTGAAAGTGATTTACAGTATAATCGTAAATCTCGAAAAACTACTCACTTCTAAATCTTTTGTAGTCATTTTTGTATTACTTTAGTATAAATACATGTTAATTTGGATTCATATGTTGTTTTTTTCTGACTTTATGTGAACGAAAAGACACAAATTTGCCCGTTTTCTCATTGGAAATAGGTAAATTTCAAAATATCACTGTCCTGGTCACAAAAGCAAAGTTTGTGGGGAATAATAGCCATTTTCTATACTTTTGAGGCATAAGCAATTAGGAAATAACACTTACTACCCAGGAACAAAAATTGTATTACATAGTGTTATTAATTAAGGACACAAAAAGTGAGTTAGTGCCCAGAAGAGTGGGTTAGACTTTTATTTTCTTTTATGAAGGAGGCTGTGTGGTCCAGTGGTTAAAGAAAAAGGCTTGTAACCAGGAGGTCCCCGGTTCAAATCCCACCTCAGCCACTGACACATTGTGTGACCCTGAGCAAGTCACTTAACCTCCTTGTGCTCCGTCTTTCGGGTGAGAAGTAATTGTAAGTGACTCTGCAGCTGATGCATAGTTCACACACCCTAGTCTCTGTAAGTCGCCTTGGATAAAGGCGTCTGCTAAATAAACAAATAATAATGAAAGTGTGTAAATAAACCTGCCCCCTGGTGTTCAATTGTGTTCTTTGATTTGCAAGAAAAACAGTCTGGGATCCAAATAATTAGAACTAACAGTTATTATCTATCTATCTATCTATCTATCTATCTATCTCTATATAATATGGACTGTAGAGGAGGGCTATAATGGACAATTATTGACAAGAGGGAAGACTATTGTTACCGACAGGGGGCTATAATGCCCAAAGCCGCTGGAGGTAACAATAGTCTTCCCAAGGGGCATTTAATTTTCCACTGTTAGCTGAGTCTGCAGTACATATTCAATATATGAGTCGCTCAAAATAATGAGTCAAGGTTGGATAGTAAATATTACTTTAAATATTATGAAGAAATAAATATTTGCAAGCCTTTTATTATGCGTTTTTTGAGTATGAAAAAAAAAAACCTACACATTTTTGGCACGAATATCTTAGTGCTGTACATATAATGAAGTAGTGTACTACTACCAGTGCAACAGTTAGGCATCATTTCTAGAGTAAAATAGGTTTTATGGGTGTGATTTGCCAAATATTTTTATGGCTTTACAGTATTTTGTTTAAATATAGCTGATACAGCATAAGTAAATAACTAAATAATATACTGTGTGTATATATATATATATATATATATATATATATATATATATATATATATATATATATATATATAAAGTGTTTTTTGAAGTTCATACCACAGGTTTTTTTTTTCTTTTTTGTAGTATGACACACAATTGTAATGGTCAAGATCGCACAGTTATTCACGGAGAATCCCCCCGAAAAGCGGACATTTTAATATAATGGGAGCTGCATCAGCTAGCAGCTATTTAAAAAGGCTACAAATTATAATAATAATTAAATAAATGTGCTGCACAACAAAACAAAGTACACATTTATAAATATAAATATAAAAAAACATAATACACATGCTAATAATAATAATATTATTATTAATAATAATAATAATAAAAATAATAATAATAATAATGACGTAATAAAGACCCTACTACAGTTTGTCTACTTAAAATAACCTTGTGGACATGCAGGCATATACAGAACTGTATACATACTGACACACAGACACTGTAAGTATTAGAAAAAAAAATGAAATATCGCTGTACTTTGCCTAAACCAAACCAGAAAGAAAACATATGTTTGGATTTTAACTAGGGGGTGGTGCAAGTTCGCCAGCTGCTTATTCTTGGAACAAACTATTTTAGGTATTTAAAAGTATAGACACAATGCTACAGAAAAGCGTACTCTATAAAGACACTTGAAACAGTGAGTATTGCTTGGTTACTGATGAACAACCCCCTGAAAATCAGACATTTTAGTTCTTGGCGAATCACTGCATTGAATAAGCAATACAGATTTTCGAATGCAGTCTTTGTTCATAAAGACTGCATTCTAAAGTTCACCACAGGAGGGCCCCTTATGACCATGAAAACCCGTAATTCAGATCTAACAGTAATTCATATAATGGTTAAAAAAAATAAAAAATACTGTGCCCACTTTATTTTAAGAGTGTAAAATTGACATTTTTATATTATTTGCCATTTTTTCATAACATTACTGTGATCTCGGGCTGTACAGAAATTTGACAGCTGGGTTATTTAAAATATGTAGCTGAAAGTTCAATAGCGCGCAATGCACTCTCAACAAATCACAAGTAGTTATCACAATTAATACTAAATCAACATTTATAAAATACTAACCATTATCCTACAAAAAACACACACTATAAAATGATGCTTTCCAATTAACAAAATGTTCATATGATTTCTATTTTCACAAGTCTCAAACCATATCTTGTTCTGCTGTAAACGCCTGGAAGCCTTAAAGTTGCCTGCAACTTCTAGTTCTAATTATTATACTGATTATTGCTAACCTAAAACTTAGTTCCAGTCGTCACATAATATAATGATTTACATGCAAATAAACATTTTCCCATCCAACTAACAGTATGATTTTTCAAGCAGGTATAATGTATTTGCAAGTTCCCTAACAATCCAATTATTATATCATGATTAACTGCTTTCAGCTTCTTTCGTACACGTCCAACTACTGAAACTTACAGAAATATCATTACAATAGCACTTTCACCCTTTGCAGGAAAATAAATCACTGTGAGCAAATTTTCAGAAACTCGCTCATATCACTAACACGCCTATATGTAGACATTATTCTTGAAAATGTTTCTTTGTAATGGCTTATCCCACAATGTTGAGATTAAATGTTGGGGTTATTTACAAAGATACATATTAAATATAGAACACAGTAAAACATCGCAATCCAAACGCCTAGGGGAGCAGTGTCTTCGAAAAACAGGAACAATTTATTATATACCAGCAACAAAGTTAGTCCTGCCTGCAACGGACGTGTTTTACAGAATGCTGTAATTCAGCATGGCAGGCAGTGTTCTGCAGCGCCCAGTGGTGTGCTGGGGCATCAACTTAGTGACGTTCAGATTTGCAATGTTTTATTGTGTATGAATGCTAGTTCACTTTGACCCGGTTAATCCAACATTTTTCATTTGTCAGAATGTTTCTGTCGGTTCCAAAAAAATGATAGCTAGAAGAAAATCTTTGGGGCCTGCGTTTTTCTATTAAAAACTTTTGACAATAACCTTGTTCCCATGGAAATGTGGTCTGATCTGGCAAACTGCCTGTACAGTACAAGTGGCTATAAAGCAATAGGACCCAAAGCCTTTCACCTTGCCAGGCGCCAAGGTTAATAAATATAAAAGTTGGTAAAGGTCTTTTCAATCTGGAGGTTTCTGGTCTTTATGTTTTCTTTTCTTGGAACTTGTGCAGTCCATTAGAATGTGATTCCACTGTATTAATGAAGCATTAAGGCAGGACAGGGGATGGGGTTGACATGATTACATGATGAACACTTAAGGTGTTCCAAGACAAAACGCGAAGTGGAGTGCCTTTAACTTTTAAGTTTGCGTTTATATCATGTGAACCCATCCCCTAGGAGTGTCTTAATGCTGTTATAATACAATTATTAGATTTATTTATTTTAAATTAACACATAAATTTAAAAAAAAAAAATCGTTCCAATAACAGTAAATATCACTACGCACAATAGTTGATGAAAAGTAAACAACATTTGTTTAAAGTGTTTCAATTTATTCATAGTTTATTCATAAATATAATAAATATTGATTAAAATGTGTATTAAGTAAATACTTTCTGTATATCAGTTATATTAACCTATTACATGCTAATGTACTATTTCATTAATGGACATACATATTTAAACTTGGTGAATTACATAAGTAAATCTGATAAAACTTTAACTTTTAATTATAGATCAGTGATTTTTGGATTAAATGTTCACTTGAACATTGCCAGATATTGTGCAGTTTGAAAAAAAAAAAAAAAAATTCTCTGAATGAACTGTATTGACTGCTGTACTGCCAGAAAGGGCGCTGCTACAGGTGAAAGCGGCAGCAGCGGCAGTGTGAGGAAGCTCGCTTTTTGCCTTCAGATTTTTGTAGCTTTTCCAGGGCTGCTGCTGTTATTGGGGGGTAGTGTGTTATTTTGTCTTTTCCACTTTGTCTTAGTTAAATTACTGCTATGAATACATTGTTAGCATTGTTAAATGCTGCGTCTTTTGCTAATTCACTAAAGCGATTGATACCAGGTCACAGACATATAACGCTTGCTATGCTATACTGCTTTCCATCTTTATTACTTACGGAACCATAACATTCTCTGAGGAGACTGTCCTTAGAAAGCAAATGTCTATTGTTTTGGTCTCTGTGATATTCTTCCACTAGGAGGATAGATTTGAATTCTTCCAAACCATGCTGCAGCAGATAACCAGGCAAGGGATGTCCATGTAGTGTAGTTAACTTAAATTAACTGGTCACCACATGGACTGAATGTTGATGCCTGCTTATTCAAGGTACTTTTGTTATTTGCTTGCATTGGGTTTATTGGCTGCTTGGTGGCCATAAACACAGGTTACATTTGGTCCTGATTTCAGATGCTTATATATGTTTTGTTCACTCTTGCAGATGCGTGGAGAAATCCAGCAGTGAGAGTGAGCCAAGCCTGCTGCTGTTCTGCCTCCCTGACCCAGTTGCCAGTGCTGGCCCCACTCATGGCACTTTGCACATCCCAGTGAAAGCTGCCAAACTGGACGCCACAGCTTTGCACCACAAAACCTCAGCCATTGCCCTGCCCCCTTCAGAGCCCAGCGATAGCCCAGCACTAGCCTGTGGAGCAGGCGTCAATGAAGAGCACTATGTAAGCGAGGCAACCAGTTTGGAGGATGCTCCAAATTACAGAGATGCTGGCACCATTACTGGTATGTATGGTAGTGTACAAGGTGCAAGGCAGGAGGAGGTATTGTTGTACTGTACCATACATGATTATGTGTATAGACAGTGTTGTTAATGCATGCAAACTGTCAGAGCAATGAGGGTAAAAGCTCTATAACCACACATGCAGACAAGCTATGTTGCATATTGGTTAAGATGCTTGCTTGTGGTGTACGTGGTCACGCGCTCATTTCACATAGACACTTGGGCCTTATAGGATGGGGGTTCATCTGAAAGATCACAAAACGTCAAAGATCTGCAAGATCAGCTGCAGTAAATCCATACAATTAGCGAAAGATGTGCATGAACATTGAAGGCTCTGGATAAAATCCACAGATTCATGTAATGAATTAGATATTATCCATAGAGATTAAACATATTTATCATAATTCACTCTAATGGGAACAACATTAGAAGCTAAGTGGCATAGCAAGCAATTTCATTTTCAAGCATTTAAGCTCTGGAGGCCTGGGTCACAAGTGAGGTGAGCTGTTGTCTCACCCTAAGATCAGGTCTCGCACTGCTATAAGGGAAAGTTCTCATGTGTCAGGCATTCATTGTCCTTTCACAGGAATGCTATAATGACTGAGGTAGCCTTCGTGTTCTGAAGAAAATTCGTACCAATTCTTAATTATTTACTAAATTCAATAACAGAGAAGAAAATGTGTTTTGTATCTTTTGTAATAGTGTGTCTTTTGGAAACCTGTAGGAGTGCTCCACATGAACTCCTGTCTTCCTTAGAGTTATTTGTGAACTTACCGACTTAAGACAAGTGGTGTAGTCGAGCTGGAACACAGTTCCAGTACTTTTTTCTATAGGCAAAACCTTGACTTAATCTTTACCGATTTGTTATGAAACTTCATGGCACCCGACGCTCTATTTTCGATGCCTAGGCACCAATGAAGCGATCAAATTAGTCTGTGTGCGCTTTGCCACTAGGAACAAAAAAAATCCGTGTCCGGTTACCTACATACCAGTTTTGATGGTACACTCATGTGATTCACTACCTCTGATAACCAGCACATATTTTAGATCTGTGTGGTCCAGTGGTTAAAGAAACAGGCTTGTTACCAGGAGGTCCCCGGTTCAAATCCCGGCTCACTCACTGACTCATTGTGACCCTGACCAAGTCGCTTAACCTCCTTGTGCTCCGTCTTTTGGGTGAGACGTTGGGGAGAATTTTCAAAAGTTCGTAAATGATAACTCAACAAATGTTAATCAACAAATCATTATCTAGCATTGATTTTGGCATTTTCAAGAGGTTGTTATGCCTATCTCGTTATTAAATAATCATACTAACACAATTTTCTAAATTATGTTGCTTCACGAAATAATGTTCTTAAGACTATTTCTTTTGTTTGCATGGGAATTTAAAAGCAAATCCTTGTTAATTGTAATAATTTATCAGGAGTTAATTTGCACTTGGAAAAGGAGAGCTTTAATTAACGAAAGACTATATAACTCACCTTGAAACAAAAATGTAACAGACTGCGGCTGTGACACCGACAATACGAGACTACCTAGATAATTCAATATTTGTATTCTGAAAATATTTTAGACTTTTATATACTTGTGGTTATGAATAAGATTTGTTCATTTGCTTTAACAGTTTGTAACCTTAAGCCCGGAACACACTACCCGATGGAAGGGATGCATGGATGCATAAATTACAGTGGCAATGGGGCAAATCAATAGGTGAAAAGATAAGGCAATGGCAGTAATAAATATCTACAATTTTGGCTAGAACTTAAGGCGATGTGGTTGTGAAAACCATATATGACTGGATAAATGCATGTATTTTCTCTCTCTCTCTCTCTATTAAACACACACACACATATACAACATACATACATACATACATACACAGTATTCCATTGGTTTGTATATAATGTCCGTGTTGATATTTTTTGAAAACAAGACCTGACAGCCCCACTTTGTACTTTTTAACTATTAGATGAAAAATGTACCGAATACTTAAAAACTGCTATGATTCATTTATTATTAATAGCATTATCATTAAATTATACCAAATCACGTTTTTTTATTTACAATGAAGTAACCTATACTGTGTCGCCCAAATGCTTATAAAGTCAGCAAAAACATGGTTTCCTTTCGTTGTAAATAAAAATGGGATTTGGTATAGTTTAATTATAACGCTACTAATAATTCCCACTCTTACACCTAATGAGGACGGGCTCACACTTTCTCCACTCCTAGAATGAACACTGTTAAGTACCTTCTGCACATACCGTTACTAACTCCTTCTCCCCCTACGCTGCCTGCTACAAATTTCAAAATATTTTTCAATTGTCATTCTCTGACTAACAAATCTCTGCTTCTCAGCGAACTTATAACTGATACCGATCTTGATCTTCTCTGTCTAGCTGAAACCTGGCGCTCTGTAAACAACATGCCCTCGCTGCATCTAGCCACCCCAAAGGGCTATTCCCTCTTTGACAAACCGCGCCTCAGTGCGGGGGCACTGCTGTTATTGCTAATTCTGTGCTTGTTTTCTCAGTTCTTTCTTTGTCCTCCCCTCTCCCATGTCCCTCACCCTTGCTGTTAATCTACCGTCCACCTAAGAGGAACTCTGCTTTTATTGCCGAGTTTTCAGAATTCCTCTCCCTCGTCTGCACTTCTACTGACAAAATCCTACTCCTAGGTGACTTCGACATTCATGTTGACTTGCCTTCTTCCCCCCTAGTGACCGACTTCTTCAACATGCTTCTGGACTGTCTTGGACTCTCTCAATCTGTCAACGTCCGGATTGTGAATGATCTCCTGCTTAATGCTGATGCTGCTGCTCCGTCTGTGCTTGTCCTCCTTGACCTAACATCTGCTTTTGACACCATAGATCATGGCATTCTTCTTGCCCGCCTTCAGAAGTATGCTGGGATCTCTGGAACCTGTCTCTCCTGGATGTCCTCTTACCTGTCTGGAAGCATGCAGTTTGTTTTCTATGCTGGATGCAGTGGTGTCACAAACCCAGTCACTTGTGGTGTCCCCCAAAGATCTGTTCTTGGGCCCCTTCTCTTCAATGTCTACATGCTTCCCTAGGGTCACCTCATCCGCCAACATAGCCTCATGTTTCACTCCTATGCTGACGACACCCAGCTCTACTTAAAACTCGACCCTGGAAGCCCCTCTGCCATGGTTTGGCTTTTGGCTTGCATTCAAGACATCGAGGCCTGGATGTCTGCCAATTTCCTTCAGCTGAACACCAGCAAATCTGAACTCCTTCTAGTAGGATCTAAAACTCAATTTAAGAATCTAAATATAGCTGCCCTGAACCTCTGCTGCTGCCTTCCCCCACAGTACGAAGCCTTGGTGTACTTCTTGACAGCAACCTCTCCTTTGATGCCCACATCTCCTCCGTGGTCAAATCTTCCTTCTACCATCTTCGAAACATCTCCAAAGTCTGTCCCTACCTTTCCCTCCTGGATGTGAAGATACTTTGTCATGCATTTGTCTCCTCTCGACTCGACTACTGCAGGTCTCTATATGGTGGTCTCCCGGCACGCACCATAAACCGACTGCATCTAGTTCAGAATGCCGCTGCCAGGATCCTTACCAGATGTAAAAAAACGTGAACACTTCACCCCCCGTCTTGACCAGATCCACTGGCTACCTGTAAAGATCAGGATTACTTTCAAAACTCTCCTGCTCACCTACAATGCCCTTCATCACATAGGTCCCGAATACCTCCTCAACCTGCTGACTCACTATGTCCCTGCCCGCAAGCTGAGGTCCTCCGACTCTGGCCTGCTTGTTATCCCCAAGCAAAAGTGCACCACACTTGGAGAATGCTTGTTTAACTTCATGGCTCTGACTTTTTGGAACTCTGTCCCAGCTTTGGTGTGTGTATTATGCATTTTTCACTATTTAATGTATTATGCATAGTTTTTTTTACTGTATATCATGTATTGTGCATTTTTCTATTTAAAGTATTATGGATTTTCTTGGTGTTACTGCATCTTGTAAAGCGCTTTGTGATGGTGGTCCACTATGAAAGATACTAAATAAAACAGATTGATTGATTGATTGATATACAAATCATGCAGCATGGTCCTAATAGCTGTATTAGGTGTATAATAGCTGTATATATATATACAGTACTCTGTAAACATTTCGTCTAATAGTTAAAAAGTGCAATATTGGGCTTGTTTTCAAAAGATATCGCCACGGACATGAATGGAATACCTAAAGTGATCTAGATCATCGACATGGATTTTGCCTAACATATTTGTAACGTTGTCAGACTCCCCCCACACTGTATGTACAGTGTACACTCTCACCTTCACACATCTGTATGTATTATAACATCTTCTTATAATACTGTAAGTGTTCGGTAGCTACTTCTAGTCATGTTGAGAGTATTTATCATGGAGGCAAGCAAACAGTACCAGAGAAAATGCATGATTAGGAATTCACTGAACAATTAACTATAAACAAAATGTGTATTGGGTTGAGGAGTTCTATCGTAATTCTAAAAGCTTAATGAATGTATAATGAAGTGTTACACACATGGTATGCATGTTTTAATAACTAACAACTACAAACACAAATTACACTTCAAACGTATTTATCTATAGCCTACAATCGTACATACTAAAATATATACAAAAGTAGATGTCATCATAAGAAAATAAATTCCAACCAATATACATAGATGGCTTACCCCCCGACCCATCCAAAAAATAAATAGTTTTTTTTTGTTTGTTTTTTTTTTTAATCTTTGCCATCTGATTTTTACCCACACGCCAGATCATCGTAAATCAGCATTGTATATGTGAAGTTATCGAAGTAAATGTACATTCTGCATGACAAAATTGACAATTTTAAATGAAGTTTACAAATTATACATAACATAGATATTCCCATTTATTTTTTCCATTTGGCTGATGCTCGCTGGTGGGAGAGCTGTCTCCCTCTACGCTAGTAATTTCCCTGACAGTGAATTATGCTTCCATTCATTTTTCTTGATCTTGTTAACATGCATTTTGATTAACAATTTCCCCTTATTTAGTCGTTGAGACAGGAAGTGATGTACATGACCTGCGACAATTAAGCTTTTTAACGAGAAATGTGTTCATTAACACCTCAGCTGAAATGTCAAAGCATTAACGGATTGATTTAATGAACACATTTCTTTTGCAAATCACTTGCTACTAAAGCGCCCATTACTATACCACGAGTTTGATACAATAACACTGGTTTTTGAAAATCCTGCCCATTGTTGTAAGTGTGCATAGTTCACACACCCTAGTCTCTGTAAGTCGCCTTGGATAAAGGCAAATGCTGAAAAAAAAAAAAATAATAATAAAAAAAATAATCTCACGCACAATTGTCTGATTTCAGTCAGTCTTCCTTGTGATACAATGAAGAGAACATTTAGGAACTTCTATTACAAACTAGTACTATTTTAAGAAAGCTAACAATTTTTTTTTTTTTAGTAAAAATGCTGATAAACAAGACAGCAAAAGTGCATCCTATTGTGGAACACAAGGTTAAAGCTGCTTTGTGTATCGGTCAGTGCAGAGACCCGGAGATTGGAATGAACTACTGCCCTTGCAACTGGCTTAGTATGGCACTTTGTGCCCTGGGGGTAACATTGTAAATGTGCAAGGAAACACGCTGTATAAGCTATGATGGAGGAATTAGGTGCCGGTGGGCTGGAATGTGTGTCCATGTTTTTCCGGTGTCTCTGACTAAGCTGGGAGAGGTTAATCAAGCGCAGCTGTAAGATTTGCAACGCCCAAAACATTTTGGAAGTCGAAACATTTTGGATCAGCCAAAAAATAGCCAAATTGTGTTTTTAAACCAGCCAAAAACCGCACTTAGATTTAATATATATTACAAAAGCATAAATAAGTGCTACACATTTATTTAAAATAAATAAACACAGGTAAGTAATATTGTTATAAACTATTTATTTATCTGCTTTGCTTGTTTTTTTCTCATAATTTACAGTACCAGAACCGCTGTTTTTTTTTTTATCTGATGAGATAAAATGCGGAAGGTCCAGGGGGAAATAAAATGTATTCAGAATGTAGTGTAACATTAAGTTGTCTAGAACTGTCAGCAGATGGTCTTTTAAAAATACATTTAAAAACAAAAAATAACTGAGCATTTGTGTGATTCGTAATTTTATTGGATGCAGAGCTCCTGCCAGACGTATAGGAATATACCATTATTTCAATACGTCTGTGGAGAGGTTAGCTGCATATAGTAACAGAAGTTAATGTGAAACAAAAAGAGGCTGTATTTGCAGCTTGACTTGTGAACTGTACCGTAGTGTGAATGATCGATTTAATCTGTCTACCTTCCCTTCTTTGGGGATATCTGTGCTGTCTATTATCTGGAACTCAATAATTTCATCTCTCAATCTGTCTACATCAAATCTGAGCTGTGGAAATGTCTCTGCTAACCTCACCACTGCAAATAAAAATACAGAAATCTTAAAATTAAAAACAAAGAAGCTGAAATAATTTTCAGTGTCACAGAATGAACTACCGATACTTCAGTTAAATAACTTGAAATCCTTAGAAGATGGATAAACTAGTACATTTAAAATAAAAACAATTAAAAACACTAGTTAAACTAAAGTAAAGATTAAGTATTGTATTCCAGCAAGATTGGAATGTACAAGAATACTTCATTTTTTTTTTTTTACTTGATGAGTTGGACTTGCATGGAAGTCATTGTAGCGGTGAGTGGAGTGACAGCACTGGGGCAGGCGCTCTCACGTCTCCTGAAGCTGCTTCGCCTATGTTACCAACCCTGACACGTGCCTGCGTTGCCTTCCACTGGCTTCCCTTGGGTCCTAAACTATGACAGATATCTTCCCGTATTGTGCTAAGGGTACTATTATTTAGAACTTGAAAAATTAGCAAACAAAATTACTTTGGCAAAATATTAAGTTTAAAATACGTGAGAAAGTTTGTCCCGGGAGCCGTCTGGAAGAAGGGTAAAAAAAATACAGGACCCTCCTGGCAAATACGGGAGAGCTGGCAAGTATGCAACCCCGTTTCAGCCCAACATAAGTGGCAAGTAACATCCTGTACACCTCAATCATTTTTTAATTTTTCAAATTGCTTCCCACCCACCTCGTCTTCATATTCTGGTGTTTTTTTATTTGTACATTGAGCGAAGATGGTGATCAGTGGGTGCAATAAATTGCATTACAAATGGATAGATTAATTTGCTCCACGAGGTAACGGTTGCGGGGACCAGCATGTATTTACATTTACTGGATCAGAGGATGACCCAAGCCACAGTGCAGTATTTGTCAGGAGGTTTTGTCAAACAAAACTCTTAAACCTGCAAAATTGAGATGCCATTTATCTACAAAGTATTCAGAATGTGAAAAAAATAAACAATTTTAAACAAAAGAAACAGGAACTTTGCCATCAGCAACTTTCAATGCACAAAATGACAGCATGCCTTGCTGACCTGGTAGTGAAGATTCAAGCCCAGGAATCTCATTGTTAGATACGTTATATAAATACTTTACTTTCTACATGTACATATACAAATTGGTTTCAAAATACTGTTGTGAAAAAAATGTGTGGCAAGTGGTCTGTGGGAAAAATCCAAAAACCAAGGTGATCCCTACATTGAAAAAGGTTGGGAACCACTGTCCTAGAATGAGAATTCCTGTTGGTATGTAATGCATGGGAAGGGAGTAATAATTTGATGTATGATTTATGATGATCTGAGCAGTTCTACTGCCTCGTCCGGGCACTTTTGTCTCTGGCCAGCGTTTACCCACTCCCACCAATGTGTACAATGCAGAAGCATGATTTATTTTATGTTACCATACCGGTAGCCTATAGGCTGAAGTAAAACGAAAGTGAGCTGGGTGTTCATTTGATTTTACTAATGTACTGTATAGACATACTGTACAGATTTATATTTTTGTTAATAATGTAATGTGTAGCCTACCCAAAACACTTCAGCGCAATGATTTATACATTTAAAATACATTGAGCACTATAAATGTATTTGCACACGACTCTCGCAATAGAAATCTCGCTAAGAAGACGCAACAAATATTTAAATTACTATATTGCGACCCTTTCATTAATATATTTTCTCTTAGTACTACGACAAAATGTATACTTTGCTAAGTGTGCAACGAAAATGCAAATTGCGGTATGTTTGCGCTGTGACAGGCCCATCTTAGTACACCTACCCCTATGTGTATACAGTGCATGTAGGCAAAACTAATAATATTTTGTTGTGTTTCCAATGCAACTCAACTGGGTTGCCCTATTCATAAAACATTTTAATAATGCCTGGTGTGTATTTACTAAATACAATTCAGAATTTATTGAATCTTTCTTAATTTTAATTTAGATAACAAATGCAGGCACTCCCAGGTAGTTTCACAGACTCTGATTAGGTAACATTTGCTAGTCCAAATGAATGCTAATCAGGGTCTGTGAAACCAGCCATATATTCCTATTACTTTTTTTTTTTTTAACACTTCTGTTTTTTTCTATTCACAACACATGCCATTGATGACATCATATAGTATCTTCCCCACAAACAAAGAAAAGACAAAAGGTGTTTTTTTGTTGTTGTCGTTTATCTAAATAGAAAAACACACTTGAACAAAACACATATTGTATGTGCAACAGTGCCTTACAGGAACTGTGATGTTAATTCTGGTTAAGGTTAATTCCAAAATGTTTAAAATGTTTAAAATCTAGGCCCACTCTTGGTCACAAATGGAAGTCTTAAGCTTGTTAAAAAAAGACCTGCTCAAATTATTATTTGTCATATTTAAAGAACCACCATTTGTATACAGTTTTACATCTAAGAGCTGTAATAATGAATGCACAAGAACTGTTGAGTGACACAGTAAACCCTTAGCACTGTAATGCATTTGCCTGTGAGTTATGCTTTTAGAGAAGACCTCCTTTTAGTGTATTGTCTTTTATGCCGTGTTATATACTGTTCTATGTTTAGCTAAAGGTTAAATAGACAGATTCATTGGGGAATAAAGGATTCTGACTTGTCAGATTCAGAGAGTCGTGAGATTGCAATGAGTAATAGACCTCAAAATCCCTGAAGGTTATGTTAGATAAGAACAACATGGCCCACGCTCATTTATGTAAACTGTTAAGTGTTGCATCCCAGTCACTGTGGAAACCCAAGGGAGGTGGGGGGTGGGGGCATGATATAGTTTTCACATGTGTTTAATTAACAAGTATTTTTTTTTTTTACTCTAAATCCATGACTGAGCTGAAGGACATTCAAGGACTGTGTGGAGATGCAAAATGATAAACACTGGCTACAGCTGGTAGAATATGTTACTGCAGCTTATGTTGAGTGTTTTCTGTCTGTTGATTTATAATGCAGTGCAACAATAAATATAATTTTTAAAAAGATGTGATTTTGGTTCCCTATCAAGTACGAAATGTACCCGTTACCTAATGGGTATTTAACCTAAAGACCATGATAACCTGAATAAGATATCAAAGCTGAATCAAAACCAGTGCCTGTGACACAGTTAGAACATAAAAATGTTTACAAACGAGAGAAGGCCATTCAGCCCATCTTGCTAGTTTGGTTGTTAGTAGCTTATTGAGTCCAGAATCTCATCAAGCAGCTTCTTGAAGGATCCCAGGGTGTCAGCTTCAACAACCTTACTGGGGAGTTGGTTCCAGACACTCAAAATTCTCTGTGTAAAAAAGTGCCTCCTATTTTATGTTCTGAATGCCCCTTTATCTAATCTCCATTTGTGACCCCTGGTTCTTGTTTTTTTTTTTTTTCAGGTCGAAAAAGTCCCCTGGGTCGACATTGTCAATACCTTTTGAATTTTGAATGCTTGAATCAGATCGCCGCGTAGGCTTCTTTGTTCAAGACCTGAATACATTTAATTCTTTAAGCCTGTCTGCATATGACATGCCTTTTAAACCCGGAATAACTGGTCGCTCTTCTTTGCACTCTTTCTAGAGCAGCAATATCCTTTTTGTAGCGAGGTGACCAGAACTGAACACAATATAATAGATGAGGTCTTACTAATGCATTGTAAAGTTTTAACATTACTTCCCTTGATTTAAATTCAACACTTTTCACTATATATCTGAGCATCGTGTTGACCTTTTTCATAGGTCCCCCACATTGTCTAGATGAAGACATTTCTGAGTCAACATAAACTCCTAGGTCTTTTTCATAGATTCCTTCTTCAATTTCAGTATCTCCCATATGATATTTATAATGCACTTTTTATTGCCTGTGTGCAGTACTTTACACTTTTCTCTATTAAATGTCATTTGCCAATGGTCTGCCCAGTTCTGAATGCTGTCTAGATCATTTTGAATGACCTTTGCTGCTGCAACAGTGTTTGCCACTCCTTTTTGTGTCGTCTGCAAATTTAACAACTTTGCTTTCTATACCAAAATCTAAGTCATTAATGTAGATTAGGAATAGCAGAGGACCTAATACTGATCCCTGTGGTACTCCACTGGTTACCTTGCTCCATTTTGAGGTTTCTCCTCTAATCAGTACTTTCCGTTTTTTACATATTAGCCACTCCCTAATCCATGTGCATGCATTTCCTTGAATCCCTACTGCGTTCAGTTTGAGAATGAATCTTTATGCATTATGATTTGCACATCCTTAATACTGTACATATGTACAGTGGCTCTCAAAAGTATTCACCCCCTTGGACTTTTCCACATTTTATTGTCTTACAACAGGGAATCAAAATGGATTTAATTAGGAGTTTTTGCCACTGATCAACACAAAAAAAGTCCATAATGTCAAAGTGAAAAATAAAATCTACAAATTGTTCTAAATTAATTACTGTAAATTAATTGTTGTCGCCTGGGAAGGATGTCATGAGGTTCCCACCACCAATGCCAGGGGAGGACGACTCGCTGTCCCAGCTACCGCTGCCAGTGAGACGTCTCGCTCCACCAGAGGGAGTAGCGCAGGAACTGCTGCTCCCTCCACCTCCACCAGAGGGAGTAGCGCAGGAGCTGCCACTCCCTCTACCCTCACTAGAGGGAGTAGCACAGGAACTGTTGCTCCCTCCATCACCACCAGAGTAAGTAATGCAGGAGCTGCTGCTCCCTCCATCACCGCCAGAGAGAATAGTGCAGGAGCTGCCACTTCCTCCACATCCACCAGAGGGAGCAGAGCTGAAGCTACTACTCCCTCCACCTCCAGTAGATATTCGGCAGTCCCCACCTGTGAAGGAAGACAACAAGCTAGTCAAAGTCCAGCCTCGGCTGGGGTCTTGCCTAGAATGGTGCAGGGGATGTGTAACCCCCAATGTGCACTAATGTACCTACCCAGTACTACAGGCACCTAATCGGTACCAAACCGACCCACACCATTGTGGTACCGTCCAGGTTCCTACCTGCTACTGACCGGTGTTGTTGACAGTCCAGTTGCTGTCTTTAGCAAGCTGAGGCAACAACTGTGTACATTTTTACTGTACATTGCTTACTGTTTGCATAATGTTGGGGTTTTATCCTTGACACATGCAATGCCAGCCTGCCTGTCTAGTACCAAGCAGGCCTTGTTGACAGCCCAGTTGCTGCCTTTATCAAACTGCTTTTCTGTGAGTTTTATGCTCATATTTGCATTAATAATTATTATTATTATTATTATTATTATTATTATTATTTATTTCTTAGCAGACGCCCTTATCCAGGGCGACTTACAATTGTTACAAGATATCACATTATACATTATTTCACATTATACAGATATCACATTATTTTACATACAATTACCCACTTATACAGTTGGGTTTTTACTGGAGCAATCTAGGTAAAGTACCTTGCTCAAGGGTACAACAGCAGTGTCCCCCACTGGGGATTGAACCCACAACCCTCCGGTCAAGAGTCCAGAGCCCTAACCACTACTCCACACTGCTGCCCTCCACATAATGCCTGATAGGTTATCCTTATGACACATGCAAGGCCAGCCTGCCTGTCTGATACCAACACCCTTGACAGTCCAGTTGCTGTTTTTAACAAGCTGAAGCAGCAACTGTACATTCTCGGTACATTGCTTGCTATTTGCATAATGACTGGGTTTTATCCCTGTGACATGCAAGGCCAGCCTGAGGCGCACTCAGAAATTGAGAAGATCTGAGCAGCAGTTTCTCCACAGGCACGTATGCCTGATGGGGACAAAGCCTGTGGCCAGACCGCCGCCCGGCACAGAGGCAAGAGCCTCAGGCCAAGCCACCAGGTGAGCAGCGGCCCTAGGGTTTTGGTGCCACAGGCCCAAGGCCCCTTCTCAGGGAGCCATCTGGAGTATTGGCGTCAGACATCTGGGTGCTTACTACCGTTCAGACTGACTACTCACTGCAGTTAAAGCACAGTCCCCCTCCCTTTCAGGGCGTGACTGCAGCATCTGTCACGGACCCACAGGATACCGCTGTTGTGTCTCAGAAGGTAGCAGCTCTGCTGCAAAAACGGGCTATTCATATGGTACACTGTCTTCAGTTGGAGGACGGATTCTACTCTATTCCCAGGCGAGATGGTGGCCTCTGACCAATCCTCGACCTCAGGCAGGTCAACCTGTTCTGAGCCAAAGGAGGTTCAAAATGTTGATGATGCAATAGCTGTTGCAGTCATTCAGGCCAGGTGACTGGTTTAGCACGGTGGACCTCAAAGATGCCTATTTCCGTATCCCCATAAAAACCGGCACTCTTAAATACCGGTCTTAAAGGTCTTGCAATCTGGCCTCTCTCTAGCTCCCCATGCCTATTCTAAGCGCAGTGAAGCTATACTGGCCCCATTGAGAGTATCAGAGTACTCTGTTATTTGGACGACTGGCTCATTGTCCCCAGTTTCCAGCTCAGGCAGACGCTCACACGTTACTGGTTGTTGGCCACCCTCAACGGTTGGGTCGTATGGTAAAAGCCAGCTCATGCCTCAGTCAGCCTCCTATCTAGGAGTGTGCTTGGACTTCGGGTCATGTTGTCCACTCTGTCGGACGGCAGAGTGCAGAGAATAGCCTCCTGCTTACAGCATTCAGCTCAACAGAGCGCTCATGGTGGAGAAAATCAGGCAACGGGCCAAGGTGCTCTTAGTAGCCCCTTATTGGCCCAGGAGTGGTCTAAACCGTGATGCAGATCCTAAGCGGCATGTCATGGAGACTGCCCAAGCGTTGTGACCTGCACAGTCAGGTACGGGGAATCTTATGGTATTCCGACCCATCGAGCCTGTAGCTCTGGGTCTGGCCCGTGAACGGCAGCATTGAGCCGTCTGAGTCTGTCGAATAGGGCTACTGACACCTTGCAAAATGCCACAGCAGCATCCACACATTCCCAGTATGGGTACAAGTGGAGCGTCTTATAGACGTGGTGTCTGCCTCGTGGGTTCGACCCCAGGTAGGTCCCATGGCACTAATACTGCAGTTTTGCAGTATCTATTGATGAGAGGAATTCCCTCTACATTAAAAGGCACTGCATATCAACAGGACACTCAGTACTGCATCTCCAGCCCCGCCCCACCCCTTGTTTGCTGTATTTTTCACATACCTCTTCATAGTCGTGCATACTGATAAATCATCTCCTTATCACTCGTTTTATCACCAAACTCCTCAATAATGCGATCCAAGTCATTATTTTATTACTATAACATCTCAAAAAGCTGTGCAAATGTCCATGATATTCTTTGAGCGCTGGAAAATTGTAATGTCGGACCTGGTTGGACATAGGACTGCAAAGGGTTAAAGGTCTATCTGGCAGCCATTCGGCTTGCCATGTAAACTTCACTCATCTCCCAAGGAGCTCAGCTTCCTGGGTGGGTGGAAACTTTTAAAAATGGTTTGCCCACTTCGGCTACCTATGAAGGACTTTGTTCCTCGCTGGAGGTTAAACGTGGTTCTCAATGCACACTTGAAGTCTCCATTTGAGCCCACGCATTCAGCTGAGCTGAAATGTTATCGAGCAAGCTTGCTATCACCTTCGTTAAGTGGGTGAGCGAGATGCAAGGTTTCTTCGTAGTGAGAACCTGCTTCATTTTTACAGAGGCCAGGACAAGGGTTACTCTCCGTACCAATCCTGCCTTTTGCCGAACGCTATCTCGGCATTCCATGTCCTCCAGTCTGTGGAATTGGAGGCTTCTTTCCACCTCCTTCCAGTCTGAGAGGGAGCTACAGCTCCATACGCTCTGCCCAGTGCGGGCCCTGGCATGCTATTTTGACAGGACAAAAAGTTTGAGGCAGTCCACATGTGTTGTCTGCTCTGGGACTAAGTCCCAAGGTCAAGCCCTGTCTAGGCAGAGGCTTTCCGAATGGATAGCAGACACATGCAGGACTGCCTATGAGCTGGCCAACTTCCCCCCTCCAGAAAGCTCACTGCCCATTCCTTCAGAGGCATGGTAAGTTTGTGGGCTTTATTCCAGGGTGCATCTGTCAATGACATTTTCATTGCAGTGGTGTGGGCTACTGCCCATACGTTTACTAGGTTCTACGGACAAAATAGACATAGAGGTTCCTAATAGTAACGCGTAAGGTGGCCTTTGTCTTAGCCTTGTAGCATTCCAGTTGGTCTGCAATAATTGCAGCAGTCTTGAAGGAAAAATGATGATGATGTCTGTGTCTGCAGCCCTTTTGTGGCTTTTGGGGTGGGTACGACTGCGTCACAGGCTCTGACGTGCAGCTTTGATATCTTATTCAGGTTATCACGGTCTTTAGGTTAAATACCCATTAGGTAATGGTTACATTTCTATTTTAGGGAACAAGGGTTATGATAATATGATAAAACGTTCTCAGCAATGCCCTATCTGCTTCTTCATGTGTTAGTCTCTATAAATTATAAAATATTGGGATTGATGAATACAATAACTGCAGAACAATTGGAAGGGGGGCATTTGTTGAAAGACAAATTCACTCAGACTCCTTGCTTCTTCATTTTACCCTAAAAAGTGGGTTTCTGCAATTGGTGACAGCCAAGACAGGTACCACATGAAGCCGCTCTTTCAGCTAAGGTAGCCATGTGTTTTTCTAACAGTTCCATAATATACATTTTCTCATTATCATTTTATTTTACTAACCTGATCTCCTATTACACAGAGATAGTATACCCTCTTGTGGTACTGAAGTGTAACTGCATTCATTAGGAGTTATGTAATTTAATTTTCTGGTTTTGCATTGTCCTACTTTATAAATGATATGCGTACAGCTTTGGGAATACTTGTATGAATGCATTGCAGGTTAGTTATAATTTCCAGTTTCTAACCCCTATGTCACATGGTTATTACTTTTTGAGTGAAGCCCCCTCCTGTCTAGGCAAATTGAAATGGTTTATGTGCATCTGTAGGACACCTGCTTTGTGTATTGCTGCTTGTCACCAGGCCCTCTTAGGCTAAAGATGAGGCTAAGAGTGAGTTATGGAATATGTTTTGTATACCATACAATGCTAAATGGTACAGCAGGGCAGTCTCTCCTAAACGATTTGCTGTATGCATGGTTATTTGTCTCTAGATAAATAGACCTGTGGTTGGGTGGGAAATTAGACATCTCTGCTGCTGCATGTACCCTTTCCCAAACACACAACCTAGGTTACACATAACACAGCTAGGTCCGATCAGTGGCAGATTTGAATACTTAAAACATGCTACTGTTGTGTCTTTACAGATTCTGGCCTTTGTTGGTGAGACAAGGGTAAAAGCTCTATAACTACACCTGCAGTGGAGCCTGGCTCTTTGGCAAAGTGGTTAAGATGCTGTCCTTGGGTGCATTCCCAGTTTGAACTAGCCTGCGCCCAGTTACAAGAGATCAGACATCCAGGAGTGCATGGGAATCTCTTTCGTGTATTGTTTTTGCTGTATACTCTTTTCACAGCTAGAGGCCTGGTTTAAGTGAAGAGTTTGGTGATCTCAGATGTGTGCTTGTGCACAATAGTATCCCAAAAACATAATTTGGCACAGGAAACATTTTAAGGCAAAAAGGAAGATAATGGACTATATACCCTGTAAGAGAAGGCTGGTCCCACCTACACTCACTATGCATTGTAGGAAGCTCACATTAGCACTGCTTCAGCCTTTCTGTCCTGTTCAGTGTTTAGGCCTTGATTGTGCTTGACTGGTGAGCTCTAGTACTGTCGTTTTTTGCCATTGGGCGGCTCCTGTCTTGTGCTGGAGGATAATTGCATTTCTACATTCTGTACCAGTCTTGTCCAACAGAGAGTCATAAAGGAACATAGTTAAGACTACCAGCATATTGGAAGCAATTAGGAGGATGATGCAAATATATTGGTGAATCATTCTGAGCTGAATTTAAATACTGGTCCAAGAGATACATTATCAGTATATCTTCTCTTTTATTTCAAAATATAGTTATTGATCAAATCTTCTCTTTTATCCAGTAATTGTGACTTCTGCTGTAGGATTCAAAATGTTATGATGTTGAACACACAATTCCTGAAGCAGTACCAGCATTGGATATTTATTTAAAAACACAATTTTTAAATGTTAAATATTAAACAAGACAGCACACAAAGTCCAGTAAATTAGTGTTATGTCACTGGGTACACTTGGCTCCCCTCAGCAATGTAATGTGTGTTATTGAAAATACTTTTTCAGACTTAAAATTAGTCAAAGGAAATTACTCCTAATCCAGTGTTGAGCTTGAGGTTTTGATTGTGTCTATTTTTATGTTTGTTTATTTATTTATTTATTTATTTATTTTTTTCCCTTTTCTTTACATGCTTCAAATGTTTTTGGTGTGTGATGCTGTGCAGTGGGATTCTGTTGTTTCCATGATTAAGTACTTTGCCTTTAAAAGAACAGTACTTCACAGAATTCTTAATTGCATTGTTTAACTTCCTGCGCTACTGTTTGAAAGAACAGTACAATAATTATTTACAGCATCTTGTGTAAACTTTATTTAGTGTTGTGGACTTTTTGTTATATTTTACAAAGGTTGCAAAACATTGCAATGTACTGTAGATGCAGGTATCTACAGCTGTGCCCAAAAGTTTTGCATTATCCTGTCGAATTAACTAATTCCCTTTCAAGTATGAAATGTAACCATTACCGTATGGGTATTTACCTCTTCCCCCTCCCCCTCCACGTTAAAGGTCTTCCTGGCAGCTATTTCGGCTTGCCATGTCAAAAGTGACTCTGCCTCCCCAGGAGCTCATTTCCTGGCGGGAACATTTCTGAAAGGGGCCTGGCGGCTTAGGCAGCCTATGAAAGACATTTCAGTTCCTCACTGGAGGTTAAATGTGGTGCTTAATGCACTCATGAAGCCTCCGTTTGAGCTCATGCATTTAGCTGAGCTGAAATATTTATCACTCAAAGAGGCTTTCTTGCTTGCTATCAGCTCCGCAAAGCTTGTGAGTGAGATGCAGGCATTCTCCATTGCAAAAGCCTGCTTGATTTTTAAGAGGCCTGGACTAAGGTTACGCTCCGTACCAATCCTGCTTTTTTTGCCGAAAAATATCTCGACATTCCATGTCAACCAGTCTGTGGAATTGGAGGATTTCCATCCACCTCCTTTCCAGTCTGACAGAGAGCGGCAGCTCCATACGCTCTGCCCTTTTTTGTCTGCTAAATCCCATGGTCAAGCCCTGTCCAAGCAGTGGCTGTCCAAATGGATAGCAAACACAGTCAGGACTGCCTACGAGCTGGCCAACTAGCCACCTCCAGAAAAGCTCACTGCCCATTTAACCAGGGGCACTGGAACCTCCATGGGGCTTTATTCCAGGGTGCATCTGTCAAGGACATTTGCAATGCAGCGGTGTGGGCTACCCCCCATACCTTTTACTAGGTTCTACAGACTGAATGTTGTGGATCCTCAAAACCCTGGCTTTGGAACTAGTGTTAAGGGTGGCTTCCCAGTCGACAATTACAACACAGGCATAGAGGTGAGTTTCTCCCTCAATTGTTTAGCCCTAGCTACTTGTTACTGGGGTTCCATATGGTAATGCACAAGGCAGGCTTTCGACATAGCCTTGTAGCATTCAGTCGTTCTGCAATCTTTCCCTTGCAAGACTGCAGAACAATAAAGGGTGCCAATACTTTTGTCTGCGACTGTACATTGAGGCAAAGGCAATATTAAAATCAATAGTCTATTTGCGATTCTGTGGCTAGCATTCATAGAGTTATTGTTATCTTTCTGTAGAAATGCAATAAAATGTAAATGAATATATGTATGAGACTGTCTGTACCATTTATTTTGACTGCTTACTTTTCCTTGAGACTTGTGTAAACCGTGATTTCACGACGCCCACCTATCTTATCTTGTCATGGATTTTGACAACACCTTTCTCACTGCTCAGTTTTTCCTTTGCTATAGGAGGAAGGGAAGTCCATCAATATGTTTTGTCAGCTGATAGGAGACTTTGCCAACTGCTTCTCTGTCCCTTTCTCTGCCTGTGTCTCTATATCTCTTTGCCTCTCAATTAAAATACAGTACATTAATTTTCAATAAATATTGTTAACATGTCTGCCAAAATATGTGTGTGTCTATATATGTATATATATATATAAATTAGCATGGTAATGGTTGTTGCATGATACTTTTATATGAATATAGTAGAAAACCACATTTTTTTGTAGTCACAATACCAAAGGCAAAAAACACCCATAAAGTTACAAAAATTAAAATAAACAACTCAGTAATTGAATTCAAGTTTTGTATATAGTATATATCTGCTAATGTTATTGCAAAGTAGAGCAAGGACTCGATCAACAGACCTAGTTACTGGCCTGGCATTAATCAGTCTATGTTTAGTCAGACCATTCACAGCCCATGTGATTGTTACTCCTGGCATCCCAAACATTGGATTGCAGGGACATGCTGCTGTCCTGCAAAGTGCAGTGTGCCCTTTACTGCTGTTACTGAAAATGTAACTTCTAGAAAGACAAAACTGGACCAGGGGCACCAAAACCATGAGTGAGTAAAACACTTTCTGCAGCTGTAACCACCAGTTTTTTTTGTTTTGTTCTGTTTGCCTTTGAAATCTGCAGTATGGTCATGTTCCTGGTGTCTCTCTGCTGTAGTAGCTGTATGCTAGAAAGGATGTTGTTTTTTGCAGTACAAGGTTATGCAGTACAAATTACTTGATTTGATTGTTGGTGTATAATTAAAACACATTAATTTTAATATTAAAGGCTATTGTTCACCTTAAATATAAATAACTATATTTTCCAAACATAAAAAGAAGTCATAAAAACAGCAAATCAACTAGCTTAAATATACAGTATTGCTATCATAGCAGTAGGTTAGTTTTAAATCTGGTATTTTAAAGTATAAAATATTAATGCCTTTTTAATTCGATTTTTCTTAGTTTTCTATAGCAATTTTACATGTTCAAAGACATTGTAAAATGATAGGTGTAAAAATTGTGTCCAGTTTATATTCAGTGTAATAGACAAGTAAGAGCCTTGATATTCTATTTGCCAAATAAAATGTGGGTCAGAAATATGTTTTTTAAATAAAAATCTGTGTGTTGTGTTGATATTTTAGCTTTTGATAGTAGTGACACAATGGTGAAGGAGAAAAGAAGAGCAAGGGCAACATGTTCACAACCTTCACTAGATGGTTTCTATAAATAAGTTCCAAATATAGCCAGCAACAGTGTCCCACATGTATACAGACATGCAGGCCCTGCTGATTTGTAAAGTCTTCAGCCAGACTTTATCTCGCTGCTCATGGTCTATTTGATTTCACTGCCTCAGTAGGTCTTTAGCTCGCTGTGAGCTATGTTAAGGGCTTTTGTTTGGTAAAACAGGGTAACGTCCTGAAACGTGCTACAGTCGTGGCTATTTTATTATTAGTTGTTGAAAGCCATGTAACTTTGGAGTCTAGTGCCTGAATCTACTGAGAAATAATGTGTTACCTTACTAACCAACCTTAGCAACTGTGAACTGGAACATCCAGCACAGAAAAACAATTCAAGGATACAAGTAACTGGCATCCTATAGCACTCTGGTGACCAATTAGCAGTTATTTTTTTTAACTAGGCGGTTGATTTTATTCTGTGTGATAAATAGTGTAGGGCAGCAGTGTGGAGTAGTGGTTAGGGCTCTGGACTCTTGACCGGAGGGTCGTGGGTTCAATCCCAGGTGGGGGACACTGCTGCTGTACCCTTGAGCAAGGTACTTTACCTAGATTTCTCCAGTAAAAACCAACTGTATAAATGGGTAATTGTATGTCAAAAAATAATGTGATATCTTGTAACAATTGTAAGTCGCCCTGGATAAGGGCGTCTGCTAAGAAAAAATAATAATAATAATTATTATTATTATTATTGATGTTGTTTTTGTTACTGGTGCTTCTGGTTTGGAAGGGAAGTGGTGGTCATTTTCCATGCTAAAGATATCACCCCAGTCTTGCAAAGAAAAGCCAGACATACAGTAACATAGTAAGGGACTCAACCCCCTACTGAGAAGCAGTATAGTATGAAGACGATTTGTAATGCGTAGTTGGTGTACATGCCAAGTAGGTGAATTCTTGGAACCTGGAGTACCCGGTACTTCGAATGAATTACTGCAGTGCAAGTGAGGCTGCACAAGCCACTCAGAAAATACTGTCCACTGTAATACTTCAATCTCAAAGTCTGATGTAATCATTAACATGTAGGTATTCTATTTGTAACTTTATAAAATCCACTTTTAATTCTGTAATTCAGATTGTTTTCAAGTCTCTTATCTAAACTAAAGCTGAAGCTGAGTAACTACTTTTGCCACTAGGAGGCTCACTTAGCCCTTTGTTGAAAGAACATAGTGTTTATTTTCCAAATGCTCCAATTTGTTTTTAAAATGCCCCTTCATGCAAGTTAAATATCAAATTTTTAGGACAAGGCAATATGAAAAGAATTAACATGAAATGGCTGTAATTCCAGAAAGTGCCATAAAAAAGTATATATTTTTTTACTTTACTAAATGAAATAAGTCATACCATACTGGTACGGCACAGTTGAAAATAGGGCCCAGTCATACCTTTTCCATTGCCATTTACCACACACAGTGGAGATGGAATTGTACTGTATGAAGTACATTGATATTTTATTTGCTCAGTAACTGTACTGTACGTTTGTCAGCAAATCATTGGATCTAAGCATATAATCACAATAACAGCATTTGCACAGGTTGTGAAAACTAGTGAAGAGTGTCTGTACTTCAGTATATTTACACACGGTGTGTTTGCTCAGCTTGTTTGCTTCCTCCATTTTGCATATTAAACCTTTCAGAAAGAGATGCAAAACTTTTTTGTTCTATTGTCAAGCCACCTCCCCCTCCCTCCCTCAGGTTTAGATAAAGCCCAGCTGTTTGTGTTGCAGGTTTCCTTTTTTTTTTTTTTTTTTTTTTTAATGAGAGTACCTCCTAAAAGAAATTTATGTTACCTAGTAAACATATTAATTGTATGAGGCACCGTTTTACTACGGATTGGTGATTTGTTTTACAGGCATTTTGCCAACTTTTTTGTAGAAACAAAATAACATTTTTGGTTTATTATTATTATTTTTATTATTATTATTATTATTATTATTATTATTATTATTATTATTTATTTATTTCTTAGCAGACACCCTTATCCAGGGCGACTTACAATTGTTACAAGATATCACATCATTTCACATTATACATTATTTCACATTATTTTTTACATACAATTACCCATTTATACAGTTGGGTTTTTACTGGAGCAATCTAGGTAAAGTAGACGAGGGTACAGCAGCAGTGTCCCTCACCTGGGATTGAACCCACGACCCTCCAGTCAAGAGTCCAGAGCCCTAACCCCTATACCTTTTCACCAGCAGTGAAGCTGTTACCAAAAATGCATCTGACTTGGTTTTACCTCGTAGGAAAATGTTGAGAATCTCAATTATTGCCAATGCACAATTGAATGCATTTTTACACTGGATCTGTCTTGAATTTGCTCCTATGTAGTGTTTCAGCTTGTAAACTCTCCAACACCTTTTTACAAGAGCAGGTTGTTAGAAAACTATAGTCCAGTAAATCCATTTAAAATGTTCTCAAATAAATGTATGCCATGTGATGCTGCTGTTGTATTGAGTTTCCAATTGAAATGTACTGCAAAATCCAGTTTCTGCTGCAGTTTACTATTTATTTGATTTTGTGAGCAAAGGAGTAAAGTGAATTGTAATATTTATATCCACCCTTGTACCAGATATCCTACTATATGCAGTCTGGTCCTGAGTAAATTCATAGATTGAATGGGCGACACCCTGAAATGTAGTGTACACCACACAATATGTTGCCTTTACAGAAACTTTTTTTTGTCATTAAAAAAAAAAATCTTGTTTTTCTTATTTTCTTCCAGACGTGTGCAATAGTACTGATCTTCCAGAAGTTGAAATTATTAGTCTACTGGAAGAGCAGCTGCCCCACTACAAGCTAAGAGCTGATACAATTTATGGTTATGACCACGACGACTGGCTCCACACCCCGCTCATTTCTCCTGATGCCAATATTGACCTAACCACTGAACAAATAGAGGAGACGCTGAAGTATTTCCGTAAGTCCTTGTTTCTCTACTAAGTGCATGTGCTATATATATATATATATATATATATATATATATATATATATATATATATATATATATATATATATATATATATATATATATATATATATATATAGATAGATAGATAGACATATATATGTGTGTGTGTGTGTGTGTGTGTATATATATATATATATATATATATATATATATATATATATATATATATATGAGAAAGAAAAGGTTTAAAAGATTAAAAAATCTTTTATTTTCAGGACGTTTCGGGCAAAAGCCCTTCAGCTGTTTAAAAAGAAAAGTAAACACAGTGCAGTAAACTTGTTGTTATTCAGTATTTGTAATTATACAATTATACACTTCAACAGTAATGATCACACTGCTGAAGACATCACAGTCTGTGTGATTGATTAATCAGTGCTATGGAACAAATGTTGCTCGGAAACAAAAGGAACGAGAGTTTATCTTCAAACTGGGAACTTTGAAACCTCTGGGAATGAACATTCTATTCTAATAATCATGACACCAGCCACAGAATTTTTGTATAATTACAATTCTTGAATAACAAGTTTACTGCACTGTGTTTACCTTTCTTTTTAAACAGCTGAAGGGCTTTTGCCCGAAATGTCCTGAAAATAAAATATTTTTAAATCTTTTAAACCTTTTGTGTACATTTTTTAAAAACATATGCCTTCAATTTTGTAAACTGCAGCTACATTATATATATGTATATCTACTTACTTAAATCACGGTAAATTTACGTATTTTTCACGGGTATGTTGCGGAATAAAATTAGGATTTCGCTGACATTTTTCAGACCTGTTTAAACATTAATAAACCTAAGTAGACAGTATTTCAGAACACTATAAAGCCTAAAAATAGTGGTACTTGCTTCCTTGCTAAAACAGAGTGCTGTCATTTGTTAAAGGCAAGCATGCAGCATCCCCCTGCAGTTGACTTGCCCATACATTGAGACTGCACATTCTGCACCCACTGAATTGGTTGGAAGTTAAGGCAAAGCTTTGCCAAGTTATACAGATGTGGAAATCGATTAGAAACAGCCCCAATACTCGTTTACCCAAGGGCATCTGGCATACTTTAATAAAGGCAATATATGCAGCACGTTCGTGGTCATGTTGTTTGTCCCATCTTATTAGTACCAAGTCAAAACAAAGAAAACGTGGCTATTCGGGTCTAAAATTCCAACTGCGAAAAAGTAAGCAGCAGGTTGAAGCGAGGTGGCTGTGCTGGATCGTTTTAGTACTGATTTTAACTCGCCAACAGGGATACTTTTGGTCTGGGCTTACTTTCCAGTTTGGTTTCTGAAAGCTGTTTATTTTACGTTTTGTTCAGCAGCCTCTGTAGTAGCCTTTTGTTTAATGTGTGATTCTGAAGCTGAATAGTGATTGATCGTATTTTCTCCAATGACACATTAAGATATGCAAAACAATTACCTCCATCTGCATGTACAGTTTCTTTGGGAAATGTCTTGACACGATCAATCACCTAAATAGACTTTGCTTTTTTTGCTTTGTCGTCCATTTCTACTATTTTACCTCCAATGCTGAAAACTAGATTTTAGCAACCTAAATCAAAACAATACAGCACTGACTTTGTCCCACCCCCGACTGCACAGTACAGGTCACAGAAAAGCAGTACAGACGCACTGATAGGCTGATTAAAACCTTGTTGTCATTTTAATAGTAAAAAGTTAACCACTTTGGAGAATTTTTTTTGTAAATGTTATTTGTGGACTTTTTTGTTTGTTTGTTTTTTGCTTAAGTGCAATGCACACAGGATGGCGAAGGAATAAAAAAAGGGCTGTCTACAGAAGGAAGATACGTAGTTTGCGTTGCTTGCGTTGTGCAGTAGTTCATTAAAACAAGGTTTCTTTTTTTTCCTCTTACGGTATGCATTGGCCCCTAAAAGAGGCGAATTTCGTGGTGACCCCTCAATTTCACAATTTCCATGCTGGATGTGGAAGCAGCTATCTTGTTTGTTTATGTCCGTGTTAGGTCTGTGTTGCAGGGTCTATGTGTATTGCTCAGATCCACCCCTTTTTTCCGGCTCCTATCGGTCTCACTTAGCCATTGAAAGGTTTTCTCTGCTTTTTCCGGAGAAAAAACGACTAGAGACCTGTGCTTGACGTCTTTTTGATGAGGGAAAACTGTAATGGGGGACCTGGTCTGACATAGGACAGCAAATGGTTAAGAACATCAAGTGGCCCCCTCACTTGCCTTCTAATACAGCAACTCGAATGGCGAGAAGCCAGTCGATGCTTGGGGCACCTCCCGATAGGCAAACAAGATATAGGGTAGCCATTGATCCCAGGCTTGGAAACAAACTTTCGCAGCATGTTCTTAAGGGTCTGGTTGAACCTTTCCACCAACCTGTCATTCTGGGGGTGGTATGGTGTGGATTTAATCCCTTTAATACCCAATAACTGGTACACCTGCGCTAGAGGTAAAATTTGTACCTTGGTCAGTAAGAATCTCAACAGGAATGCCTATTCTTGAAAATAACTGAAACAAGGCCCCTGCAATATGTCTGGCCTGTATATATCTTAATGTGAATGCCTCTGGGTACCTTGTTGCGTAGTCGCAGACCACCAAAATAAAACGATTGCGATTTCTACTTTGCTCCAAAGGACCCACTTTATCGCTATACGCGTAAAAGCAATGTCTGTAATCGGCAGAGATATGAGAGGGGCTTCCCTGGAGCTATAAGTTGACATACTGGGCATGTCTTACAATATTGTATTACATCTTGGTACATTTTAGGCCAATAAAACATTTGGGCTATTCTAGCTAATGTTTTATTCTGTCCTAAATGCCCTGCCCATGGTAATGAATGTCCTAGTTCCAATACTCGTGCCCTCAAAGCAGACGGTAACACTAGCTGTTCCCCTTATGAGCTCACTCTGTACAGCACTTCCCTCTTGATCACATACTGCTCATCCGAACCACCTCCAATATCAACCTTTTTAAACAGCCCCTCTAAACTACTGTCCTCTTTCTGACACTCCCCCATATTAGGTGGAAAGTCACCCTCTTCCAATGCTGGTGGTTCTATTGCTTCTTCGACTCTCGGGATTTCCCGAAACTTGTCCCTCCACTTTTGACTTTTTGTCTTGGCTACCTTCTCTACCCCCTTCTCCTCCAAGTCCTCTCCTGCAAACGGCAACTCCCTCAACCACTCCACTTCTGGCTCTGGCCTCTTAGCAGCCTGTGCCCTAGTGATGACTACATTACATGCTCTGGTATTTTGTAGCAAGTCTGTTAAGACTGGAATATCTTGACCCAACACCACTGGGTATGGCAACTTATCCACCAACCCTACAGTGACCAGATAAGATTGACCCTCTACGTCTAGATATATATCTGCAGTAGGGTATAATTGCTCATCCCCATGCACACACCTTATCTTAATCTTTTCCTCTGGGTTCCATAACCCCCTGGACACACACCCATCCTGCACCAAGGTCTGACCACTACCCGTATCAATTAAAGCTTCCAGTTTTCTCCATTAAACCCTACTGTAATCACAGAGTCTATATGACCTCCACGAACACACTGCCGATTGGGCCTCGGAACATAGCATAAGTTAATTACCCACTTTCGAAGGACACCCTGACTTTATATGCCCTTCCTGCCCACAACTATAACAAATTACCTCCCTTTCTCTTGTTTTACTGGGGTACTCTGTACAATTGGTACCCCAGTACAGAGTACCCCAGTATTGGTACTCTGTACCACTATTTTGCTGACCAACACCACCTTTCCAACCCCCAGACATACCATGGGCTGATGTACCAGACTCTTTGGCAAACCGGTAACCCTTGGGGCCTCGTCTGGCAGCGATGAATGCGTCAGCCAGTTGGGCAGCTTCTTGGGCCATGCTTGGGTCATGCTCCCGTATCCATACTCAAACCTCTGTGTTGACCATCTGCAAGAATTGTTCCATAATCAGCAGCTCGGTTATGCTCTCTTTACTTCCATCTTTTGGTCTGACCCATTTCTCAAACAGGTCCTTTAAGCATGCATAAAATTCTTTAGGTGTTTCATTGGACTAGCCCAAGACTCAAATATATTAAAAATAAAAATATACTTTGGTCCCCTTCTTTCAGGTAATACATTGCACAATATTGAATTCATATATGCAATGATATAAAAAAATCAGAGCGCTAACATACATACATAATGCAGAACAATACAAAACCTAATCTAACACTCCCCCAAGTACTTGTATTGAGCATGCTTCCGAATATATTAGCGTCCCTGTGAACGTGTGCTCCCCAAGATGGCGGCGCCCTGCAACCCATACACCGACAAAAAGCCGACTCCGACTAAAAACTAAAACGGTAATCATAAAACCATACAGCGTTTCTGAAGCCCTATTATAGGAAAACATTGTCAAAAGTTTGAAATAATAATAAAAAAAAAATGTGTTTATAGCAGCCTGTGTTATTGCCATGAGTATGTGCACCTATTCCTGGCCATAACCAACCACAGCCACCGCTAAACTTCAAAACCCCGTGTTGAAAACACCCCCGTTTCAAGTCAGTCTAAAATATTTTAATTTTTAACCCATAATGGTTACAATTATGTATTCATGCAAGATTGTTTTAATAATTAGTTATCTGCGATACACAAAATATATTCAACAGTAAACAATTATCAGAGATAAAGTAAACTCCTTTAGTCAGGGTTAAGATATATGTGATGGAGCACAAGTTATGCTCAGCATTCTGGCCATCACACACCCTAAGCCAGAGGTGCACAACCTTTTTGCTGGCAGGGCCACATTGACAATCCGAATGACTTCTGAGGGCCACTAATAATTTTTTTTTTTTTAACCATACATGACCAGATACTAATGTTTTTTGTGTAAATGAAGACCCAAATGCCAAAGTTTAACAGCCTAGTTTCTGTTAAGACTTCTACCAAACAATAACAAGCTAATAATGGTTACGTTATATAAAATGCAGGGAATTATGACCGGTGTTTACAGGTGTTCGACAGCATAATTTGCTTGAAATCACTTTTACAGTCTTTATCAGTCCTGGGGACTCACTAACAGTCCAGGTTTTTGATCCAACCAGCATCTCGTCATTGACTTTAAATTATTTGCTGCTTTACAAGTTAAAACAATCATGTTCTGGGACCTAAATGAACTGTGGGAATTGTTTATTGTGCACAAGCAACCTACAATTATTATTTTTCCCTTAATATTTTTTTAATTGGAAAAAGCAAAAACTTGGGCTGTTAGTTAAACTTATGAAAAAAAAGGTAAAAAAAACAAAACATTTTCATGTGTGTTGGCGGGCCACGTGAAACGTCTTAGCGGGCCGTATGTTGTGCACCTATGCCCTAAGCTAATGTTTATAGGCCTTTTTCCATCCAACTTTTAAGCTCGGTAAAACTTATGCAAATAAGAAAATATATGCGCCAAACGCTATGGAAAACGGTTTAAGTTGACTTTTAAGAAGTTTTTACTCGCATGACAAGCTCGCTCGCTAGAGGTGGTTTTATTTTTTACTCGCAACGACATTTTATTCGACACTTGCATGGAAAACCATAACAAGCGTATTTCTGGTCCCAGCGCCCTTCTTCACCATTCCAGTGACGTCACATTGTTTAATGCGCATGCTCTGATGATAAAAACAAGTTGGGAGACGTGGAGCAAATAAGAAACACAATTATTTTTACAATTACTGAGCGAATATGATGATATCTCTCCACTTGATTTGTTTACGTTTTTGAGTTAAAAGTTTCTACCCACTAATTAAAAAAAATAATAATAATCCCCCCCCCCCCCAAAAAAAAAGTCTATTAAAAAATGCAATTTTGTTTAATAAAATCCTGGCAAAAAAAAAGTAAGAACATAAGAGCAAGAAACATTTTAGCGCTAATCTATCTATCTATCTATCTATCTATCTATCTATCTATCTATTGGTGCTGTCTGTCGCTGTACATGCTGGGAGAGAAAGCTATGTGTGTGGGGAGTGAGTGGATTTCTGAGTAAGGAAGGGGTTTTTGTCCCCAGTCTTTTTTCTTTCTTTCTATGGTTGGTTTGTTTGACTGTTACAGCTGATCAAAACATTTTTGGTTAAATAGGGATGGCCTTATGTCCACGGGAGGGGGAGTCCCGAGGGGGCACGGCTCTGGTTTTGACAATATTACACGCAGACACAGCATTAAAATCATAGTTGATGCTATTGTCAGTGTTGAGAAATGTGTAATTAAGCTTGGAAAAGTAGTAGGGTGTAAAAATATAAAATTGGCTTCTCGAATGAATAAGGCAGTGGTTGTGTTTCTGAACAGTGAAGATTTAGTTCAGACAGCTGTTCAGGAGGGTTTAGTAATTAATGATGTTTTGGGCTCTGTTTTGCCTCTCGCTGTTCCGGCGAAAAAAGTTACTATTTCAAATGTCCCGTCGTTTATAAAGAATGAGGTACTAATCAGAGAGCTGAGCCGCCATGGTCAAATAATGTCGGAGATTACTATGATTCTACTGGGCTGTAAAGCACAAGAATTTAAACATGTAGTCTCATTTAGGAGACAGCTGTATGTGTTACTAAATGACATCAATATTGAATTAAATATCACTTTCCGGTTTCAGGTAGAGGGCAGTGACTATGTAGTCTTTGCCACCCCTGAGTTAATGCAATGTTTTTCTTGTAATCGGGTAGGGCATTTAGCAAAACATTGTAAACGATCTGGGGAAAAGCATGCAGAGGATAATGCTGAAGAGAATGAACATGAAGCTGATGAAAGTACCACTGAGCTGGGAAGCCAGAAAGCCGGATCTTCGAATGCTAACATGACAGTGGTGATTAATAAGGCAAAGGGTGAGAGAGGGAGTGTTGGCTCTGAACAGGTAGACACAGGAAATGCTGGGGAGAGGGGTGAGGAAGATGTTGACACTCGGGTCAGTGAGCAGGGGGAGACAGTGACTGTGGTTTCGGGAGAGGAGGTTACTGAAGTAGAGGTAGAATTGATAGACAATGCAGGGTTTAAAATACCTAAGAGAAAGAGATTAAGAAAAACAACACAAATTGATAGTTCAGTGAAACGCAGTATGATCTCAGATAAAAGCACCAATTGTTATGCGAGAGCAGAGGGAGTTGTGTCAGAAGTGGAAGACTCCAGTTCTAGTAAATGTGCAGCACTTCAGAGTGAGGTGAGCACAGTTGAGAGTGAAAATAGTGACGGTTATGTGGCGGGCACTAGTGACACAAACTCCTCGTATGGCTGTGAGTTCTCTGTTAGCCAGCAGGTTAGAGGAGGGTATAGCGCTCAGAGCATATGGGAATTTCTAGAAATTATAAAAGGAAAAAGAGGGATTAGTGTGGTAGAACACTTTCCTGATTTGGTACTGTTTTTAAGTTCTGCTTAGCAGGTGATGCGGGATGCTATAACACTGGGGCTTGAAAAGAAAGAAAAAGGTTAAAGAATCTTATTAGTAAAGTTAGAGGTTCATTTAAAAAAAAAAAAATTAATGTGGTTAAACTAGTAAAGATTTATTTTTATTATCCTGATTATCTGTTTTTTATTTTCTGTGCAATTTCCTGCGTGTCCATTTCTAACTTAGCCATGCAGAACATTAAGCTGGGTACTTGCTTATTTTCAGGAGACACACAGTGATATAAATAATTGAGCAGGCTGGTTTAATGAATGGAAGGGGGAGGTCATTTTAAGTCATGGAACTAATTTCAGAGCAGGGGTTGCAATGTTATTTGCACCAGATTTTAAACCTGATTCTTTGTCTACTACTGAAGTGGTACAGGGAAGATTGTTACCGGTAAAAGCTTGTATAAAAAACAAAACTTTTATATTTATTAATGTGTATGCTCCCAATGTTGGACAAGAGAGAGTCGATTTTTTTAAGACTCTGAATTAATGTCTCATCGCAGTGTCAGCTGGAAGAGGTTGTTTTATTAGCAGGTGACTTTAATTGCACTATTGACTATCAGTCTGATAGGAATGGCACCGAGCCCCACCCGCAGTACAACACATAGTAATATCAGGCAATACACATGGGTTAAAGGGAGCGCTGGGAGTATTTATTTAGCCAGGCTGGATAAATTCTATGTTCTTAATCACTGTTTAAAGCTATTTATTAAATCAGAGATTATTCCAAACAGATTCTCAGACCACAGTATGGTTCTTTTAGAATTGGTTATTCCACACGTGAAGGTTCATTCTTCTTACTGGCTTTTTAATAACAGCATGCCCACTTTTTAAAATGTTTGATTCTTTTGGAAAAGGTGGAGAGGACAAAAAATTGCTTTTTCTTCAGTGAGAATGTGGTGGGATGTGGCCAAAGTTCAGATAAAAAATGTTGTCAACAATACACTAAAAATGTCACACAGAGCATTAGTGTAGCAATTAAAGAGCTGGAAGCAGATATCACTGGTCTACATAGAGCGCTGGAGTCCGGCAACAGCAGTAGGCTGTTTGAGGACCTGAAAACAAAGAAAAAAAGATTAGCTGATCTGTTGGACACACAGGTTCAGGGGGCACTGGTAAGGTCAAGATTTCAGAATCTTGCCCAGATGGATGCACCAACAAATTTTTTTTTTGCACTTGAAAAGAGAACTGCACAAGGAAAACTGATGCACTGTCTACAGACAGCGACAGGTCAACTGTTATATGAGTCTGGGGAAATCCGGAGGTGCACTGTGGATTTCTTTTCGGAATTGTTCATGGCGGAGGTGGTGGATGATTCGGAGGAGGCACAGCAGTTCCTCCAGGGGCTGCCACAGAAAAAGAGAAGCTCGAGGGAGAGCTGACATTGCAGGAACTATCCGAGGCTCTGGCTGGGCAATGTGGCCCCCACTCTAAATTTTAGGGGGGCATTTTCTTCGGTGAGGGGGTCAATATGTTTGATAATTCAGAACCAACCACAATTTCTTAATTTTGTTTGTTTTTAAATATGCCAGCAGAGTTTACTGACCTTTTTGTTTCTGAAGAACAAAAAATAAAACTGTAAAGCTGTAGATACAACCAAGGTGTCTCTACACTACTCACTGTCACTTCTGGGGAAAATATTGATAAATGTGTCACAGTGATGCTGGTGTATCACTGAGTAGAGGATATTCATTGGACCAGATCACATTAGAACAGGGGTTTTCAATCTTTTTAAGTTGCATACCCCTTTCCAAAAAAAGTAGTCCACCGCGTACCCCATCTGAGATAGTCAGTCATAATAAAATGAAAACAGAAAAAAAGGTCTGTATAGTAACATGATAGAACAAAACGTACAAGCCTTGGAGTGTGTGATGGATAAAATTATAAAAGTTACAGTATTATAATGGAAAAAATATATATTATATTTACTTTTGGATAAAAATAGTCCCTCAAACAGGTTTCTAGTTGTTGGAAACATCAACATAATTTTATTGTAACTACTAATTAATTAAAATCAACGAAGCCTCCGTGCTAAACTCAGTCACTCAGAAATGACATAGGACTGTTCCATGATTGCAAATGGCAATCATGTATTTTTATTGATAATAAAATTACAGAAAAGGCGGCAAAGAAAAGTTCACTATCCGCGCATTTCTACAGCTGACCTCATTACGAAAACATATTGGCATTTTTTAATTCTTGGTGACTAAAATGTACAGTACTGATGCTAATTAAAAAAACAATAATAAAACGCTTACCTAGTATCAGTGTGATGGATGTCCCTGCTTGTTACCACACAAATCACTGATGATGGCAGGGAAATTGGAGAGAGCTTCAGTCGCAAGACATTTTTGGCGTTTTTAATCTTTGACGGTATTTCGTCTTGATTGCCCTTTGCAAGTAATATACTAGTATCGAGCCAACAATCCACATTTGTTCACTGGATTGAAAACTAAAAACTCTCACACCAGACGTAATGGCTTGCCAAATTAGACCGCATGGCAATACTTCGGTTTCTGATTGGCCATACATTATGTATTTTGAAATGAACCAATAGTACTTAAGTTACAATAAACTTTAATCTGGTCATTGAAAAAAATAAATATCGATTTGCCGACACGAACGCACACAGGAAATAAAATGAGTTAAAGACTAGGCTTTTAGCTTTTTAATATATATATATATATATATATATATATATATATATATATATATATATATATATATATATATATATATATATATTATCCCAAAGACAGACTGCAGTAATCGCCCAACTGTTTATATGACATTTAAACAACGGGGTCTATTTATAACGTACATATTTAATATGTAAATTAGCCATGTGTGCACTGAACGCTCTGTCACAGCACAGCAGTCTGGTGTTAGCGATTAAACGTTGATTACATGATAACATATTTCACATATTTTATAACGTTACCGTAGTCTACTTTTTTTTTTTAATCGATGCGGTTTTCTTTTCACAAATCTACTGCACTTCGTCTATAAACTTCTCCCATTCACTTGCAAATAGATAACTTAACAGTGGATGAATTTCACAGTATTTTTAATCACAAATATAACAGCCAACATTTCAACAGTCACTGTCGAAGCTGATTTATTTATTCTTCCAGAAGTAATGGTCGGGTGTAACAGGGATACAAGGTTATATTTGCGCCGGGCCATGTTGTTAACAAACCTGATGACGTTGTCGTCCAGGCTTTACTGTGAAACTGACTGTAACCAGGGAGAGAGCGAGTGCATTCTATTGGACTGGGGAGTTTAATTATGAAAACGCAAGTGTAAACAAAACAAGTAAAAAAGATTAGCCTGTCGTCAGACATGTCATGTTAATACAAAATGCATTAATTTACTGCGTATTGGTATTGCGTCTCGTCTGGGAAGGGGGACATACGGGCGCGTTAAGAGAAATTCAGCGGGACATTTTTTATTTCAGCGGGGCATTGGCGCAATGGCGCGGCCTAGCGCGAACACTGTTTATAGTAATGTTTTTAGTGTATTAAAACTCAATGGTGGTGCTTAGCTCTCCTTTTCTAATGCAGAGGGGTATCTGTCAGGGATGCCCCCTGTCTGGAATGTTATACTCGCTTTCTATTGAATCCTTATTATGCACTTTACTAACTGGTTTGTCTATTCCAGGTGTGTCTATGGAACCTGTAAAAGTGGTGGCTTATGCAGATGATATCACAGTGATTGTGATAAACACTCAGGATGTGCAAGCATTAAAAGATTGCCAATGTATGTTTGAAAGGGTTTCTTCCTCAAAAGTAAACTGGGCTAAAAGCAATGCTTTTTTAATAGGAGACTGGGAGGGTAGTAGGCCACCAGACCTGCCAGTAGACCTGCAGTGGAATCGGCGAATTTTTAAACATCTGGACGTGTTTTTAGGAGGAGATGGGGTGGCAAAGGAAAACTGGAGTGGGGTTATTGAACAGGTAAAAGGAAGGCTGCAGAGCTGGAGTTGGCTTATTACAAAACTGTCCTTTAGAGGTAGGGTTTTGGTTATTAACAACTTGGTCACTTCAATGTTGTGGCACAAGTTCAGGTGTGTAGACCCCCAACCGTTGCTGGTAAAGGAGGTCCAAAGACTTCTAGAACAGTTTTTCTGGGACGCTATTCACTGGGTTAGACAGAGTGTGCTGTACCTGCCTGTACATGAGGGTGGGCAGGGCTTGGTGAATGTGTGTAGCAGGGTTGCAGCGTTTAGACTCCAGTCTCTGCAGAGGCTGCTGTTTGCCCCTGAGTCTCTCCCTTGGAGAGCACTGGCATTTAGTTTCCTTCATAAAGTGGGGAATCTGAACTTTGATAGACAGATGTTTTTAATAAATACTGAAAAGCTCCACCTGTTTTATAAAGAGATGCTGATTGCATGGAGGATGTTTAAGAACATAAGAGCATAAGAACATTTACAAATGAGAGGAGGCCATTCGGCCCATCTTGCTCGTTTGGTTGTTAGTAGCTTATTGATCCCAGAATCTCATCAAGCAGCTTCTTGAAGGATCCCACAGTGTCAGCTTAAACAACATTACTGGGGAGTTGGTTCCAGACCCTCACAATTCCCTGTGTAAAAAAGTGCTTCCTATTTTCTGTTCTGAATGCCCTTTTATCTAATCTCCATTTGTGACCCCTGGTCCTTGTTTCTTTTTTCAGGTCAAAAAAGTCCCCTGGGTTGACATTGTCAATACCTTTTAGAATTTTGAATGCTTGAATCAGATCACCACGTAGTCTTTTTTGTTCAAGACTGAACAGATTCAGTTCTTTTAGCCTGTCTGCATACGACATGCCTTTTGAACCCGGGATAATTCTGGTTGCTCTTCTTTGCACTCTTTCTAGAGCAGCAATATCCTTTTAGTAATGAGGTGACCAGAACTGAACACAATATTCTAGGTGAGGTCTTACTAATGCATTGTAAAGTTTTAACATTACTTCCCTTGATTTAAATTCAACACTTTTCACAGTGTGAGGCAGTGTGGACCAGTGGTTAAAGAAACAGCTTTGTAACCAGGAGGTCCCCAGTTCAAATCCCACCTCAGCCACTGACTAATTGTGTGACCCTGAGCAAGTCACTTAACCTCCTTGTGCTCCGTCTTTCGGGTGAGACGTAATTGTAAGTGACTCTGCAGCTGATGCATAGTTAACACACCCTAGTCTCTGTAAGTCGCCTTGGATAAAGGCGTCTGCTAAATAAACAAATAATAATAATAATAATAATATATCTGAGCATATTGTTGGCCTTTTTTATAGCTTCCCCACATTGTCTAGAAGAAGACATTTCCTTGTCAACATAAACTCCTAGGTGTTTTTCATAGATTCCTTCTTCAATTTCAGTATCTCCCATATGATATTTATAATGCACATTTGTATTGCCTGCGTGCAGTACCTTACACTTTTCTCTATTAAATGTCATTTGCCATGTGTCTGCCCAGTTCTGAATGCTGTCTAGATCATTTTGAATGACCTTTGTTGCTGCAACAGTGTCTGCCACTCCTCCTATTTTTGTCGTCCGCAAATTTAACAAGTTTGGTTACTATACCAGAATCTAAATCATTAATGTAGATAAGGAATAGCAGAGGACCTAATACTGATCCCTGTGGTACAACAGTGGTTACCTCACTCCATTTTGAGGTTTCTCCTCTAATCAATACTTTCTGTTTTCTATTTTAACCAGTCCCTAATCCATGTGCATGCATTTCCTTGAATCCCTACTATGTTCAGTTTGAGAATTAATCTTTTATGCGGGACTTTGTCAAAAGCTTTTTGGAAATCTAAATAAACCATGTCGTATGCTTTGCAGTTATCCATTGTCGATGTTGCATCCTCAAAAAAATCAAGCAGGTTAGTTAGACATGATCTCCCTTTCCTAAAACCATGCTGACTGTCTCCCAGGATACTGTTACCATATAGGTAATTTTCCATTTTGGATCTTATTATAGTTTACATAAGTTTACATATAATAGAAGTCAGGTTTATTGGTCTGTAGTTACCTGGTTCGGTTTTGTCTCTCTTTTTGTGGATCGGTTTTACGTTTGCAATTTTCCAGTCTGTCGGTACAACCCCTGTGTCAAGAGACTGCTGCATGATCTTGGTTAGCAGTTTGTAAATAACTTATTTCATTTCTGAGTACTATTGGGAGGATCTCATCTGGCCCAGGGGATTTGCTTATTTTAAGAGCTCCTAGTCCCTTTAACACTTCTGCCTCTGTTATGCTAAAGTTATTTAAAACTGGATAGGAACAGGTCGACATGTGGGGCATGTTGTCCGTGTCCTCCTTTGTAAAAACCTGTGACAAGTAATCATTTAATATATTTGCTATTTTTTTTTCTTCGTCTATGATTTTGCCATTTGTATCTCTTAGACATTTAACCTCCTCTTTGAATGTTCTCTTGCTGTTATAATACTGGAAAAACATTTTGGAATTGGTTTTAGCCCCCTTAGCAATGTTCATTTTATCTCTCGCTTGGCTTTTCTAACTTCCTTTTTTGACTTGTGTTTGCAGTTCCAAGTACTCTTTCTGTGTACTTTGTTTTTGGTCCCTTTTAAACGCTCTGTAAAGTGCCTTTTTTTCGCTGAATATTTTTTTTTTTAATTGATCTATTAAATCATTTTGGCCATTTTGTTTTAGATTTAGATTCGTCTACTTTTGGGATGTAATTGTTTTGCGCCTCGTACTACATTTTTAAAAAACAGCCATCCTTTTTCTGTGGATGTTTCCTCTATTTTACTCCAATCTACTTCTGTTACTCTCTGTTTCATACCTTCATAGTTTGCTTTTCTAAAATTGTAAACCTTAGCTTTAGTCATTACTGTTGGGGTTTTAAAAATCATTTCAAATAAGACCATGTTGTGGTCTGAGTTTGCCAATGGCTCTCTGACCTCTGTTTTAGTTATTCTGTCTTCGTTATTTGACAATACTAAATCAAGGCATGCCTCCCCTCTAGCCGATGCCTTGACAAATTGCGTTAGGAAGCAGTCATTTGTCATTTCCACCATTTCAATTTCGTCCATCATGCTCCCGACTGGGTTTTCCCATTTTATATGGGGGAAGTTGAAATCCTCCATTAGTATGACTTCTCCTTTGCTACACGCATTTCTAATGTCATTGTATAACAGATTATTTTACTCTGTGTCTGAATTTGGCGGTCTGTAGCATGTTCCTATTATGCCCTTTGAATTTTTGTTCATTATTCTGACCCATATTGATTCTGCATTGTTTTCTACGTCCAGATTTAACACCTGGGCTTCAAGACCATTTCTTATGTATAGCGCTACCCCTCTGCCTTTTCTGTCCTGCCTGTCTTTCCTATACAGTGTGTACCCACTAATATTATATTCGTCTCCATCACTCTCAGACAACCAAGTTTCTGTAACACCTATCACATCGTAGTTACTTGTTAGTGCAGTAGCTTCAAGTTCTAACAATTTGTTTCTGAGACTTCTAGCATTTAGATAAATACATTTAATGGATGTCTTACCTGAGTTGATGCCCTTGTTTTGATGTGGTCTCCCTTCCGTTTTTTTGTTTTCTCCCCCCTTCCTTTCTAGTTTAAATGCTTCTGAACCTCCTCGAGGATCCTTTCTCCGAGTAGATTGGTTCCCTTTTTGTTTAAGTGCAGTCCGTCCCGTCTGTATAGATAGTCCTTGTTGTAGAATGTGCTCCAATGTTCAAGAAAGATGAAACTTTCCTGTGTGCACCACAATTTCAGCCATGCATTTTGATTTTGTATTTCCAGCTGTCTATATGGTCCTTTGCAAGGTGCCGGCAGTATCCCAGAAAATACCACAGTTTTGGTCTTGTCTTTCAATTTCCTTCCTAGCTCTCTGAATTTGTTTTGCAGGGATCTTGGCCTGTCTCTTCCAATGTTGTTTGTACCAATGTGGATGACTACTACCGGCTTGTCTCCTGTTCGTTCTAGGAGCCTGTCCACGTTCTCAGTGATGTGTGTGACAGAGGCTCCTGGAAGGCAGCACACTATTGTAGTAAGGGGGTCCAAACTGCGAACTGAACTTGCTGTGTTTCTCAATATGGATTCCCCAACAGTCATGACCTCCCTTCTTTTTGCTGCCTGGCCAGCACTGTTTATAGGGTCCTGGATGTTGTTCCTTTCGTTCTCTTGATGTTGGTTTTGATCATCTAAATTTTTAAGTGGCTCAAATTTGTTGGATGTTTTGATTTCTGGTGGTTGTGTTTGACGAAGTTTCTTTTTTTCCCTGCTTCTGCCTATCTGAACCCAGCTGTTTTGTCCCTCTTCCATCTCCCTGGTTGCTTTCAGTCTGCTAGGGGTGCAGACTTCCATGAATTGTGGGTGTGCCAGCTCCTTAAGCTCCTGTTGCTGTCTCATTTCCTCCAGCTCCATTTCTAGACCACTTTACTAGTTTAAGCAAGTCCTGGATCGTGTGGCACTTTACACACATTTGGTTGAGCTCTGCTGGGTTTTGTCGGATTTCCCACATCATGCAGGTGTCACAGATTACTGGCTTGAAGACCATGTTAATTTTTTTTTTTTTTAAGTTTTTAGTTTAGCTTCTGCAGCTGTTTTCCAACTGCTTCTAACTGCTCTGGGTTTGAGATACAGGCTAGACCAGCTGTAGAGCAGAGTCAGGACAGCCCAGGGAAGCTTTTACAGTTTGGGGACCGTTATAGAATACACTTCAGTGAAATCGATAAGAAAGAACTAATATAGACTGTGTGTGAAAATAAAACACTTTAAAAACATTAAGGAACTTCCAGACACATGTTGGTGCGAAAAATTAAATGTAGACAAGGCCATTGTTCCAGCCTGGAGGGCTTTGTATAAGCCACTGCTGCAGAAGCGAGTAGGAGACTTACAGTGGAGAGTGTTGCACACCGTTATGGCCACTAACGTGTTCCTTACAATTATCCAACAAGGGTATTCTGATAAGTGTATTTTCTGTAATAGCAGATAAACCATATTTCATTGTTATTTGTACTGTTCAAGGTTACAGTCTCTTCTGTGTTTTTTAAAGGACCTGTTTACTGGTCTGCAGTTAACTTGTTCTCTGACTGTTTTTATATTTGGGGTTATGTACTGCAAGGGGAAAAACATAGTGCAGCTGGCTAATTTTCTCTTGGGTCAGGCCAAACTGGCAATATTAAAGAGCTAGGTGTGCTGACGGGGGATGTGGTGCTGACGGAGGATGTGGTGCTGACGGGGGGTGTGGTGCTGACGGGGATGTGGTGCTGACGGGGATGTGGTGCTGACGGGGGATGTGGTGCTGACGGGGGGATGTGGTGCTGACGGGGGATGTGGTGCTGACGGGGGGATGTGGTGGTGACGGGGGATGTGGTGGTGACGGGGGATGTGGTGGTGACGGGGATGTGGTGCTGACTGGGGATGTGGTGCTGACGGGGATGTGGTGCTGGTGTTGTCTTGAATCAGACTTGAGTTCACCTATTATAGACTGGTGCACCAACTGGATTTGTTTCAGATGGTTTGGGGAATAGAGGGTGTGCTGTGCTCAGTTGAGGAGGGACAATTTATATGAACCTGTGAATAATCCAAATGCGAGAAGGTGAAATGAGAAGGTAAATGTGTTGTTTTTGTTTTTAAAAAAAATGAATGTTCAAAAAATCAGTGTAAATGTGTGTGTGTGTGTGTGTGTGTGTGTATATATATATATATATATATATATATATATATATATATATATATATATATATAGTTTTTTGGTTGTTGTATTTGGTTGTCTATTGAAAATACTGAAAATTGTCTAGAATTTGTAAATGGGAATTTTTTCTATGTGCGGTTTTTGTAATAGTGAATAATATTTGTTAACAAAGTTTTTAAAAATTAAAAATGATCTATCTATCTATCTATCTATCTATCTATCTATATAAAATGTAAAAGAAAATGACATTTTTATTTTTTGTTAGACTACTGATAAAATGGTAGAAACTTAATTTCCTAGTGTGCGAGTTGTTTGAATGTGTATTACGTTATTAAACTGTACTTCTGAAATTATGAATTTGTTTTCTACGAACAAGTAGTCTGCTCCCAGACTGTTTTAGGGAATCCTTCTGAATGAATCATATTATATGTTAATTCAAATCATGTGCTGAATACTATCCATATATGGACTGTATCTACTGTATAAGTATTATTATTATTATTATTATTTTTATTGTGTCACTGCCAAAAATGCGCTGCTTTGCCTGACAGTCACACAAACAAATCATATTGAATGCGTCACGTTTTGCTAAAGATATTAATTACTCAGTAACCACCCCCCGACTGCAGTTTGTAAATGAGAGAACTGTCAGCATTATTTTGTATCATTTCGGATGTACGCAATAATAACACGAACTGAGAAATAATGTCGGAATTTGTTAATCTTTTTATTCTTTACTCAGTAATTATTTTCTCCCATTTTAAAAGTGGGCTTTTGATTGGCTGATTTTGGCACCACTAGTCTCCTCAAGTCTCCACTGGTGCGCCATGCAGTAGCTTGAAACCAAATTCCAAGCAACAAAGTGTCTCTGTGTTCCCTCAGCTTTAAAGTTAAACAAACTGGATGTTTTTTTTTTTTTAAGAGCATCCATTTTAAATATATATATATATATATATATATATATATATATATATAAATAAAAATACACACAGTATTCACAATGACTTTATAATACAACTGTTTTTTTTTTCTTTCTGCTTATGCAGTTTAGTAGTATGCATCCTAGTAGCCTACACTGTGCTACACAAAATTGGAAGACTTCTAACAAAAGAGCAGAAATAGAATAAGCAACCTTTAAACTGTTCGGAAAATATGTGAAAACAATGCTGCAGGTTTTATGCCTTTACCTTTGTAAGTACCTTTTACGCATGTAACACTTATTTACATCATTTTTGACACTCACTGCAGGTTCAGTTTCCCCATACGGGATGTACATTTTATTGTTGGTTTTGTGAACTGCATATCTGGAACAGGGCCACAGTTCATTGATTTTTTTTTAAGGAGCATAACTCGGTAGAACATACTTGCTAGACTAGCGAGCGAGTAAAAAAAATGTATGGAAAATTATCTGCGAGTATATTTCTTGCGAATAACCTGAAAACGTAGCAACACATGCAAATTAGGCTGTGACATCACGAAACGTCACGGAAAATTCCCTTTGACTCACTAGAATTTGCAGTGGATGGAAAACCATTTTTTCACCCTTATGTCGCTACTATTTTTGTAGTAATTTTACAGAGAAACTCGTTCGATAAATAGATGGAAAGCACACTTATGAGAGATTGCAATTCACTCACTATGGAGGTACTCTATCTGGTGCAGGTTACTTTGTGCTAAAAATTTTGAAATTACAAAGCATGATAGAGTTCTGCTGTTTCCTGTTGAGTGCCTAGGTTTTATTAAAGCAGCTGCTGCTGTACGGTTGTTACAACAAATACAGTGACCACGCCTAAATGAGAACCATTTTTAGATGCCACCCTTCACAGATAATGGGAGCTGGAATAGTATGAATTCTTATAAAGACCCCATGATGCCACATTGAAAATCTTAGTAATGTGAAAAGCCATTCGGCTCATCCCTTTTTAGTACATCGTTCCTCACATCAGGACACACCTATAATTTCTTCTCAAATTACGTGTATAGTGGATATGATGTTTAGCTATACATGTACAATATAGCAGTTATTAACACTGGTTTGGTATTCCTATTTGTTTGATCTCTCCAGTGTTTGCATAGTAAAGGTATATTTAATCTGGTTAAGATCCAAAGTTCATTATCAATCCTCCCATTTACAAGAGAGGCTATGTTTATCTGTTACCGTCTTTAGTTATGAATTGTCTGATTCTGTATATCTATCTATCAATCTATCTGAACCACTGCAAATTGGAGAATTTTTTTAATTGAGATTGTTTCTTTAAAATACTATTATTAAAAATCCCCATTTTAACATGACTGAGTGTGGCTGTGCCTTCCTACCTTGTCTACTTGCCTTAGTTTCTTTATACTTTTATCTTGGGATTTGTGTAATTTTTCTCCTCAGTAAAAAGGTGATGGAACACTAGATTGCTCTTTTTGAGGATTGCATTGTTTAAATGATTACCATCATTTAGGACATCTATGAATTCAGAATTCAATTGAGATGGAAATTATTGATCTGCTTTTTTCCCAGAACCTGTTATAAATAAATCATTGTAAATAATACATAACGGAAACCCATAATTGCATCCTGTGTTGTCCAACTGATTAGATACTCAGTGCTGCAATACAACTGCACTTGGCCATAAAATGGGGGATTGTTTATTTAAGTAGCATTGTATTATCACTGCTTTCTTACCACATATAAATATAGAAGAACTATATTGTATTGTGATACTACTTTCATTGCTTCATGTAAGATTGTCAATGTTGTGTGGAACTGAGCTAGTATGCTCAGCCTAGTCTAACGGTCAGTGCTTAACAGTCAGAAAAGAGGGGCAGTACATGAAAGTGATGGAATTTCTAGCTTCATACACAGAGAGTAGAAGGTCATTATGATTAAGTATTTTCGGTAGCACATTGCTAGCTTCCCAACTTTTAGATGTATTTATTACAGGAGCTAGTGTTTGAAAAATTAAATATTGGTCATATGGTTTCTGATGCTATGACAACTGTGTTGTGTAATATCACATGTTTATTTTATTTTTTTATGTATTGCTTAACATTATTGTAGATCTAGTAGAAACGTAATAATTAGCATACGTTTTAACTTCCATCAGCGTTTACTGATCATTAAGTTTATACTACGTTTAACATTTTGTGTTCAAAGTTATGCAAGAATTAACTACAGAACTGTATTTATTTTTTATTAAAATACTGAAACTAGGTATATTTACTACACAGCCTCCACTGTACATCAGCACTCTGAAATACGATATTAACGCATCTAGTGTGCAATGGATTGATGCATGACTTTTTCGGATGACGGGTGATAAATGATGGAACAGACCCAGTGTGCAATGGCCTTAACGCTTACAAACTAAAGAAGATCCTTTATGGAGGGTGTTATTATGATATTGGGCCCAATTCACAAGTGTGAGTGCAGGTAACTGTATTTTGTTATGATAAAGGTACACACTTTATTGCAGTTTTTCTGATGTGATTTAAGACATTTATAATCCTGGTTACCTTGCTGAAGAACTCAATTAATTTTTCAAAAGTAAAAGCCCAGATAAGGACTGTTTGGCCACCTAGCAAAAGCCAGAAAAGTTCTAGAAATAAACATGGAAAAACAAAAGCCCATAGATATGACTTCCAGCCTCTTAGGCAGGTTATCCAGGATTGGGGCTTTAGCCAGTTTGTGAGTTTTCAATTGACATTTACCATACACAATCACAACCTTTGTAACCGATCAGATCTCTGTGTTGCAGTACATGAGATCACCATACACCATAACTTTTACTGGCTGAGAGAGCCAGGAGACGGCTTGGTTTTGTGCTTTTGAAATGGAGCTGTACAGGTGGTTTAATAAACTTGTTGAAAGGGAGAGTGGCCACACCCTCGTCTGTGTTGTGTTTACCTGCCGCCATCGCAACATGATTTAATTATTTACTTTTTGTAATCTGTATCATAATTACAAATGTATGTAAGCATAGTGACAAAAGCTTTATACGTGTTAGATTTGAAAAAACAAAAAAATGCAAAGTAAACCTTTTCGCTGTGAGTGTTGCATATTCTATATAGGGAGCGACATTCTCCTATGCACATACTGGGGCAAATAATACTGTTCGATATTTAATAATTTGGAGTTTATCCAGGTTGATTAGTTTTCTTATAAAAATATTTAAATGACTACAAGATCTACAAGATCTAAAGTGCTACAAGATTGAGGATTTACTATGAACACACATGCACACGCTAGACACAAGGAATGGTTAATCAATAGTAAGTAATATTTAATAAGTACATAAATATTAAACAGAAATCAGAAAAGTCAGAAAGTAAATCTAAGCACAAAACTCAAGTCAAAGCTCTCACCCTGCATTCAAGCAGCTAGCAGGGCCAGTGAAATGTGACACTGCTTATCCTCGCACATACAAACAGCGGCACTCAGCAGCAGCACACAGGCTGTAACGTATCTAGTATCTTGCTAACACACACACAGCCTAAACTGAAACGGTGCAGACAATCTTAGAATGTATCACTTAAGCTTACTAATTGTATATACAGTGGTTTGCAGAAGTATTCACCCCCTACCAATAATGTCACATTTTGTTGAATTACAAATATTTTATGCACAGTTTTTCAAACAAACTTTTTTTATTCAAAGCTGTAGTGGTTAAACTGAACACTGTTATAAGAGGAGGAGGATAAATGTCAGCAGAACTTGCAAAGAAAATGTACAAAATGAAATGTACTGGTTGCATAAATATTCAGCCCCTTAAGTCAGTACTTGGTAGAAGGACCTTTTGCAGCAATTACTGCTATAAGTCTTTTTGGATAGGTCTCTACTAGCTTTGCACAGTAGGATGGTTACATTTTTGCCCATTCTTCACAGGAAAATTGCTCCAGTTCTGATAAGTTTGTTTGGGATCGTCGATGGACTGCCATACATTTTTGATTGGATTCAAGTCAGGACTTTGACTGGGCCACTCAAGAACATTAATTCTATTCTTGTTCAACCACTCCAGTGTGGCTTTGGTTTTGTGCTTCGGGTCATTGTCCTGCTGAAATTTGAATTTCCTCCCCAGTTTCAGAGTCTTTGCTGACTAAAATAGTTGTTCCTCAATGATTCGCCGGTACTTTGCACCATCCATTCTCTCTATTCTGACCAGCTTCCCAGTACCTGCTGAAGAGAAGCATCCCTATAACATGATGCTGCCACCACCATGCTTGACAGTTGGGATGGTGTTGACTGGGTGATGTGCAGTGTTGGGCTTGCACCAGACGTAACGCTTGGAATTTAGACCGAAAAGTTCAATTTCTGTCTCGTCTGACCACAAAACCTTTTTTCACATGTCTGCAGTATCATCTACATGCTTTTTCGCAAACTCCATATGTGCTTTAAGATGAGGCTTTTTGAGCAATGGCCTCTTTTTTGCCACCCATCCATACAGGCCAGCTTTGTGTAGGGACTGGCTTATTGTTGATGTGTGACTGCCACCTCAGACACAGAACTTTGCAGATCTCTCAAGGTTGTTGTTGGCTTCAGAGTGACATCCTGAACCAGTTTCCTGCTTGCCTGACTGCTCAATTTGATCTGTGTAGTGTCTGGGTGGTATGATGCATCTTCCACTTCTTAATGATGGACTTCACTGTGCTGAGAGGGTTAATCAGTGCCTTTGAAATTTTCTTGTACCCTTCTTCTGTGTGCCTCTCTACCACTTTATCCCTAACTTGTTTCAAAAGCTCCTTGGTCTTCCTGTTTGCTTTGTTGGATCACTATGTGAGCTGCAGCTTGAAAGTCTTTATATACCTGAGGGAAATTATCTAAAAGTTAAACCACTTTGAGTACATACAGGCTGAAACCCTTTCACTAATTTTGTGACCTTTTAAACAAATCATTTGCACCTGGGCTGCAGTAGCAAAGGAGTTGAATACTTACGCAACTGAGATTACTCTGTTTTTCTATGTAAATCTTACTTATTTATATTCTATATGCATTTTTTAACTTTATCAATGTGGAGTAGTTTGTGTAGATTCTACATGTAAAGTCTAATTTGAAAGTGTTGTGGAGTACGCTCAGGTGCCAACAAAATGTGAAAACTTTGCAGGGGGGTGAATATTTCTGCAAACCTCTCTAGATTAAGGCTATACCAAGTTTACTTTTAAAATAAATTCTTCATAGAACAATATGAGGTAGATTACTTATAGTTACTTCATCAAGTTTCACTAAAAGTTGTTTCACACACGAAGTGTGCAAACAAAATAATTAATAGTTAAGTTCTATGTGAATGTGTTCCAATTAATTAATTTAGTTCCATGAAAGGAAAATGCAACTGGAATTGTACTCAGTGGTTCCTTGAAGCTTAGACTTTTGGTTGGCTGGTTTGAAACTCATTCTGTTGAAGTGTCCAGTATAAAAGGCTCTCCTCTCAGTGACAAAGTCCAATCCCCAATAGAATTAATAAACTCGGCAACAAAAGTCTTCAATCCCCAGTAGGATCACCAAACAGCTGCAACAAAGTCTTCAATCCCGATAGGATCCACAACAGTGCCTGTCCGCTCTGTCTTGGCTGAATCTTTAGCTATGCAGGTAGCAGAGCACAGTTTATTTTGGATACTGTGGCTTAGGTAGAAGTGCAGCAGACTCAGTCTTGTTTGTCTGATAAAAGGCTCTAAGTTTTACAGCAGTCCTCCAGCCAGGCCTCAATCGCGTCGCTTTTTGTCGTTGACTTGCGTGCAGCTTGCTTTCTCTTCTTGTGTCCTGTTCTCAGAGCCCTGTAGTTGCAGCTTTGTTCAGCAGAGTGGCATCATCTTGTTTAGTAATTTATGTGGAGTGCAAAATGTTTAGTTTTTTCACTCTGAAGAGTAGCTACTTTCATGAGATCATTTGTGTATCTTCCCTCTTTAAAACTCACAGTCCTTTGATTTTGAATGTCTTTTTCTTCCCTGGGACATATATACTTTTGTCTTCCTTGCGTCAACTACTTGTTATTGTAGTTGGGATTTATCGACCATATATGTTTTATGTCTCCCTTGCACCAAACCGCTGGTGGTTGCAGTTTTACTGTCCATAATTCCATGGTCCTTTCAGCCAGTCCAGATGCCACCTAGCCCCAATCATCTCTAGTTCAGTATTCCTGCCAGGAAAAGGAGCTTGTGACGACATGTAAGTGGTGAGGTGAAACAAAAGAATGTCCAAACAGTAATGTTCTCCCAAAATGTCTGTGCTTATTGCAAAAGACCAAATAATACAGTGCCTTGCGTAAGTATTCACCCCCCTTGGACTTTTCCACATTTTGTAGTGTTACAACCTGGAATTAAAATGGATTTAATTAGGATTTTTTGTCACTGATCTACACAAAATAGTCCATAATGTCGAAGTGGGGAAAAAATCTACATATTTTTCAAAATTATTTACAAATAAAAAACGGAAAAGTCTTGATTGCATAAGTATTCACCCCCTTTGCTGTGACACCCCTAAATAAGCTCTGGTGCAACCAATTGCCTTCAGAAGACACATAGTTGAATGGAGTCCACCTGTGTGCAATTAAAATGTCACATGATCTCAGATTAAATACACCTGTTTGTGGAAGGCCCCAGAGTTTGTTAGATAGCATATCTAAACAAACAGCATCATGAAGACCAAGGAGCTATCAAAACAAGTCCGGGATAAAGTTCTGGAGAAGCACCAATCAGGGTTGGGTTATAAAAAAATATCCCAAACTTTGAACACCCCCCGGAGCACCGTTTAAATCCATTATTAAAAAATGGAAAGAATATGGCACAACCGCGCCTCTGCCTAGAGAGGGCCGTCCACCAAAACTCAGTGACCAGGTAAGGCGGGTATTAGTCAGAGAAGCAACCAAGAGGCCAATGGTAACTCTGAAGGAGCTAGAGAGAGCCACAGCTGAGATGGGAGAAACCGTCCATGGGACAACTATAACCCGGACGCTCCACAAAGCTGGGCCTTATGGAAGAGTGGCGAGAAGAAAGCCATTGCTGAAAAAAACCCATATCAAATCCCGTTTGGATTTTGCCAAAAGGCATGTGGGAGACACAGCAAACATGTGGAAAAAGGTTCTCTGGTCTGATGAGACCAAAATTGAACTTTGTGGCCTTAGTGCAAAACGCTATGTGTGGCGCAAAGCCAACACTGCTCATCACCCTGAGAACACCATCCCCACGGTGAAGCATGGTGGTGGCAGGATCATGTTATGGGGATGCTTTTCATCGACAGGGACTGGGAAACTGGTCAGCATTGAGGGCAAGATGGATGGAGCCAAATAGAGGGAAATTCTAGAGGAAAACCTGTTTCAGTCTGCAAGAGACCTGGGACTGGGGCGGAGCTTCACCTTCCAGCAGGACAATGACCCTAAACACACAGCCAAAGCTACACTGGAGTGGTTTAAAAACAAGAACCTGAATGTCTTAGAATGGCCCAGTCAAAGCCCAGACCTCAATCTGATTGAGAATCTGTTGCAAGACTTGAAAATTGCTGTTCACCAACGGTCCCCATCCAATTTGACAGAGCTTGAGCAATTTTGTCAAGAAGAATGGGCAAAAATTGCAGGATCCAGATGTGCAAAGCTGGTAGAGACTCAAAAAGACTCACAGCTGTAATTGCTGCCAAAGGTGCTTCTACCAAGTATTGACTCAGGGGGGTGAATACTTATGCAACCAACAAATGTCTTTTTTTTTTTTTAATTCACTTTTGTGTCACAATAAAAACTATGTTGCACCTTCAAAGTGTTAAGTATGTTGTGTAAGTCAAATGGTAAAAATCCCAATTAAATCCATTTTAATTCCAGGTTGTAACACTACGAAATGTGGAAAAGTCCAAGGGGGGTGAATACTTATGCAAGGCACTGTAATAAGCCTCCCCTCTACCAGTGATAGGTTACAGTCCCAAACACAAAAAAGTACACTCCAAAACCACAATCCTCCGTGCACGAAACTGTGCTCGCTTAATGCCAGAATGGTGATGAGTGTCTTGTGCTGTGTTGTGAAGGATGTGCTGAGGGGTTGGTGCTGGCTCTGTGGCTGCAGCTCCTGGCGTCTCATCTGCAACACGCAACAAACCAAAACAATAACAAAAACTCCGGCCGTCTGTTACGTTTCAGCACAAGGGACCGTACTGATGTAGCTGCTTCCCCTTTGTACCACTAAACTCCTCCCTGCAATCAACCCAGCGCCATGGTTTCTCCAATCGGTGTCTGCCCCGTAGCTGATTGCAGTGGAGTCCTTCTGTGTACAAACAGCTACGCGCTTCCCCTAATATGGTCATATTCCGGTTTCCGCCTTCTGTCGAATCTGCCCATCTAGGAGGACGCATACCACCAACCTTACACAGCGCCCTTTCTGGTGGGGAGGGATATTTACAGCTCAGATTCCTTCGCTCTCTGTCACAGCCCCTTTTCTCAAGACACATTAATTTCAATAATTAGTCTAGTTACATTTCAAATACACCTTCAGGTATTAATAACATATACAGGGAATATGCACCACATAAATACCTGGAACTGTGTTCATTTGCTGCCATGAATATACTAAAAAAAAAAAAAAAGATATAGTTTCTATTAATGCAAATTTCTAAATATCCCTGTGCTGGGGATATATTGTATATCCTGACAGATCTAGGCTATGACACACTTTTTGTAACAGCCTCTAGAAATCATTCCATAGCTTTCCATAGTTTCACAAAACCAGCTATCCAAATACTATGAACCTTAGACATTTGTAATGACTTTGTGTTAAATTTAGGGTGTAATGTCTAATTATCCCCCACTGGAGATTAAAATCAAGGATGTAGTGAAGGCAGAGTGTAGTGCAATAGGGACAGCACTGATTTAATATTTCTTCAGCAAATATAATAGATACTGGGTTTTTTTCTCATTGGAAAAATATGAATTACATATGATATTTAAATGTGTTGCTTAAAGAATATGTATAGCAATTTTGCAGTACATTTTTGCTGCACAGCTTGAGTTTAGATTTAGATTTCCAGAAAGCTTTTGACAAAGTCCCGCATAAAAGATTAATTCTCAAACTGAACGCAGTAGGGATTCAAGGAAATGCATGCACATGGATTAGGGAGTGGTTAACATGTAGAAAACAGAAAGTACTGATTAGAGGAGAAACCTCAAAATGGAGCGAGGTAACCAGTGGTGTACCACAGGGATCAGTATTAGGTCCTCTGCTGTTCCTAATCCACATTAATGATTTAGATTCTGGTATAGTAAGCAAACTTGTTAAATTTGCAGATGACACAAAAATAGGAGGAGTGGCAAACACTGTTGCAGCAGCAAAGGTCATTCAAAATATTCTGTAGACAGCATTCAGAACTGGGCAGACATATGGCAAATGACATTTAATAGAGAAAAGTGTAAAGTATTGCATGCAGGCAAAAAAAAATGTGCATTATAAATATCATATGGGAGATACTGAAATTGAAGAAGGAATCTATGAAAAAGACCTAGGAGTTTATGTTGACTCGGAAATGTCTTCTTCTAGACAATGTGGGGAAGCTATAAAAAAGGCCAACAAGATGCTCGGATATATTGTGAGAAGTGTTGAATTTAAATCAAGGGAAGTAATGTTAAAACTTTACAATGCATTAGTAAGACCTCACCTAGAATATTGTGTTCCGTTCTGGTCACCTCGTTACAAAAAGGATATTGGTGCTCTAGAAAGAGTGCTAAGAAGAGCAACCAGAATTATCCCGGGTTTAAAAGGCATGTCATATGCAGACAGGCTAAAAGAATTGAATCTATTCAGTCTTGAACAAAGAAGACTACACGGCGATCTGATTCAAACATTCAAAATCCTAAAAGGTATAGACAATGTCGACCCAGGGGACTTTTTTGACCTGAAAAAAGAAACAAAGACCAGGGGTCACAAATGGAGATTAGATAAAGGGGCATTCAGAACAGAAATTAGGAGGCACTTTTTTACACAGAGAAACGTGAGGGTCTGGAACCAACTCCCCAGTAGTGTTGTTGAAGCTGACACCCTGGGATCCTTCAAGAAGCTGCTTGATGAGATTCTGGGATCAATAAACTACTAACAACCAAACGAGCAAGATGGGCTGAATGGCCTCCTCTCGTTTTGTAAACTTTCTTATGTTCTTATGTTGAATATGCTGCATGCTGTAGTTAGAGAATGGATCGTAGATCATGGCCTGCCTGGCAATTACCAGAAACACATGACCAATTGTGGCAATGTGCCCCGCCCCTGTGTGCATATTATGTGTTGTATGTTGCGTGCGTGTGTTAATGTTGGTGTATAGGTTGGTACACGGGATATAAACGGGTCTGTGTTTCACGTGTGATTTAAAAAGGTAGATTTGTATTTAGGCACGAGGAGGGCACAAATCACTTCACGTGCTGGTTAAATGTAATATGTGAGCACGGGGTTGCACAGAATTAATTCACGTGCTGGGATTCAAGTGAATAATTAATTAGTAATTGAATCCCAGCACAACAGTATATATAGATGCACATTTCTTTCACTCGGGGTTGGGTGTTCGGTGAGTGGAGAACGGGATTGGAGACGGAGGTAATTGTGTAAAAAGTGAATAGTTAAAATCTGCTCACCGTGTTTTGTTCATCTGTCTGTCTGTTTACTTCGTTTTGTTTGTCCTTTTATTTTGGCGTATAGTGCCGTGTCCAGTGTTTTTGTCTGTTCAAACCTTTTATTTTCTGTTCTGTTTATTAAATGCTGAGCGAAAGCATTCGCTCAGCTTCACCAAACTCCACATCTCTGTCTGTTTATTTCCTGCTTCTGGTCTGACGCCACCCACTCCGGCCGTCTTTGTGACACGTGGTGTCCTGAGTGGGATCTACAGCGCCTCCAGGACTCAGGCCAGAGCAGGAACCGCATTTTTGGATTAAAAAAAAAAAAAAAAAAAAAAGAAGGGGAAAAAAAATGGCAGAAGACGCCATCAAAGTGCGGGACTGGATCCTGGAAAATGCTGGGCTGGAGGCCCAGTCTATACCAGTAGCCGTCCAGTTCCTGCGGTTGATGGACAGCGAGCGATGGGAGGCGTATGCGAGGGAACAGACCGTAAGCACCTGGGAGGAAGGTGTGGAGTTGGTCCTCAGCTACCTGGAGGCGGTCATAACTACAACAGCCCAGGTAGCAGGTCCACCAGCAGAGGAAGAATGCCTGCTGTCCCCGTCTCCACCAGCAGAGGAAGAATGCCTGCTGGTTTTGCCTCCACAGCCCAAGCGGGAGGAGCCAGAGCGTCCACAGCCCAAGCGGGAGGAGCCAGAGCGTCCACGGCCCAAGCGGGAGGAGCCAGAGCGTCCACGGCCCAAGCGGGAGGAGCCTGAGCGTCCAAGGCCCAAGCGGGAGGAGCCTGAGCGCCCCACGCCTGAGTGGGAGGAGCCCGAACGTCCCACGCCTGAGTGGGAGGAGCCCGAACGTCCCACGCCTGAGTGGGGGAGCCCAACGTCCACGCCTGAGAGGGGGGAGCCCGGTCGCCCACAGCCCAAGAGGGGGAGTCGGTGCGCCCACAACCCAAAAGGGAGGAGTCGGTGCGTCCACAGCCCAAAAGGGAGGAGTCGGTGCGTCCACAGCCCAAAAGGGAGGAGGCGGTGCGTCCACAGCCCGAAGAGAGGGAAGTCGGGGCGTCCACAGCCCTAGGACCCAAGCTGCCAGCAGAGGGAGAATACCTGCTGGTTCCACCTCCACCAGCAGAAGAACAATGCCTGCTGTCCCCATCTACACCAGCAGAGGAAGCATGCCTGTTGGTTCACCTGCTGCTGCCATCCCGAGAGCTAAAGGGGGAGGAGCCATCGCTGCCGTCCCAAGAGCCAGAAGGGGAGGAATTACAGGCTCAACCCCCTGAATTTTTCTGGGGGGGAGAAGGGCAGGATGCTGGTGTCCCCCAGCAGCCTCTATTTATGCTGCTGAAGGAGCACGGGCGCACACCAGCCCAGCCGCCACAGCAGAGGGAGCCAGCACCGCCACAGCCTCCCTCTGAGTGGCCAGCATCAGCCCCATGGCCTCCACCACCGCAAGGAGCAGAGCAGCAGGAGCTGCCTCTGCCTCCGCCACCTCCACCGCTTCCTCCACTAGGAGCAGAGGAGCAGGAGCTGCCTCTGCCTCCGCCACCACCACCGCCAGGAGCAGAGGAGCAGGAGCTGCCTCTGCCACTTCCAGGAGCAGAGGAGCAGGAGTTGCCTCTGCCTCCGCCACTGCCAGAAGCAGAACAGCAGGAGCTGTCTCTGCTTTCCGCACACCTCCACCACAGGAGTACGGTGGCCGGAGCCCCAGAAAGGGGAGCTGTCGGCCACGAAGAAGGGGAGGAGGTCTGAGACCACCAACCCCAGCAGCAGTTTTGCTGCCGGAGATCGTGGGGGAGGTCAGGAGACCTGCTCCCACTGCAGCAGTTTCGCTGCCGGAGATCGTGGGGGAGGTCCGGAGACCTGCTCCCACTGCAGCAGTTTCGCTGCCGGAGATCGTGGGGGAGGTCCGGAGACCTGCTCCCACTGCAGCACTTGCGCTGCCGGAAGTACTGTGGTCGGAGCCCCACCAAGGGGAGCTACCGGCTACGAAGAAAGGGGGAGAGGTCAGGAGACCAGCATCCCCCGCAGCAATTTCGCTGCAGGCGTGGACCAGCAGGCTGTCAGCCGTGCCACTACCGGCAGGGGTGCTGACAGCATGGCCAGCCATGGGCCCACTGAAGCCTCCCTTCCCAGCCCGAGACTTTGTCCTGGACTGCTGGATTTTTAAGGGGGGAGGTGGCCGTTGAGGCCATGTGTGCTTTGCACAGGGGGGGGGTATATGTGGCAATGTGCCCCGCCCCTGTGTGCATATTATGTGTTGTATGTTGCGTGCGTGTGTTAATGTTGGTGTATAGATTGGTACACGGGATATAAACGGGTCTGTGTTTCACGTGTGATTTAAAAAGGTAGATTTGTATTTAGGCACGAGGAGGGCACAAATCACTTCACGTGCTGGTTAAATGTAATATGTGAGCACGGGGTTGCACAGAATTAATTCACGTGCTGGGATTCAAGTGAATAATTAATTAGTAATTGAATCCCAGCACAACAGTATATATAGATGCACATTTCTTTCACTCGGGGTTGGGTGTTCGGTGAGTGGAGAACGGGATTGGAGACGGAGGTAATTGTGAAGTATAAAAGTGAATAAGTGTTATCTGCTCACCGTGTTTGTTCGTCTGTCTGTGCACTGTTTAGTTCGTTTTGTTTGTCCTTTTATTTTGGCGTATAGTGCCGTGTCCAGTGTTTTTGTCTGTTCAAACCTTTTATTTTCTGTTCTGTTTATTAAATGCTGAGCGAAAGCATTCGCTCAGCTTCACCAAACTCCACATCTCTGTCTGTTTATTTCCTGCTTCTGGTCTGACGCCACCCACTCCGGCCGTCTTTGTGACACCAATATATTCAGGTTTTCAGTAAAACCCCCCAAAAAAACATAGGGTTGAATCCACTAACTTGCAATGCGTGTTTGGAGTAGTGTTTAGGGCTCTGGACTCTTGATCGGAGGGTCATGGGTTCAATCCCAGGTGGGGGAAACTGCTGCTGTACCCTTGAGCAAGGTACTTTACCTAGATTGCTCCAGTAAAATCCCAACTATATAAATGGGTAATTGTATGTAAAAATAATGTGTAAAAATAATGTGATATCTTGTAACAATTGTAGGTCGCCCTGGATAAAGGTGTCTGCTAAGAAATTAAAATAATAATAATAATAATAATAATAATAATAATAATAATAATAATAATAATAATAATAATAATAATAAATAAGCGACTGGATTCTTGATCCTTAGGATTTCTCTGCGCCATCTTGGTCTCTCACAACCTAACTTAACAATTTACCTATCTGTCAGCCAAATTTTTGGAAGGTAGATCTATATAATATTCTGTGCTTTTATATTGCTTTAACAATAAGGAATACAAAATGATGATTTCTTTATTTGCATTACTGCAGTAACGGTACAGTTACAAGTATTTTGTGACTTTTTTATTTATTATTTTTGTGGCGTATGTCTGTGGACTTGGAAAGAGAGAACACTAGATACTGAAAAAAGATTTACAGAAAACAACTGTAACAGCCTAGTGCTAGTGGGAGGACACTCAGTGAACGCAGTAGCTGAGAGTAGCAATTTCCTGGACTATAATATTAAGGCAGACTAAATGGGTACGAAAAAGGCATTGTTGGATTTTTCCAGATGGAAAATAAGTGAGTTTTTATTGTAATACCAAGTTTTTGTACAGTGGTAATATTACAGATAAAATGCAAGTCTGTAATTAATGCATACCCCATAAATTATCATTAAAGTATGTACAGTATTTATTGAAAGTACTCATGACTTCAAGGTAATAATGTTGCATTTTACACACATAGAGGCTGATTTTCCAAAGTTGGTGAATTACTCAGAATAAGGGTTAGTAACCTATGTTGAAAGTTCTGTATGTTGTTTATGTTGCAATTTTCCATTGACAGTAGTGACACTTTACTGTTGAGTAAATTGTTTTCTAATTTAAAGTAAAATCTCCTGCCTCGCTCTGTAATGAATAATAATTTTATGGGTGTGCAAAACAGTTATGTTATATTTTTAAGTATTGAGTATGAATTATGGGATTGATGTTTCCACATACGGAAATGCTGTACGCAAACATAAAATGGATTAAAAAATGTGGGAAATGTTTTAATAAATTCCCAGGATGCACAGAAGTGTACAGGTTGAAGACAACTTCCCCGAGCTCACTGAAATGGATGAAGCAAGAAAATATGGAAAAAAACAGTGTGAAAACTACACAACTTCACAAGTCCATATGCTTTTAGACCAGGGGTCGGCAAATGGCGGCCCATTTGAGGTTTGGGGGCGGTCCCTCCTGAGTTTCTTTATCAATGTATTACATTTTAATAAAACATTAATTGGATCTGCCGCCTCGTCATAAAACCATGGCACTTGCGCAAACAGCTTTTGTGTTGTTGTTGCTGGAGTGATTTCTCATAGTAATCGCAGTCTGTCAATGGTTGCTAGGCAACAGTTCCAAGACACGTGAGAGAGCATACAGCCAACGTCACAATTTAATAAACACATGTAATGTTAAATGGGAATAGCTAGTTAGATGGAAAAGGCACTACCGTTTTGATTTACGTCTGTATGAATGTATTTATTTATTTACAGTTGGGGAATAGTTTTTGATGTTTGCGCAACGTGTCTAACACTTAAACCTGCATTTGTGTGTTATGGCTGCTTTTAGTGGGAATCCATGCACCTTCAAAATACTATTTGCACACTCATTTTTTTTTTATGTTTCAGAAAGACAAGTAATAGGCAGCTAGTAAATGTAAATAAAACCCATTTAAAAAGTTATTTATCTTTGCTGTTGCACAGATTAGTGTTAAGAACTGTTTGAATTCTGTGTCGTTTTACATTGTGAATTATGTGTGGTTTTTAATATTGTGAATTCTGTGTGGTTTTACATTGTGAATTATGTGTTTTACATTGTGAATTCTGTTTCATTTTACATTGTGAATTCTGCGTGGTTTAATATTGTTGACTGAAAAGACAATAGCAGCGGTATAGCGGTAATATGTCTGTTCAAAGATTTCCATTTTTTTTTTTTTTTTTTTCATAAATACAGTATAATTGTACTCCATGCTTTGCCCAATGTTTCTGTAAGTTTGTTGGTATTGTGTATTACAACCTGATAATTGAGTTAAGATTGTTCAGTTTTGTAGTGGCAGCCCACAAGCCGTTTTGTGGGCCTCCACAGCGGCCCCTGGCTATGTTGAGGTTGCCAACCCCTGTTTTAGACAACATTATAAAATAACAGTGTGTGTTAGTTAGTGAAGGAAAAGAAAAAGTTGGGCATTTCAATTGAATTAATTTGAGAAATGTTTTTTTGTAAGGCACTGTGACAGAAAAACAATGATTCTTGGTGGTAAATCTCCCTCCCAACCTGTGAGGGTGCTAAGTAACGGGAACAGAGTACTCTGGACTACTTAGCCTGACACTTCGTTCCGAGGGTTAAAAGGAAGTCAGTCATGTAGAAAAGAGACGGAGCTTCGGTACACTAACTCATTGACCCGGAGGGGAAATGATGTGGCAGCTGCAGATCATAAAAAGCAGCTACAATCGTTTACCAAGGGGTCATGAGTGACGGTTTAAATAGGGTTCTTTCGTTTTTGGTTTATCAAAAGTGACCTGGAAGGACCTGTGTTTCGTGTATCCGTATCGTGAGTGTTTGTTTGTTCTGTCTGTTTGTTGTTTGCTATCACTAGACAGCTAACATGTTCCGGAGCTGTCGCCAGAGGCCAGCACAAACCCGGAACAGCACTGCACTTGTATCACCAATAATTGTATTTGCACCACTAGCATTAATTCACACACTAACGGACTTGTGTATGTGTTTTGTGTTTTGTGTGGGTGTATAATAAAAACGGGACTATTATTTCGGGACGAACCTAGGGATTACAAATTAAGTAATACATGCTGCTATATACTTAAACATCATTTATTGTTTACTGTTTGTTTTGCAGTCAGGCACTGGACACAAAAAACAACCTGTGCACCTGGATTATAATTGTCTGTCTGTTCATTGATCACCTGCACACTATTAACCACTTTGCCACAGGTACCAGTGCTGGTTAATGTCAGCAAATACATTTGTGATACGGCAACTAGCATCGCAGATGAACTGCACATTTAAGGAGTGGATTTTTTTCCTGTTTCTAAAAACAGCTTCAGACTCTGCAGGAGGTTTTATTGCTACATGTGTACAATCAAGTAGTCCATAGTGATAGTGGGAATCTAATAAAAGCAGGAGCTCTTTTTATCAAGGCTTCAGTTACATCATTAATGATCTTGCATACTGAAGACTGGGATACACCCTGCCTTGCAGCATTAGACATCTGTTATAGTCCATAGCCATAAAAATGTAGGGCCAAACTGGAATTGGGTGTATTCTGTTGGTGGAAGCTTCCAAATCCACCTTAAGTAATTCACAAAGATCATAAATGCTTTACTTATCAAACCAATAATGCCTCAAAACATGTTAATTGGTGGCATCCATAAAGGTGACCCTGGAATGAAAAATTCGTTCAGCAGGGTATGGTCAGGTCCTCTGTTGTTGTTGTTTTCTCCTCCTCTGCAACAAAGCCATCTTGCCTTTCTCTGATCAGAAATCCCAGTTTCAGGAGGGTTTATATAATATGTGTAAATTTACACTATTAACTTCAATGGTATAAGTTTAGTAAAATGTAAATACTCTAAAATGGAAATTTACTTGGTGTGAGCAGGCAGTTAGTAAAATACATTTACTCAAAAAAATGAACGTAAAGTATAACTTGGGAAAATTACAGAAATGTGTACATTTACTCAAAATAGCCCTTACTTATGAGTAAACGCCTTTTATAACTTTGGAAAATCAGGCCCCATAGTGTCTAATTTGGAGAGTAAATTACTCAATGACCCAAAACCTTATCTGGATTATTAATATTATTATTATCCCAACAGGAGATGAAATCCCGGTCTACAGGGATATGGTGGAGGCAGTCTGCAGAAAAGTAACTTTTCCAAAATTGCATCAGTTTTGTTTCTTGTCTAAAGACCAGTATGCATCAAGGAAGCTGATGGCCTACAATAAGCCCATCAGTCCATCCTACCTGAAACTGAATTGCAACAGGGAGATGCACATGTTCCTAAATATTGCAGCTGTTTCTGTATCCAGTACCTTTTTATTTGTGTCAAGTGCCTCTACTGACTAGAAAAACAATTCTAGAATATTCTTGGTATTAATATTGATCAAAGCACAACATAAATAATCCTGCGCAAAAAGACAGGGTTATTGGTGTCATAAACAGCAGTGTATCCTATTTACTAATAAGCACGTTTTGGCTTCTATTTAATATGAAAAAAGCACATTGGCTGATGAAACCTAACAGGAGTGGCGTACATTAATATTTTTTGAGACAAGCCAGAGCCAGTCTCCATGACAACGATATCTGGTTAAGGATGTGCAGTGTCCTGAGGGAGAGGGGGATAACGAATGCTCAGCGGTGGTGTGTGTCCCTGACGTAAGTCTCTCCGACTGCCCGATAGGCTGCTTCTCCTTTGACTCCCACCCGGACCCCTTTGCGTAGAAGCTGGACTTGTCAGAGCTTTGGTTCTAGAAGTCTGCCACTTTTGTTGCTGCTGCTCCAGTCTCTCCAATACAATGTGCAGCTCAGATTCCATTCCTGGCAGACTCCCAAAGTCTTACAAAAGAAGAGTGTCGTGGCTGCGTTTCACTTGACCCCAGCATGGTTGTAAAATCAAGACTTTTCTGAAGGACATTGACTATGCAGAAATTTATTGAGGCGGACTACTACGAGCTAGACTGGTATTATGAGGAATGCACGGATGGTAATGGTGTTTTTTTTTTCCTATTCCTTGCTGCATTTTGTTACTGTAAGGAGGTGGTGCCTGGAATGATGCTGATGCAGTATGAGTGTCTACTTCAGTACAGCTACATACATATTGCATCAGAGGCGTGGCAGAGTACCGAGTTTACTGCAGGGTAAACTCAACACAGATACTTTATGTATGACAATTGTTATGTGCTTATTTCTTAAGGGTATGCATTTAACATATTATGTTTTTTTAATGCATAGTAATGTATATTTCTAGACATGAACTTATACATGTCTGTTTGATTCTACTACACTACAGTAACTATGGTGACAGTATTCTGTTCAAACACAAAGCCATTTTTTAATGCAAATACATAGATTGGAAATGAAGAATATAATTGCATAACAAAGTAAATGTGCCTGTTTTGCAATAGTGGAGTTTTATTTTGTAGCCATTTTGCTATATTGAAATTACTATGAATACAATGTTGAAGTTTTGCTGGGCAATAGAGAAATACAGAAATGTATTTATTTGCAGTGACCAAGATATTTCCACAGAGAGCCTCTATAAATGTATCTGAGGTTTGTGTGGGAAATTCTGTGACATTTCTTTCTTATTGAAAATGTTTTATTTGTAAATCATTTTCAATTAAATATAGATGGAAGTGAATTCAGGGTCCTTGCACAGTAAAGTACAGTACTGTACATGACAATTTACTGTCAGCATGGCTTAAAAATTGTGAAGTGCAGGAAGCTGCGAAGCTTGTGAAACCTGGTAAAGTTTGATGTGTGAACTGATGAACTATAGATCTGGTTTGAGACAATAACGGGATAATCTGTTGAGCTTTCTTAGACTAGAAGTATCTATAGTGACACCAGTTCTTAAGTTAAATCAATCAATCAATCAGTCAATCAATCAATCTTTATTTTATATAGCGCCTTTCATGGTGGACCACCATCACAAAGCGCTTTACAAGATGCAGTAACAAGAAGAAAATCCATAATACTTTAAATACAGTGGAAAGTGCATAATACATGATAGTAACATAATACATTAAATAGTAGCAGCAACAGAGCAGCTAATAGTAGATATCAGACTTAAAGAGCATTGAAAGCAAGAGAGACTAGGTGGGTCTTGAGAGTTGATTTAAAGAGAGCGACGGTGGGAGCATCACGCACCAAAGCTGGTAGAGAGTTCCAAAGAGTCGGAGCCATGAAGCTAAACGAGCGTTCTCCAAATGTGGTGCACTTATGCTTGGGGATAACAAGCAGGCCAGAGTCAGAGGACCTCAGCTTGCGGGCAGGGACATAGCGGGTCAGCAGGTTGAGGAGGTACTCAGGACCTGTGTGATGAAGGGTGTTGTAGGTGAGCAGGAGAGTTTTGAAAATAATCCTGAACTTTACAGGTAGCCAGTGCAGCGGGGTGATGTGGTCACGTTTTTTTACATCTGGTAAGGAACCTGGCAGCGGCATTCTGAACTAGCTGCAGTTTGTTTATCGCGTGTGCCGGGAGACCACCATATAGAGAGTTGCAGTAGTCGAGTCGTGAGGAGACAAATGCATGACAAAGTATCTCCGCATCTGGGAAGGAAAGTAGGGACAGACTTTGGAGATGTTTCGAAGATGGTAGAAGGAAGATTTGACCATGGAGGAGATGTGGGCATCAAAGGAGAGGTTGCTGTCAAGAAGTACACCAAGGCTTTGTACTGTGGGGGAAGGCAGCAGCAGACAGTTTCCAAATCACAAGTATAGGGAGTTTTATAAACCGGGAATAAACAGCAATTGTGCCGAAAAGGTATTTGTCACAGAGCACTTTGAGTTAGAGTTGTGCTCTACATGGTGACAACTTCCACTGCAATCCATAGTCAGTCTGTGCATTGATCAACGATAGAAAATAGTGCCCCTGAGGGCCACAGGGGAAGTTGCAAGTTTTTTAATATCTATACAGGAAGTGACAGTTCTCATCTTGATGTCAAAGATTGGCCAACAGAAATTGTGCCCCTCAATCACAGATATTTTGTGCCAAGTCAGAGAATGTTCTGAAATCATATTACCCTTTGACTGAATTTTCAATGTATGTATAGAAGGATTGGAAATAAAACTGAAAAGGATCTATTTTAGGTTTTACACAACATTACTGAATTAGACATTACTGATTATCCTGTGTCTGTTGCAGAGGTCACATGCTGCTAAGGCACATGATTCTAGCTGCAGAATGCTACCCTTTTTTTTTACTCCCCTTTGTAGGTGAGCTACAGTTTAAGACACAAAGGAGAAGGGCAGTTCCAGTTTCATTTTGGTGAAAAGCTTTTTCTCACAGGGCTCCAAAGTTTTGGAACACTGTCCAGTTTATAATATTAACTTATTTCTTCCAGTTTGTTCTGTCTACCACGTCTCGAGGACAACACTGGAAACAAGGTCTAGGTCTCAGTGTTTTTTAATAAGTGCTAATTGTGCAAGTTATTATGGTTTGTATAAATAAAAAGCAATAGCTGGAATTTTCATTAAGGGGGTGTGGCAGTGTGTCCCACCCATATGTCTATTTTGTGTTATGTGTTGCGTGTGGTGTGTTAATGTTGGTGTATAGATGTTGGTGCACGGGATATAAATGGGTCTGTGTAACACGATTTAAAATATATAGTTGTATTTAGGCACATGGATTGCACAGTCACTTCATGTACAGATAAAATATGTAACAGTATGTGAGCACGGGATTGCACAAATTAGTTCACGTGCCAGGATTCAAGTGAATGATTAATTAGTAATTGAATCTCGGCACAGCTGTATATATAGAGGCACGAAGCACTCACACAGGGTTGGGTGTTCAGTGAGGAGAGAACAGGAGAGTAAAATAAAGTAAAAGATTAATAACAATTGCTATTTCGTGCTGGAAGGACCAGCACGATACTTGTTTGTTTTGACTTAACGTGTTTGTTTGTCTGTTATTCCACTGTTTTAGTGTTAGTCCGTTTTGTTTGTCTGTTTATTTTGACTTCAAGTGCCGTGTGCTGTTTTTGTTTATTTGTTTGTTTATTAAACACACTGAAAGCCGCCAGTACTGCGTGTCTGTGTGTTCCTTTCTGGCCTGATGTCACCCCTACAGCCAGCCTGTTCACGGGGTTGTCACTCTTCTCTGACAGACCAAACTTCAATATTTCAATCCCTTCTTTACATAGACACTGTAGCTGTAGTGAGAAAACCAGGTTACCTGCCGAGTAGCCACTCCCCTTCTGCACTTGTGCTGAGGTTTCCAGGCTCACAGTGAAGTTGCCATGGTGCATTTCAGGCATATACCATTTCACATTTTAGCACAAACATAAAAGCAGAGTGTGTCTGTGTGAACAGTGAACCAGACATACCCCTGCATCTGTTAAAGTTGTGATGTCATTGTCAAAATTCTGCACGAGTAACCGCATGTGTTGAGATAGTACTTGTATGTTGTAAAGATCTTTTTAAAAATCCCAAGAAAGACAAGGTGGGTGGACTTCCCCCTCGACTGTAGGTAAAAGTGGTTCAGCACCACTGTTTACATACCTTAGCAAGCAGTGCTCAGGTGCCTTTGCCGTGAGTAATGTTGCCCTTTCTGAATGAAAGAACCCATGTGTGACAGTGGCATTTCAGTGCTGGGGAGACCCGGGCATGGCATTGTGTTGTAGGGTATGCTGCCCAACCCACACCCAGGATTAAGCTCTGACAATGTCATTGTTTCCTAATGAGCTTGAAGAAAGCTTTGAGGACAACTGTCCACCAGAGTCAGAATGTAACGACAGCAATGGTTTCGAAGATGCTATTGATGAAGAAGACCAGGACTCCTTAGAGGAAGGTACTGTGTGTGTGTGTGTGTGTGTGTGTGTGTATATATATATATATATATATATATATATATATATATATATATATATATATATATATATATATATATATAAAAATTTATATTTTTTTGTCTTTTTTTAAGCGATATGTATTTCTGTATTTTCCACAGGTACAGTAACTACATCCAGTTACACTGTAGTTACCATTTATTGATATTTACTGCATGCACTTAGCCCACAATTCTGTGACAGTGAGGAGCCATACAGTACATTAACAACATGTATTTAACAAAGTTGTCTTCCAGATAAGTTTACATGTATTAAACAATGTAAATGAAGTGTAAGTACAGTGTAGTTAATGTACATTTTTCTAGATGTGTGTGTGTGTAGACTCTATCACAATAATATACAAAAAATACAGTCATGTCCAAAATACTACATTTAGTGACTCATGATTTTATGATTGAATTTGTGATTTCTTAAAAAAAAAAGTGATTTCAGGTAGTCTAAACACTCATGCTGCTTGTTTGTAAGGTTGGTGTGGAAAGGGAAACATTACACACTGAGCCCTGATATGATCAGGAAACGAATGTTACAAAGGTATTCTCATGTAAATTAAGTTACCATCACAATGCAGAGAGTTTTACCCAGTATTCATTTTTTGCAGTAGACTTTAGAAATGCCTGTGCTGCCTTCTAAGCAATTGCTTAAAGCTACTAGGCCATGATTAACCTCCTTCTGTCGCAAGTAGTATCAGACGTGTGTATTTTTGTACCAACCTGGGTAGATGTGTATTAGTTGTACAGTGAGTCTAATAATTAAACAATGGAAAGTGAGGAATGGCTGGAAACGTTTCTGCTTTTCATTATTTTAAATTGCTTTTTATAGCGCATGTAGTTTCTTCAAATAAAAAATACATATCTTTACATAGTTTTTAAATATATCATTTAAATGTGTTGTATGACTGGATCTCATGTGTTTTGACCTTTTTAACTAATAAAAAACAAAAAAAACCAACATCCACAATCTTGACACACATGCTTGAGTCAATGATAAAAGCTTAATTATGTCTGATAACCGATTGGTGATAGTAAGAGGAGTGAATTTGACAGAGAGGACATTTTTGCAATATATGTGTAGCCTTTCACAGTAAAACTTTTCTTTTTAAATGTTAAGCAATGTGTAGCCATTTTAAGCTTGTTATATACAATAATGGGCATTCGGATAATTAAAAATCACAACAAAGTAATTGGTAACTTCATAATCCCAAAAGCTGATTATCTGCATAAAATGTTCTTCTTGTGGAATACTTCCTGCCTCTTTAGTGAAATGCAGTCCTAAAAGTTCTGTCTATCAAGTTCTGCACAGCAGGTTTGTCTTGTGTATGCAGATTTCCTGTTCAAACAATGTGGTTTGAAAGAGCAGCTGTATGTTTTGCCAAGGTTGAAAAGTGAGATGAAGTAGCATTGTGCTACTCCGCGTCCTTGCGCTACCCTCTGTGTTACAGTAAATGGCAGGGTGTTAGGCTTGCCATTATCTTGTTAACTGGTGTACAGTTACCTTGTCCTGAGTCTATTTATAATCTGTTGCTGTGCTGCCAGAGCAACGTCTGGATAATAGATATAAGAACAATGACAGTGAACTAAGCACTTAGGAGGTTATGGTTTTGGGCTTTTGAGATTTGTTTTCAATACTGTAGATAATTTATAGACTAAGCAACCCCTGAAACTACATTATCTAAGGAGGGATGGCAGTATTTTAGGACAGAGTGGGAAAACAAGTTGTTGGTATCACAAGTTGTTTTGTACAATCTTTTCTCACTGAAAAGTAAACAGTTCCCTGTATTTCCTAAGAGAGTACAGTAAACCCTCTTCATGTGTTGTCGTCCATACATTTCATTTTCAACAGTACATATTTAATACTTAAATAGTGTACTAAAAGACACTTGGTTATACAGGAAATTCAAGATATATAACTAGGTGAATGGGGGGGGTTAAACAATCAGATGTTTTGGATAGTTAACCAACAAATTCCAGTAACAAAGATGCATTGCAAGACCGAACATTACTGAAAGTGCCCAGGTTTGCCTGCTTTAAATAACAGGGCTGCCAGAGCCTTAGTAGCCAGCAAAACCCAAAAAACTAAAATACATGGGACCAGATGGTGATCTGATTAATTGACAATCCGTACTGTTGAATTATGTAAATCTTTATACAGGAAGGATTTATAAATGTCTTTAAAATGATACCGAATATACAAAAGACGTTGAAGCAAAAAATAGTATTAAATGAGTCTTGTATGTTTTAGGTTTGTGTTTGCATACATAACTGTGTGTGTGTGGGTTGGAGGGAGGGAGGGAGGGATTGATTACTATCAGTGTGCAGTCAAAATTTGAGAATGTCCCAACAAAGATAGTAACCCCTGAAAAAACAACGTTGTGGGGATGTGCCCACTTTGTAAAACATGTTTTTTAAGAACTAAATATGCCAAAATATTTTTAATAAGTGCCAAAATATTTAGTTTGTTGTTGACTTTCACCCTGTGTGGAGTTTTGTCTGACTGGAGTTAGAAATAATAAATAAAAATAGTGTCAATGAGAAGTCCACAGAAATATAGGAATGCAAACGTGTGTGTGTGTGTCCAATAAAAACAAACCGTAGAGGAGCTCTTAGTAATTAATGTTAGGAATGAAAAACAGACATGCAAGTACAAGGAGGCTTATATTGTACACCACTGTATTCAGCAACACACTGACTGCCAATACCTCGGACAACATCAGTGTGCAACATTTGTGTTACATGTGCTTATGTTATAGTAACTGTTTTTTTTCTCTAATGTTGTTTTAAATCGACAGGTCTCTGCAGTAGCACTTGGACAGTAGAATCAGGAAATGTAATACAAGTACACTTCTGTGTTAGTGTTTGTCTAACACTAAGATTTAAATTGGTTACACTCAGTGGTGTAGTCAAGGGTTTAGCAGGTAAATGCCATTTACCCACTTTTAATTTGGGCAATATAGCATTTACCCACTTCTCATATAAGTAATACACTTTTCTACTCTCCTGTGATATGCAAATCCTTGGTTAAAGACAAGATATTTTAACGGTGAGCGTCTGTTGTGTTGGTGCACATAGACTGACAGCTCAGAGCTCTCAGTCAGAACTGTGGCGCGAGCAGTGGGGCGTGGCCACTGGACTGCGTGTTCTGTGTGTGTGTGCATGTATGTGTGTGTGTGTGTGTATGTGTGTGTTCTGTGATTGGTTGTTATGTTCTGTTAATGTTCTGTTGTTCGGCACACTGGACCTGCAGGGCGGTGCTAGTAGCCTTCATCCTAGCCTGCGAAAGGACGCTCACAGAACTGTTCACGTGAATATCACCTACGAGGGAAAGGACTGTATGGGGGGGCTGTGGTTGGCTGAAGGTCAATAACAATGCATCTGTTCATGTTTATCTGTTCTATCAATCTGTTCAACTCCACCAAACGGCTGTTGACCCACTTTTTTTATTTACCACTACACACTGGTTACACTGTACACATTTCTCAAACTGAGCTCTTCTGTTTTTGTTCTCGTGTATTTCTTTTAAAACTAGGAATGGTTGTCCTTTATTATTTCCAGTTCTTTAACTTGGATATACTTGAAACCGAATCCAAACTAACAGCAGACAATGAAGCAATTCGGCAGTGGCACACAAAGGTCTAATAACCCCATTGGGGTTATGTTGTTGGCAAATAAACACTGACTGGGAACCACCTATGGCTCTGTTTAGATCCTCAATTTGTGACGGCACTGATTCAGCTGAAGTACATGAACAAACACAGCCAGACAAGACTGCATTTACACTTGTAAATTAAGTTGTGTGACCCTTAAAATGAATTGTGCACAATACTTAAACCTGTCAAGCTAATGAAAGCTTCATTTTTAAAATCATAATCTTGTTATAAAAATACTATTTAAGAACACCTGTACCTTTTTGTAGTTTTGACTACGTGTTGTTTTTTTCACTAGGCCCTAAATATTGTAAATATGCATTTCCTGTTGAGCAGCCATGTTTAGTAAAGCACATGACTGGTAGCATAGTGATTTTGCTGTTACTGCACTGGTGTTGATGAAATGTACTGGTTTTACAGCAACTTTAAGACTACTGGCAATGGAATCACATCTCTCAATGTATGTATAAATCAGGGTATATTGCTCACACAGCTAATGTTTTCTTGCCTTTAGCCATAAAATGAAAAGAATACATGAAGGAAAAGAATTGAGGCTAAAATATACAAGATCCTGATAATTTTTTTCAGTGGTTTTGTTAATACACAGGAGAATATTGGATTAGAGAAGCAGGGCAGCTCATAACCAATTAACCTTGTTTCAATGTAAATCCTTTATGATGTGGAACAAGATTTGAAGAGAGGAACAGTGCTACATGAGAAGCAATTGATTTACTTTTGAGATTTTTTTTTCCACTACTATATAATGTACTGTACCATACAATAGACCAATTGATTGTTCTGTAACCTTGAGGAAGGTCTCTTTCAGTTCAAAAGCCCATTCCAGTTTACCTTTGTGTGCTGTTACAGTAACTTCCTACCAGCACTGTTTTGGCTTACCCTGCTTTAGTTGTCTAATCCATTTTAGAAGCCTTCTCAATTTCTTCTTTTTACAGAGAGCATTGTACCTGCCACCAAGGGTTATCTGTTAAATGTATTTGTATTTGTCTAATTAAGCGATAGTGCCCGTCAATGACGGCTCTGCAGTACGGTAGTTGACCGCGGCTGGAGTTTGGGTCTCGTGCCGGAGGCGAGGGCGCTAATGAAAGTCAAGGTCAGCTAGCACACAGTATAGAGCTGTCATCAAGAGGGCACTATCGTCATTAGAAAAAGATTATTCTCATTATTTACGGTGAGAAACATTTTACGGAAAAAGTCTGGTAAACATTCGTAAAGGATCACATACATAATTAGAGAAAAAAAAAAAAAAAACTTTATTAAACAAACAGTGCCAGATATCTGAATGCTGTTGAAAGGTGCTGTATGAGCTCCAGTCAAGCTGACAGGCTGTGATGGGCTGACTCGCCAGTTGCGGGTTCAGGATTGGTTGCTTTTTGTCTGTGCAAAGTATTGATTGGTTGGTTTTGGTGGCAAATAAAATACATTTGGACCAGTTGTGTCTCTGATTGATTAGTATTTATTGTCAAAGATGTGAACTGAGCTTTCATTAAGGCAAGTCAAAATGAAAAAGCCGGTACTTGTGGAGACTGATTTTAAGTTTGATTCACAGTTGATGCAGTGACATTCCAGTGGGCATCTACTGTCTATTGAAAGCCTGCTAGAGCTGGAACCTGATTGGCTGATGATACTGAATCGTTTTGTAATCACTGGTTTCCACAGGTGGCAGTTTCAAATTACAGGTAGCACAGCAATTCTGTTAAACTATATTGTTTTAACCAGGTAATAAATTAGATGGCGTTTTACTGTCAAAGTGCAGATTTTATGTTTGATATTGTACCTTTACGGGGATCTTCATACCCTAGTAGACTTTCAACACAAATAACAACAAAGCACAGATTTGCTGCACAGAATAGATACAATCATGCCATCCATTATATACCATTAAATTAAATAAAATGCTATTAGCATAGCAGACAGCGTGTTGTTCTCAAAACCTATAGATCTGTGTCTGACAGTTCTAATGATTATGGTGGGTGGTTATTTTTGAGACTTTCAATGAAAGATATCCAGTGATAAGTTATTGCACACAATGTGACACTGCCATCAGGAAGCTGTCTGTTAATGGCATATTCTGTGAGTTGAAACAAGCAGTGGTTGTGGTCAATGTCAGTTTACAATGAGGCTTTCTCGTGCAGGTTGATATTGGTAAGAGTGACAGAGAATCCCTCTGTCATAAGGTGAGCATTGTGATCACACTATGTAACACAATTTTTGTTCCTGGGTAGTAAGTGTTATTTCCTAATTGCTTATGCCTCAAAAGTATAGAAAATGGCTATTATTCCCCACAAACTTTGCTTTTGTGACCAGGACAGTGATATTTTGAAATTTACCTATTTCCAATGAGAAAACGGGCGAATTTGTGTCTTTTCGTTCACATAAAGTCAGAAAAAAACAACATATGAATCCAAATTAACATGTATTTATACTAAAGTAATACAAAAATGACTACAAAAGATTTAGAAGTGAGTAGTTTCGAGATTTACGATTATACTGTAAATCACTTTCACGAATCAGCCCCCAAATGTCGTCTCCCATCATGTTCTCGTTATACTGTCCTTGGTAGCGGCGTTCAAAGTCCAGTATATCCTGGTGGAAGCGCTCGCCTTGCTCCTCCGAGTACGCTCCCATGTTCTCCTTGAATTTATCAAGATGAGCATCAAGGATATGGACTTTGAGGGACATCCTACAGCCCATTGTGCCGTAGTTCTTCACCAGAGTCTCAACCAGCTCCACATAGTTTTCGGCCTTGTGATTGCCCAGGAAGCCCCGAACCACTGCGACAAAGCTGTTCCAAGCCGCTTTCTCCTTACTAGTGAGCTTCTTGGGGAATTCATTGCACCCAGGATCTTCTTTATCTGTGGTCCCGGCGAAGACACCGGCTTTGACCTTTGCCTCAGACAGCTTAGGGAAGAAGTCTTGAAGGTACTTGAAGGCTGCCGACTCCTTATCTAGAGCTCTGACAAATTGTTTCATAAGGCCCAATTTGATGTGCAGTTGTGGCATCAGCACCTTCCGGGGGTCCACCAGTGGCTCCCACTTGACGTTGTTCCTCCCCACAGAGAACTCGGTCCGCTGTGGCCAGTCCCGCCTGTGGTAGTGCGCCTTGGTGTCCCTGCTGTCCCAAAGGCAAAGATAGCAGGGAAACTTGGTAAAACCGCCTTGGAGACTGTCACAAAGACGGCCGGAGTGGGTGGCGTCAGACCAGAAGCAGGAAATAAACAGACAGAGAGGTGTGGTTTGGTGAAGCTGAGCGAATGCTTTCGCTCAGCATTTAATAAACAACAGAAAATAAAAGGTTTGAACAGACAAAAACACTGGACACGGCACTATACGCCAAAATAAAAGGACAAACAAAGCGAACTAAACAGTGCACAGACAGACGAACAAACACGGTGAGCAGATAACACTTATGTTTACGCTTACACTTCACAATTACCTCCGTCTCCAATCCCGTTCTCCACTCACCGAACACCCAACCCCGACTGAATGAAATGTGCATCTATATATACTGTTGTGCTGGGATTCAATTACTAATTAATTATTCACTTGAATCCCAGCACGTGAATTAATTCTGTGCAACCCCGTGCTCACATATTACATTTAACCAGCACGTGAAGTGATTTGTGCCCTCCTCGTGCCTAAATACAAATCTACCTTTTTAAATCACACGTGAAACACAGACCCGTTTATATCCCGTGTACCAATGACTATACACCAACATTTACACACACAACATACAACACATAACACACACAATACACACAGGGGCGGGCACTTCGTCACATATACCCCCCTGTGCAAAGCACACATGGCCTCAATGGCCACCTCCCCCCTTAAAAATCCAGCAGTCCAGAACAAAGTCTCGGGCTGGGAAGGGAGGCTTCAGTGGGCCCATGGCTGGCCATGCTGTCAGCACCCCTGCCGGTAGTGGCACGGCTGACAGCCTGCTGGTCCACGCCTGCAGCGAAATTGCTGTGGGGGATGCTGGTCTCCTGACCTCTCCCCCTTTCTTCGTAGCCGGTAGCTCCCCTTGGTGGGCTCCGACCACAGTACTTCCGGCAGCGAAGCCGCTGCAGTGGGAGCAGGTCTCCGGACCTCCCCCACGATCTCCGGCAGCGAAACTGCTGCAGTGGGAGCAGGTCTCCGGACCTCCCCCACGATCTCCGGCAGCGAAACTGCTGCAGTGGGAGCAGGTCTCCTGACCTCCCCCACGATCTCCGGCAGCGAAACTGCTGCAGTGGGAGGCGGCCCTCCGGACTTCCCCACCTTCTTCGTGGCCGGCAGCTCCCCTTGGTGGGGTTCCGCCACAGTACTCCTGCTGCGATGCGGGAGCAACTGGCAGCCCCAGGCGATGCGGAGCGGCTGGCAACCCCAGGCGATGCGGAGCGGCTGGCAACCCCAGGCGATGCGGAGCGGCTGGCAACCCCAGGTGATGCGGAGCGGCTGGCAACCCCAGGCGATGCGGAGCGACAGGCAGCCCCAGGCGATGCCAGACAGGCATCCTTGGGCGAAGCGTGGCAAGCATCCTTGGGCGAAGCGAGGCAGGCATCCTTGGGCGAAGCGAGGCAGGCAGTCAGGACAAGCTGGGGTGCGGGTGTTGGCCCTCTTCTCGGTCTCTGCGGCCGGGCGGTTCTTCCCAGCCCTCAGCAGCCTATGCAAGGGCTGCTGAGGACCGCCAGCATCTAGTCCTGGTCTTTCTGGTGAAGGGAGAGGCAGCTCCTGCCCTCTCCCCTGATGGTGATGGAGGCAGAGGCAGCTCCTGCTACTCTGCTCCTGGTGGTGAAGGTGGCGGAGGCAGAGGCAGCTCCGCTGCTCTGCTCCTGCCCGTGAAGGTGGCGGAGGCAGCAGCGTGTAGTCTCCTGGCGGCCGAAGGTGGGAGCAGCGTGTAGTCTCCTGGCGGCGAAGGTGGGAGCAGCGTGTAGTCTCCCTCTTTTGCAGGGGACTGGTGCTGCTCTGCCTCTCTTGCAGGGGACTGGTGCGGCTCTGCCTTTCTTGCAAGGGACTGGTGCGGCTCTGCCTCTGAAGGGGAAACCAGCAGGCATTCTTCCTCTGCTGGTGGAGATGGGGACAGCAGGCATTTTCCCTCTGCTGGTGGAGATCGAACCAGCAGGTATTCTCCCTCTGCTGGCAGCTTGGGTCCTAGGGCTGTGGAAGCCCCGACTTCCCTCTCTTCGGGCTGTGGACGCACCGACTCCTCCCTTTTGGGCTGTGGACGCACCGACTCCTCCCTTTTGGGCTGTGGATGCACCGACTCCTCCCTTTTGGGCTGTGGACCGACTCCCCCCTCTTGGGCTGTGGACGCTGGGCTCCCCCACTCAGGCGTGGGGCGCCTCGGGCTCCTCCCACTCAGGCGTAGGACGTTCGGGCTCCTCCCACTCAGGCGTAGGACGTTCGGGCTCCTCCCGTTTGGGCTGTGGACGCTCAGGCTCCTCCCGCTTGGGCTGTGGACGCTCAGGCTCCTCCCGCTTGGGCTGTGGACGCTCAGGCTCCTCCCGCTTGGGCTGTGGACGCTCAGGCTCCTCCCGCTCAGGTACTGGCGAGCTGGCATAGGGGCATCCCGACCAGTCGTGTCCCCCTTCCTCACATCGCCCGCACCAGCTCGGTGGCACCTCGGAGCAGTCCCTCCAGCGGTGATCCACCTTTCCGCACCAGGTGCACCAGGGGAACAGGTTCTCTGGCTCCTCTGGCCGCTGTTGCAGTTGTGGTTGGGGCGGTGGGAGCAGCAGTCTACCTCCCCCTGCTGGTGGTGGAGACTGAGGCGACCCCTGCTCCTCCCTCTCCTGATGGACAGGGCAGCGGGCCACGTAGTGCTCACCTCTGCAGATGGGGCATAGTTGGGGTAGCTGTCCCAAGGGGTACCAGGGGCAGTTGGTGCTGGAATGCCCAGGCTCAGCGCAGCAGTAACACCCGGCTGCTGTTCCTCCGGCTGGTGTTGTGGTTGCTGTTGCAGCTTTCCTTTCCCCCTTCTCTTCTTACTCCTCCTCCCTACCTTCCTCTCCTGGGCCGGTTCTTCCTCCTCCTCACCTTGGAAGGGGCAGATCGCCACCGTGTGTCCGTAGACCCCACAGGCCATGCACCAGCCTTGGTCCTCGAGGCCCCCGAGGAGGTCCTCCAGGTCCCGCAGCCGTCTCTCCAGCCTTCCATTTTCCCCTTTTTTTTTTTTATATATTTTTTTTTAAACACAAAACCCCTCTCCTGGTCTGACGCTTGGAGGCGCTGTTATCCCACTTCTGACACCACGTGTCACAAAGACGGCCGGAGTGGGTGGCGTCAGACCAGAAGCAGGAAATAAACAGACAGAGAGGTGTGGTTTGGTGAAGCTGAGCGAATGCTTTCGCTCAGCATTTAATAAACAGAACAGAAAATAAAAGGTTTGAACAGACAAAAACACTGGACACAGCACTATACGCCAAAATAAAAGGACAAACAAAACGAACTAAACAGTGCACAGACAGACGAACAAACACGGTGAGCAGATAACACTTATATTTACGCTTACACTTCACAATTACCTCCGTCTCCAATCCCGTTCTCCACTCACCGAACACCCAACCCCGACTGAATGAAATGTGCATCTATATATACTGTTGTGCTGGGATTCAATTACTAATTAATTATTCACTTGAATCCCAGCACGTGAATTAATTCTGTGCAACCCCGTGCTCACATATTACATTTAACCAGCACGTGAAGTGATTTGTGCCCTCCTCGTGCCTAAATACAAATCTACCTTTTTAAATCACACGTGAAACACAGACCCGTTTATATCCCGTGTACCAATGACTATACACCAACATTTACACACACAACATACAACACATAACACACACAATACACACAGGGGCGGGCACTTCGTCACAGAGACCCATCAGGAATGCCACCATTTTGAAGTCTCCTATGACCTCCCAGCCGTACTCATCATACTTCAAGGCGTCCAGCAAGGTCTTGATGCTGTTGTAATCCTCTTTGAGGTGCACCGAGTGAGCCAGGGGAAGAGACGGGTACTTGTTACCATTATGGAGCAGCACGGCTTTGAGGCTCCTGGATGAGCTGTCAATGAAGGACAGTATAACGAGAACATGATGGGAGACTACATTTGGGGGCTGATTCGTGAAAGTGATTTACAGTATAATCGTAAATCTCGAAAAACTACTCACTTCTAAATCTTTTGTAGTCATTTTTGTATTACTTTAGTATAAATACATGTTAATTTGGATTCATATGTTGTTTTTTTCTGACTTTATGTGAACGAAAAGACACAAATTAAGCCTGTTTTCTCATTGGAAATAGGTAAATTTCAAAATATCACTGTCCTGGTCACAAAAGCAAAGTTTGTGGGGAATAATTGCCATTTTCTATACTTTTGAGGCATAAGCAATTAGGAAATAACACTTACTACCCAGGAACCAAAAAAAAAATTGTTACACGGTGTCATTAATGTGATGCAATGGGGGTAGTGTCTAGCTGTGATTCCACATGTTCCTAGTGAGTGGTTCATCTCCTCCTTAATGGAAACAGTTACGAAACCTACTGTATGTAACTGTTATCCATTACAGCCATATTTTTTGTGTAATGTATATTTCATTTTTATTTCTAAGACTGAAATATTAAATCTAAGTTTTCTTTCTTTATAGTTATATGTGCTGAAAGAGTGGGCCAGATGACTAAAACATATAATGACATAGATGCTGTTACACGCCTGCTTGAAGAGGTAAGTCTCATCATCTTATAAATTATCAATATCACATCTGTGTCATTGTGGAAGGAGTTATTGTTTACTGTGGAAGAGTGTTAGACCTGATCTTTATTGGATCACAACTTTGGAAGTCTTTACCTCAGTCAGAGAAAGGTCTGTTTTACCTGTTTCAAATAACTTTATTGCCAAAACGTTTTATATTTATCATTAGAAATCACATATAAGAATCTTAACGCATGTACAGATAACAGGTAATTATGCATATAAAGTATAAAGTTATGATCTAATAAAAGTTCCAGGTCTTTGTTTTCATGACTTATAATAACTTGCACTGCATACTGTCTATCCTTTGATGATAATATAATAAAGTTTACATAGTAATGGCGCAAATCCTAATCAGGTCTTTATTGAATCGTGCCTATCATACTGATAACACACCAGCACAATGGTTGTTTTATCAAGAAGCCATCCTGGAGTTATAGTAATGTGACCTTGTGTTAATTGTTAGGAGAAATGTTTAAAACAAATGGTCGCCATGGTGAAACCTAAGCCTGTCGTGGTGCCTCACTGGTCTTGGCAAGAGAGATAAAGCTGCCATGAGAATGCAGCTGGTTTCTATACCACAACAGCACATGCTTTGGGTTGAATTGGGTTTCTAGGTTGTACTCCCTGGAGTGGGTTTTAATAATGTATTGCAAGCCTCAGATTGCAGAGCTGTCCTGTAACAGACACAGGTATCTGATCTTGTCTTTCTTTACTCTTCTTAATGACTATGATACAGGAGCTCCACAAGTGTTTTTTTTTTGTTGTTGTTTTGGTTGCTTTTGCCTTGCTTTCTCAAAATAAACCTGCAGTTGTATTTGATATACAGTTGCATTTGCATTAGTAGATTACACTTCCATCTACATGCATGTTATTATTTTCATGCATGGTTTGTATTGGCCTAATGTATCATTATCCAAATTGTGTAGAATTTAGAAAGACATTAATTAATTTAATACTTGTATTGAAACAAGATTGGATGCCATTTTTTTTTACTTTCAAAATGCATGCCAGTAAAACAAACTGCAAATTAGCTTTAATATTTGTTTGCATTGCATGTTTGGATTAAGAACTTGATAGTCATAGGCTGGTTATGGACTACCCCAGTATGAAAACATTTTTAAAAAATCAACCTTTATTGAATGCTATCCCAAAGAAATAATATTGGAATTTATAGTGAGTCAGTATTTTACAGTATTGGTATATTTGTTATCCCCAGGCAGTATATTGATAAAAAACAAAACAAAACAATTGGCTCATGTTCTACTAGTTACAATGGCAACCTGCTACTTTCTTCTGTGCTGAAGGTCCCAGTTTGTACTGGTAGATTTGTAGTCCAATAATACAAAAGAGAAGATGCATGAAGATATACTGTCATAGCGGTCTGAGCCGCTGGGTATTAGTGCTGGCCAAACTCTCAATTGAAACAAAACCTTTGCTGTTGGAGGGCTTTGTCACCCCTGTCAGCTTGAATAACCACAATGCAATTTCTGTCCTCCACAGAAAGAGCGGGATTTAGAATTAGCCGCACGCATTGGTCAGTCACTGTTGAAGAAAAACAAAACACTCACGGAGAGAAATGAATTTCTCGAGGAGCAGGTGGAGCACATTCGGGATGAGGTGAGTACTGGGAGACCCTGCAGTACTACAGTCAGCCATAAAAAGTACCGGACGGTCAATTTGACAGATTTTAAAGTGAACAAGCTGAAACATTTCCCTTATGTACAATTGTGATATTGTTTTCTACTAGTTTTAGTGACAATTCTGAAGATGAGCTCCCATGTAAAATTATTATTTTTGCATATAGCTTTTTATTCCTGTTGAAATGTATCAGTCATTTTGCTTAAATGTGTGATATTTGAAAAGCAATGTGAAAAACACCCCCTCACACAATATAGAAAATAGCCAACAGCAATAAAAAAGTACACTTTCTTCACATAGACTTGATTAAAGCAAAAGCTTTAAAAAAATAACTATGAGAGATGTCAACAGGAAATAAAAAAGTATTTTATATTAAAGCTTATAAAATAATTATAAAATAAAAATAATTTATAAAGGAGTTGTAAGATAACTGTAAGAGAGCATTGCTTTTTAAAGTACTGCCCCAGACCAGCAAACACTTTTATCAGCCATCATTTCCTTGGTATTCCATGTTGTTCCTTTCTTGTTGAAAATTGTGTGAACAAATTAGTCCCATATGAAATGGTACAGAATGCATTAAATAAAGCAGCATTTTGTGTCTGCAAGCTAACCTCAGTGTCACATTACATTACGTGTGGCCTCCTTTCCCTGTTGCTAGCGATAACAGGATCACTATCCAGTCACATGAATATCAGAATTGGTCTCCAAGGTAAACAAAATGGGTTCATTAGTGAGTTCAAACAGTGATTGTACACAGTGTGCACAACCAAATGGCTAAAATTATAAAAATGTTCCATTTATAATGATTGGTGCAATTGCTATGCAATGTTTTTAATACCATAGCTATATTTTCTAAAACATTACTGGTAAACCTGGAACAAGCACTGTATTTGCTTTTGTAATATGCATTGGTAATGGGGTTACTGTTTTTCCAGGTTTCTCAGCTGCGCCATGAGCTGTCAGTGAAAGATGAGCTGCTTCAGTTTTATACAAGTGTTACAGAAGATAGTGAAGCTGATTCAACCTGCTCAACTCCGTAAGTGAAAAGCCTTGCCTGTACACATTAATGCAGGTGGTTTCTAATAATGTCTCTGTCCTAAAGATCTGCATTGTTAATTGTGACTTTCAATAAGCACACATACAGTGCCTTGCGAAAGTATTCGGCCCCCTTGAACTTTGCGACCTTTTGCCACATTTCAGGCTTCAAACATAAAGATATGAAACTGTAATTTTTTGTGAAGAATCAACAACAAGTGGGACACAATCATGAAGTGGAACGAAATTTATTGGATATTTCAAACTTTTTTAACAAATAAAAAACTGAAAAATTGGGCGTGCAAAATTATTCAGCCCCCTTAAGTTAATACTTTGTAGCGCCACCTTTTGCTGCGATTACAGCTGTAAGTCGCTTGGGGTATGTCTCTATCAGTTTTGCACATCGAGAGACTGAAATTTTTGCCCATTCCTCCTTGCAAAACAGCTCGAGCTCAGTGAGGTTGGATGGAGAGCATTTGTGAACAGCAGTTTTCAGTTCTTTCCACAGATTCTCGATTGGATTCAGGTCTGGACTTTGACTTGGCCATTCTAACACCTGGATATGTTTATTTGTGAACCATTCCATTGTAGATTTTGCTTTATGTTTTGGATCATTGTCTTGTTGGAAGACAAATCTCCGTCCCAGTCTCAGGTCTTTTGCAGACTCCATCAGGTTTTCTTCCAGAATGGTCCTGTATTTGGCTCCATCCATCTTCCCATCAATTTTAACCATCTTCCCTGTCCCTGCTGAAGAAAAGCAGGCCCAAACCATGATGCTGCCACCACCATGTTTGACAGTGGGGATGGTGTGTTCAGGGTGATGAGCTGTGTTGCTGCTTTTACGCCAAACATAACGTTTTGCATTGTTGCCAAAAAGTTCGATTTTGGTTTCATCTGACCAGAGCACCTTCTTCCACATGTTTGGTGTGTCTCCCAGGTGGCTTGTGGCAAACTGTAAACGACACTTTTTTATGGATATCTTTAAGAAATGGCTTTCTTCTTGCCACTCTTCCATAAAGGCCAGATTTGTGCAGTATACGACTGATTGTTGTCCTATGGACAGAGTCTCCCACCTCAGCTGTAGATCTCTGCAGTTCATCCAGAGTGATCATGGGCCTCTTGGCTGCATCTCTGATCAGTCTTCTCCTTGTATGAGCTGAAAGTTTAGAGGGACGGCCAGGTCTTGGTAGATTTGCAGTGGTCTGATACTCCTTCCATTTCAATATTATCGCTTGCACAGTGCTCCTTGGGATGTTTAAAGCTTGGGAAATCTTTTGTATCCAAATCCGGCTTTAAACTTCTCCACAACAGTATCTCGGACCTGCCTGGTGTGTTCCTTGTTCTTCATGATGCTCTCTCTGCGCTTTAAACGGACCTCTGAGACTATCACAGTGCAGGTGCATTTATACAGAGACTTGATTACACACAGGTGGATTCTATTTATCATCATTAGTCATTTAGGTCAACATTGGATCATTCAGAGATCCTCACTGAACTTCTGGAGAGAGTTTGCTGCACTGAAAGTAAAGGGGCTGAATAATTTTGCACGCCCAATTTTTCAGTTTTTTATTTGTTAAAAAAGTTTGAAATATCCAATAAATTTCGTTCCACTTCATGATTGTGTCCCACTTGTTGTTGATTCTTCACAAAAAATTACAGTTTCATATCTTTATGTTTGAAGCCTGAAATGTGGCAAAAGGTCGCAAAGTTCAAGGGGGCCGAATACTTTCGCAAGGCACTGTAGGTAATAGCTAGTCAATCATGTGGAAAAAACTGTCCTAGAAATACGTTCCTTTGACTAAAAGGCAGGTTGCAGTAAATATATTTTTAGCCATAAGTCGCACCCTTCACACCTAAAATGTTTAATTAAACTTTTCATATTAGTCTATTTCTTAAAACATTAATTATACTCTCACAAAAAGTTGTACTTTGTCATGAATATCTCAGGTACGTATGTTCTTAATGTTGTTGTGTTAATATGTGCAGGATAAGGCGGAATGAGTCTTCGTCAGTCCAAAATTACTTTCCCCATGATTCTCTGCAGAGGAAACTGAAGGACCTTGAAGAAGAGAATGTTGTCCTTAGATCAGAGGTATGGGGTGAGCATACAATCTACAATAACAGTGTCTAGGTCTCCAGAATGGGCATTTTTACTTCCTTCAGGCACATTTTTAACATCTGGGACATGAGTTACACAGCTCTCCTTTTGCATGACTTGACACCTACAGTCTCATTGAACCCCTTTCTCCATCATATGTTGTTTATGTATCATCAAACACAATGGAGCATATACCTTCCCAGGATTGGGTCTATTTGAGCTGGAACGATCCTATACCAAGTATAATTTTCAAAAGTAGCCGGTATGGGGGAGAACGGTTACTATAACTAACGTGCCTGCTGTTACAGTGTTCCAAAAAACAAATACGTGTAAGATGCTCTTCCCTTGAAATAGGCTTGTCATTTGAAGACCGAAACGATCACTTACGAAGAGAAGGAGCAACAGCTTGTGAATGATTGTGTGAAGGAGCTAAGTACGTTCTTCTACATTTTTTTAAGATGTTCATTGTAGTGTAAAAAACTGGTGTGGTTCCAGCACTGGATGGACTGGATAGTGGATTGTTTAAGAAATAATAAAGCATGGATTGTATACCGTAGAGCCAGGGATTGAATCCAGACTGAGACAATGTTTGAAACCCTTACAAAGTCTTATGTTCAGAATAGCAACTGCTGGTTCTTTGCTTCAATTGTTCAGCTCCAGGGAAGCAAGATATAAATAAAACTGCTGTTGTACAGTTGGTGTACAGATAAAACACTAGGAAAAGACCTCTAACAGAAGCCACTGATAATAATGATTAGAGGCAGCTGGTTAATTTTATTATAAAATGGGTTTTTTTGTTTGTTTTTTTTTGTTTTTTTTACCAAAGGAGATGCAAGTATTCAAATCTCTTCCATTGCTGAAGAGTTAGCCAAGAAAACCGAAGATGCTGCCCGGCAACAGGAGGAGATCACCCACCTCCTCTCCCAGATTGTGGATCTACAGAAGAAGACTAAATCCGTAAGAAAATAATGATTGGCTTGAGCCACCACACTTAATGGGTTTATAGTCTGCAATGCCGGTCTTGCTTTATGTCTTGCTTTTACCTCCTTGTGTTTAAGGGCCAGTTGGCTCAAAGCAGTGGGCAGGAACATTTTGGGGGAAAAAAAACCTAAACCTAAAAAAAAAAAGCTTTTTACAAAATAAATATCCAGACATCATTTCAAACCTCTGACGAAAACTGACGTATATCCTTAGGCCAAATCTGTTACATGATCGATCGATCGATCTATCGATCTATCTACACACAGTGCCTATAGAAAGTCTACACCCCCTTGAACTTTTTTCACATTTTGTTGTGTCAGTGCCTAAGAATTTCATGCATTTAAATGAGGATTTTTTTTTCAACTTATCTACACACCATACTCCACACTGTTAAGGGGAAAAAAGTTTTTATTGAGAAAAAAAATGATGTATTAAAAACACAAAACTGAATTGGATAAATCTCCACCCCCTTGAGTTAATACTTTGTGGAAGCACCTTTGGCAGCAATTACAGCTGAGTCTGTTGGTATAGGTCTCTTCCAACCTTGCACACCTAGATTTGGCAATACTTGACCATTCTTCTTTACAGAACTGTTCAAGCTCTGTCAAGTTCCTTGGGGAGCATTGATGGACAGCAATCTTCAAGTCATGCCACAAATTTTCGATTGGATTTAGGTCGAGGCTCTGACTGGGCCACTCAAAGACATTTACCTTTTTGTTCCTTAGCCACTCCAGTGTAGCTTTGGCTGTGTGCTTTGGGTCGTTGTTATGCTGAAAGGTGAACTTCCGTCCCAGTTTCAGCTTTCTTGCAGAGGGCAGCAGATTTTCCTCAAGGACTTCTCTGTACTTTGCTCCATTCATTTTCCCTTCTATCCACATAGATTTGTATTTTTTCCAACACCACGGCTGTGTTACAACGACAAATGATAAAGCCTCATGTTTTATTACTAAAGTATTATATTTCAAAACACACTGGGACCATATTTTTCACTGTTTTCATAAAATACAACTCATAAATGACCGGTCTTCCCCAATATTTATTACTTTAAAATAGATTTAATATAATTATATGGCAATTAAGGTTACTGGTTTCCTCCCATCCAGGGAGTGCCAGGCTCAGACCATCACTGTGATATTCTTTATGGAATGGCTTTAAATAGGGAAATGTTGTTTTACCTCTGCAGTACACTGTAGAAAATGAAGAACTTTCCCAACATCTGGGGGCTGCTAAAGATGCCCAGCGCCAGCTCACATCTGAGGTGAGTGCTGTTTCAGTAACTGTAAAGGAGAATGTTTGTACCTGCTAGCCATTGAAAGCTGTACCTTACTTGGGAACCACATGATTTTGATGAATGCATGTCTGTGGTTATGAGACACTTGATCAACTGAGCAATTGTGTATCTGCATCCTTGGTTTGGTTATGCCAGTGCATGTTACTGACACACCCTATTTTGTTTTATATTGTTCCTCAGTTACGAGAGCTGGAAGACAAGTATGCAGAGTGCATAGAGATGCTTCATGAGGCGCAGGAAGAGCTGAAGAACCTGCGCAACAAGACTATGCCCAACAGCACTCCCCGGCGCTACCATTCGCTGGGGCTCTTCCCGATGGTAGGTGGTTCCACAGCGTCTCTGCATCCTTTCCTTCAACCCCCAGCTTAAGTGACAGCACTTTGACACCCATGGATTGCTACTGGTTACTAAATTCATTTTAGAAAATGCAGATGATGAATAACGTAACTTCCTGGTCAGGAAAGATGAAAAAAAATTGGTTGGAGATATCTTACAAAGTTTTTACATATTCTGTTTTATAGGACTCGCTGGCAGCTGAGATTGAAGGCACCATGCGAAAAGAACTTCAGCTGGACGATCCCATTTCTGAAGAGCAGAAGTATGTGTTCCTGCTCTTTTTAGCCACTATTTGATTTAGATACAGTCAATTCTTGTTAAAACGAACTCGGATTAGATGTATTTCCTGATGCTATGAATTTTCTACATGGTCCCTGCCAAATTTAGCAGTCATTTATTGTAAATTACTTCTAATACAAATTCACTTATCACAAACTTTTTGCCATAGCTGTAACTTCAATAAAGACTGACAGTATGCAGATTTTAGACTTAAGACAATATGAATTCCTTTGCTGGTCCCTTGAAATTCACATTAACGAGAATTTACTATTTGTGGGGCCTGAGGTGAATGCAAGGCTTTTAGGTATTTTAAAATGACAGTGTGTGAACAGATAAACAGGTGTTTTACAAAGGGTTAAGGGTATCTTTTGTCATTTCCCTTGAGCATTCAATGAACTGCCTGTATTTTCAGGATTCACCATAAGCGAGTGTTTGAGACAGTGAAGAACATTAACCAGACCGTGAAGCAGAGATCACTGGCTCCCTCTCCCATGAACATCCCCGGGTCTAACCAGTCCTCCTCCCTGAACTCGGCACTCTCCAGCTGCATGAGCACGCCACGCTCCAGCTTCTATGGAGGAGACATCAGCAACATTGTTATAGACAACCGGACAAACAGCATCATCCTGGAGACAGAGTCGCCTGATGGCAGGTTTGTCCATTCACAATTTGAACACAGATTTGCAAGGTTAATTCGAGGAGTCTGAAGGGGTGTCCTTTTACTTTTGGGAGATATGTGAAGGGACTTTTGTGTGATTTGGAGATGTGCTAACTGCCTCCTGCCTGTCCTGATTTTTTGTAGTGAAGACACTAACAAGAAGCCAGGGACCCCGGGGACACCAGGCTCCCACGACTTGGAGACGGCTCTAAGAAGACTGTCACTACGGCGTGAGAACTACCTGAGTGAGCGGCGCTTCTTCGAGGAGGACCGGGAGAGGAAGCTGCGTGACCTGGCTGAGAAGGGCGAGCTGTACAGCAGTTCCCTCACCCCCACCGAGAGCATCATGTCACTCAGCACCAACCACTCAGGCCTGTCAGGATTCTCCTTCGTCAGCCGCTCCTACTTGCCCGAGAAGCTGCAGATCGTCAAGCCTCTCGAAGGTGACTGGAGGAGGCCCCGGCCCCTCTCTCTCTCCTCCTCTTTGACTCTATATGGTCTCTCATGCACCACAAGAAATCCGGCAGCCTCTCCGCTCAGTATTCCTTCTATTTCAGGGATAGCCAGCCCCGCTGCTGGTTTGAAAGCCCCTGAAAAACACCCAATCTTACCATACCCAAGGCCTAAACTGGTACAAGTATTGCAGGATTAGGATAATACTTCCATTGCTGAGTAGTTAGTCATTTCATGGTTTTTACTATGAACGTGATTAGTCACATTTGAGCTTAATCAGGAATATTTTTGTATTGTCTAGATTGTAGTACTGTAAGCCTGAAATGGCAGAAACTGCTGTGCAGTGGGAGTCTTAACCCAGAGGAGAGGTTTTGCTAAAATAATTTGTACCCCTAGGCATACCAAAGCAACAGATACATGTATTGTAGGGTTTCGATTGAAAACAACAGGGTTTTCCTATGTGTCATCTTCCCTTTTTAGAAGCTTAGGTTGATATTCGGAGGAGGGATTACTGAATAATTGCTCTCATTATATCACTTCCTCGTATGCTATATAAATCTCAGGTAAACTCACTTGGACGTGGCTGTCGCAATCTCAGTTGTATTCCTGGCGCTGCAGATTCCAAAATGTCCAAATTAGATATCGAGTTAGACTACAAAGATTGATTTGCTATCACAGGAAATAAACCCAATGAATCCAAAAAATCTGATTCTCCTCCCAAAAGGAAAAGGACAAACATCCAGCGTTAAGCAGACCTGGCCATCAAGAACACTACTCTTCTGTTGTTCTTCAGCTGACCACAAGTGAAAAAACTCCAACTTCGTTAGCGAAATTTACCGCGCCACGAAGAAGCAAACTGATTTAAAAAATGTCACATCCAAAAGGAAAGAAACCCCTTCTTGTCTCAATGTCCCCATGTGCCTCAGCATGTGACTTCTGTACCTCTGCCTTTGACCTCAGTGCTTTGAATGTAACATGCAAAGTCAGTTCCAGGCTTCCAGAGCCTAATTCTATAAATAACTTTCCCAGCCTTCTACTCTCTTCAGCCTGTAAACTCATGATAAATTCCTTAACCCCCCAGACCCTTGCTTCATACAATGCAGGTTGGAAATCCTATCTCCACTTCTGTTCAGTTTACCATCTATCCTGCTACACTGAGTCTTCAGATCAGTTCATGGTCTTCATCACACACCGTCATGAAAAACTCCAGCTATCTACAATCAAAACATACCTATCAGGCATCCAATTCAACTTAAGACTAAACGGAATCAACTGTCCTCCTATCACCGGACTACCGTAAGCATCTTTATTATTTCATGGAATTCAAAACTTCTCACACAATCCTACCACAGCTCGTCTACCAATAACTTAACATGTTATCTACACAAATTTGTAAGCTTAAAAAAAAAAAAAAAAAGTTTCCAGGCTTTTGCTTATTTTTTTTACATTTTTCTGTGCTTTTGGTTGTGAGAAACTTTTGTAGGAGCGGTTCACCCTGGTTTGTCTGTGCATTTTGTTTGGGGGCCTGCCATGTCTCTCTCGGCTTCACAGTGCGCTTATGCTTCGCTGTGCTCTGTGTTTTAGCTTGTACTTGTTTGTACAGTCTCAAGCCTGTCGCCTGGGCCCCGCTGACCCATTCCGACTCCAGAACTGGTAGCAACACATTCATTCTTACTAAGGTGTTTCACTACCGCCGCACCCTTATGCTTACGCCTGAGTTCGTTCTGTCTACATTAATTATGGCAGCATGGATTGACAACATCTGCTCATTCTGGCTTGCAATACTTCCATACGAGCAGCTGCTGGTTTCTGCCACTAGGGGTCTCCCTCTTTCCAAGAGTGAAGTTCTCCAGCCATGAACAGGTTCTTGTAGATTTTTGGTGAAGACAGTCGATGTAATTGTTTATATATATATATATATATATATATATATATATATATATATATATATATATATATATATATAACGTGCTCCCTCGCTATAACACGAGTCTCGGGACACACACAATATGAACGTTATAACCGAAGAGCGTTATAAATGGGGGTGGGGGTGGGGGGCACCGCGGAACACATAACAACACACATCTGACTAAAATACAAAATAAAATAACTCCCTCTCTATAATGCACATATAGTGAAGCAAAAATGTGACTTTCCGTGAATTCACCATGCATAAAGCACCATGTAATCAACGCTATATTTTTTACAAAAAAAAGGTGGCTCATTTTAAGTAGCAGTTTTTAAACTGTAAATAAACTGGTTAAACGGCAGTCGGGAGTTCAATTTAAAGCGACAGACAAACAAACCAAGTGCGAGAAGGAGAGCGGGTTGGGAGAGGGGATGAGGGAATGGGCTTGCCCCAGGGTCGGCTGCCGTAGTGGGGCTGAAGCGAAGCTGAAGGGTTTTGTCTCCTGGAGAAAGCCGCACCTCCTCTCGCAGCAAAAAAGTAAATACATTAGGAAAGATAACCATGTAATAGGCCTAATATTTATTTAGTTATAAAATGAATGTTGAATAAGATGTCTGTGTTATAAGTGCCAGTGCAGCTTTTCTTCAGTTCAGATACTGTATCAAAAGGGAGAGACAGAAACAGAAGTTAGACTGAGAAGTTGTTACAGTTTGAACAGCACCGGTACTGTATTCACTTTAGAAATATTGCTCACTAGTGTGGGGGAATTGGTGGACATGCTGTAGGAGCGTTATATCGGAGGCGTGTTATAACCGAGAGGCTTATAACGAGGGAGAACTCTGTGTGTGTGTATACATATAGTATTTTATTTTATTTTTTGGTTAGTTTGTTTCTGTTTTGGGGGATTTTGTTTTAATGCTCTGCTACACCTTGTTGCTTTGTGCTTTTGCCAAAAAATTCTGCAATGGCTTTGATTCTTCATTCTGCTGGACTGGACTGTGCCGTTTTCTTCACGTGTGCAGTGTCGGTGGCGACGCCTATTCACCCTTCGCTCCCTGGTGTCTATTCGGCCATGCATCTCCACTGCAAATGGCTCCTTGGATTCTCTATGCATTTATTGTTGGAACCTGCTTTTCTTACACAACTGGCTTGTCCTTCACCACCTGCAAGCAAAATCAGGTATCCCCTTCTCCCTTCAACCTGTAAGTCATTCTATCGTTCCTCATTCATACAAAAGTCTGTCGGTCATTACTCGAGTTTGGTTTATAACAGCATTAATGCCCTCGGCATTGTTGTTACCTGTTTGGTTTATAACAGCAGTAATACCCTCGGCAGGGTCATTACCTGTTTGGTTTATAGCAGTATTAATACCCTCGGCAGGGTCATTACCTGTTTGGTTTATAACATAAGAAGAACATAAGAAAGTTTACAAATGAGAGGAGGCCATTGCTCTTCTTTGCACTCTTTCTAGAGCAGCAATATCCTTTTTGTAACGAGGTGACCAGAACTGAACACAATATTCTAGGTGAGGTCTTACTAATGCATTGTAAAGTTGTAACATTACTTCCCTTGTTTTCAATTCAACACTTCTCACAATATATCCGAGCATCTTGTTGGCCTTTTTTATAGCTTCCCCACATTGTCTAGATGAAAACATTTCTGACTCAACACAAACTCCTAGGTCTTTTTCATAGATTCCTTCTTCAATTTCAGTCTCTCCCATATGATATTTATAATGCACATTTTTATTGCCTGCGTGCAGTACTTTACACTTTTCTCTATTAAATGTCATTTGCCATGTGTCTGCCCAGTTCTGAATGACCTTTGCTGCTGCAACAGTGTTTGCCACTCCTCCTATTTTTGTGTCGTCTGCAAATTTAACAAGTTTGCTTACTATACCAGAATCTAAATCATTAATGTAGATAAGGAATAGCAGAGGACCTAATACTGATCCCTGTGGTACTCCACTGGTTACCTCGCTCCATTTTGAGGTTTCTCCTCTAATTAGTACTTTCTGTTTTCTACATGTTAACCACTACCTAATCCATATGCATTTCCTTGAATCCCTACTGCGTTCAGTTTGAGAATTAATCTTTTATGCTGGACTTTGTCAAAAGCTTTCTGGAAATCTAAATAATGACAGTATGCTGACTGTCTTCCAGGATATTGTTACCATATAGGTAATTTTCAATTTTAGATCTTATTATAGTTACCTGTTTGGTTTATGACAACATTAATGCCCTCAGCAGGGTCATTACCTGAGTTTGGTTTATGACAGCAGTAATACCCTCGGCAGGGTCATTACCTGAGTTTGGTTTATGACAGCAGTAATACCCTCGGCAGGGTCATTACCTGAGTTTGGTTTATGACAGAAGTAATACCCTCGGCAGGGTCATTACCTGAGTTTGGTTTATGACAGCAGTAATACCCTCAGCAGGGTCATTACCTGAGTTTGGTTTATGACAGCAGTAATACCCTCGGCAGGGTCATTACCTGAGTTTGGTTTATGACAGAAGTAATACCCTCGGCAGGGTCATTACCTGAGTTTGGTTTATGACAGCAGTAATACCCTCAGCAGGGTCATTACCTGAGTTTGGTTTATGACAGCAGTAATCTCCTCGGCAAGGTCATTACCTGAGTTTGGTTTATAACAGTTTCACCATGTAAACGTTAACCAGTTCCTTATCAGATATCAGACAGAAATCAAACAGAATGTTGCTAGTATGCCCGGAGTGGAGGCCATCTCTCCCACAGGGGGGTCCTTAATATTTATAAAAATAAAATACAAAATTAATTAACTTTTGGGGGGGTTGGGTCCAGTTTTTTGGTTTGCATGTTTATTATTCCTGCACTTGAGTGGAGTTGGCGGATCCGCTCGGTCTTCGGCTTTTGGGGGGAAGGGCGTGGCCTTATCACGGTCCACCCTGCTGACCTGGCATCGCCAGATCAGTTCCTGTTTCAGAGGGCATGGCTGCTTTTTCTCCTTAACAGCCGGGACTAGTGGCATGATCCAGACATTGAATAATTAGGAATGCTACTAAATAGTGACACCTATTACAGAGTAGTTGATCTGCATGTTAAGGCATAACACTTTATTATGTTGAACTGGAAAAACACTTATTTTTCTACTGTGTAACTCCATAACAATGTTAGTATAATTACTGTGTTACTGAGCATTGTCAGTTAGGTGTTACATTTGTGCTTGAAGCTCAGAGATTGCTTAACAATTACCTAAGCCTAAATATTATTATTATTATTATTATTATTATTATTATTATTATTATTATTATTATTATTATTATTATTATTATTATTATAACTATGCAATTCTCATAGCCTTATATTTTACTATTTGATGCTATTGGCAATGTTTTAAAAAATCATTGAGAGGGTTTTGATTCAGACTAAGCAACCAGTGTGTTCTTGTGCTGCAAGCTTCACAGTGTGCTCAGGTGGTTAGGCAACACTTTTGGATTATTAATGATCTATTAATTTGCTATTTTCATTTCCATTCACTTCATGCTGTCTTTTACATTCTTTGTGTTGTATTATATTTATCCAGAACTGTATCTAATCATTTATTTGTTCAGCTTTTTTCTTTGTTCTTTGGAATGCCTTTCTAACATTATCGCTTATTGTGTGTTTTCTTTTTTCAATAAAGCCTACTCATTTTCTTAACCATTTCACTTTTTTTTCTTTCTGTTATTATTTCTTTTCATATTGAACTTCCCTTTATATTGCTCCTAATCTCGTGAGTCCACCCTGTAGCACTTGTATTCAAGGTGTTTAGCAAGAGGGGTTTAAACATGGTATTTATGGATTTACCAGCAGAAGTGACCTTTTACAGCCACTGGGTAAGCTTTTGAAAGCTTTGTTTTGAAGTGAGTGGTTTTGAAAAATGATCACTAGGGATGTGCAGCTGTTACTGTAGGAGATGCCCCTATGGTTGAAAAGGGATATTGATAAGCCTGGTAAATAAAGAGAAATATCTGACCTGTAATACACATATTGAACATGTAATCATCCTACAAAAAATATAGGGTTTCCATCACATGATTGTCATTACTTAACACTAGAATTACCGGGCGTACATGTATACCTAGAACTACTGGAGCGGTCTTTTTAACCGCTATATTAAAATGTGTATAGAAATGCTACAAAACTGTTCTGTTATTGTTTGTTTTCCTTCAGGATTATGTTTCTAACTTTTATTTTACACAAGTGTTTTCTGTTTGCATGTCTTCTATTTTGTGCCTGAGTTCGACTCTGTTGGCTATTCAATGGTAATTCCTGCCTCCAGTCTTGCAATAGCTGGTTTGCTACACTGTTCCATAACTTTATTTTTGTTTTTCAATATAATCATGCACAACAGGACTAAATTAAAAACGTGGTTTATTAACATGTTCAAAAGCTCAAAGGATGGAACTTACAACTCTTGAAAACGTGGATTGTTCAAATGTTCAAAACGGAACATATAACTGTTTAAATGTTCAAAAGATGGAAACGTACAACTGCTCAAAATGTGGATTGCAATCAACAGAGACATGCCGCTTCTGTGCAGTGCACTTGCCACAGCTGTGGTTGTGTTGATCTCTGTCCCAGAATTTCTGCAACTTCGTTATCACTTTCGCTGTCACTATCACTGACCTCATTTTGATCAGAGTAGGTTTCATCACTGTCTTGGCCTGGCGCATTTTCGTGTCCAGATTCGTCTTCCGATAACTCCTAGAAGTACTGCAAGACTTGCTGTGCAGTCCTACGTTGTGTTGGTCTGTTCATTTTCACTAGACAATAAGTATTTTTACAGTTATTGATAAATAACTCATGTCTGGAAAAGTCTCCTGTTGTAGCTATTCAAAATAAACCCAAAGCTTTCAATTTCAGCAGCTCGATCATGTGATCACTCATGTGCACTAAGCTAAATCCACTGTTTTTGCTATGACGGTCAAAAGGACAGCTCTGGTAGTTGTAGGTATAAAGTATTATATCTCCATAAGTTTCTGCAACCCTGGGTCTACAGAATTCTGGTGGTCTACTGCCAGACGACACTGGAAGCTGGTTTGCATTACAAATGGCTGGTTTTACAGACGCCCATTAGCAGTGATCTTGTCATCTGTAACTTCAAAAGGTTTCAAAATCTGAATTCTAAGGTAAAACTCAAGTGGTCAAGTAGACAACTGAAGAACGCACTAGCTGAAAAATGAGTTTAAGTTTTACCTTCGTACTAATCTTGGACTCTGTGCCTTACCTACACCAGGTGGAGAATGTGATTTAGATGTGTCCTTGCAAGGCAACAGCCACAGACAATAAACTATCATAAAGTCACTGTGAGTGGGAAGAGAATCTAAATATAACTACTGAAATAATTTAGCCTTTAACCACTCCTGCCTTGGCACCACACAGTCTTTGTAACCGCTGTAGCATATCATGCTTGCACACCAGCTTCAAAAGCCAGCAATTTTATATTTGTTCCTTCCATCCTGTGGCTGATGGATGGATCTGTTATTTTCTATTTATGCAGGGTATATCTAGTTATATGAATGCAAATTGTACTGCAAAGTAATATTAATAATTTGCCATTGCAGGATTAACATTTATTTTTATTACCGTTTAATTCTGATGACATTTTTGTAGGTTAATCTTATACACAAGACCCTATTTTCTGATGTCTGTCACGTTATTCCTGCAGGTTCAGCCACTCTGCATCTCTGGCAGCAGCTGGCCCAGCCCAATCTGGGAGGGATCCTAGACCCGAGGCCTGGCGTGGTCACCAAAGGCTTCAGGCCGCTGGAGCTTGACCTGGAAGAGGTGTACCAGCTTGCAGACTTTGAGGAAGACGAGTCAGGCGACCTTTCTTTCCAGGATCTACCTACCTCAACCCCTGCTCAGCCCATGGAGACCTCAGGTGAGAGGTCACGAGGGGAGCAAGTAACTGTTACAGAGAGCAGCACTTTCCCCAACCAGGCCCAGCTTGACATCGTGGAGACACAGGAGCAGAAGGCTGCCGATGATGAGGTGTCTGGTGAGGGAGCCTCCTAATGTCCTGTGGAGTGGGACATCTGACAGGATGTTGAATACTGGGGTGTTAATTCACATCACCATCGTTTGACTGCCGTAATACACCCAACACAATCCTGTGTAGTATATTATTTTATTTTTGTTTAAATTTGTAAAATTTCTTTGGGGGAAAAAAATCACAACTTAAAACCTATTGATTTGAAATTAAACAATGAAACAAGTGTCTTCAGAGAGAGAGGCTACTAAAGAAAATAATTAACCACACAGAACACTTATGGCTTTTTAATTACAATTTAGTTTTAGCAAGTACTACACGCCAAGTTTAATGCTGGTCCATGATGACAATGGTTTAAAACAAGCAGGCAGTGTATTCCAATTACAAATGCCTAATTCTAAGTAAATGGTGTGGCAGAGTAGCGTTAATATGTTTATTTCCTTTTGCTACTACTGTACTTTTAATAAAAATGATATTGTTGTTGGACTGGCTGTACTAGCAAGCAACAAGTAACTGTAGATCACTTTATAATCTGCAACATGTCCCTGTATTGAATACAGTGCAACAGGTCTCTATTGACTTTAGTATCCGTCTTCTCTCAGGAGTACTGCTTATAGCAACAGATACAGTATGTTCCTTTTTCAATCTAATTAATAAGGGGACACTAAGCTGTCTGAGTTTTCTTTTTGGTTTCAGTAGCACTCACTTGTACTTTTTTATTTTTTATGTGTTTATTTATTTATTTTAAAGTTCCCCATTTGTTGCATCGTTTTAATTTCTAATCATTCTTTTAAATGTTGCATCCTGGGTAGCTTGCAGTTTCGGAGCTTTGGACAATCCAGTATCACAACATTCCTAATATAAAAGGCATGGTCACAAACGCATGGTCAAACATGAATCACAACAGGCTATTTAATCTTTATGTAACCAGAAGAAGGGTCCATGAATACCCAATACCTTCCTATATCATTATGGCTCAGTGTGTTGGACTCCTGCCTGGAATATTATGGAATGCTGTTGCATAATCTTTTGACTATTCATTTCCATTACTTGATGTGTATGTGTTTTCTATATTTACTAAACTATTGCTCTCAAAGCTGCCTTACTGAAGAATACCTTTTAAAAAGAGGGAACTGGTCATCTGTGTATGTATGTATATATGTATGCATAGATAGAAAGATAGATAGATAAAGATTATTTACACATGTCCATTATACAGTATATTTTAAATATATACTGTATCACTTATCTGCTACATATTTTGATATACTGTACAATTGAAATATTATAGAAATATTTATTTTCCGTACCAGTGAGGCAAAACGTAAGAAACTCGTTCAAGTAAACAAACATTTCAGCTAGTGCCGCCTTCAGTGTAATTTACAAAAACTATTAGGAATAGTTAGTAGACAGCTTGTAATATTACTTTTGCACTAGTATTATTGTTTGAGCTTAACATTTTTATTTGTAATGGTTTATTACAAAGCTGTTTTATGTTCATCTTTATTACACAATACCTACTGGTAACCAAATCCTTCTGGTGGTTTCTCAAAATCCTGTGGCACCACTGTAGGTCTAGATTCTCATAATGTAACGCAGCTTTGTGTTTTATCTTTTCAATACAACACCTTGTGTTACATGGATGACTTGATGTATTTTCTTTCTCTTTGGATTCAGTTTATCATCCTGGTAAATGTATGTCCGACACCGGCTCCACCTACACCTTCACCACCTGCCGAATCCTGCACCCCTCTGATGAGCTCACTCGAGTTACTCCAAGGTGAGCCTACAGATAGTACGCTGTCAGTCTCCACTGAGGCAACGATTCAGGTTTTATTTTTTGCAAACAGATTTAGAAATGTTCCTGGGGATACAAAAGTATTCCATGTTGTTCGGGATCTTTCAAGTTGTGTTTCTGGTATGTTTTTGTTTGTTTTAATGTTTATGTCTTGGCAACTTTTGAGACTTTTATGTTTAAACCTCACATTGATCTTCATTAGCGGTCTTCGGAACATGGCTGTGCTCTGTCACTTAGACAAATGTAAGGGTTTTTGGAGAAATGGTCTAAGACACAACTGCACTTTCAACTGATTTGCTTGGTTCTCTGTTGCTCAAAGTGATGAGGGCCAAAAAAAATCAGGCCACGCAGGGTGGGGGTGTCTCTGTTGTTTACACAGAAGTCTTTGGAAGCCAGACGCCCATGCTAGATACTACAGAATGCAGACCTGTTTGAAAGACCTTTATGAAGACCTGTGTGAGTCTAAAATGTTGCCAGTGTGTTAACATTTAAACAAATAAATAAGAGAAACTTGTCTTTTGGAAATTATTTTTATGCATAAAATGTCCAAAACCATATATACTTACATCATATGATGAACTCCACACAGAAAAACTCCCAGTCTCACTGTTGCTTGGGTCAGTAGAACAAACCAATCTCTTAACAGTGCGGAGATTCTTTCAGTTTTTTTGGCGGATTTCTGTACATTCTTGCCAGTCTGGTAAATTTGAGTTTGAGATTATTTATTTATTTATTTATTTATTTATTTATTTATTTATGTATGTATTTATTTATTTATTTATTTAGCTGTTTCAAAAGCTTAATTTATCTTTCAGGTAAGAATGTGGTTAACTGTGGTCAGTGAGAGTAACTAGCTTATATAGCATAGTTAAATTTTGATTGGTAACGAAATGGCCAACAAATATAATTGGGAAAGGGAAAACTTAATGGAAACTCCGGGGAGTGAGGCCTAGAGAAGAAACTGATTTTACTGTCACAAAGGTTTAAAGTAAGAAACTTAAAAATATTTTAAGCCACATTACTGATCTACTGTCACTAAAGAAATACTCACAAATTACAAAGCCAAATTATATTAAATGTGGTTAGTCATGTTTATTATAAATTTTAAGTCATGTTTATTAATATAAATTTTTCAAAATTCTAGTGGCAAATGGATATCTACAAGTGATTCGTCCCTCTTTGAAAAAAAGTTTCAACCCATGGGAATATGCTGTTATTCATGCCCTGATGTGACCTGTTTTGACCAATCAGGATAGAGTATTTAAAAGACCAATTTTATTAAACTCCTGTAATCCACGCATGTCAACAACGCTGGCTTCAATAAACTTTGGTTTAATGGGGACTTAAGTCATAGGAATTTCCACGCTATCGAGCAGAGACAAAGTTTATTTTTTGTCTACCATTCCATATATTTTGTAAATTTTCCTAGCATTTATAATAAATTTCTTCTTCTGGTAAAAATCTCCTTCCACCACTTATAATCGCGCATACTCAGTAAAGCAGTGATTCAGCAGGGGACGGGAGGATTTGAGGTGCTCTGCCAATTAAAACCAGGGATTAGACTAAGTCATCTGCCATTGCTAGTACTGTACTGTGTGTGGTTATAGCAGGTAGGAGTTTGTAACGGTGGCTTGCCTCCTCGGATGAAAAAAACTCTCTTGACCCCGCCAATTAAAACCTGTGCTCAGATCACGTGATCTGCTACATCTAGTACTGTGGTTAATAGAAGATAGACTTGCCTCCTCTGAAGAGCCAGAACTGCTGTTAATATAGGAATGTTGAATCTAGGGTTTTGGTTATTTTTTTTTTCTTGCATTTTAGACAATATTATGATGCTACACAACAATATATGTATATATATATTTTTTCACTGAAATTGAGTGTCTCCCTTGCCTCCTATAAGGAGCCTCCACTGAGCTCCATAGTATAGTAAACAAAAGTTGAGCATTTCAATAACTGATTTATTTGTATTCTCTAAAATGTAGTATAAATATAAATATAGTATAGATCATTTAAAATAAAACAATTCAAACACAAACTGTGCAACCCATGAATAAAAGCCATGTTTAATGCAAGTGTTTTGTATTAGCTTCATTTCATACCTTGCATGATTAATATCGTGATAATAAGGTAACCGTGGTATTTTGTTTCGATGGTTATCATACCGTGGAAATTAACTATACCATCCCATCCCTGTTACAGAGCAATATTATGTGCATTGTACTTATGCAAGGCAACTACAATTATGTGATGGAAGATGCAAATGACAAAGCTGCAAAACTAAAGTATCTAAGTTAAAACACTGACAATTTTTTTAAACATCAGTTTTAACTTAGGCTGCATTCACACTGGGTCAGTTTCAAACGGACTCGGTCTGGTATGTTTTGTTTGAAACAATGTATCGGTGTGCTTGCTATTCACACTTTCTTTGAGCAAAGGGACCAAATCCATTTGGATGCAAACTAAAAAAAATTTTTTTGGTCCTTTTCCATTTTTTTCAGGACCGTGTCCATTTGTGTTCACAATGCAGTTTTCAAGTGTGTGAACCGGATGTTTACAGTATCTGCAAGGCATATTGAAGTATTGCAGCGATTGATGTATTGTTCCGCTTTTTAATGTAGCATGTTTTAGATTATTATTGATGTTGTGAGAGCCTTGCATTTCTCTGTACATAAGACTCTCAATGTCAGGCCAACAGGAAAACTGTTCATCTCCTTCAGCTCACTAACCCGGGGCAAACTTGTCTCCAAACAGACAATTTCAAATTAGATTACATCCTGCATCGAGTTCTGTTACAGTCTTGAAAATAAACCAGCTCCAGGGTCTATCAAAGCCCACTCGCTAAGGAGAGTGGCTACTACATAAGCAAAAGTAAAATCTGTCCCAATACAGGACATTTGCAATGCTGGGCCTCCTGTGAGATGTCTATTAAGCATTATAACTTGTGTCACTCTCAGCCTACTTTTGTTCACTCTAATAACTTCCTCTACTAACATCTAGCCTACCACCCTCTGATCTTACATCCTTTGTGTTTGGAGTTCACCATACGAGGTATGAATATGAAGATTACCTGAAATATGGTTTCTTTGTAGGATGATGAACTCCGCACATTTCTATTCCACCCACCTTCTACCTTTTTCTATACTATCTTATTTCCAAAATGTGTACAATAAATCTGGGTGTTATGGGAGAGGGACACTGACTAAGAGTTCGGTTAGATCTCCTGACAGGGCGTTTACTTTGTGTGGAGTTCATCATCCAATCTTCATATTATCTTTATCGTGGTTGTTGTACTGTATCTGTTTTATTTGTTAGTATAAGGATAATGGCCATAATTAAAATGTTAATATCCGGGTAAGTGGTACATAACCTATAGTTTTTCCTTCAAGGCTTACACAACACAAATAACATAAAATGATGTACAATACAGAAAACTTACAACAACCAATACATCTATGGAGACTGGTGCATGGGATTTAAAAACAAAACACACTTAAATATATAGGTTATCATAAATAGCCTTGTAATTACAACAAATGGAATAATATTGGAGTAAATATATCTCGCAGTGCTACAAATGATCTGAAACGTCTCTAAATTTAATTGTTCACCACAATGTTCCTTCTACGAACTACCAAGGTAAAAGTCTAATTCCATACTCTATATCAATGCATATAATGGGAAATTCCTTAATGCTAATCGGTTCTTTTCAGGTCATCTGATGAGGAAGATGACCCTGCACTGTATCACGTTATTCTGAGGGGCGATTTAGAGCAGACACTATGACCTTGCCTGTTGGGGGTGAGATGGGGTCATGCTAGACTTGGAGGAATGCAAGTGTGTGACATAGGCTAACATTGCACACTGTTTCATATTGTTCTAACCTTGGTCGGGTCCATCCACCAGTAAGCAGTTACAGTAGGCCTAACCACCTAAATTTTCATCTAGAATTTCAGAGCCCTTATACTTTGCAGCTTAAGATACAACCATGGAGCAGTGTTGTTCACTGCATTCATGTGAAACAAAAAAATGATGACATATAATTATCCTAGAAGATTATAATAAACATTATAAATAAACTGAAACACTATGGGCTTCCACCAAAAGTTTAAACACACAGGGCCAGACTGTCCAGGATTGGGCAAATTGCCTGTTGCCGACTATAGAGTGGCCAATTTGCCTTCAGTGGGAAATAAAGCCCTAATACTTAAACTCTTGAGGTGAAACTCTTAGGAGCTAGGTCAAGCAGATACAGATTCAACTTGTATATGTACAGTGCCGTGAAAAAGTATTTGCCCCCTGTCTGATTTTCTGCATTTTTGAACATTTTTCACATTGTATTTGGTCAGATTTTTTGTGGGTTGTAGTAGTACGAGATAGAGGGAGTCAGAGAAAAAATGACACCAAAGTTTGGTACTTCTTTCATATGTTTGGTGTGCAAGGTAATCAAACATGCAATCTTCAGGTGTGAAAAAGTTATTGCCTAGTTAACTCAACCCAATTTAAGGGATAATTAGGGTCAGCTGTTTGAGTACATTGGTTAACAACCAGGCCTGATTTGGGCCAGCCCTGCCCAATATAAATCTGACTAATTTTGGCCCTTACCATCAGAGTGAAGTTGTCAGCACACAGGTTCTAGAGGCACATCATGCCACTAACAAAAGAAATTCCTGAAGACCTCCGGAAAAAAGTTGTTGATGCCTATCCGTCTGGAAAGGGTTACAAAGCCATTTCTAAGGCTCTGGGGCTCCACCGAACCACAGTCAGAGCCATATTGTCCAAATGGAGAAAGTTTGGGACAGTAGTGACTCTTCCCAGGAGTGACCGTCCTGCCAAAATCTCTCCCAAGAGCAAGGTGTAAAATCGTCCATGAAGTCACAAAGAACCCTAGAACAAACATCCAGGGATCTGCAGGCCTCTCTCGCCTCGGCTAAGGTCAGTGTTCATGACTCCACCATCAGAAAGACACTGGGCAAAAATGGGATTCATGGCAGAGTAGCAAGGCGGAAACCATTGCTCACTAAGAAGAACATGAATGCTCGTCTCAAGTTTGTCAAAAAGCACCTGGATGATCCTCAAGAGTTCTGAAACAATGTTCTATGGACAGATGAGTCAAAAGTTGAACTTTTTGGCCGACATGGGCCCCGTTATGTCTGGCGAAAACCAAACACTGCATTCCACAGTAAGAACCTCATACCAAAGGTCAAGCATGGTGGTGGTAGTGTCATGGTTTGGGGATGCTTTGCTGCATCAGGACCTGGACGCCTTGCCATCATTGAAGGAACCATAAATTCTGCTCTGTATCAGAGAATTCTACAGGAGAATGTCAGGCCATCAGTCCGTGACCTGAAGCTGAAGTGCAGCTGGGTCATGCAGCAAGACAATGATCCGAAACACACATCAGAATGGTTTAAGAACAAGAAATTTTAAGTTTTGGAATGGCCTAGTCAAAGTCCAGACCTAAACCCCATTGAGATGTTGTGGCAGGACCTGAAATGAGCAGTTCATGCTCGAAAACCCGCAAATGTCACTGAGTTGAAGCAGTTCTGCATGGAGGAGTGGGCCAAAATTCCTCCACGGCGCTGTGAGAGACTAATCAATAACTACAGGAAGCGTTTGGTTGCAGTTATTGCTGCTAAAGGTGGCGTAACCAGAGTCTAAGGGGGCGATTACTTTTTCACACAGGGGCATTGGGTATTGCATAACTTTCTTTAATAAATAAATGAAATATGTATCAATTATTTGTGTTATTTGTTCACTCAGGGTCCCTTTTATCTAATATTAGGTTTTGGTTGAAGATCTGATAACATTCAGTGTCAAATATATGCAGAAATGCAGAAAATCAGACAGGGGGCAAATACTTTTTCACGGCACTGTGTATATATATATATATATATAAACTTCCTGTCTACTTATCTTGTTTATTACAAGTTCATCTGAAAGTTTCCAAAAAATATGGCTTGTTTTTATTCAGGTTCTTTATTTTGTGGAGAAACAAAGAGGCATTGTTTTGGTGGAACTGTTGTCCCCAAGCAGAAAACCATCAATCAGTCTTGCCATCTTTATATTTTCTTGAAGGCTTTATGGTGTTTTCATCATTTCAGACAAAATATCTAAATGAAAGCCATAGATGTGCCCTTATTCTATATATTACAATTAGTCGTATTTGATAATAATAAGCGATAACATTAGTTTGTTTGTCGTGAACATCTATATTTTTACTAACTACATTAGTTTAATAAGCATGTGTGTTGTAATTTCACTAGCTTTTAGTCTGTTAACATTAACCAAGGCATCAGCTGTAGAGCAAGCTCCAAATGTTTCGAGCATGAAAATCACAAAACAAATATAGTATTTTAACTGGTTAAAACTAATGTATGTAAATGTTATTGTTTTTAGGATTTGCTTACCACAAATGCTATTGTGTGGTAGTCTTACATTTATAAATGTTATCTGAAAAATAACTTGCACTTCTCTTGAAATAATTAGTGACATTATTCTCCTTTTTCTCCCTTTAGTCTTAGCATGGGGCCCACTACCACTTGCATTAGCACGAACAACCTGAAATGTACTCCTGTAGCCACCCCCAGCACTCCTAGACGCTTAAGCCTTGCTGAATCCTTCACTAACCTGCGGGATTCCACCAAGACAATGAGCACCTCCTTGGGACTAGTGAGGCTGCTGCAGGAGAGGGGCATCTCGGCCGCCGTCTACAATCCTCGGAGCTGGGACAGAGCAAACTCCCCCCTCCTCACTCCCTGTGCACCCAGAGCCGATATCCTTCCCTCCACCCCACCCAACTCCCCCACTACACAGCACCAGACGGGGCCCCCTTTTGAATTCAGGGGTTCCAGCCCCCCCTATGACAATTTCTTGGCTTCCAAGCCGGCCAGCTCCATTCTGAAAGAGGTGAGGGCCGAAAGCAAGAGCAGTTGCAATAGCGAGTGCCAGACAGACGTCAGCGTCTACAACCTCAACCTGGTGGACAAGCTCAAGAGGTTTGGGATTGCCAAAGCAGTCAGCCCAGGGGGAACTCCACAGCCCCCACCACTGACAGACATGCCAGGACCTTTTCTCAGTGGAGCTCATCGATCGGTACCATCCTTCAGGCCCGGAGGCCTGGGGAGGGAAGACCTGCCTTTAGGCTCCCCTGTTGTGGTCACCAGTGCCATTGGGGGGCTTCAACTGAATGCTGGCATCCGACGCAATCACAGCTTTCCTGCCATGGTGGGGGCCAGCATGCAGATGAAGGGCCCTATGCCTCAAAGTTCAGGAATGCTAATGGGTCCCAAGCTGCCTGAACAGACTAGCCTCCGATAATGGACATTCTGTAAGATGTTTTACTCTGGCCTCTTTTTTTTATTTTAATCTGGTGTTTGACAAATCAACTCTGTGCCTGTTAAGAATAGAAAATAAATACTTTGTACAATTCTTTTTTGTAAACCCCACCAAGATGTTAAAAAGGAGCGTGAAAAGCTTCAAGCGAATGTGACTTTACTCGGCTTAACCCCTTTATGTCTAGAATCTTCTTTTGTCACAAAACCAGTACACCAACCCCCCCAATGCCTGCATCAGTACTGATCACTTAACCCTAAAACTGTTGGAATAAATGCCTACTGTCACCTCTAAAGAAAAAAAATAGTGCAGTACAGGCATATATATTGTTTTCACCCCCATAAACAGCTTGGATCAATATGGATGAATCAAAGACATATGAACTCTCACGCACAACATTGCCTTTTTTATACACTGCAGCCAAAAAATGGTAATAGGCACAGTAGGGGTCATTGAGTTTGCAGTGTGGAGGAATTGGGTGTTTTTACATGATAGCACAAGAAGAGAAGAACCACATAAAACTTTTTTTTGTGACAGACCAATATAGCTTTGTATAGTACAGTTATTAAATCAATATGTCTAGAAACAGCATCATGATCAAAGAAAAAATGTATTTTAAAAAATATTGTCTCCAGTTTTAATGGCCAAATAGTACTGCTATGGGGGAATTTTATTTTCCTTAATTGAACTAGCAAAGCATCCATATAGAATGTCAGTGGAGGACTACTGAAAGAGTGTAGTGATGTACTTTTAGCTTTATGGATGGTAAGACTGAATTAAACAGTCACAGATCATTCACTTTCTGACATGGTCTGCCATCCCTTGACTGAATTTATTATACGCACTGATCCTTTTGTTATATAGTGTGTTTTGGTTCTTTTGAACTATTTTAACCTAGGTCTAAATTAAGTGATAACGATGTAATACACACACACACACACACACACACACACACACACACACACACATACATATATCTATCTATCTGTATATATATATATATATATATATATATATATATACACACATATACACACACTGCTGTGCAAAAGTCTTAGACATGTTGCATTTTTCTACTCTGATGCATTATGAACCTGAACAATTTACTCAAAGCCTCCACTAGTGTTTTCTACTATTATAACAACCTTGACTTGCATAAAGAAGAAAAAACAGCTCGCATCACTCGATTTTCAAGGTGTGGTATCCGTAGCATAATCAACAAGTACAGAGAAACACCATCTGTAATTGACAAACCCAGGACTGTCTAACAAGGATGAGCAATACTTGAAGATAATATCCTTAAGGAATAGAAAGAAGACAAGTGTTGAATTGACAGCAGAACTGGCAGAAGGCACAGGTGTCGTTGTCCATCCATCAACAGTCCAAAGCACCTTTGACCATTGTTCCATAGTCCAATTTCTGTGTTCTGGTGCATATTTTAGCCTTTTAGTCTTGTTCCTCTTTCTTAACAGTGGTATTCTTACTGCAACACATCCTTTAAGTCCTGATTTCAAGAGTGACCTTTGTAGTGATGATTTGATGGACAACGACACTTGTGCCTTCTGCCAGTTCTGTTGTCAATTCAACGCTTGTCTTCTATCTATTCCTTAAGGATATTACCTTAAAGTATTGCTCATCCTTGTTAGACAGCTTTTTGGGTCTTCCAGTCCTGGGTTTGTCAATTACAGATGATGTTTCTCTGTACTTGCTGATTATGCTTCGGATACCACACCTTGAAAATCGAGTGATGCAAGCTATTTCACATGTTTTTCTTTCTTTATGCAAGTCAAGGTTGTTATAATAGTAGAAAACGCTATTGGAGGCATTGAGTAAATTGTTGATGCTCATAATGCATCAGAGTAGAAAAATGCAACATGTCTAAAACTTTTGCACAGCAGTGTGTGTATATATATATATATATATATGTATGTGTGTATATATATATGTGTATATATATATTTATATATAATTTAGAGAAAGCACATAGAACAATAATGCATGTGTTTTAACAAAGACAAGGCTATTTATTCTTTACCTAAACATTTTAGTAAATAACTGTCAGTGGCTTGCTTTATTTGATGTTGTATGTGTGCACTTATTGTCAGTAACTTGAACATCTCTTTTTTTGAATGTATTAAATAACAGTAGATAAGAAGAGCATATAATATACATTGGTTTAAATGATGGATTGTATTCATTTTAGCATAAAGGGAAGTATGATATTTGTACATTGTAAATGGTAAATATGCAATAAAAGTAGAGTGATTATAAAATATTTTCAAAAAATAAATAAAATTAAAGAAAACTAGAAAAATAAACTGAAAGACAAAAAAATAAAGAATCCTTAACATCAGTGACACTGTTGACACCTCAAACATTAGGCTGTACTTTCAGGAATTTAAAGTGCTGTTCTTTTCTAACAAAATATCAATAAAAGTAATAGATATGACTGACATTTTATGTTTTATGCTGGAGTTTACCGTATGAAATCTCTGACCACCTTGGATATGAACTGGATTTGGCATTGCCCTGAATTGGAAATTAAGCTGATCATGTGATGTGGCATGTGATCCCTGCAACATATCATGCTGGTACAGTGCCTTGCATAAGTATTCACCCCCCTTGGACTTTTCCAGATTTTGTAGTGTTACAACCTGGAATTAAAATGGATTTAATTGGGATTTTTACCATTTGATTTACACAACATACTTAACACTTTGAAGGTGCAAAATATTTTTTATTGTGACACAAAAAAAAAAGACATTTGTTGGTTGCATAAGTATTCACCCCCTTGAGTCAATACTTGGTAGAAGCACCTTTGGCAGCAATTACAGCTGTGAGTCTTTTTGGGTAAGTCTCTACCAGCTTTGCACATCTGGATCCTGCAATTTTTGCCCATTCTTCTTGGCAAAATTGCTCAAGCTCTGTCAAGTTGGATGGGGACTGTTGGTGAACAGCAATTTTCAAGTCGTGCCACAGATTCTCAATCGGATTGAGGTCTGGGCTTTGACTGGACCATTCTAAGACATTCAGGTTCTTGTTTTCAAACCACTCCAGTGTAGCTTTGGCTGTGTGTTTAGGGTCATTGTCCTGCTGGAAGGTGAACCTCCGCCCCAGTACCAGGTCTCTTGCAGACTGAAACCGGTTTTCCTCTAGAATTTCCCTGTATTTGGCTCCATCCATCTTGCCCTCAATCCTGACCAGTTTCCCAGTCCCTGCCGATGAAAAGCATCCCCATAACATGATGCTGCCACCACCATGCTTCACCGTGGGGATGGTGTTCTCAGGGTGATGAGCAGTGTTGGCTTTGCGCCACACATAGCGTTTTGCGCTAAGGCCACAAAGTTCAATTTTGGTCTCATCAGACCAGAGAACCTTTTTCCACATGTTTGCTGTGTCTCCCACATGCCTTTTGGCAAAATCCAAACGGGATTTGATATGGGTTTTTTTTCAGCAATGGCTTTCTTCTTGCCACTCTTCCATAAAGCCCAGCTTTGTGGAGCGTCCGGGTTATAGCTGTCCCATGGTCGCTTTCTCCCATCTCAGCTGTGGATCTCTCCAGCTCCTTCAGAGTTACCATTGGCCTCTTGGTTGCTTCTCTGACTAATGCCCTCCTTACCTGGTCACTGAGTTTTGGTGGACGGCCTTCTCTAGGCAGAGTCACGGTTGTGCCATATTCTTTCCATTTTTTAATAATGGATTTAACGGTGCTCCGGGGGATGTTCAAAGTTTGGGATATTTTTTTATAACCCAACCCTGATTGGTGCTTCTCCAGAACTTTATCCCGGACTTGTTTTGATAGCTCCTTGGTCTTCATGATGCTGTTTGCTTAGATATGCTCTCTAACAAACTCTGGGGCCTTCCAGAAACAGGTGTATTTATCTGAGATCATGTGACACTTTAACTGCACACAGGTGGACTCCATTCAACTACTTATGTGACTTCTGAAGGCAATTGGTTGCACCAGAGCTTATTTACGGGTGTAACAGCAAAGGGGGTGAATACTTATGCAATCAAGACTTTTCAGTTTTTTATTTGTAAATAATTTTGAAAAATATGTAGATTTTTTTTCCCACTTCGACATTATGGACTATTTTGTGTAGATCAGTGACAAAAAATTAAATCCATTTTAATTCCAGGTTGTAACACTACAAAATGTGGAAAAGTCCAAGGGGGGTGAATACTTATGCAAGGCACTGTAGATCAAGTCACCGAACAATATAATGCTGCACCTGCACCCTGAGAGCAATGGCTACTTTCAAGGCAGTAATAGACCCATCCACCATGTAAGAATTGTACATCTATGGGTTGAGAAGCATGATAAAGACTTCAAGCATCTTCCGTGACTACCACAATCCCTGGATCTCAATTCAGTTGAGCATGTCTGGGAGTAATTTCAATGATGCATTTTTCAGCATTCATCTATGTGCCTCTCTGCACCAAGGGTAATGCATTGCCTAAACCCATCTCACCCCAAAACACATACCAACACTTTTATAATATATATAATTTACTGATAATTGTTGAATCATTCTGTTTATCAGGGTTATAGTTATGTTACTTTTTCAATTTACTATGGCAACAACTCAAAATGTTCATTTATAGAGACATATAATGCTATCCGTAAAATGTCATGGTCAACTTAAAAGAAACAAACTTTCAATATAGAGTGTGCATGTCTTGCTGTTGCTGCACATCTACATTATTAATGTAATCTGTATTTGCGTAGAGTGGTAGAATGAACATGTTCAAAGGCATATCCTGTAGGAATGCCTGCACTGTCTGTCATCCACAGATCATTGTTGTAGCCTTATTACTGCAGTTAAGAACTTGACAACTCATGGCACCTCTTAACTTCCTAGTTGCCTGGTGTCTCCCTTATTACTTGATCAAACAAAAATCCAAACGTAATACTCCAGGCAGAAACTTATTTGTTTTGTTAATGCACAATCATTTACAGGGAATCAAATTTTTGTAGTCAAAATAATCAGACCTGTCAACTCTTATTTGCTGGGACTCCTTTTTTGTTTGGACACGTCTTCCAGACAACTTCCAGGCCAGATTTCCTCCTGTGTTTTGCTCCAAACCCCTTTAAGTCAGCAAACCATTCATTTCTGCAAAAGTAAATTTCCCTATATGTGTCAATCAGGGTTTAGAGCCCTGTGGCAGGCATGTATTCAGTGCAGGAGACAAGCTCGAACACTTGACCATCTACGGCGATGGCTTCGTGTGCAATAACCACAACATATTCTCACATAATCCCAATCATTGGTTCCCGCAGACGTACGCATGTTACATGTTACGCACTGTACCTACCATTGGTTTGCACAATATAGGCATGTGGCGGAGTGTCCCGCCCCTATTTATTATTATTTGTATTTGTTTGCGGCGCGGGTAAAAGCTGCCTCTTTATTATTATTTAAAAACCCCGTGAGGATGCATGGCTGATCAGCTACTGATTATTTAAATAGCTGACAGTCATGCATCCTTACCAAACGCATGCAGACTCTGGCGGGGGATAATAAGATAATTAATAACTAGTTAAATCCCTCGGCCAGAGTATAAACCAGCAGCACTCTGCACCTCGGGGTTTTGGGGTGTACAGAGAGAACGGGAGCGGAGAGAGCGAGTAACATTGGAAAAAACAATTGCTAAAAGCGTGCTGGATTACCCAGCACATCACTTACTTGTTTGTTTGTTCATTCATTCGTTTGGCCCTCGTGCCCTTTTGTTTGTGTTTTGTTAAATCTTTTGTTTGTTTATTAATAATACGCTGAGGTGCCGCAGCATTCAGCTTCACCCGCCCATCCACTGTTTTGGTTTGAGTTACTTCCTGGTCCGTGACGTCATCACACATCACCACTGCGAGCCAGTCTGTCACATATGGTGTCCGGGTGGGACAAACAACGCCCAACAGCCGGACCAGGAAAGGATAAGGGCGTTTTTTTTTTTTTGTTTTTTTAAAAGTATTGTGTGTATTTTTTGGAAAAAAAATAAATAAATAAATAAAGAAAAATGGGGAAAAGTAGCCGGAGGAGAAAGCAGCAGCAGCAGCAGCAACAGCAGCAGGAGGCGCAGCAACAGCAGCCTTACCTTGCCACACTGGACGTCTGCCTCACCTGCCTGAAGGGTGAGGAGGTGCCAGCGGTTGGTGAGGTCGGGCACGTGGCACCAGACCAACCCCTCCATGGCAGGAGATGGAGGAGCCTGGCGTCCGGCGTCAGGGGGAGAGGGCGCTGGTTAAGAGGAGTTCACTCTCCTCTGAGGGAATCTGGGGCTGGCTGGTGGAGCCTGGGAGGAATGCTGAAGAGGCCCTCCCCGATGTGATCAACCTCCTGTGGGCCAGAGATGGAGAGCGATGGGAAGCCTGGGAAAAGCAACACTGCCCAGTGTCCTCCCCGGAGGTTGCGGACATGGTAATCCGCTACCTGGCTGCAGATATGGCAGGGGTACCGCTATCTCTCCAGCTCCATCGGGAAAGCCCAGCCAGCCGCTGCGTCTCCAGCGCCCCGAGGGAGAGGAGCCATAAGCTGCCCGTCTCAGGCGCCCGGGAGAGGAGCCATCGCTGCCGCCTCCAGCGCCAGAGGGAGAGGAGCCATCGCTGCCTCCAGCGCCAGAGGGAGGAGGAGCCATCGCTGCCGTCTCCAGCGCCAGAGGGAGAGGACATGCATCTGCCGTCTCCAGCGCCAGAGGGAGAGGAGCCATCGCCGCTCCAGCCCAGAGGGAGGGAGCCATCTCCAGCCGGAGGGGAGGAGCCGTGCTGCCGCCTCCAGCGCCAGAGGGAGAGGAGAGCTATCGCTGCTGTCAGCCAGAGGGAGAGGCCATCGCTGCCGCTCAGCCAGGGGAAGGAGCCATTCGCTGCCGCCTCCAGCGCCAGAGGGAGAGGAGCCATCGCTACCGCCTCCAGCATCAGAGGGAGAGGAGTTATCGCTGCCGTCTCCACCAGCAGAGGGAGAATGCCAAGGGTTTAAGCCTCACAGCCTGAGGAGGAGGCAGCCCAACGCCCCACGCCCGAGTGGGAGGGGGCATCCCCCACGCCAGTGGGGGAGGAGCCCGGCGCCCCACGCCCCAGTGGGAGGAGCCCGAAGCCCCACGCCCCAGTGGGAGGAGCCCGAACGTCTCACGCCTGTGGGAGGAGCCCGAACGTCCCACGCCCGAGTGGGGGGAGCCCTAACGCCCCACGCCCCGAGCCAGTGGGGGAGCCGGCGTCCACAGCCCAGAGGGGGAGTCGGTGCGTCCACAGCCCAAGAGGGAGAGGTGCGCCCACAGCCCAAGAGGGAGGAGTTCGAGGCCCACAGCCCAAAGGGGGAGTCGGTGCCGTCCATAGCCCAAGAGGGGGAGTCTGGGCGCACCACAGCCTTAGGACCCAAGCTGCCAGCAGCGGGAGAATGCCTGCTGTCCCCATCTCCGCCAGCGGAGGCGGGTTCCTGCTGGTTCTGCCTCCACCGTGGGAGGAGGACGTGGTTATCCCGCCTCCGCCAGCAGAGGGGTGAGTTCCTGCTGGGCCACCTCCACCCCGGGAGGACTATGTTGCTCCGCCTCCGTAGCCAGCAGAGGGAATATGCCTGCTGGTTCGCCTCCTCGCCACCACCAGTGCAGAGGGAGCATGCCTGGTTTCCCCACTGCAGCCTGAAGGGGAGGAAGCCCTCTTGCGGCTGGCAGCCTGAAGGGAGGAAGCCCTGCGCCTTGGCAGCCTGAAGGAGGAAGCCCTCGGCCTTGGCAGCCTGGAAGGGAGGAAGCCCTGCCTTGGCCGCCAGAAGAGGAGCCCCTGCCGCCTTTGGCTGCCAGAAGAGGAGGACCCCCTGCCTTACCAGCAAGAGGGAGAGGGAGCAGGAGCTGCCTCACCACCACCACCACCATTGGGAGAAGTGGAGCTCCTGCTGTTGCCTTCATGGCTAGGGGCTCCCCTCCCCACGCCATTGCCTGGGGATGGCTGTTCTGCACGCCTGGGCTGCCTTTTTGTTCTCCACAGGACACACAGGTGCGAGGAAGGAGGAGCTCCCGCTGCCGCCTCCCATGGCCAGGGGCTCCTCAGTTCGCCCCCCAGTCCGCTGCGGCTGCCCCGTCGCCTTCAGGGTCCGCTGCTGCCGCCTTCCGAGGGTCCGCTGCTGCTGCCGCCGCCTTCGAGGGTCCGCTGCTGCTGCCGCCGCCCGAGGGTCCGCTGCTGCCGCCGCCTGGGGTCGCCAGGGGTCCTGCTTCACTGGGGTCGCCGAGGTCCGGCCGCCTAGGGGTCGCCGGGGATCCTGCTTTTGCCTGGGGTCGCCAGGATCCTGCTTCGCCTGGGGTTGCCGAGGGTCCGCTTCACCTGGGGTCGCCAGGGGATCCTGCTTCGCCTGGGGTCGCTACACGATGGCGGAGCTCCATGAAAGGGAGCTGCCAGAAATGAAGAAAGGGGAGGTCAGGAGAGACCAGCTCCCCCAGCCACACTTTCAGGGGCTGGAGATCATGTGGTCGGAGCCCCACGGAGGGAACTGCCGGCCATGAAGAAGGGGAGAGGTCAGGAGACCAGCTCCCCAGCCCTTTTTCGGCAGGATAGAGTGTGGCGGGAGCCCGGAAGAGGAAGCTGCCCGCCACGAAGAATGGGGTGCCAGAGACCCCATGGCCACCCCCAGAAGTAACTTGCCCCTCTTCGGACTTTAAGACTGAGGGGGAGGTGGCCGTTAAGGGCCATGTGTGCGCCTCTAGGGGGCATGTGTGGCGGAGTGTCCCGCCCCTATTTATTATTATTTGTTTTGTTTGCTGGTAAAGCGTCTTTTTTATTATTATTAAAAACCCAGTGAGGATGCATGGCTGATCAGCTACCCCCATTATTTAAATAGCTGACAGTCATGCATCCTTCCTGGCGCTGCAGACTCTGGCGGGGATAATAGATAATTACCAACTAGTTAAATCCTCACGGCCAGAGTATATAAACCAGCAGCACTCTGCACTCGGGTTTTTGGGTTGTACAGAGGAGAGTATCGGGAGCGGAGAGAGCGAGTAACATTGGAAAAACACTTTACTAAACGTGCTGGATTACCCAGCACATCACTTACTTGTTTGTTTGTTCATTCATTCGTTTGGCCCTCGTGCCCTTTTTGTTTTGTGTTTTGTTAAATCTTTTGTTTTGTTTATTAATAAATACGCTTGAGTGCCGCAGCATTCAGCATTCACCCGCCATCCACTGTTTTGGTTTGAGTTACTTCCTGGTCCGTGGCGTCATCACATCACCACTGCGAGCCAGTCTGTCACAAGGCATCATATACATAAGAACATAAGAAAGTTTACAAACGAGAGGAGGCTATCCGCCCATCTTGCTCGTTGGTTGTTAGTAGCTTATTGATCCCAGAATCTCATCAAGCAGCTTCTTGAAGGATCCCAGGGTGTCGGCTTCAACAACATTACTGAGGAGTTGGTTCCAGACCCTCACAATTCTCTGTGTAAAAAAGTGCCTCCTATTTTCTGTTCTGAATGCCCCTTTATCTAATCTCCATTTGTGACCCTGGTCCTTGTTTTTTTTTCAGGTCGAAAAAAAGTCCCTGGCTCGACATTGTCAATACTTTTAGAATTTTGAATGCTTGAATCAGATCACCGCGTAGTCTTCTTTTGTTCAAGACTGAACAGATTCAATTCTTTTGAGCCTGTCTGCATACAGTGTTAGCATGTAGTGTGGACTCTCATGTAATCTTGTACGATAGGTTGAAGCAAAAAAGACATTTTAAGCTTATAGGATTGTACTGTTTATTTAGTGGTAGTAATGAGCAAATGGAAGCAGATAAGTTTGGTTGAAGCCTTGAAAAAGAGCAAAAATCTTTCTTCTGATGACCCAGAATGTCAGAGGGAAAAAATCAGTAAAAGTACGAACTGTCTGTTTCTGGCACTAACGGTGGTAGAGTTTTAACCACCAAAAATACGTTTCCAGTGTAACGTCAGAAAATTCATCCCTTGGCCATATGAGCATGGAATGTGCGATACCTGTTTCAGTAGTCCCCGCCTCACTCTAATTGCACAAGTAATTGAACATATATCACCTAGCTTAATATCATACCCCGTTTATTATCACGATTTTTCAAAAACCATGCACCATAGGTTCTTTGAGAAATTACCTCTCTTAATATCATCTCACAAACCTGCTTATTGTCATGTTTTGTGCAGCCTGTCAAATGCTGCATGGCCGGGCTTTACTAAGTAACCACAGGATATCATATAATTATTTTCCAACGCAACTAACAACCAATAATCATTTTGTGCAGCCTGTCCAATGCTGTGTGGGCCGTCTTAACTGGATACAGTTAAGTTACAAAACACCAATGTCACCAAATTTTTCTTCTTTAACATAGTCAGTCTTTCACAAATGCAGACACAAAAAAAAACTTAATTGATAGCTCTCATCAGTCGACAGTTCATGCCTTTTTTAGATAATGACACAAACTGTTTTGTTCCTGTTAATGATACAAAGGGTATTTGTCCCGTAGTAAACTATATGCATTTTTTTTAAATGTAAAGAATGACTAAATGTACAGTATTAAAACACTGCTCTTTAATTCACTGTTAGTTTTCTTTCTTCTTTTCTTGCACTCAATGTGCTGTCATAGGCCAACGTGAAACTCGGCTCATATCATGACCCATTTATATCATGATGTGACAAAGATGGCTGCAGGGAGGAACTCAGACCAGAGAGAGAAACACACAGACAGAGACGGTGGTGATGATGAGCTGAGTGCAATGGCTGCACTCAGCGTTTATTAACAAAATAAAAAGGTTTAACAGTACAAAAACAGGACACGGCACTTGCGCCAAAATAAACAGACATACAAAACGACTAACCACTAAACAGACGGTGCAGGACAGGACAACAAACACGGTGAGTGAAAACACTTATCTTTACGATTTACTTTACTTTTACTTTTATAATACCCTCCGCTTCTCCTAACCCGCTTCTCCACTGAACACCAACCCCTAGTGAGTGAAAACATGCAGCTTTATGCAGTTATTGCCGAGATTCGATTGCTAATCAATCATTCAATTGGAATTGGTACAACTGCACGGAATTAATTAAAGTGCAATTCCCGTGCTCACATATTATTTTTTACTTGCACGTGATGTGATGTGCCATCCCCCCGCCTAAATACAAATATACAATTTACACACACGTGAAACACAGACCGCTTATATCCCCGTGGTACCAATGCCTAAACACCAACATTTACACAACACGAATATATAACATACACAGGGGGCACTTTGCACATATACCCCCCCTTTTTAACGACATGGCTCCTCAACGGCCACCTCCCCTTAAAAACCCAGTAGTCCAGAACAAAGTCTCGGGCTGGGAAGGAGGCTTCAGTGGGCCCTGAGCTGGCACGCTGTCAACACCCTGCCCGGTGGTGGCACGGCTGACAGCCTGTTGGTCCCGTCCTGCGGCGAAGTGGGGGCAGGTGGTCCCCCTTCCTCCCCCTTCTTCGTAGCCGGCAGCTCCCTCCCTGTGGGGCTCCCGCCACAAAACTCCCAGCGCTAAACTGCTGCTGCTGGGGAAAGTGGTCTCCAGACCTCCTCCCCTTCTTAAGTGGCCGGGCAGCCCCCTTTCTGGGCTCCGCCACCATCCCCTCAGGGGAGGTAGACGCAGCAGAGGCAGTCAGCTCCTCTGCTCCTGGCGGTGGGTGGAGGCAGAGGCAGCTCCAGCTCCTCTGCTCCTGGCGGTGGTGAGGCAGGGGCACAGCTCCAGCTCTCTGCTCCTGGCGGTGGTGGGCAGAGCAGGCAGCTCCCCTGTCTCTGCTCCTTGGGTGGTGGTGGCTAAGGAGGCAGCCCTGCTCCTCTGCTCCTTGCAGTGGTGGTGGGCATGAGGCAGAGGCAGCTCAGCTCCTGCTCCCTGCCCCGAATAGTGGGAGGCAGAGGCAGCTCCTGCTCCTCTGCTCACTTCTGGAATGTGGTGGTGGCGGAGGCAGCGGCAGCTCTCCCTCGGGTGGTGGTGGAGGCAGAGGCAGCTCCTGCTCCTCCCCGGGTGGTGGAGGGCAGAGGCAGCCCTGCCCTCTCTCCCTGGGTGGTGGTGGTGGAGGCAGGCAGCTCCTGCTCCTCTCTGGTGGTGGTGGTGGAGGCAGAGGCTCCTGCCCTCCCTCCGGGTGGTGGAGGCAGAGGCAGCTCCTGCCCTCTCCCTCAGGTGGTGGCGGGTGGAGGCAGAGGCAGCCCTGCTCCTCTCCCTCGGTGGTGGCGGGAGGCAGAGGCAGCCCTGCTCCTCTCCCTCGGTGGTGGAGGCAGAGGCAGCTCCTGCTCCTCTCCCTCGGTGGTGGCGGTGGAGGCAGAGGCCTCCTGCTCCTCTGCTCCTTGGTGGGATGCCGGAGGCAGAGGCAGCCTCCTGCCCTCTGCTCCTGGAGATGGTGGGGAGTGAGGCGCTGCCGGCTCCTCCCACAGGGTGGGGGGCTGGGGCTGCTGCCTCCCGACAGCGGGGTAGAGCTGGTGGCGGGCCCCTCTCCGCAGGGCTCCTTCAGCAGCAAAAACTTGGGCCTGGGAGCCTGAGCTGCGCCCTGGCCCCTCCCAAAAAAAAAAAATAGGGGTTTGGGCCTTCAGCTCCTCCCTCCCACAGGACACCACCCTCCCTCCCCCTCCCTCGGACGTGGACCACCGACCCTCCCTCGGGTCGTGGACGGCCTTCCGACTCTCCCCTTTTTTTGTGGGATGAGCCCCTTCCGACTCCTCCTCTTGGGCCGTGACGCATCACTCCTCCCTCTTGGGCCGTGGGCGTACCGACTCTCCTCTTGGGCTGTGGACGTTCGCCCTCCCCCACTCGGCTGTGGACGTTGGGCTCCCCACTTTCGGCTGTGGGCGCTTGGGCTCCTCCCACTCGGGCTGAGGACGTTGCCCTCCCACTTAGGCGCGGGGACGTTCGCTCCTCCCCACTCAGGCGCAGGACGCCCGGGCTCCTCCCACTCAGGCGCAGGACGTTCGGGCTCCTCCCACTCAGGCGCAGGACGCTCGGCCCTCCTCCCACTCCCCCGCAGGACGTTCGGGCTCCTCCCACTCAGGCGCAGGGACGGATTCGGGCTCCTCCCACTCCAGGCGCAGGACGCTCGGGCTCCTCCCACTCCCAGCGCGAGGACGTTCGGGCTCCTCCTCCCCTGGCTCCTGCCTGGGCAGTCCTCAGTCCTCATGCCCATATGCAATGCACATGGTGCACCACCTTGGCTCCCTCTCTGCTTCCTCCTCATTTTTCCCCCTCTCTGCCTCCTTCTGCTCACCTTCCTCCTTTGGGCTGGTTCCTCCTTCTCTTCCTGGAAGGGCAGACAGCCAGCCACCCGGGTGCCCATACACCCCCTGCAGGGGCAAGGCACCAACCTTGGTCCTCCAACCTGCCGAGGAGATCTTCCAGCTCACTGCAGCCGTCTCCAGTTCCAGCCTTCCATTTTTTTTTTTATTATTTTATTATTTTATTTTTTTTATTTACTTTTCACAAAAACTGCGGTTCCTCTGGGCCTGAGCCCTGGAGGCATGTTATCCCACTTCTGACACCACGTGGTGACAAAGATGGCTGCAGGGAGGAACTCAGACCAGAGAGAGAAACACACAGACAGAGACGGTGGTGATGATGAGCTGAGTCAATGGCTGCACCAGCGTTTATTAACAAAATAAAAGGTTAACAGTACAAAAACAGGACACGCACTTGGCGCCAAAATAAACAGACATACAAAGACTAACCACTAAACAGACGGTGCAGGACAGACGAACAAACACGGTGAGTGAAAACACACTTATTTTACGATTTTACTTTACTTTTTACTTTATAATACCCTCCGTCTCTCCTAACCTCTCTCCTCCACCGAACACCAACCCCTAGTGAGTGAAAAACATGCAGCTGAAGTTGTACCGAGATTCGATTGCTAGTCAATCATTCAATTGGAATCTCGGTACAACTGCACGAATTAATTAAAGTGCAATTCCCCCGTGCTCATATTACTTTTTTTTATTTGCACGTGATGTGATGTGCCATCCCCGTGCCTAAATACAAATATACAATTTACACACACGTGAAACACAGACCGCTTATATCCCGTGTACCAATGCCTAAACACCAACATTTACACACAACACGCAACATATAACATACACAGGGGGCAATTGCCACATATGCGAATTATGCCGTATGGCAATCATGATATAAAGTGGGTTCATCTGTACTATGGTTTTCAAAAGGTGCTGTTTTTTTGTGTTTTTTTTATGGTATTTGAGGGAGGCGTATATTAATAATAATATATTTTTATATAGCGCCTTTCATAGTGGTACGCTGTGAACTGTGCATTATATGCAGAGTAACTTGCAATAGGACATTGATGTAACATCTCATCCACAGGATGGAGCACAAGGAGGTTAAATGACTTGCTCAGGGTCACACAGTGAGTCAGTCAGTGGCAGAGGTGGGATTTGAACCGGTGACCTTCTGGTTACAAGCCCTGGACTTTAACCACTGGATCACATTGCCTCCTACATATTGACGTTTATTTCTGCGGATACAACTTGATCAGAATGGCGAAGAAGTCCTACAACTAAATTGAGAGTTGTTGAGCTCACAGATCAGATCAGTGTTTGACTAGGTGAGGACACATACCAGTGTAACATGGAGAGGGAAATAACAACGAGAGAAATGTCAATTCAGCACCGTCGGTTTATTTTCCCTTTCTTTTCTTACAGCAGTTTCTAAGAGTCGCAGGGCTGAACTCTTTAATATACAGTGCGTTTCTTTCTGTTCAACCAGCAAGACCACTAAACACTTACAGTCTCCTGGTCCAGGCAGGGCTTCAGTGAGGAAGATGAGTTGATCCCGTGGCTATCCCCAGTGTCTCTTACTAGCCAAAATACCGTGCATACAACCAAAACAGAAATGCATTTAAGAAACTTAAATAATAATCATACAGCTCCTGCATTACAACTAAAAAGTATTTCTTTTCTTGCTAATTCCTAAATACAGACGTGCTCAAATTTGTTGGTACCCTTACAGCTCATTGAAATAATGCTTCATTCCTCCTGAAAAGTGATGAAATTAAAAGCTATTTTATCATGTATACTTGCATGCCTTTGGTATGTCATAGAATAAAGCAAAGAAGCTGTGAAAAGAGATGAATTATTGCTTATTCTACAAAGATATTCTAAAATGGCCTGGACACATTTGTTGGTACCCCTTAGAAAAGATAATACATAATGGATTATAGTGATATTTCAAACTAATTAGTTTCTTTAATTAGTAGCACACATGTCTCCAATCTTGTAATCAGTCATTCAGCCTATTTAAATGGAGAAAAGTAGTCACTGTGCTGTTTGGTATCATTGTGTGCACCACACTGAACATGGACCAGAGAAAGCAAAGGAGAGAGTTGTCTGAGGAGATCAGAAAGAAAATAATAGACAAGCATGGTAAAGGTAAAGGCTACAAGACCATCTCCAAGGAGCTTGATGTTCCTGTGACAACAGTTGCAAATATTATTAAGAAGTTTAAGGTCCATGGAACTGTAGCCAACCTCCCTGGGGCGCCGCAAGAGGAAAAATCGACCCCAGATTGAACAGAAGGATAGTGCGAATGGTAGAAAAAGAACCAAGGATAACTGCCAAAGAGATACAAGCTGAACTCAAGGTGAAGGTACGTCAGTTTCTGATCGCACCATCCGTCGCTTTTGAGCGAAAAGTGGGCTCCATGGAAGAAGACCCAGGAGGACTCCACTTTTGAAAGAAAAACATAAAAAAGCCAGACTGGAATTTGCTAAAATGCATATTGACAAGCCACAATCCTTCTGGGAGAATGTCCTTTGGACAGATGAGTCAAAACTGGAGCTTTTTGGCAAGTCACATCAGCTCTATGTTCACAGATGAAAAAATGAAGCTTTCAAAGAAAAGAACACCATACCTACAGTGAAACATGGAGGAGGCTCGGTTATGTTTTGGGGCTGCTTTGCTGCGCCTGGCACAGGGTGCCTTGAATCTGTGCAGGGCACAATGAAATCTCAAGACTATCAAGACATTCTGGAGCGAAACGTACTGCCCAGTGTCAGAAAGCTCTGTCTCATTCGCAGGTCATGGGTCCTCCAACAGGATAATGACCCAAAACACACAGCTAAAAGCACCCAAGAATGGATAAGAACAAACCATTGGACTATTCTGAAGTGGCCTTCTATGAGTCCTGATCTGAATCCTATCGAACATCTATGGAAAGAGCTGAAACTTGCAGTCTGGAGAAGGCACCCATCAAACCTGAGACAGCTGGAGCAGTTTGCTCAGGAAGAGTGGGCCAAACTACCTGTTAACAGGTGCAGAAGTCTCATTGAGAGCTACAGAAAACGTTTGATTGCAGTGATTGCCTCTAAAGGTTGTGCAACAAAATATTAGGTTAGCGGTCCCATCATTTTTGTCCATGCCATTTTCATTTGTTTTCTTATTTACAATATTATGTTGAATAAAAAATCAAAAGCAAAGTCTGATTTCTATTAAATATGGAATAAACAATGGTGGATGCCAATTACTTTTGTCAGTTTCAAGTTATTTCAGAGAAAATTGTGCATTCTTCGTTTTTTGTGGAGGGGTACCAACAAATTTGAGCACGTCTGTATATACACTACCGGTCAAAAGTTTTAGAACACCTCCATTTTTCCAGTTTTTATTGAAATTTACGCAGTTTAATGTCTCAATGTACTCTGAAATTAAAGCATAGAACAAATAAACAATTGGAGATAAAAAATAAATCATGGAATCGTTTTGGTTTTACAAAATTTAATCTAAATTTTGACTCATCAAAGTAGCCACCTTTTGCAGATATAACAGCCGAACACACTCATGGCATTCTTTCTACAATGGAAATCAAATATTGTTCGGAAAGTTCTTCCCAACACTGTTGCAGAAGTTCCCACAAATGTGTTGCACTTGTAGGTTGCTTTGCTTTCACCCTTCTGTCCAGTTCATCCCAAACCAGCTCGATGGGGTTTAAGTCTGGAGACTGTGCTGGCCATTCCATGATTTGAAGCCTACCGTCTTGTTCTTTTCTTCTAAGGTAGTTCTGACATAGCCTGGAGGTATGTTTTGGGTCATTATCTTGCTGTAGGATGAACCCCTGACCAACTAGGTGTATACCAGAGGGTATTGCATGGCGCAGCAAAATGCTGTGGTAGCAGTTTTAGTTCAGGGTGCCACTCACTCTGTGCAAGTCGCCAACTCTGGATCCAGCAAAAGAGCCCCAGACCATCACGCTTCCTCCTCCATGTTTGACAGTTGGTGTCACACACCGAGGAACCATCCTTTCACCTACTCGACGGCGTACAAAAACCCTGCGTGATGAACCGAAGATTTCAAATTTTGATTCATCGGTCCATAAGACCTTCTTCCAGTCTTCAGTAGTCCACTGGCGGTGCTTCATGGCCCAGGCAAGCCTCTTTTTCTTATTTTGCCATCTTAGCAATGGCTTTCTTACTGCCACTGACCTGTCAAACCTGCAGCTCAAGTCTTCTCTTCACAGAGACTTGCTTACCCGACCAGTGTTAAGCTGTGCTTGAAGCTGTTGTCCTGTGAGCCGCCTATCACGCAAGCTGTTGACTCTCAGAAACTTGTCTTCTGATTCTGTTGTGGCTTTGGGTCTGCCAGACCTCTTCCTGTCAGAGTTTCCTCCAGTTTCCAAGTGCCTTTTGATGGTGTAGGAAACTGTACTCACTGACACCTTGGCTTTCTTTGCAATTTCTCTAAAGGAAAGACCTACACTTTTAAGGGTTATAATGGTTTGTCTCTTCCTTTGTTAATTGCCTTTTTCTCGCCATTATGAGAGCAATATACTACTTCCTGCAGTACAATACTGTCCAAATAATGCTTAAGAGGGTGTAGTAACACAGTCTGTTCCAACACTGCTTTTATACAGACAGAGGGTTTGTAAGTAATCAACAAAAGTTGGGACACCTGTAGGAATTGTTAGCATCAACTTTCAAGGCTTAATTTACTTCCATTGCTGCAGAACAGCTGTAAGTTGTTAACCCATTACTTGTTCCCTGAAAAAGGCCTTTTTGTATTACTCTGAAATGTACATTATTTTTCAGTTTTTGGTAACCTAAACTTTTTTTTTTAACCTCTGGCAGTTTACCGCTACCTTTGTACCATTTCAGGTTATTCACTGGACTTGAACTGCTTAAATTTCAATAAAAACTGGAAAAATGGGGGTGTTCTAGAACTTTTGACCGGTATATATATATATATATATATATATATATATATATATATATATATATATATATATAGTTATTTATTTTAGTGCTGCTGTATTTACTCTTACACCAGTATCAGTACATAGTGCTGTGTATCTACGGTATTCTTTTTTTGTTTGGGTTCCAGAAACGTTATAGTAAAATACAAGTACGCTCCAGTGTGTAATTGTATTCTTTTAAAATCATTTTATTCAAGTTCATTCAAATTATTTTGTTTCAATTTGCAATTAGGTTTTTTGAAAATAACATTATCAAGTCAATACATTGATATATATATATAGAGAGAGAGAGAGAGAGAGATATCTGTATATTAAAAAAAGATTGGAGATTCCCTTTAACCTGAAAAATACACAAATACAGTATTATTTTATGTGACCGTTTTCTGCTTGATGAAAGAAAATCTCTGTTCTAGTGCACACCCTCTGGACCCGGCCCTCGAAGCCCACCGATCCGGCCCGCAAGGGGTATAGCCTTCAAAACAGGAGCTTATAAATACAGCAGAGTACAGCTGGAGATACATAGTTCTGAATTGTGTTCCGAAAAACATCAGCTCGCACCCTGCAACATATACATACAGTTACCACAATGCTAATTTTTGGAGCAAATGTCTGTATCCTACGAATGCAGCAGCAGCGGTAGAGATCTACCTGCCGCACTAAGGATTTTGTTTTAAACAGGGCATGGTACTTTGAATTCAATGCCTAAAAAAATCTAAGCGGAGAAGCAATTCAAATAGTTTATCGGTGACTAACTGGAGAAGGTGAATCAGATTTGTAAAATAATATAGCAATTAAAACTACAAAAATTAAATACAAAAAATATAGCTTTAACTTCACTTTACACATAAAATACTGTATATGATGTAATTTCTTGTTTAATTGTAATAACCTATATTTAAATATATATAGATAGATAAAAATAATAGAAAAAATTCTGCCGAGCTCTCTGTATATACCACAATGCTTTGCGCGCAGTGAGACGAAAGTGGCGCACTGACAGCGCCCAGCCAATCAATGCTGAGTAGGTTGGGGAATCTGCTATCCAATCAGGGCCAGGCAACAATCCCTTTAAGAGACAGAATGCGCTTGCGTCACCACAAGGCTCCGATTATCAATGTAGAAGTGGCGGTCATGTTGAACGGCAGCAGCACCAAAGATCTTCTATATACACAAGATAGTCAACTCGCCCTTTTCTTCCGTCCCAGCCGAAGCAGTGTATCCTGGGACTCCAAAGAGTTCCGGTAGCGAGTTTTCTGCTATCTCTTCCAATTTGTATTTTAAAAAGTAAAAGTAATAAAATATAATCTCATAACAATACATATTCAATTCATCTGCAAACACGTACATATTAAAGTATTACATTAATGATTCACAAATGTCAGTTGACAGATACATATTTAACTCTGATATGCTCCAGGTATACATTCAATTTAAAGAGAGCAAAAGTGGTCAAAATAAAAAGGTGCAATACCAATGGGTAGTTCATACATATACAGGTATAGTATAATTCTAATTTAGTTCAAATTTATCTCTATAAAATAGTGGCAGCTCTATTCCATATTTCAGTGAATTCTGAATCCTTATCTAAAAAATCATAGGTTATTCTTTCCAACATCTAGTACAGAATTCCTCCAAAGTGCCACAATGGGGTGTTCACTATCTTTTCAAGAAGTTAGTATAATTTTTTTTTAGCTGTGAGGAGTAGAGTAATTTAGACTGTGGTTTACTAACTTGAAGAATTGATATTTCTCCTAAGATTGCAACAGAAGGGTTGTAGAGGATATGCAATTGTAAACTGTTATTAATCTCTAAAAATTGCAGTCCAATAATCATTAAGCTTGCTGCAACTCCATACCATACGTAAAAGAGTTCCTTTTCCAGAGTCACATCTCCAGAAGATGGTACTTGAAAACACTGCACAGGTGCCCAGTTTTATTTATTTTCTTTTTGATTTATTTTAGCCTGCAGAGGGTGCTGTTGTCTGTGGCCTGTACACCGGCAACGGTAATCAGGACCACAGGGTTACCAACACAGGTACACTCAGGTTCATGCAGGCGCACTCACAGGTGCTCAAAAATACTAATGAAAACCAAAGGTGAAATTAAAAGGGAAAATAAAACACAGTAATAAAACTACAAAATAAAAAGTGCTGCTTATGCAGTGCCCCCACTACCGCTATGCCGGTCAGCTTGGGTCTCCATCCTACGCTTCACTATGCACTATACACTGGGGTAGCCAAGGTTCCCCTATCACTACACACGAACCCTCGGGTATGTAACCATGTATTTTAATTAATAGTTTATTTAAGGCTGGCTGTCTTCCTCAGCTGTGCTCGCCTGATTTTATTCTCTCACTCCTACCACTGGCGTTCCTGCCTGATGTTTGTTTACGCTCACCTCCTCAGCTTGCGTCACTGGGTTTCCCCGGTCATGGTCATCCAAATGCATAACCAAGCACAGTACTTATGGGCCAAGCAATCCCTCAAGGCCTGCCTCTCAACCACTCAGAGAGAGGGAAAGCCAACACACCCTCTTCCCCACCTCTCTGTGTCACTGCCATGATTGACAGACGGATCTTACGAGGCTGCTGCCCTCTTCCTGCAGAACCATGCATGCACCAGACAGTCAGCACAGATCTCCTCTGTTACACTCCTATTTGGACTTTAAACTAATATTATTATATGACAAATTATGTTTAATTATTTTGGAAAACTTGGATACAAAACCTTGTGAATTCAATGGATTTAATAAAAATATCTTCAGTTTAGTCAAATTCGGACAGAGAAATTGGCTAAAGATTTTTTTATATGTTGGTAAATTCTCATTTCTCCACTTGGGATATGGCATCTATCCTTTAGCAATCTTAAAGAAGAGAATACATTTTCTTTCAATAAATCACCAACCTTATTGATTTGTGCATTACTCCATGTGAGGTTAAATAGTGGTTTCCTAATATACAAAATGTTGGGTTTTTCCAGAGGCCTGAACTGAAATAAATTATTTTAAAGTCTTTTAAAAGAAGGACATCTAAAAATAGAGTTACCCTGCAAAGCAGCTGGAGGGCCATGTAACAATAAGTCTTTTAAACTGTAGGGGGAGGCAATATTTTCAACAATTTTCACCCAATTATTTGATTTTACATACCAGTCTCTAAGAGGCCTAATTTGATAAGATAAATAATACCAATATGGATTAGGAATATTCATACCCCCTTTATTATGACTATTATACAGTTTATTGATTTTAATCCTTACTTTCTTATAGTCCCATATAAATTTACTGAAACGCACATTAATCTGTTTAAAATAAGAGAATGGAATATGAAGTTGATGCATGGCCAGCGGGTATGCCACCATTGGCATAACTGACATTTTGATGGTTTCTGTTCTGCCCCATAAGGACAATGGTAATTTAATCCAGGACTGTAATTTAACTGAAATCTTATCAATTAGTGGTGTCATTTTAAATCTAACAGTACCTTTGGTATTTTTTTCAAATTTTAATCCCCAAATATTTAATACCTTGTGCAGGCCATCTGAAGGGATAGTTTTGATATTCAGTACTAAAACAATTTTAGACAGGGGGAATAAGCTTCAGATTTTAACCAATTTACTTTATATGTTGAAACATCACTGTTTTGATTTATTATATCTAGGACTTCTGTTTTTAATTTTTTATTAATTGTATTTATCGGTGCTTATTTTTAGCTATTGTTGAGTTTTATGTAAATTGTTTTTTTCAGGGCTTTCGTTTTTTTTATATACTATATGAAATTAGTGTTTTCAGTTACTTTCCAAAATGCTTTTGTGTTTTTTTTCTGTCAAAATATGTATAGTAGTAACTCAACAGTACTTGCAGACTTAAGTTGTACCTTCTTTCCATTGCTATCTTCCACAACGAAATCCATACAGTCACGGGCACATTCTTCTGGGGTTTTTGTGTGTAGGCATTTTTGTACATTTCACTACAATTCTGTTTTAAATCCTCCATGTCTTAACTGTAATACAGCTTGAAATCCCGCTAACAAACCCTCCATCCTGATTGTAATCTTGTTTTAAATCTCCAATAGAAATGTAGGAATGTGCTGTCATTCAGTAGTTGGGGCGGGTTTAAAGTATTGAGAACGAATCAATGATAGATGCAAGTAAAGGAAGGCGGGACATTGCCCAGCAGCACTGGGAAATGTATTTATTATTATTTTTGTAGTAGGTTTTATTTTTTAATGGGAATAGGGTAAAGTCAATTGATTAACCATTTCCACAGTTTTTCCGGTGTTTATTGGCTATCCACCGATTTCATTTTTTGTTTTATCGTGTTTTATCGGTTAAAATAGAAAATCTGAAGCCCTAATTATATCCATAAGGCATGGAAGAGAGGAACTGGGGTTCTTGCAGGTAACTAAAATGTAATCTGCATATAGCATTACTTTACTCTTCACATCTTTAAAACCAATTCCCTGGATACCTTCTGTTTGACAAATTCATTCTGCTAAAGGTTTGATTGCTATATTAAATAAAAGAGGTGAAATGGGACAACCCTCTCTAGTTCCTCTGTGTAGATTAAATGGGCTGGAAAGAACATTGCCAGTATTAACTGTTGCAGATGGAGATGAATATAGCATCTTTATCCAGTTCACAAAAGTATCTCCAAAACCCATCTGTGACAGGATGGCGCAAGGGATGAGGCCCAGAGACAGACTGCAGTTCAAACAAAATACTTTTATTAAATAGAAAACACAAAATAAACAGGCATGAGGGCCAAACAAAAGGTTTTTTAAAACACAAACAATAAACACAAAGTAAAACTTATAAAAAAAATAAATCTTCCAGGCTGAGCTTTGCCTTCACTGGATTGCAAAGTCCAAAAAACAGCACACAAAGGAAAACCACCCTTGCTTCCTCAGCTACCTCTTCCTAATGAGGAGCTGCGGACTCCTTTTATGTCAGGTGGCTGGGTGCTAATTGATTGTTAATTATTCCCACCTGACACAATAAACCTGGGCAGGGAGGAGAATTTAACCCCATCCCTGCCAATATTTAAGGGCAGAGTCCTGCTCTGCCACACCATCCTCTCTAAAGTACTGTACAGAAATGTCCATTCTATTCGGTCAAATGCTTTCTCTGCATCAATAGATACAGCCATTGCAGGATCAGGGTTGTTCCAGTTCAGTACTTGTAAGGTCATTAGTTGTCTAACATTATCTGATGAAAATCTACCTTTTATAAAGCCTTTTTGGTCGTGGTGGATAATTTTACCAATAACTTTTTGAAATCTTGTAGCTAAAACTTTTGATAGAATTTTTTAATCTGTTTGAAGGAGCGAAATTGGACGATAGATGCTACATTGTGAAGGGTCTTTGTCTTGTTTTAAGATAAGACTTACATAAGCTAGTTGCATTGATTTAGGTAGTTTTTTTATGAAGGCATAGTTAAAAACATCTAGAAGAATTGGGGTTAATATTTCCTTATGCGACTTATAAAATTCTGAACTAAAACCATCTTCCCCTGGCACTTTATTACTGAGTTAATGGCTTCTTTTATCTCTGTGGATGTAATTTGAGAATCTAATATGTCTTTATCTTCTGGTTCTAGCTGTTTTAAATTAATATTTTCCAAAAAAACTTTAAATTTTTTCATCATCAATACTTTTATTGGATGCATATAATTGTTTGTAATAAGAGGCAAATGTGCTGTTAATAATTTCATGTTTGGTAGTAATTTCGCCTGTTTCTGTTCTAATTGTGCGAATTATACGGGATTCTTTCATTTTCTTAAGTGCATATGATGTAGTGTGTAAGGTATATTTGAATTTGGACTAATTTAAATTGTAATAATAAAATACCTTATTTGAATTCAAGTCATGTAGAACCCAACCTATTCTGAAATAATCAGACTAGACAATGTTTCTAGTGAATACAAAGGAACAGTTTTATTAGAAATACAACTTTATTAGAAATAAAACTAAATAAAGGAAGAATTAAAGGTGCAATAACTAAACTAAAATAATACAGAAGGGAATAATTAACTAAACTAAACAGTATAGAAAACAAAGTTTAAACAACGACACCCCACTCCCGCTGGTTGATTAGCGATCCAACGCAATCTATGGGAGAGTCCCTTAAAGGTTACAACTGCATTCCTGACAGCTATTTAAGACGAAGGTTAGTCTTAACAGGGGTATTGTTAGTAACACAACACAAAGCATCGTTAAACCAGTCTCATATATATATATATATATATGAGACTGGTTTATATGAGACGGGGCAGCAGTGTGGAGTAGTGGTTAGGGCTCTGGACTCTTGACCGGAGGGTTGTGGGTTCAATCCCCAGTGGGGGACACTGCTGTTGTACCCTTGAGCAAGGTACTTTACCTAGATTGCTCCAGTAAAAACCCAACTGTATAAATGGGTAATTGTATGTAAAAATAATGTGATATCTGTATAATGTGAAATAATGTATAATGTGATATCTGTATAATGTGAAATAATGTATAATGTGATATCTTGTAACAATTGTAAGTCGCCCTGGATAAGGGCGTCTGCTAAGAAATAAATAATAATAATAATATAGTTTTGGTTCAGAAGGCAATTCTCACTCTTGCGAGACAAAGACGCTCTTTGTGTCCAGACAACCTATTTGTATAAATCACATACAACCAATTACTATAGTGTTCATTAACTGAAAGCATGAATTGAAAGCAATAATACTTTTCTTACATTCTAACTAAAATGAAACGTTAATTTTACTTTAAGGTCTGTTTATTCTCGAGTTCATAAGAAGATTACAACACTACTTGTTAATACTTAACAGACGTTCACTGCCTCCTCCAGCTGATCCGCATCTTCAACAATACAGGCGCTCGAAGGCTGTCCTGCTGGCAAAGACAGGTCCAGGTTCCGGGGTCTGCATTCCTCACGTTTCGTCTCCACTTCAGCGTACAAAAGAAATGTCTTTGCAAAGAACAACAGTCATTAACTATTTAGATATTCCACTAAAACAGCAATTCCTCCACCAATACGTGCACTCTTCATCCAGTTATGTCTGGAACTTTTCACCGCTAAACTCCGGCACTGCTAGCTCAATAAATTGAATATATTTCAATTTATGTCGACTTCAAATGTTCATCCAACTCTTTCTCCGGTGATCAATCGGGGCTAAGTTAGAGATTTGTTAACAAGTACTTTTAGGATTTTAGACATCTTACGCAGTGGACTCCCACACCAAGGCAAACACCAGAATAGTTATCTCAAATTAGAGTGTCCGAAAACAGTATCTCTGTTAGAGTTGGTCACAGGCTGGATCTTCAGCTTGTCACAGTTCATAGACTTGTTTGCATATCGATAACCTTGGATTTCATGTTGGGAGACCAGTTTGAGTGTCGCACTCATGCTTTAATAATCTTCTCTTTACCCCTGTGATTGGATAGTTTGGTTATTTTGTGTCCATGTGAAGTGCTTCCCATTGGTTATTCTCGTTCCGATGCGGCCCCTTGTTCTCAATTGGTCCGCTATTCCGCCCCTGTCGGCTAGATTTATGATGTGGACTGTTTTCTGTCCTAGGTGTCGAAGCACCCAAAACTGTCTGGCTTGTGGTGCCAAAGGAGTCATTCAGCGATCATGAAGATAAGCGTGAAGATAAGTGAAGATTGTCCAGTATTTAGTTTACAACTCTTTTTAAAAGCATTATTTGTCAATGGGGGAGTTTGTGACCAGAAACCAAGAAGACACAGAGAAAAGCTTAGGATCCCCCTCTGTATATTTCAATTCTGTTCATTTCATACACAGAATGATATTATGACCCACTCTGATGCTACAATGATAACACCTTGCCAGACTTTTCTCCATGTTCATGACATATCCTTCTAGTTATATTCATTTTGAATACTTTTTTTGTCAGATAGAAGTTTAGTTAGTTGGTTGTTTTGGTTTAATAAGATCAGTATATGTTTTGGGATTCGAGTTTTTCCTGATTTGCTTTTCCACAAAATATTTATTTTTAACCATTTGCTCTTTTTTCTTTGCAGAAGTATATGATATAATTCTACCTCGCTTATATGCTTTAAAAGCATCTGTGGCTCACCGCTTTGTTTATATTATTATTTGTATTATTATTGTTTGTGGCGCAGACAAAAAGCCACCATGATAAGTTGTTATTGTTTTGTATTTTTTATTTTTAAAACCTCGTGAGGATGCGTGACTGGTCAGCTACTGATTGTTTAACTAGCTGACAGTCACGCATCCTTAATAAACTTGTGCAGACTATGGCCGATGGGTAATAAGATAATTAATAGCTGGTTAACCCCTCGGCCAGAATATAAAAGCCTGCAGCTTTTCTTGTTCAGAAAAAAGAGTGTTCAGAGTAGAGAATGAGAGTGGAGACAGGAGGTAAAGAGAAACAACTGAAAATATAACAATTGCTAAGCGTACTGGTTTATACACCAGCACCATACTTATTTGTTATTTGTTTATTTGTTTGGCTAACGTGCCTTTTTGTTTTGTAAGTGTTTTGTTTTGTTTAAAATCTTTTATGTATTATTTAATCAAAGAGCTGAATGCCATAGCATTTCAGTTTTGCCCCATCATTACCTGTTTGTTTTGGTGTCTGTTTCCGGTCGACGTCACCCCCTGCAGCCATCACGATCACAGCATCCCATAGAATATTTGGAGTAACCTGATTGGTATTTGGGGCATACACGCTGACCATGACAAATTCCTTTCCTCCAATTCTTATTTTAATGGCTAAGAATCTTCCCTCTGTATCTTGAATGGTGTCTAATAAATCAAAACGTAATCTTTTATTTATTAATATTAAAACCCCTCAGCTTCAGACCTATATGAGTTTGAAAATCTATTTTTCTGTAAGATGTGACTCTTGAATAAGGGAATATCACAGTGATACCTAGATAGTGAAGTTAATATTTTATCTCTCTTAATAGGATTCTTGACTCCTTTAACATTCCATGAAACTACCCATAATTGGGATGGAACATCACGATACATTAATGTATATCAGTGTAACCGGGGAGATCTGGACTGACTATCTGGCACATGCGTGTTACTGCAGGTAGAGGGCAGCAGTCTAGTAGGATCTGCCTGTCAGTCATGGCGATGACACGGAGAGGTGGGGAAGAGGGTGTGTGTGCTTTCCCTCTCTCTGAGTGGCTGAGAGGCGGGTCTTGGGAGATTGCTCGGCCCATAAGAACTGCGCTTGATTGTGCATTCGGGTGGCCGTGTTTGGGAACACACAGTGACGCTGACAGAAGACGTCAGTTTTAAAACAAGAAATGTCCCAAATATAAAAGTCCCAAATATCAGAATGCTGTCACCTTTAATGTATGGTTCTTTTTGTGCTGTCTTCTCTCTGAAATGTCACAGATGATCTCCAGTATAGTTCTTACATTTTATCGCTTTCCTCCAGTGAAATGTTGAACTTCTCTAAACAAATTCTTTGGCCTTTTCCACTGTTTTAAGAAGCACAGTACGATTCTCATAGGTTACTTTTAATGTTGCTGGATAGATCAAGCAATATCTCACATTTTTCTCTCTCATAAACTTCCTGAAGGGTGTGTATCTTCTTCTTTTAGCCTGCAGCTCTGCTGAGAAGTCAGGGTATATCATGGATATGGGTTTTCCCGAAATCTTCTTGATGGTAGTCGTGAGAGAACCAAGTCCAGAATGTTCTGCCTGTCCTGAAATCTGAGCAACCGGGCAATAAGAGGTCGTGGGTGCTCAACCGGACAATAAGAGGTCATGGGCGCTCAACCGGACAATAAGAGGTCGTGGGCGCTCAACCGGACAATCAGAGGTCGTGGGCGCTCAACCGGACAATCAGAGGTCGTGGGCGCTCAACCGGACAATCAGAGGTCGTGGGCGCTCAACCGGAAAATAAGAGGTCGGGGCGCCAACCGACAATCAGAGGTCGGGGCACTCAACCGGCAATCAGAGGTCGGGGCGCCAACCGACAATAAGAGGTCGGGCGCCAACCGAAAAATAAGAGGTCGGGGCGCCAACCGACAATCAGAGGTCGGGGCTCAACCGACAATCAGAGGTCGTGGGCGCTCAACCGGACAATCAGAGGTCGTGGGCGCTCAACCGGAAAATAAGAGGTCGTGGGCGCTCAACCGGACAATCAGAGGTCGTGGGTGCTCAACCGGGCAATAAGAGGTCGGGCGCCACCCGGCACAGAGGTCGTGGCGCCAACCGACAATAAGAGGTCGTGGCCAACCGACAATAAGAGGTCGGGACAACCGACAAGAGGTCGGGCGCCAACCGACAATAAGAGGTCGTGGGCGCCAACTGGAAAATAAGAGGTCGGGGCGCTCAACTGGGCGCCAAGAGATCGTGGGCGCCAACCCGAAAAATAAGAGGTCGTGGGCGCCGAAATCAGAGGTCGTGGGCGCTCAACCGGACAATAAGAGGTCGTGGGCGCTTAACTGGACAGTAAGAGGTCGTGGGCGCTCAACCGGACAATCAGAGGTCATGGGCGCTCAACCGGACAATAAGAGGTCGTGGGCGCTCAACCGGACAATAAGAGGTCGAGGCACTCAACTGGGCACTCAACCGGACAATAAGAGATCGTGGGCGCTCAACCGGGCAATAAGAGGTCGTGGGCGCTCCCCTTCCTGAGGTTTTGGCGCCAAAGGGCGATGGGCACGTTCAATTTCCAATGGCCTTTCTTTTTCCAAAACGTCTGCACCAAATAATTCACATAAAAGTTGTCTTACATATTCTGAACAATGATTCCCATCAACTCCTTCGGCCACTCCAATAATCCTGATGTTGTTACGTCTGGAACGGTTCTCTAAGTCCTGCATTTTGTCATTGTTTTTTGTTGCCCCAGACCTTAATTCCTTCACCTGGTTTTCAAGACAAAACATGGTATCTTCCAGTTTTGATATTCTGGCTTCTGTACCGGTAACCCTTTTCTCAATCCCTGTTATATTTTCTTGCAGCTTCTGTTGCGACTCTATTAAGCTCTGTAACATCTGTTTAATGTCACTGAATTCACGCATCATAAGTGACTGACGGCTAGCATCCGTGTCGCCATCTTGGTGTCTTTTTAGTGAATCTGACTTTGCTCTTTTCTTTGCAGAGGAAAGAATTTTTGACTTGTTGAGTTTCGAACTGTTATTAGTATCCATTATACAAGTATTAAACATGTAATGGAGTTCTATATATTGTGACAATTATGCATAAAGTTTTGATGAGAACTATACTTAGCTCTCTGTGCCGTCAGTCTCTTAAGTTTATTATCCGCCTGTCTCGCCCTCCTGGATATATATATATATATATATATATATATATACACACACACACATATATATATATATACACACACACACACATATATATATATATATATATATGTGTGTGTATATATATATATATATATATATATATATACATATATATACACATATATATATACATATATATATATATATATATTTTTTTTTAATGTTGTTCTATTAATGGCTTTATTGTCTGACAACTGTAATTGAGGCTATATATACTGTGTTTAATTGTAAGCCTACATTCATACCTGTGATATCCATAAATCAAATATAAAGTTTAAGAAATTTACAGAAGATCATAACGCAGAAAATTGTAAATGGAGATATTCCTTTTTTGTTTTGTTTTTTAACTGTGTTGCTACAGTTAAATGCCGAACACCTCCGAGGTGTTAGTATGCCTATTAATTGTAATCGTGATGGAAATAATATTAATATTAATAATGATGATGATAATGTAGCAGGTGGGACATTACGACCCTGGGGAGGTGGCTTAGCCTTAACTAATTAGATTATTGATTAATTAGCACCTGATTGCTTTTACCTATAAAACACCAGATCTGGCTGTATTCAGGAAAGGCTGCTTAGTTTCTTCAATCCTCTCCTCCTGGTCTGTTTTCTGATTGGAGTTCCATCTGCGCCGCTTCACCCAGTACGATTTCATTTTATTGTTTAATGGTTTGTTTGTTTTAAACGTGCTTTTTAATTTTGCCTCCTGTTTGTTTAGGACAGGCGTGTCTGTTTGTTTACACCGTCTGGAGGGACTGTTTTTATTTTATTTATATATATATATATATATATATATATATATATATATATATATATATATATATATATATATATATATATATACTGTATATACAGTGCCTATGGAAAGTCTACACCCCCTTGAACTTTTTTCACATTTTGTTGTGTCAGTGCCTCAGAGTTTTATGCATTTAAATGAGGATTTTTTTTTCCCACTTATCTATACTCCACACTGTTAAGGGGAAAAAAGTTTTCATTGAGAAAAAAATTATATATTAAAAATACAAAACTGAAAGATCATAATTGGATAAGTCTCCACCCCCCTGAGTTAATACTTGGTGGAAGCACCTTTGGCAGCAATTACAGCTGTGAGTCTGTTGGGATAGGTCTCTACCAACTTTGCACAGCTAGATTTGGCAATATTTGACCATTCTTCTTTACAAAACTCTTCAAGCTCTGTCAAGTTCCTTGGGGAGCGTTGATGGACAGCAATCTTCAAGTCATGCCACAAATTTTCGATTGGATTTAGGTCGGGGCTCTGACTGGGCCACTCAAGGACATTTACCTTTTTGTTCCTTAGCCACTCCAGTGTAGCTTTGGCTGTGTGCTTTGGGTCGTTGTCATGCTGAAAGGTGAACTTCCGTCCCAGTTTCAGCTTTCTTACAGAGGGCAGCAGGTTTTCCTCAAGGACTTTTCTGTACTTTGCTCCATTCATTTTCCCTTCTATCCTGACAAGTGCCTCAGTCCCTGCTGATGAGAAACATCCCCATAACATGATGCTGCCACCACCATGCTTCACAGTAGGGACGGTGTTCTTTGGGTGATGCGCTGTGTTGGGTTTGCATCTGTAGCAGGGCGGTAGAAAGCCCTGCTGTTTAAATGTGTTTATTTATTTGTGTATTTTTAGAACGGGGTCTCCCCCTCCGCCCCTGTGTTATTTTGTATTTGTGGTTTTTGATTTACTATTGTATTTATATGACGGCGAAGCACCGTCTGTATTGTATTTGTATTTATGTATATATATGACGGTGTAGCCGTGTTTGTTTTTATTATTTTGTTTAATAGCGTGGATGGGTAGCCCCATCCACAGTAATTTTGAAAATTCGTGCAGATTGTGGCCGAGGGGTAATAGAATAATTGCCAGCTAGTTAAACCCCTCGGCCACGGTATAAAAAGCCTGCAACTCTCCATGTTCGAGGTGGGGTGTTAGGAGCGAGAGCGGAGAGAGCGAGAGAGAAACGAAACTTAATAAAAACTTTTAAAAAACCAAAGGATCAGTTAAGGCTATTGCCCAGCCTGATTGTGTTGTTTGTGTTCGAGATTTTGTTTTTGTTTGAACTTTTATTTTGCTCTGCGAGCACTGTGTTTTGCGTTTAAACTTTTTATTTATTTTTGTATTATTTAAATAAACGGTGCGCAGTGTCTCTTTTGAACTGCAGTACTTGCCTGGTGTCAGTGTTTCCCTTCCTGCTTCTGACCTGACGTCACTGCACAGCAACCCTGTCATAGCTCCAAACATAAGGCTTTGCATTTAGGCAAAAAAGTTCCATTTTAGTTTCTTCAGACCACAATACTTTTTGCCACATGGCTACAGAATCTCCTCAGTGTTTTTTTGCATACTTCAAACAGAATTCAAGGTGGGCTTTCTTGAGTAATGGCTTCCTTCTTGCCACCCTACCATACAGGCCAGATTTGTGGAGTGCTTGGGATATTGTTGTCACATGCACACTTTGACCAGTCTTGGCCATAAAAGCCTGTAGCTCTTGCAAAGTTGCCATTGGCCTCTTAGTAGCCTCTCTGATCAGTCTCCTTCTTGCTCGGTTATCCAGTTTGGAGGGACGTCTTGATCTAGGCAGGGTCTTGGTGTTGCCATACACCTTCCACTTCTTAATAATCGTCTTGACGATATTCAAGGCCTTTTATATTTTTTATACCTATCCCCTGATCTGTGCCTTTCAACAACTGTCCCAGAGTTCTTTTGAAAGTGCCTTGGTGCTCATGGTTGAGTCTTTGCTTTGAAATGCACTACCCAGCAGAGGGAACCTACAGGAACTGCTGAATTTATCCTGAAATCATGTGAATCACTACAATTTAACACAGGTGGAGGCCATTTAACTTGGTGTGTAATTTTGAAGGCGATTGGTTACACCTGAGCTAATTTAGGATTGCTATTACAAGGGGGGTGGACACTTATCCAACCAAGCTATTTCAGTTTTTATTTTTAATTAATGTTCTACAAATTTCTAGAATATTTTTTTCACTTGGAAGTTGTGGGGTAGGATGTGTAGATAAATGAAAAAAAATACTATTTTAATGCATTTTAATTCCAGGCTATAAGGCAACAAAAGGTGAACATTTTGAAAGGGGGTGTAGACTTTCTATAGGCACTGTATGTGTGTGTGTGTGTGTGTGTGTGTGTGTGTGTGTGTATATATATATATACAGTGCCTTGCATAAGTATTCACCCCCCTTGGACCTTTTCACATTTTGTAGTGTTACAACCTGGAATTAAAATGGATTTAATTGGGATTTTTAACATTTGATTTACACAACATACTTAACACTTTGAAAGCGCAAACTATTTTTTATTGTGACACAAAAGTTAATTAAACAAAAAAAAAGACATTTGTTGGTTGCATAAGTATTCACCCCCCTGAGTCAATACTCAAGGGGGTGAATACTTATGCAATCAAGACTTTTCAGTTTTTTATTTGTAAATAATTTTGAAAAATATGTAGATTTGTTTCTCCACTTCGACACACTATTTTGTGTAGATCAGTGACAAAAAATCCTAATTAAATCCATTTTAAAAGTCTGATTGCATAAGTATTCACCCCCTTTGTTGTTACACCCCTAAATAAGCTCTGGTGCAACCAATTGCTAGTCACATAATTAGTTGAATGGAGTCCACCTGTGTGCAATTAAAGTGTCACATGATCTCAGATTAAATACACCTGTTTCTGGAAGGCCCCAGAGTTTGTTAGAGAGCATATCTAAACAAACAGCATCATGAAGACCAAGGAGCTATCAAAACAAGTCCGGGATAAAGTTCTGGAGAAGCACCAATCAGGGTTGGGTTATAAAAAAATATCCCAAACTTTGAACATCCCCCGGAGAACCGTTAAATCCATTATTAAAAAATGGAAAGAATATGGCACAACCGCAACTCTGCCTAGAGAAGGCCGTCCACCAAAACTCAGTGATCAGGTAAGGAGGGCATTAGTCAGAGAAGCAACCAAGAGGCCAATGGTAACTCTGAAGGAGCTGGAGAGATCCACAGCTGAGATGGGAGAAACCGTCCATGGGACAACTATAACCGGATGCTCCACAAAGCTGGGCTTTTATGGAAGAGTGGCGAGAAGAAAGCCATTGCTGAAAAAACCCATATCAAATTCCGTTTGGATTTTGCCAAAAGGCATGTGGGAGACACAGCAAACATGTGGAAAAAGGTTCTCTGGTCTGATGAGACCAAAATTGAACTTTGTGGCCTTAGCAAAACGCTATGTGTGGCGCAAAGCCAACACTGCTCATCACCCTGAGAACACCATCCCCACAGTGAAGCATGGTGGTGGCAGCATCATGTTATGGGGATGCTTTTCATCGGCAGGGACTGGGAAACTGGTCAGGATTGAGGGCAAGATGGATGGAGCCAAATAGAGGGAAATTCTAGAGGAAAACCTGTTTCAGTCTGCAAGAGACCTGGGACTGGGGCGGAGGTTCACCTTCCAGCAGGACAATGACCCTAAACACACAGCCAAAGCTACACTGGAGTGGTTTAAAAACAAGAACCTGAATGTCTTAGAATGGCCCAGTCAAAGCCCAGACCTCAATCCGATTGAGAATCTGTGGCAAGACTTGAAAATTGCTGTTCACCAACGGTCCCCATCCAACTTGACAGAGCTTGAGCAATTTTGCCAAGAAGAATGGGCAAAAATTGCAGGATCCAGATGTGCAAAGCTGGTAGAGACTTACCCAAAAAGACTCACAGCTGTAATTGCTGCCAAAGGTGCTTCTACCAAGTATTGACTCAGGGGAGTGAATACTTATGCAACCAACAAATGTCTTTTTTTTGTTTAATTAACTTTTGTGTCACAATAAAAAATAGTTTGCGCCTTCAAAGTGTTAAGTATGTTGTGTAAATCAAATGTTAAAAATCCCAATTAAATCCATTTTAATTCCAGGTTGTAACACTACAAATATGGAAAAGTCCAAGGGGGGGTGAATACTTATGCAAGGCACTGTATATATATATATATATATATATATATATATATATATTGTGACGAACTTGCACCCACTCGGGTTCGTTGCCCCTTTAAAATTGACCCAGACACAGAAATTGGGGTTCAGCGCTTCACAAGACTTTTTTAATAATACAAACAGAAACACCAAACAAAAACAAAAAAAACACCTAGCTTCGGAGCGCTAACTAAAAACTCAGGAACACCTTTACTACAAAGTGGGACGGCTAAGCCGTTTCCCCACAACACAAAACTCACAGTATTTCCACCCTTGACGACTGCTTGGAAGCAGAGCACACCTTCCTGCCTCCTTCTAGACAGCAGCCCTGAGCAGACTGACTGCACCTCTTATATACCCTGCACCTGGTCCTAATTTACAATCACTACCAGGTGCAGGGGATCATTAACAATAAAACACTTAACCAATTAAACAATCAAACAAATGTGCATTCTCACATGTTTTCATGCAGGGAGGATTAACCCCCTCCCTGCTGTGTTACAATATATATATATATATATATATATATATATATATATATATATATATATATATATATATTGATTTCTTTATAAACTGTGGCTGGTATTATTTTGTAATCCTTGTGTTTGTGTTTGCAGAATTCTGGAGTGCCAGCCACTGTTTCTCTTTTATTTATTTTTTTTGATTTAGTAGTCGCCAATTAAGTTTTTGTGTTGTTTTCTCCCCAATTTAATAGTGTCCAATTATTTTTGTTTTAGCTCAGCTCACTGCTACGACCCCCCACGCTGACTTGGGAGCGCGAAGATGAGCACACGCTGTCCTCCGAAGCGTGTGCCGTCAGCCGACCGCTTTTTTCACACTGCAGACTCACCATGCAGCCACCTAGAGCTACAGCGTCGGAGGACAATGCAGCTCTGGGCTGCTTACAGGCAAGCCCGCAGGTGCCCGGCCAGACTACAGCGGTCGCTGGTGCGCGGTGAGCCGAGAATACCCTGGCCGACCTAACCCTCTCTCCCCATGGGCGGCACTCGGCCAATTGTGCGCCACCCCCTGGGAGCTCCCGTCCTCAGTCGGCAAAGGAATAGACTCTTTTTGACAACATCCAGACTATAGGGCGCATCCTGCACTGTACACGAGTGCTTTTACTGGATGCGCCACTCGGGACCCCCAGCCACTGTTTCTTTTACTGTATTTTAATGTTGAACTGTATTTACTGTATACTGCTTCTTTTGACAGTCTGTTTATTTCTTTTGTTTCTTTGACTTTTTCTCTCTTACTAGTGTGTGCTCTTACAGTGCCTAGCTCACTGACTTAACATTACTACTAGACAATTCTCGTTGAGAATACCCTTACCAAAGCTACCGAAGATTGCTTTACTTTGGTTGTTGGAACTCTGCTCCTCCGACTGCTATCAAGCGGGATAAATTGTCACTTTAAACTGAGTTTGTGTGCACGTTATCATTTGATTATTATGATTTAAAGAATTGTATTGTGGTTTGCTTTGGTTTTGGCTGTTTTCGAGTTTTGCTGTGTTTAACTTTACACTTTCAATTTTGTGTGTGTATTAATTTACTCTATTTTTAAGTTTACCTGATCGGCGTATGGTCGGAGGGAGTTTCTAATAGAGCTACAGTTTACATTCCCGGCACATGTGATGAGTTAAACATACGTCTGTTAGCTAGTAAAGAAGATTCTGTCTGATACCTCATTCAATTCTTGTTTCACTCGATAATAAAAACTCTGTTTTTAACTGCACTGCTGTCTCTGTATCATTCATTCATTTGAGAGGGATCTGAAGGTTTTATTATCTTTTCAACCTGTAGCCATAGGTTCCAATAATAATAAAAATAGATCTAATTAACCCGCTATCAAGGAATTGAATTGCCGCCGACCTACATATCCCATCCTTGGCTGCGTCCCAAAACGCACTCTTGCTCACTCCTTATCTTCCCTTGAGGGGCGGAAGTACTATGTTTGCCATCTTAAGGGTTGTCCCAATTCCTTTGGGAAGGAGTGAAGGGAGCTTTGTGTGCCCTCCATGGCACCCTTTGCCTGAGTGTACAAAACAGTTGACTTCTGCGGAAGTGTTTTTGTGCTGAAGTCACAGGACTCTTTGTGTTAAAGGCGGAGACAAGTGGGAACAATGTGCAAATATAGCTGACGTGGCTGCACATAAATATAATGTAAATGTAGTTAGCTAGGAAATTGTAGATACTGTTAAGTTATTTAATAAGCAAATTATTTGTGAAATGTATGTTGTATCGATTCGCTTAGATAATAAAATTAATCTTTTTAAATCTATGAGCACGATTTAAATATATGATAAGAAAGTACAGCGAAAAATCTTTTCAGTACATATTGATTGCTGGAATTAATTATCTATCAATTCATTAATTAATGAACTAGATAGGTAGCTACAAAACTAGGAGATGATATAAGAGAGCAATATATTTCAAAATTATTATTATTTTTTTTTACGAAATACATGGACAGAGGAAGAGACCCTAAAACTGATCCGGCTGCGTGCGGCAAACGATGTCCTCTTCACGGGGAAAAGAAACACAGCGAAGCTGGGCTGGGAGTGACATTTGAAACTTCTATGTAGCCTGCACACTTTTATAATTTCCATTATATGTTTTTGCAGTGATTAATAAACTAGTGTAGAACCTTTAGCCAATTCGGCTTACCAAAAAGTTTTCGTAGAGACATTCATGATCGCACTCTCGTCATTTTTCTTCATTACCATTTGAAGAAAAATGACGAGAGTGCAACCATGAATGTCTCTACGAAAACTTTTTAGTAAGCCGTCTAAACTGGTAGTCTGGCTAAAAGAATTCTGAACTTTAGTTTTTCAGTAGAGACTTCACTTCTTGTTGCATGTAATTAACTTATATTGGTCAGCACCTCGTCAATATTAAGCATTGTAGTGCACAAATGCCTTTTTAGTTTTATATATATATATATATATATATATATATATATATATATATATATATATATATACATACAGACGTGCTCAAATTTGTTGGTACCCCTCCACAAAAAACGAAGAATGCACAATTTTCTCTGAAATAACTTGAAACTGACAAAAAGTAATTGGCATCCGCCATTGTTTATTCCATATTTAATAGAAATCAGACTTTGCTTTTGATTTTTTATTCAACATAATATTGTAAATAAGAAAACAAATGAAAATGGCATGGACAAAAAATGATGGGACCGCTAACCTAATATTTTGTTGCACAACCTTTAGAGGCAATCACTGCAATCAAACGTTTTCTGTAGCTCTCAATGAGACTTCTGCACCTGTTAACAGGTAGTTTGGCCCACTCTTCCTGAGCAAACTGCTCCAGCTGTCTCAGGTTTGATGGGTGCCTTCTCCAGACTGCAAGTTTCAGCTCTTTCCATAGATGTTCGATAGGGATTCAGATCAGGACTCATAGAAGGCCACTTCAGAATAGTCCACTGTTTTGTTCTTATCCATTCTTGGGTGCTTTTAGCTGTGTGTTTTGGGTCATTATCCTGTTGGAGAACCCATGACCTGCGACTGAGACAGAGCTTTCTGACACTGGGCAGTACGTTTCGCTCCAGAATGCCTTGATAGTCTTGAGATTTCATTGTGCCCTGCACAGATTCAAGGCACCCTGTGCCAGGCGCAGCAAAGCAACCCCAAACATAACCGAGCCTCCTCCATGTTTCACTGTAGGTATGGTGTTCTTTTCTTTGAAAGCTTCATTTTTTTCGTCTGTGAACATAGAGCTGATGTGACTTGCCAAAAGCTCTAGTTTTGACTCATCTGTCCAAAGGACATTCTCCCAGAAGGATTGTGGCTTGTCAATATGCATTTTAGCAAATTCCAGTCTGGCTTTTTTATGTTTTTCTGTCAAAACTGGAGTCCTCCTGGGTCTTCTTCCATGGAGCCCACTTTCGCTCAAAAGGCGACTGATGGTGCGATCAGAAACTGACGTACCTTCACCTTGGAGTTCAGCTTTTATCTCTTTGGCAGTTATCCTTGGTTCTTTTTCTACCATTCGCACTATCCTTCTGTTCACTCTGGGGTCGATTTTCCTCTTGGCGTCACGCCCCAGGAGGTTGGCTACAGTTCCATGGACCTTAAACTTCTTAATAATATTTGCAACTGTTGTCACAGGAACATCAAGCTGCTTGAGATGGTCTTGTAGCCTTTACCTTACCATGCTCGCTCTATTATTTTCTTTCTGATCTCCTCAGACAACTCTCTCCTTTGCTTTCTCTGGTCCATGTTCAGTGTGGTGCACAAATGGTACCAAACAGCACAGTGACTACTTTTCTCCATTTAAATAGGCTGAATGACTGATTACAAGATTGGAGACATGTGTGATACTAATTAAAGAAACTAATTAGTTTGAAATATCTCTATAATCCAATTATTTATTATCTTTTCTAAGGGGTACCAACAAATGTGTCCAGGCCATTTTAGAATATCTTTGTAGAATAAGCAATAATTCATCTCTTTTCACAGCTTCTTTGCTTTATTCTATGACATACCAAAGGCATGCAAGTATACATGATAAAATAGCTTTTAATTTCATCAATTTTCAGGAGGAATGAAGCATTATTTCAATGAGCTGTAAGGGTACCAACAAATTTGAGCAGTCTGTATATAACATATATATATATATATATATATATATATATATATATATATATATATATATATATATAAACTATACGATCACACTGTATTTTACTGAAAAATGACTAGTACATAGTAATGTATTTGACTGATGGAGAGAGAAATACTGCTGTGTGAAGTGCCTGTTCCAACCACAGTCTGTTGTTCATCAGGAATAAATGTCATGTGAACCCGCTGTCCTGTGTTGGTGTGATTCCTCCAGAAGTAATAGCCAGCCAGAGTGCAGAACAGCTAGCAAGATCAGACCGGTTACACTGGGACTGATAAGATTGCTGATACTAGTGCTAAGACTAATTGGACTGCTGAGACTGTATGATGCCACTATTAAAAACACTGATTTAGAAGGCTTTACTTTAAATAGAGTTTGCCAATCCTGCTATGGCCTGATCTATTGAAACGCTGTAACACTTCCTCCTGGGACGTGTCTCTGTGGACATATAGCAGGGCAAGGCCATTCAGGCTATTTTTACCCATACTGCTGTGAGACCAATCAAACATATCGAAAGGATGCACTCTTTCTCGTCATGAACAGGGACGGATTGTTTCTGCTGTCGGAGAATTTTTACATTTACACTTGAGGCGGGGCAAAAGACATACAAGGCTTTTTTTTGTTTGTTTGATAACCAAACCAATACGCTTATCATATATAATCATCAACACAGACAATGTTGCTTTAAATTTACGTAAATATACTTTAAACTGCTTCTGTTGTACAGAGGTCAAGGTTGAATGAGGCGCACTGTCACATTCATGCTGGAACGTAGCTTCAGTTTACTTCAGTATCCAGTGCGTTGTTACCACTGAACAAGCTGTTTAAAGATGCCGAAAACGATTTTAAAAAAATCACCGGTATTAAAACAGTACTTCCATGGATTTTTTTCCCTAACGAAAACATTAGGAACATAATTTTTTCAAACTGCTGTTGCCAAACAGTGAATTTATAAACAGAATTACTTCCATTTCTTCAAGCCCATGGCATAAAATACAATACATGAAAAGTACTAGAGCTATGAATTGTTATATCAGAGGAGGGGGAAGGCGTTGCCATTGCGCAAGAAAAACACTGATTTCTGAAAACGTATCGCAGCTAAACATCACACTGCACAGGACTGTCAGCAGAAAAACAGTATTGTAACGACCCGGACAATTGTATTGTTGCAGGACTTGTTGTCTGTCCCGTTTGTCTTGTCTATCTTGTATGTTATGTGTATTGTAAGGGGAACGGGTCACGCCGTTAGTTAGCAGCGGGAAAAGGGGGACTGTAGACCATGGGTCGATTGGTTGAGCCGGACAGCGGCGGGAGATGAGGAGAGGATATATAAGGTGGTGCAGGAGTGACAGAGGGGGAAGAGACTGAGAGTGAGAGAGAGTGACAGCGACTTGAGAGAAAGCGAGAGAGATATAGCAATAGAGGATAGATAAGGGTTTTTTGTTTTAGTGGCGTGAATTCCGGCCCCTGACAGGAATTCCCTGTTTATTCCAATAAAAATTCGAGACCGAGAATTCCACACTGTCTCCGTGAGTCCTGCTTCATAAACCTGACAAAAACGCTCCAATATTAATATAAGAAATACAATCACTAAACATTCGTACCCAGAGTTGGCTTCTTTTCAAAGAAATGCGTTACAGATTGTTTTTTTCGTTTCATCTTTGAGTATGTACAGTACCGAACCAAACAGACATGTTCGCTTCTCGTTCTCATTGGTCAGTTTCCCTAGTTACGCCGCGTGTAGCTCCAAAATTGTTTATGATCCGACTCCAATCCCATTTTTTGTGTTCTTTAGTGCAACCTGCCCCTGAGCAGCAGATAGTCCCGTATGTTGCATTTTGAAGACAATGTGATTTAGGGTATGATGTATTCAGTTACCTAAAACCATTACAGTTTTTTTAGCTGTCTCTTACATTATTATTTTTTTCTTTTTCTTTCAGAGTTGAAATTTTGTTGGCAGTCCATACAAAACGTATTAAGCTAGCACTTGAAGAAGGTCAGCAAATAAATTGACTTTTACTTTGGAGAATTTTCAAGGACAAAACCATTTATGTACGACCATCTTTAAAACTGCTTTCCATTCCTGCATATTTAAAGGTAACAATCAATGTTACCTTTAAATATCTTCCGAGTTTTAGTTTTCTAGATGTCCACTGGTAGCGCAACACTGTAAAGTTGCGTATGTGTTTCATACTTCCCTGCTTTTCTTATAATAAAAACATAAAAATCTAAACTGTTAAAAAGGGGAAGCATTGTAGCTTGTAACTGTAAACCATTTAAAATGAAGTACTCCCCTTTTTTGGTATCTCTCGCCTTTTATAAGTATTTAGATTGATGTCTAAAGGGATGTATTGTAATGGGTTACTCAATTTTTTATGTCAGATATTTGTTTGATCTTTACATTTACAGTAAGTAATAATGCAAGTAGTTTTAAGTGTTTCTGACTACATACAATAATTTCTCTTTTCTTTTAATATTTTCTATTCTTTCACCAGAGAAATTGGGGATGTTCTCAGTGAAACTGCTGCGCAGATTGATCCAGAGACTGTATCAATATTCAATATCAGTAGGAATCATCTGTGGGAAGGAGTGAAACGTGGCTTTCAAAGGAAATCTTTTTCGCCTTATAAAATCAGTGAGGGAACAGTGGATCTAACAGCTCATGGTGACTCTTTCTGGGGACGGATCAAGCCAAATTTCATGTAATTAATTAATATGGATGTAATGAATTAATAATTTAAAAACAAATCTTTACCACTTTTAAGTTTTGAGTCTTTGTCTAAATCTAATATTCTTTCTTTCAGTGATGGGCTCAGATGACATGTGTGACAGTTCAAGATATCCCTGACATGGACATCAGGAACAATCTAGAGAATGTAAGAGGTTCGATTTTTTCTTAAAAAGAATTACTCTTCTTCAGGTAAAGTATATCAAAAATAGTTTATTCAGGAATCAAAATGCAAACAGTTGATGGTGTTCTGAGCTGGTATCAGTGTAGATGTTATTGAGCTGAGCTAAGACATTACTTCGAACAGCACAGATATACAACTAGCTTACGTAATTTCCTTGACCAAATTCAGTCTTATTTCCTTAGCATGATGCATGGTGTGAGACGCAGCACATTAAAAGTTAACATTTGCATTTCTTCTTCACTTTACCAATGTCAGCAGAAACCCAGATAACAAAGTTAAATTTAAGAACAATGATATGAGTTTTGCTCAATTCACACAGGCAGCAAAGTGCTATACCCACGCATCACATGGTCAAACGATAAGACTGGTGATTACAAACTGCTGATGTACACCAGCTATGTACAGCTTAATTTTAAGAGTTTATTAACCCTGCGTTGATTCAGAGCTTACATTGAACAGGAAAATCACACAATGTTTACAGACAGTTTCAATGATTTCTCACTTCTTCACTATTTAAATGGGAAGCATAAGCAACGGTAGTATAATGGAAAAGAATAGATGGCTGATGAAACAATAAGAGCTTATGCAATTTAACTGGAATCACAATGTTTACACCACCCCACACAGGGTTAACGTTTATCAGAAAAAGCCCACGTGTTCCATTTGTATAGTGTGTTATTAAGCGTTCCGTGACACTTACCTAAAGTTATAGCGTGTCACTTTTAACAAAAGTAAATGGTTTTAGAAACAGATTTAATTGGTTTGATTATGGTTTGTATATAGGCTCAAAACAGCTTATTAAGCAGAAACAATGGTTTTATCATCCCTCCAAGGTCACAGCTGCACTCTGAGTTATGAAAAGCCAGCCTCTCCCCACAAGAGTTTCAAAATCCTTACAAGAAGGTAAATATTTGCCAATTGTTGTTTTCTCAGAAATATTGTATGTTCATATTTATATTTGTTACATAGTTTCCTAATCTGACTCATGCATGCATCCAGTGATTGCAACAATTATTCACATTATATGGCACAGGTTGCCTGAATATTTACTAAATACAAATAAGTAGCTTTTTCTTTCCAACATTCAAATTTAATATGAAAGATTACAAAAAATGTAGCACTGCCTAAATAATTGTTGTAGTCACTGTATATTAAAATCACAATATGACTTACGGTTTTCACTTTTCACAGCTACTAACTTACAAGGAAGGATATTTGAATTTGGCAAATTCTGATGCAGCTGGCAGGAACGCATTGATGCTGATGATTATCCAAGATTTTCAGTTTTCAGGTGTTTTTGTGCATTCACATATGTGACTGAAAAGCAGGCCTAAAATGTGGCGAATTTGTTTTACATTTATTTTTTATTTTTTAATGGAACGATAGCTTGCACTCAGAATGGAAGAGCTACTGGGATATACGGTAATCCTTGATTTGTAGCATATATTTCTTATTAATATATATTTTTTCAATGTAGCACCGTACCATTTTATGGTATACATTTGTAGACAAAAGTTTACATACCCCAAAATTTATAATTTCTAGAAATATTTCAAAAACAAATAATTATAGGAAAAATCTTTTGTAGCAAAAGTTTTGCTTTTGTGGATGAGGAAAAAAAGTTACACGAAATTTATTCTACAAGTCTACAATTAATTACACTATGTAACACAATTTTTGTTCCTGGGTATTAAGTGTTATTTCCTAATTGCTTATGCCTCAAAAGTATAGAAAATGGCTATTATTCCCACAAACTTTGCTTTTTGTGTCCAGGACAGTGATATTTTTGAAATTTACCTATTTCCAATGAGAAAACGGGCGTATTTGTGTCTTTTTCGTTCACATAAAGTCAGAAAAAAAAAAACATATGAATCCAAATTAACATGTATTTATACTAAAGTAATACAAAAATGACTACAAAAGATTTAGAAGTGAGTAGTTTTTTTGATTTACGATTATACTGTAAATCACTTTCACGAATCAGCCCCAAAATGTAGTCTCCCATCATGTTCTCGTTATACTGTCCTTGGTAGCGGTTCAAAGTCCAGTATATCCTGGTGGAAGCGCCGCGCTTTGTTCCTCAGAGCGCTCCCATGTTCTCCTTGAATTTATCAAGATGAGCATCAAGGATATGGACTTTGAGGGACATCCTACAGCCCATTGTGCCGTAGTTCTTCACCAGAGTCTCAAGCAGCTCCACATAGTTTTCGGCCTTGTGATTGCCCAGGAAGCCCCGAACCACTGCGACAAAGCTGTTCCAAGCCGCTTTCTCCTTACTAGTGAGCTTCTTGGGGAATTCATTGCACTCCAGGATCTTCTTTATCTGTGGTCCGACGAAGACACCGGCTTTGACCTTTGCCTCAGACAGCTTAGGAAGAAGTCTTGAAGGTACTTGAAGGCTGCCGACTCCTTATCTAGAGCTCTGACAAATTGTTTCATAAGGCCCAATTTGATGTGCAGTGGTGGCATCAGCACCTTCCGGGGGGTCCACCAGTGGCTCCCACTTGACGTTGTTCCTCCCCACAGAGAACTCGGTCCGCTGTGGCCAGTCCCGCCTGTGGTGGTAGCGCCTTGGTGTCCCTGCTGTCCCAAAGGCAAAGATAGCAGGGAAACTTGGTAAACCGCCTTGAGACCCATCAGGAATGCCACCATTTTGAAGTCTCAAAATGCGTCTGCGGATGCTTGCAGCCTCTTGATGCCATCTCAGAAAAAATGCAGATATGTATCCGCTTAGGCAGCTGGAACTAAACTGAACTGGTGGGCTTAAGGCCCCTGTATTTATACTACTATTTATATTACTGGAAAGTTCTAGAAAGTTCTAGAAGTTACTCCAAGTTTACTCAGCACTGAATCTATCTGGAATGTTCTGGAAAATAGGTAAATTTCAAAATATCACTGTCCTGGTCACAAAAACAAAGTTTGTGGGGAATAATAGCCATTTTCTATACTTTTGAGGCATAAGCAATTAGGAAATAACACTTACTACCCAGGAACCAAAAAAAAAAAAAATTTGTTACACGGTGTTATTTCAGCAATTTTTTTGCAAATACCCTGTCAAGAAAAATTAAATTAATAGCTAGTTGAGGCACCTTTAGCAATAATAACCTCTTTTAAACAATTAGGATATTTGTCAATGAGCTTTTGGCATGATTCTTTTGTGATATTTGACCATTTTTCAACGCAAAATTGTTCCAGTTCATTAATTCTGAGGAATGCTCTTGTGCACAGCCTTCTTCAACTCATACCACAGATTCTCAATTGGATTTAGATCAGGACTTTGACTAGGCCATTCCAGAACCTTGATTTTATTCTTCTTTAACCATTCTGAAGTAGATTTTGATGTGTGCTTTGGATCGTTGTTGTGTTAGAACATCCATTTGCGCTTTAAACCAAGTTTTATAGCGGAGGGTTTCAGATGATTGGCCAATATCTTTTGGTATGCTATGGAATCCATTTTACCATGTATTGGAACTAAATTTCCTGTGCCATTAGAGGAAAAACAGCCCCTAGAAGGCTATTACCACCTCCATGCTTGAAAGTAGGTATGGTGTTCTTTTCTTTGTACGCCTCACCAGACTTTCTCTAAACGTAACAACTATCAGCGTGACCAAATAGCTCGATTTTTGTTTCATCACTCCACAAAAACTTTGACCAGAACTCATATCCATCGTTCAAATGCCGTTTTGCAAACTTTAAGCGATTGTCCTTGTGACGTTTTCCTAAGGGTGGCTTTTTCCTTGACCATTGAGACCTTCACCATGCAATACTTGACCTATAGTTGACAAGGAAACCCCAGTCCCACTTGCAGCCAATTCACTTTGAATATCTTTGGCAGTCAATCTCGGATTGTAATTATCCTTCCGCACAATTCTTCTACTTGTTCTTGGTGAAAGAACCTTCTTTCTTCCAGACCGAGGGAGCATTGTTACAGTACCATGAATCTTGTACTACTTGATAATAGAAACAATAGTTGAAATTCGGATACTCAAATGCTTGGAAATCTTCTGTATCCTTCTCATTTTATGACAATAAATAATTTTCTGCCTAAGGTCTTCAGGTAGCTCTTTACTTTTTCCCATATTGACTTATTGGTAATGACAGCAATCATCCTATGCCTAACCCTTTTATACTCTCTAAGAATGTTCACCTACAATCCAGCATTTTCTAGACTTTTCAGAATTAAGTTCTGCATTATCATATTGATATTTCTAGCACCTTTTAGACAATACTATCATATCATCGAAGGTATGAATACTTTTAAATTAGCATTTTTGGTGTTCAGCAAAAAAATTGCTGAAACAAAAGATTTTTCCTATAATTCTTTGTTTTCGAGAAATTTCTAGAAATTATGCATTTCCATTGGGGTATGTAAACTTTTAACTACAACTGTATATTTAAAAAAACAAACAAACAAAAAAAACATATATTTGTCACAGGATGACAATTTACGATTTCCAGCCCAGTCTCCAATTATCATGTATTGTTTGTATTTAAAAATAACACTTCCACTATTGTTTTCATTATTTTACAAAATATTATTTACCCTTTGTTTGTGATAGAGCACTTTATTACTTATTTTATGAAGCACATGTATTTATTTTATGTAAGTCAAGTTTTTGTTTGTATTGCACAGAGCACTGTGACTTAGGAGAGGGAGGAGCATGATGTCTTCAACCTGCACCTTATATAGACATTTCCTATTATATTCTGGGTATAACAGGGGAGATCTGGACTGACTGTCTGGCACATTCGTATTACTGCAGGTAGAGGGCAGCAGTCTCGTGGGATCCGCCTGTCGGTCATGGTGATGACACGGAGAGGTGGGGAAGAGGGTGTGTGTGCTTTCCCTCTCTCCGAGTGGCTGAGGGGCGGGCCTTGGGAGACTGCTCGGCCCATAAGAACTGGCTTGGTTATGCGCTCGGGTGGCCGTGTTGGGGGAAATACAGTTTTGCTGGCAGAAAAGGCCAGCGTGAAACAAGGAGCAGGCGAGCCCGGCTGAGGGGCAGCCGTTCATAAAAACCCAAAACTAATTTGCACAGAGCAATATAAATAGACACGTACCCGAGGGGACGTGTGTAGAAGTACGGGGAACCCTGGCCAACCCCGGCGTATAGGCATAGCCGAGTGTAGGACGGAGAGACCGCGCTGACCGGGCTTAGCGGCAGTGGGGGCACTGCATAAGCAGCACTTTTTGTTTGTAGTTTTATTACTGTGTTTTATTTTCCCTTTTTTTCTTCGCCTTCTGTTTTCATTATTATTTTTGAGCACTTGAAGGTGCACGGACTGGGATACCTGTGTTGGTAACCCCGTGATTCTGGTTTACTGTCGGCAGTATCCAGACCACGGACAACAGCGCCCTCTGCGGGCTAAACTAAATAAAATAATAAATAAGGAAAATAAATAAATCTGGGCACCTGTGCGGTGGTTACAAATAAAACCTTCTGTCTCCTGTGTCAGTGAATACCCCAACCCTTCTACACGTGGTGTCAGCAGTGGGATTCACTGGCACTGCCCACACAAAGCAGTGCAAAACCAGGGAGCAGAATGGATCCCCAGCAGTTCACCATCTTAATGGATCTCCTGCGGGAAACCCTTACTGCGGTGGTGCAGGGGAGTGCAAGAGCTGCGGGGCCAGACCTATGGCTACAACAGCCCACAAAGATGACGGCAGAGGATCGGCCAGAAGCATACCTGGAGGTATTTGAGGCGATGGCGATCTCTGCCGGGTGGGCCCGCGAGCAGTGGGCTAGCTACCTCCTGCCCCAGCTGACTGGGGAGGCGCAGGCGGCGGCGAGGACCCTGGATCCGGCAGCAATGATGGAGTACCCCACGTTGAAAGCTGCCATCCTCAACCGCGTGGGTGCGACTCCGGAGGGCTACCGCCGCAGGTTCAGGGAGGAGAACTTCTCAGCGGAGGAACACCCCAGGGTCATCGCACATCGTTTGCAGGATTACGCACGGGGATGGTTGAACCCGGGAGCCACCACCACTGCCAGGCTGGTGGAGGTAGTGGTGGTCGAGCGGTTCCTGCAGTGCTTGCCTCCGGGACCGCGGGTGTGGGTGCAACGGCAGGCACCCGCCACCCTAGAGTTGGCGATCCAACTGACAGAGCAGTACCAGGCAGCGGAACCAACGCCCTCTAAGCTGCCTGGAAACTGCGCTACACCGGCATCACCCCCTCGTCTGGCCCCAGGGAGGGCGAAGGGACTGGGGGGAAGGGGTAGCAAGGTCTTTGGACGGAGTGTGGCGGTGGGAGCTCCCGGCCCGAGAACTGGGGCAGAGTGGGGTCACCCACGGGCTGCTGCAGTGTTGGACCGGGGTCTCGCGCGGCCACCCTACCGTCGATCCCCTTTGATGGGTCCTGTGTTTCAACCTCCTGCTGAAGCTTCATGGCGAGAAACCAGTTCACTGATGTGTGGAACAAGCTGGGAGGTGAGCCACATCGACCGGGATTGCCCCGCTATGGGATGTGACGTCATTCGACCAGGTAAGACTGTTCCATTCCATCAGTCACTCCAGCAGACGGGTTTTGTGATTCCTGTGTCAGTGGATGATACACAAACCCAGGCTCTCTTAGATTCAGGGTGTAGTCAGTCCCTGATACAAGAGAGCTTAATCTCACCAGGGCATAAGCAAATAACGGGGCAGGTGCATATAAAATGTATTCATGGGGATGTGCGCACTTATCCCAAAATGTATGTGAATCTGAAAATTGGCCAGCAGGTGACGCGAGTGCAATTGGGTTTGTGTCCTCGATTGCGGGTACCGTAGTTCTGGGACGGGACTGCGAGCAGTTTAAAAATTGGTTGGCTGCTGTGACGGCCCGTCCTCCTTATTGGCTAAGAAAGAGGAAGTAATTGGCAGATCTTTCCCTTTGTGACCCGGATTGCTATTGCCACAGATTTAAACCCCGCAAAACTAAACGGGAACGCCGGGCCGCTAAGAATGAGGACTGGCAATGGAGGAGTCCGAGAAGTATCAGGTGAGGGCGATTGGTGAAGAGACTGGGGGGGAGGCCGCGGAGTCAGCGCAGGGGTCTGGCTCTGCTGCCTCCGCTCAGGACCGACCTGATCCCGAGTTGGAAGCCATGGGAGCTGATTTTTTAGCATGTTCCCGTGACTTCCGACTCGAGCAAGGGCGTGACGACGTGCTGGGCAGGCTCTTTGATCAAGCAGCGGTGGTTAATGGTCGTGTGGTCGAGCCCAGACGCGCCGCCACGTACCCTCACTTTGAAATTGATCGAGACCTTTTGTATCGTGTTGAAAAATTACCCCAGATGGGGGAAGTGCGTCACCAGTTGCTCATTCCTCAGCCCTTTAAGGAGGATTTGTTGCAGCTTGCTCACGCTATTCCCCTATCTGGTCATTTGGGAAGGGACAAGACTAAAGCGAGGCTCGTGACACGGTTCTATTGGCTGGGGTTGGATGGTGATGTGAGGCGTTTTTGTGAACGATGTGGGGAATGTCAGAAAGCTAGCCCTAGAGCCATCCCACGAGCTCCACTGGTGCCATTGCCCCTAGTGGAAGCTCCGTTTGAGCGTATTGGAGTAGATATAGTGGGACCGTTAGAAAGGAGTGCGGCAGGATACACACACCTATTGGTCATTTTGGATTATGCTACGCGTTATCCAGAGGCCATTCCCCTCCGATCTGCGTCTGCTAAATCTGTTGCCAACGAGCTTGTGAAGGTTTTCTCCCGGGTGGGGATCCCCAAGGAAATACTGACCGACCAAGGCACCAACTTTATGTCCCGGCTAGTCCGTGGAACATGTAAACTTTTGGGGATTAAGACCATTAGGACCTCGGTTTTTCACCCTCAGACCGATGGTCTTGTGGAGCGTTTTAATAAGACCCTCAAAAACATGTTTATGCAGATTTGTAAACAGTGACGTGCGCTACTGGGACCAGCTGATTCCTCCCCTTCTCTTTGCTATCAGAGAGGTACCCCAGGCTTCCATGGGTTTTTCGCCATTCGAGTTGCTGTATGGTCGGAGACCCCGGGGTGTGCTAGATCTGGTCAGAGAGATGTGGGAGGAGCAGCAGGACAATTCGACCAATACTGTCCGGTATGTGTTGGATCTGCGCAAACGTCTTGAGTCTGTAGGAAAGTGGGCACATGACAATTTGCAGCAGGCTCAGCACAGACAGGAGACCCAATATAACAGGGGGGCCCGGTTGCGCACGTTTCAGCCGGGGGATAAGGTGCTTCTGTTGTTACCCAGCTCTGAGTCCAAACTTCTGGTGAAGTGGCAAGGACCGTTTGAGGTTACACGCCGGGTTGGGACGGTGGACTATGAGATCTGCCAGCCGGAGCGACGGAGAGAAAAGCACATTTACCATGTAAACCTGCTGAAGCCTTGGTTACAGCAGGAGGCTTTGTTAGCGGCGCAAGCAGATGACGTCACCGACCTGGGACCTGATCTTTCTGTGTTGGCGAAAACAGGGTCGGTACAGATTGCAGAGAATCTGACACCAACACAGAAATGTCAGGCTCGGGCGCTGGTGGCGGAATTTCCTGTGTTTTCTCCCGTCCCGGGGCAGACTCGAGTAGCCCACCATCACATTGAGACTGAGCCGGGGGCGCTAGTTCGCCAGAGGCCGTACCGCATACCTGAGCGCAAAAGGCAGGTAGTAAAGGCGGAGATTGACGAGATGCTCAGACTGGGGGTAATAGAGGAGTCCCAAAGTGACTGGAACAGTCTGATTGTTTTAGTGGATAAGCCGGACAGGTCAACTCGATTTTGCATTGACTTCAGGCGAGTTAATGAGAAATCGAAGTTTGACGCTTATCCCATGCCCCAGGTAGATGAGTTGCTGGAGCGTCTAGGCACGGCTCATTTTATGACGACACTGGATTTAACGAAGGGGTACTGGCAGATACCCCCCGACCCCAGAATCCAGAGAGAGGACATCGCTTTCGACTCCTTCGGGTTATACCAATTTAGGACCATGCCTTTTGGGTTGCACGGAGCACCAGCCACGTTCCAGCGGATGATGGATCGCATTTTGCGTTCCCCAGTAGTATGCGCTGCTTACATAGATGACGTGGTTATCCACAGTGAGGACTGGCCGAGTCATCTGTGTAAGGTAGCGGCGGTACTGCAATCCTTATGGAGGCTGGGCTCACTGCTAACCCAAAGAAATGTGCCATTGGGAAGAGTGAGTCGGAGTATTTGGGGTATCGAGTAGGGAGCGGCCAGATCAGACCGCTGATTGCTAAGGTGAAAGCCTTGGCTGACTGGCGGTCCCCACGACCAAAACCCAGGTGCGCTCTTTCTTGGGACTAGCGGGCTATTATAGGAAGTTCATCCCGAGCCACACGCCGCTACTCCTTTGACAGACCTCACCAGGAAGGCTGCCCCAAATACGGTTCAGTGGACGGAGCCGTGCCAGAGAGCCTTTCTCGCTTTGAAGCGAAGGCTGTGTAGCAAGCCAGTGCTATGCAGTCCTGATTTTAGTAGGAGGTTCACCCTGCAGACGGATGCGTCAGAGACAGGTCTCGGGGCAGTGTTGTCTCAGGAGGTGCGGGGAAGCGAGCACCCTATCCTGTATATCAGCAGGAAGCTCCTTCCCCGCGAGAAAAACTATAGTACCATCGAGAAGGAGTGTCTCGCAGTAAAATGGGCAGTCGAGTCACTCCGGTACTACCTCCTGGGGCGACACTTCACCCTGATTACGGATCATGCCCCTTAGCATGGCTTCACCGGATGAAGGATAACAACGCCAGAATCACGCGGTGGTACTTGGCCCTGCAGCCCTATGCCTTCAGGGCAGTCCACCGAGCAGGGAAACTGCATCAAAACGCAGACTTTTTCTCTCGGGAAGGCATTGGGTTGTAGGATTTTCGAATGGACCGGTGGTGCCATTCTGAGGGGGAGGATGTGTAACAGGGGAGATCTGGACTGACTGTCTGGCACATTCGTATTACTGCAGGTAGAGGGCAGCAGTCTCGTGGGATCCGCCTGTCGGTCATGGCGATGACACGGAGAGGTGGGGAAGAGGGTGTGTGTGCTTTCCCTCTCTCCGAGTGGCTGAGGGGCGGGCCTTGGGAGACTGCTCGGCCCATAAGAACTGGCTTGGTTATGCGCTCGGGTGGCCGTGTTGGGGGAAATACAGTGTTGCTGGCAGAAAAGGCCAGCATGAAACAAGGAGCAGGCGAGCCCGGCTGAGGGGCAGCCGTTCATAAAAACCCAAAACTAATTTGCACAGAGCAATATAAATAGACACGTACCCGAGGGGACGTGTGTAGAAGTACGGGGAACCCTGGCCAACCCCGGCGTATAGGCATAGCCGAGTGTAGGACGGAGACCCGTGCTGACCGGCTTAGCGGCAGTGGGGGCACTGCATAAGCAGCACTTTTGTTTGTAGTTTTATTACTGTGTTTTATTTTCCCTTTTTCTTTCGCCTTCTGTTTTCATTATTATTTTTGAGCACTTGAAGGTGCACGGACTGGGATACCTGTGTTGGTAACCCCGTGATTCTGGTTTACTGTCGGCAGTATCCAGACCACGGACAACAGTGCCCTCTGCGGGCTAAACTAAATAAAATAATAAATAAGGAAAATAAATAAATCTGGGCACCTGTGCGGTGGTTACAAATAAAACCTTCTGTCTCCTGTGTCAGTGAATACCCCCACCCTTCCACACTGGGAAATGTAGTTTTTGAGCCGGTGCTTGTGCCAGATATGTTTGTGTCTGATTAGTCTTGAGCAGGAATAGGAGTGGCCAACTAGGTTTATAAGCAGCACAGCATGAACTAGGCAGGAGAAGAAGCCAGGACAGGGAGAAGCCAGGACACAGAGGGAGACAGAGCAACCTGAAGAACTGGGGAGAAGAACTATGGTGCTTGTGATTGCTGACTGGAAAACTTCAACAGAGGAACTGGAACTGGAACAAGCGGGCGAGGTTGTGTTGGACTGTGGCTGTTACCTGGTTAAAGGGGGGTATAAAAGAAAACCGACGGGTAAAGAAATCATTGTATAATTTAGGATCTTGTTAGCAAACCTAGTCAGCATAGTGAACCCTGGTGCACTTTTTTTCACAGAGAGATCTGAACCGACCATCTCGCGAGCTACAGGCATGCGCTTGCCGCAGCCAGGGTGAAGTACTTCTTTGAAATCATAACTATGGGACACAGTAAACCCAATGTTCTCTTTAAGACCATTGACCAAATCCTACATCCAGCCACCGACAGATCAATCTCCTGTTCATCCTCCTCTCTTACCTGTCATGATTTCTCCTCATTCTTTCGGAACAAAATTGACAACATCTATTCTATGCTCTCCCACCACAAACCCAGTTTAGTACTTGACCACCTTGACACTCCTCTGGTTGCCCCTCCTGCCCTCTCCTCCTTCTCTCCTCTCTCTGTTGCTGATGTCTCCGGCTTACTGTTGAAATCATCTACTGCCACGTGTCCCCTGGACCCCTGGCCGACTAACCTTGTCCATCTCTGTGCTTCTGATCTTGCTTCCTCCATTATGCACACTCTCAACTTGTCCCTGGACTCTGGCTTGGTTCCTGCTCCCCTTAAGCTTGCCCGAGTTACGCAAGTACTCAAAAAACAACCCGGCTGACTTATCTCATTTCCGTCCCATCTCCAATCTTCCTTTTCTCTCCAACTCTCAAAAGGGCTGTAGCCAGTCAGCTGATGAAGCATCTCACGGACAGCAATCTGCTTGAATCTTTACAGTCTGGCTTCCGGCCGCATCACAGTACTAAAACTGCTCTGCTCCGGATTGTGAATGATCTCTGGCTTAATGCTGATGCTGGTGCTCCCTCTGTGCTTGTCCTCCTTGATCTAACAGCCACTTTTGACACCATAGATCATGGCATTCTTCTTGCCCGCCTTCAGAAGTATGCTGGGATCTTTGGAACCTGTCTCTACTGGATGTCCTCTTAGCTATCCAGACGCATGCAGTCTGTTTTCTATGCTGGATGCAGTAGTGTCCCAAGGATCTGTTCTTTCCGCAATCCTTGTCGCCAGTGTTGTATTGTATGAACTGACATGAAACAGTGTTACTGTAGATTAACCACGGAGCCCGTTTATTTATTGCTGTGTACTATCATACCTAAGATGGCGTCTCTGTCGTACGCACACACACACTCGCTCACTTACGGCATCACATATCCCAGCAAGCATGACACAACACTCCACAATATTACTTTAACAAATGTTGTTGTATTAAAATCCACTACCAGATCGTTATACATAGCACCTCTTTATCAATGACGCCTCCGCCGTGCATTGCAGCAAGGTATAATACTGTAATGAATGCTTGTTGCTGTTTCAGTGTTATATTCCATCTGCTGGTCAATAAAAAGTCTGCCGGATGTGACGAACAGGTTAGAACAAATGATTGTTGTATTAGTTGGTTGCTTGCTCATGGTACTGACATTCAGCTGATGTTCTGTGCTGGAGCTAAAGCACCACGTTGCAAATTCTGCAACTGAGGAGACATTAAGTTAATAACAAAAACTTGTCTTCACCTACCTTTTGGTGAGTGCTGACATTGTGTACCCTGCATTGATAGGCAATAAATGTGTTGGAATTGCTGTGAACTCTTGTCCTGTACTCCATTGAACCCATACTGCATGAAAGCACACGCACAACAAATGGTGTCAGAAACAGGACGTTTGCTGGTTTAAACTTTGTGAACTAAGAGACATTTTTTTAAAAAGCATGAATTGTAAAAACTTGGACTTTTTGCGATCGAGCGGTGCGCTAGCCTCATTAATGTACTCTGCATAACCAGGAAAACTTTCAGTAAGGCAAGGCTGTCGCCATAGCAATTAAAAGTTGGCAAACAGCCAAACAATCACCCAGTGCAGCTATGCCGGTGTATCAATTGAGAGTTGGAACGGAGCCAAATAATCACACAGCGCAAGCCTACTATTGTATCAAGTAAGACCTGGCTGGCAACCAAATTAAGAAGAAAAAAGAAATGCAAGCATTGGGACTTTTTAGTTTTCTGCATTATTCACTGTACAATGTCTAGCTGCCTTTTTATTCTTATGGACATATAAGCAAAACAGTGAATACATTAATAATAAATTGAGAAATACATATTAAAATGGAACAGGCAGGAGCAATTTCAGAGAATGTTGCAGAAGGTAGCCATCCTGAACAACCTCCAATTTGGCTTCAAGCTTTACTTGATCACCAGGCCAAACAACTACAACAAGTATTGTCACCAGCTCTACAGCAAATTGAAGCTGCTGTGAAATGCTGTTACTAAACAGGGTGCCTAGCCCTCCAGTGCAGAGGATGAACAGTGATATCTGTATAAATAATGTATTGTGATATCTTGTCTGCATGCCATACCCAGTCCATAATAACTAATAATAAAGGGTCATTGTATAATGAACAGCGCCCTTGATTTGCCCATGCCATACCCAACAGTCATTGTATAATGCGCCAGAGCCCACAACAGTCCCACAGCTCAGCCCCCCCCCCCTCGGAACACAGTTTTGCTCATGAACCATCCACACACCACTGTGTTCCAGACAGGCCTGACAGTCAACTTTTCTCCCTTTCTGATAGCCTGGACATGGGCCCTGAACTGGACACACACCGCCACAAATTGGGCATGGGGGCCAGTACTTTTGCACCCTTACAGAGAGTTGACCAGGGCAGTAACATAACACAGAGCAACGCTGACAACTACCGGTCTTGCAGTGCAAATCGCTCTACAAATTCATGCTGTTCTAATGTCAAGCTAGCGACCTATGATGGCAAAGAAGACTGGAATTCATTTTTTGTTCCGTTTGAGTGAGTAGCACAAAGATGTGACTGGACTGGCTCAGAGAGAGTGGATAAGCTACATGAACGCCTGAGAGAGGCTGCTATCAGATACGTGTGGTCACTTCCAGAGCATGTTAGGGAGGACTACTCTCTCTTAGTAGAGCAGCTCACATAGCGGTTCGGTCAGATGGACCTCCCAACCACAGTCCACAGGAGACTTGGTGAACTGCATCAGAATAAGGAGTCGTCCTCGGATTGAACGGCATCAGGGTATCCTATACTACCAGTGGGAAGGTGCTCCGGGGTCCACCACTTCCCTATGTCTGCTTGTGCCTGATTCTCTACAGAAGAAAGTCATGAAGTTCTGTCATGACCCTCCACAGTCAGTTCACTTGGGAGAAGGGAAGATACGCTCTACTGTATTCAACAATATTACCACAGTTGTGGAATGGGGGGAGATAGCTGCCTCTTCATCAAGAAATGCCAACAATGCAGAGCATGTAAAGCCATCAGTCCTACTGGAAGAGCCCCTCTTCAGATGTACCAGGCAGGGACACCAATGGATCGTCTGCACATCGATGTTCTTTGGCCCTTTCACACCTCAAGTGCTGGAAACAAATATATTCTTGTCATGATTGACCAGTTTACGCGATGGGTCGAAGTTTTCCCCATTCCAGAACAAAGTGTGGAGACAGTTGCCAAGAAGCTAGTTTATTCATTTATAGCTCGTTTTGGGGACTCACTTGAGATACATTCTGATCAGGGCAGAAACTTTGAGAGTGTCCTTTTCACACAGGTGTGCGGCCTGTTGCAAATCACCAAGACTAGGACAACGCCTTATCATCCTGCTTTTAACGGCCAAGCAGAGAGGTTTAATCGCATGCTTTTGCAGATGGTCCACTGCTACATTGACAAAAATCAAATAAATTGGGATGAACACCTACCCCTACTTACAGCAGCCTACCGCAGTTCACCACACTCCAGTACGGGATTTACACCAAACCGTATGATGTTGGGAAAAGAAGTGCACCAACCACATGAACTCTTGCTGAGTGTTTCAGAAGCTAACCGTATTGCAATGCAGCCACCCGATTTTGTAGAGAGCTTGGAAAATAACCTCAAGCATACCCACAAGCTGGCTAGACAACATCTCTGAGTCTCCCAGGTACAACAGAAGAAAATGTGTCTGAGGTCCAGAGAGAGTCCCTAAAGGCGATCTAGTCTATGTTTGGGTCAGAACGAAAAAGAAGGGTCATAGCCCAAAGCTTCAAGCACCATGGAAGGGACCATTTGTTATTAGTGCGTGCCTAGGACCTATATTGTATCGAGTTCAGGATAGTCGGGGTGACACCAAGTGTTACACCATGACGCTTGCTCCCTTATACCAGTGACATCGTTCCTGGATGGATGAGTAAATTAAGGTATTCCATTTCCTTGAAGGAGTCTGAGATTAATCCCCCCACCAAGGGACAAGCCAGAGCCCCAGCTACAGATATTCAGGACAACCTTACAGAAGCACCCAGCTGTGATAACCAACAAAGCGACCCTGATTTGGTCTAGGAAAGGTCAGGGGACTCTTACTGAACAAACACTTAAAAGATATCAAGCAGCTGCCTTCAGGTGCAGCCAAGTGAAGAGGAAGGCTACCACTAAGCTTGACTTCACAAGCAACTCTGAGCCTGAAGATGATGAACCTGGGTTTCAATGTACCTGTGGTGGACAAACCATAAACATTCCAGCCTGCTCCCTGGACTAACTGGTTAAAAAAATGTTAAAAGGTCATGTTCTGTTTCTTAATAACAAAAATTGCCTTCAGTGAGTGCTGACATTGTGTACTCTGCATTGATAGGCAATAAAAGTGTTGGAATTGTATAAACTCTTGTCGTGTACTCCATTTAACCCACGGTGCATAAAAGAACATGCACTACAATACAAAAGCACTGGGAGAGTACCTATAGCGGCAATATTGCTTCAATAAAATATGTATTGAATACCTAGTGTACAAGATGTAAGAGAAGTGTTATGGTAGAGTAAGTGTGAAACATAAAATATACGTTAACACTAATCATTTTTATTTTGAGTACTGCCCCAAACCACAGTAAAAGGTCACAGCACAGAGGCAGACGATGTCCCAAGAAATGGGTTTCAGAAAGATAGACCAAAAACAGATAAACCTCTTGTTTATCTACAGTTTGCTGCCCCCAGCGGCGTAAGGGACTCTGCCCCAAGCTGGCCAGTTACTTGGGAGGGCCCTTGTGCTGCCATTGAGAGGCCATCGAGAGGCTCTCCGAGGTGATCTACTGAGTGCGGCTTCAGACCCGGGGCAGAGCAGTTGTGCTCCATCAGGACTGCTTGGCCCCATACCACTCTGGAGCAAACTTGGTTTCCCCCACAGCGGGCACAGAGCCCGGTCGGGGAAGCGGGGGAAGCACCAGCTGAGGGTCCATGCCAGGGGGCCTGGCCACTGTCGACTCCCAGCCAACAACACCTGTCCGCAGGTGCAGCCAGCATTCCTGTCGGCCGCCTACGGGACTCTCAGACTTTATTGTGGACACTGGGCAGGCTGATGGGATGTTCGGCCCTGAGGGGGGAGTCAGCTTCTCCTGAAAGGGGGACTGGCATGCAAATTATGTTGTGACAGAGAGCGAATGAATCCTAGTCAACAATCTCCCTCCCAACCTGTGAGGGCATGGTATAAAAGTGTGCCCTGGACTAGATGGTTTGGCAGTTCATTCCAGGGTCAGTTGGAAGTTGGCCATCCAGAAAGGGGGCGGAATCACAATACCAGAAGTCATTGCCTTAATGCGGTAGGCAATGTGTCAGTCATGGATTGGAGGATACGTGATTGCATTCGTTACCGAAGGGCGCTTGACTGAGGGTATATCAGGGGATGTGGCAAAGCAATCTGTTCCTTTGTAAAGGAAAGACCTGTAAAGGACGTACAAATGACAAAGTACTGTGAGTGTTTAGTATTGTCTGATCTGTCTGTTTAATTGTTGTTATTTGTTATTCTGGACGGCTAAATATCCGGGAGCTGTCGCGCTAAGCCAGCATCAAACCAGACTATACTGCACTATTGTTGTTACCGATTATTGTATTAAATTATCCCTTGCACTAGGAGGACTTACTATTGTGATCATGTGTGTATAAAGTGCATGTCATTATTAGTATTATTTCAGGACTGAACCCTGCACAAATAAAGAGCTGATTTTCACCGTGAACTGTGTTGTTTTTGTTATTACTGAGCACTGCATCACCTCTTCACCTGTGCATTGCAAACCACTTTGCCACAGATGTACAGAGGACATTTGGGGAATGTTTTGGCAAACATGACACTGGCACCTCAGTTTTATCCAATCTGCAAGTTATTGCATGCGCTAAAGAGAGACAGTCCACTACCAGGGTCGTTCATACTTTTAATTACTTTACGATTTCAGTTACATGCCTTTGTATAATTTAAAGTAAGATGACACTGACTGCGAAAGGAGGACTGTGACTCTTGCAGTTTTTTTTATACACAAATAAGCTTACTTGATTTGAAAAACATCTTATTAATGAGACAAGCAAATCTTTACACTACTTGTTTTGATTGAATGAGTAGTTCAGTAGAATCAGTGCGCACCATGGGTCAAACCAATGTTCGTGTAGGTGCAGTTTACTGTGTTTTTTTTTTTGTTGTTGTTATTTTTTTAATCGATGTTGGCCTTCTGGGGTCCTCTATTTAATTTTAAACCATTTAAATTCAAAACCATCACAAAACATAGAATAATAGTGCGTATACGCTGAGCAAACTAGTTTGCCCCCTCCCATGCAATCAAAGTGGGAATTGCACACGCCTCCTCCTCCTCTTAGTTAAGCGCATATGTGTAATGACCCTGGGTCTGCTGTAACCACGTTTGGGAAGGTTCTGTGACCTAGGGTCAACAGTTCAATTGCACCAGGTGTTCAGAGACATTAGAGATGGGATAATTGCCATCAATCAGGGGCTCAGCTTGCGCCGCGAGTGGTAACCAGTTGCAACATTGTTTGCACAAACCAAGGGACGAGATTTTGCAACCATCAAGAGATTGCGAGTGGGAAGCCGTGTCTGCTTGGGATTGGTGGCTGGTGCACCGGGGGCGTGCCCTGGACGTGGGGATATGTAGCGGGCTGCTGCTGAGACGGAGAGACAAGCTGGAGCAAGAGAAAGAGCGCAACAGAAACAGCCAAGGAGAGCTGAAGAGAAGCGGGACTACTGGTACAAGGAGCCAGGGACTGCACTAAGTGGCTGTAGCACATGGCCGAAACAGTGTGTTTCTGGACTTGCTTTTCTTTTCTTTTATTATTTGCAACAGCCTGAGTAGCACTACGTTGCTCAAATGTAATTGTACCACTGGCTGGTAAAGCAGCACGCTTTTACCTGCCCAGTGTAGAGTCCCGGCTTAATAAACTGTGAATTCGAGCACCTGCAAATCCTGTGTGAACCTCCTTCATTTTCCTGCAAACACTACATGTATACAGGTGTGGGACATATTCCCTGAATATGATAATAATACATGAACGTGTATTAGAAATGTAACTGGATTCATTAACCCTTTGTGGTCCTATGTTGGACCAGGTCCGACATTACAATTTTTCCTTTCCGGTCTGGAGATGCAGTACTGAGTGTCCGGTTGATATGCAGTGCCTTTTAAACATGTTTTACTATGAATAAAATTACATTTAAATGGACAGCAAAGGGTTAATGAAACTGTGTGTCTTAAGAAACAGGGCAAACTGCTGTGTCTTGAGAAGAGAGCCTCTTTCTTGCAGACATACTGAGCTATGTAACCTACTGAACAAGGTGACTGGGCTAGGTGGCGCCTGAACTGGATTAGGCTGAAAGGACAGTTGAATTATGTACAGATAATTCACACGTGCAACAACAATCGTTTTGACGCAAGGAAGACATAAACTAGCGATGTCCCAGTGGAAAAGGACATTAAATATCAAAGGACTGTGAGTTTAAAAAGGCAAGATACACAAATGATCTCATGAAAGTGCCTATTTAGCAGAGTGAAAAGACTATAAATATCCAAGCAAAACTAAACATTTTGCATTCCACATCAAATGCTAAACAAGGTGCTGTCACTCTGCTAAGCGAAGCTGCAACACCGGGACTTTGCCTAAAAACTGACCCAAGATGGGACTCTGTCTGAAAGCTGACTCAAGAGGAAGCAAGATGCAAGCGAGTCACAACCACAAGCAACGAGACTGATGCCCGGCTGGAGGACTGCAGTAAAACATACAGCGACTGTTATCAGACAAACCAGTCTGGGTCTGTTGTACACCTAAAACCACAGTATCCAAAATAAACTGTGCCCTACTATGGGCACTGTTGTGGATCCTATACCGAAGACTGAAGACTTTGTTGCAGCTGTTTGTTGATTCTATCGAAAATTGAAAGCTCTGTTGCCGAGTTTGATCCAATGTGGGATTGAAGACTTTGTTGCTGAGAGGAGAGCCTTTAGTACTGGACACTTCAACAGACTGAGTTTCCAAACCAGCGGACCAAAAGTCTAAGCTTCAAGGAACCATTGAGTATTCATATTGTTGTATGAATAATTTCTTCAAAAGTAAACTTGTCATATCCTTAATCAATATACCATTGATTGATATATTCTAAGAGTCATCATTTCAGTTTACTGTGATATGTCAAGTTAGGATATGTCTTTGCTTGGGCTGATGAGGTTGCTGCATTGTGTGTGAGGAGATAGGCGGTGTCATATTTCCCCATAATTGCCCTGCTAGCCAGCATGAATGCAGTGAGAGCTTTTGACTTGTGTTTGGTGCTTGAGACTAAGAGATTTACTTTCTGACTTTTCTGATTTCTGTTTAATATTTGTGTACTTAATAAAATACTACTATTGATTAAACATTAGAGAAAAGTGGTCACTGACTGAGGGTGACAATGCCGACACATCCCAGGGGCAAAGGACCCAGCAACTAAAAACACATACAAGGGTTATGACTCGAGGAGCCGCCCCTCAGGAGCAAGTCAGTCCCGATAGACCAGGGCACGAAAGGAGGTATGAGAGAGAAAGTGTACCCAGCATCTGAGACTTCTGTAAAGGGGCGCTCATTAAACCCCGGATTGGCTGAGACTTCACGTTGCCTGGGACCTGAAATAAGGACAAAGCATGGAGGTTAGTATGGGACTCGAGCACAGTGGCCACATCATGAAAGAAAGGCAGAATATAGAACAGAGCCCCGAGGTGAGGTAAGATAAGCGCAGGAGCTGCGACAGTACAGAGTGTGGCCGGGGGTCCGCTCTGACTCACATGGTGAGAACCCCCCTGAAGGTAAGGGAGGCGGATGCCTAGCCCTGCGGTCTGGGAAGTGAGACTCACTTGCCCCCCAAAGGATAGACCCCCGGCTCCTCACGAAATCACCCACACCGTGAGACAAACAAAGACAGCACATGCCGACGCATAACATAGACACAAGATCAGAAAGATAAAACGAGACAAACAAAGGGATGGTTAGTGATTTAGTAGAATGTGACTGTGTATACCTGCCGCTCAGTGGAGAGGGAAAAAACCTTTGAGCCTGATTAGGGGAAAACCTCTGGTGGCCCCGGCGGACAGGAAGCCCCCACTCCGGGCATACTAGCAATTTTAAAATGAGCAGCAACTATATCAGAGGAAAATGAATGAATATAAGAATCCACCACAGGGGCTCCCGAGTGGCGCATCCAGTAAAAGCACTTGCGTAGAGTGCCGGATGCGCCCTATAGTCTGGACGTCGCGAGTTCGAGTCCAGGCTATTCCACAGCCGACCGAGGACGGAGTTCCCAGGGGCGGCGCCAATGGCCGAGCGTCGCCCGGGGAGGGAGGGTTAGGGTCGGCCGGGGGTCCTGGCTCACCGCGGCACCAGCGACCCCTGTAGTCTGGCCGGGCGCCTGCGGCTTGCCTGTAAGCTGCCTGAGAGCTGCGTTGTCCTCTGACGCCTAGCTCTTGGGTGGCTGCATGGTGAGTCCGCAGTGTGAAAAAAAGCGGTCGGGCTGACGGCACATGCTCCGGAGGACAGTGTGTGTTCGTTTTGCCTCCCGAGTCAGCGCAGGGGTGGTAGTGGTGAGCTGAGCATAATAAAAATAATTGGCCATTTCAAATTGGGAGAAAATAATAAAAATAATTGGCAACGATTAAAAAAAAAAAAAAAAAAAAAAAAAAAGAATCCACCACAGAAGAGGACCAGCTCACCACATTCATGATCAGGCTGTGATTGATGTTGGCCCTCGCAGCGGAGGTGGTTGTGCCTATACGGAATAATGGGGGGGTGGGGGTTCAGTCAAGGAGGGAGGCCTGAGGGTGGAGAGGTGGGTTGAGAACCAGTGACGAGTGATGATTGGAGCGAGATGAATCAATGAACAGAGGGTCCGGGGGAGCGGGGTTTCCTGCTGGGGAAATACCTTGATGTTGAAAAGAAAGGGCAGATAGGGGACTTGATACTTGACTTGCCGAATGATGAAATAAGCATTTGAAATAGAAGAAAAGTTCACAGAAACAAAACTAGAAGCAGAAGAAACTGTGAATTAGGAGCTTCTGAGGAGAGCGAAGAAGGCTGAGAGGCAGATGATCTCCATAGGTGGATCCTTGTAGGGGGAGAAGTGGCCTTTCCGAAGAGTAGAAATGAGCAAATGGAGAATGTCAGTTGATATAGACAGGCAGGAAGGTGAAACAGGGGGTTTTGATTGAAGGAATAGGATGAATCTGATTCTGGGCATAGAAGGTTGAAAACACTGACCAGGCTGTACAATAGGAAGCTCTTGAAGAAGGGGCGATGGCTGCAGACATGTAATGCTGAGCAGATTAAAGGAAGTTAGGATTCAGTCGAATAGCAGCTGGTGAAGCTGGGGAATCTGGAGGGGGGTTGGGGAAGCAGAGGGGACCAGCTGACGGAACTTGGATACCGAAAGTAGAGGCAGAGGGAGAGCTGGAACTGAGGGCTGAGGTGGCAGCTGGAGCTGAACATATAGGAATCAACTGCTGAGGAAGCTCAGCGCCCTTTGTGCCCCATTCTGGAAACAAATGTTAGTTAATACGGGATCGATCAGCGGTTTGCTACTATCATGTCTGCTTGGAATGGAAAAGTGAACATTCAGAGATTTGGGTTTCACAACTCCATCATTCTCCTAAAAGTGGAACTCCTTAACTCATAATCAAGACAGATTTCCAGTCTCGTACCACGTCTCTCACCATGTATTAATGCTGTAATATTTGAGAGGATGTGCGGACATATGAATAAATTGCTGATGAAGTCAAGCGCCCCGTATTTTGATTAGATGGGGATTAGCGTTAGCCTTTATTGCGGAAATGCTGCCACGATCTGCGTATTGGAGGAAAAGCTGGAGCGTTGGAAGCTCTGCAGATTTAAACAGTAAACTAAAGCAACTTTTGCATGCTACAATAGTGACCAGATCTGAAGAGGGAGCAGAGATCTGCTGTAGTGAGAAACAATTAACAGTAGAGGGCGGGATTTGCTGAACAATGCAGAGATCTGAGGAAGTAAACGATGGAATGCTGTCAGGAATGTGCAGTGGCCTGCTGTAGATTACAGAGATCTGCTAAAGCAGTGATCTGTAATAGTGAATGATGGACTGCCATCGGTAGAGTGCTATGGTCTGCTGCAGACAGCAGAGATCTGCTGAATGCAGTGGGTATTGGTCTTTAAGTGTTAAGGTGGTTTAGATGGAGCCGGAGATGGGGCTGCCTTTGGGCAGAGATGAAGAATGCATAGAACTGATGCCGCTGCAGAACCTAAGAGGATGAAGAATGTGTTGCTCTGAGGCTGTTGCAAAACCTATCGATTTGGTCGGTTGTGTATTGTCTATTGCGGGTAGGAGGACACTTTGACTGAAATGTTGATAATCGTAGGACATGGTTTCCGTATCTGACTGGCGGCTCACATTGACGAAATGATGACTTTGAAAGTTGAATAAAGTGCCTTGATGAAGTTGGTCGGTTTGAAGGAGAGAAGCCAGATGAGGAAGCACGAATCCGGGAACAGGAAGAGGTCGAGAATGGATGCCTGATTAAGGGAAGCTGGAAGTTAATGTGACGGTAGATTCTGAGCATCTCAGAAAGCCGCTAAGCGCGTGGCTTCATGACCAGGTCCTCGAAGGGGGGGAGCTGAAATTGAAGAATGTCAGTTGATATAGGTAGGCAAAAGGTTGACACAGGAGGGGAACTACTCAGAATTATTATTATTATTATTATTATTAGTATTTCTTAGCAGACGCCCTTATCCAGGGCGACTTAGTCATAAACAAAAATACATTTCAGGAATCACAGTACAAGTAATAATACAATTAAGAGCAAGATAAATACAATGACTTTGGTTCTAGCAAGTACAAGTATGACAAAATACGATTCAATAACAGAGCAGATAACAGTGCCAGTGATAATTACATCAGGATATAATTAAATACAAAATAATACAGATTAAATAACACTTGACAGATTACAGTACTCTAAAGTACAGGGATTAAATGCAGTAAAATAGGGGGCAGATAAGAGCAAGTAAAACGCATTTAAGGAAGAGTGATAAGTGTCCAGAGGGAAAAAAAGAGGAGTTCTACAGGTGCTGTCTGAAGAGGCGAGTCTTGAGGAGGCGCCGGAAGGTGGTCAGGGACTGGGCAGTCCTGACATCTGTAGGAAGGTCATTCCACCACTGCGGGCGAGGGTGGAGAAGGAGCGGGCTCTGGAGGCAGGGGAGAGCAGAGGAGGTACAGCCAGTCTTCTAGTGCAGGAGGAGCGGAGAGGTCGAGTGGGGGTGTAGGGAGATGAGGGTCTGGAGGTAGCTGGGTGCAGTCTGGTCAAGGCATCTGTAGGCGGTACAAGAGTCTTGAACTGATGCAGTAGTGATCGGGAGCCGGTGGAGTGAGCGGAGCAGTGGAGTTGCGTGGGAGAAGCGAGGCAGAGAGAACACCAGGCAAGCAGCGGAGTTCTGGATGAGCTGGAGTGGACGGGTGGCGGACGCAGGGAGGCCAGCCAGGAGGGAGTTGCAGTAGTCTAGGCGGAAGAATACCAGGGCCTGGACCAGGAGCTGGGTGAATCCCTCAGTGACAATGAACTGCAGGAATGGATAGATAGTTGGATAGTTGGAGTGTGCGAGCTTCGCAGCGATAACAAACCAGCTTAAAATATATAGAACTTGTGGTGTTATACTGCCATCTAGAGGTTATGATTGTAATTAAACCATTCGCTTGAGTGAAGCAGGGTAGAATATATTTGGTTATTGAGATTAAAATACTTGTCTATGTAGAACAACATTTGCATATTCTTTTTAGATTTGAGTAATAAACATATTCGATACAGTTAAATAAAATATATTTAAGACAGTTAGTCATGAATATGAATAAGTTAACGCAGTATTTAGATGTCATGATTCGGCGAGTTGAACTCATCCCCACCAGGTGTGAAAGCTCAGCAACATGAAGCCGGAAGATTGCAGTACTGAGATACAGAGCACGCAGTGCCTGATGAAGCTGCCTGGTCACCATGGCAACTTACCATTCCCCGCAATCACGCAATGAGGGCGTTGCCATGGTAACCATGGTCTGTGAGGCACCGGTAGAAAAGTTGCAGTACAGGAGTGTCATTGGAGCACGTTGTGACCAGTCAAAATCACAAGCCGCCACTGTTTGAAACTGCGTTTGTAATGGGCTGGATAGGTCTTTTAAATGTTGAATGTAGCGGATGGAGATCCAGGCAGGATATTCTGATGGAATGATAAATTGTGCTGGCTATGTGGGAGCGGGTGCTGAGTGGGGAGCGGGGGAGGGGCGCCTGATTGCAGGCGAGGAGTAGAGAGATTCAGCAGACAATGCTTCGTGGTAGATTTAAATAGAGCTAAGGCAAGGCAATCACTGACAACGGGAATGTCGATGTCTTATCGAATGAGCTTTGAAAGTTTTCCTGGAGAGCCAGTCTTTCTGGTAAAGCCGTGGTTGAGAAATGAAGCTGCGATTTGGACTGGATGGAGCAGGGAAAACTAACGTTGGAGCTCCTGGAGCCGAATGGAGAAGCTGAATGAAGAAGAATCACACAAGCAGGTAGGAAAATAATTGATAATATCTTGGCAGCGCTACGCAGAGAAGTGACCTGCAGTAAAAAGAGCGAGGCAACGAAGTTTAGATATTAGCGAAGACGGTAAGCTGAAGCATGAAATGACTGCGTCTGAGCATTTGCTACAAAACGAAACACTGGACAGTGAAGGTGTAAGTGATCAAGGCTTAAATAAAAAATAGGTACTAATTGACAATAAATTAGAGGCCCCCAGCTCCACGCCTCCTGAACTGCGCAAGCTAACATTTAAATATTATTAACTAATCAACCCAGATAAACTCTGAATTATCAATTATTGAATTGTTCCTACACAGGCATATTTGTTTTTTTTGGCACTATGGTTGATTTTAATTACTTTTTCTGCACATACTACTACTTTATATATGATGTAGAATACGTGATTGTAAACATCGAACACTAGTACGTCAGATAAACTTTGATTTTGAACGTGCGATTCTTAGGAACGGTATTATTGTCATTGCTTGCGCCCCGGCACTTCTGTACAAATTAAGCACTGTCTAGGTCACATAGTCTGATTGCATATGTATAAACCATTGGAGTGAGGCTGACAAAGCATTGGAACTAATGTTTGCTAGCGCCTTTAACCACTTAACAAGCACATTCACTTTGAAACTAAGACCTAGATTTGAATCTCAGAAGCATGACCAATTAGAAGCACGCTACTCAAGAATCGCTTGAAATGTTGACATTGTTTAAGAAACACTTCATTACACTCTGTAGTTCGTTCAAATTTCAATTTCAAGCTGAAGGCACACTTTTTATTTTTTGGCAGAAATATAAAATAATACATTATGCAAATGAAAAACAAATTGTTATTATTGCTCTGTTAACAGCGCTAAATTAAAAACCTCAATGAATCTTCTTTTTAGGAGTGCAACCCTCATGAAGTTTGTGTTTGTGCTGTGTTTTTTGCGTATTATTAACAAGATACTGTAACAATGTACTGATAATATTAAAGCAACAAAAAAGGTGTGGATAAAAAGCAGAAACTCTAATTTATGATTAAATAAAATAGATGACTTGGCATGACACATTGTTACAATGCTCCAAATCAATATTTTTAAAAGGCAACAAAAATGCATTTCTTTAATGCTGACCGCATATCCCTGCAAAAGGGAGTTTAATGTGCAGTTGGTTTCATAGAGTGCAACTGGCACAAAATGTGGACTACCTTACAGTACATAAGATAACAAATTGTTTTAACACCATTTATTTTCTTTTAACATTATTAATTTTCTGTTTCCATAAAGTAAACTTTCATTAGTATGACTTGGGTTTTTTAGCACTTTCTCCATCCTGTTTTGAGGCTCCTTCTGTAAAACTATCTTCTGCTACCACTAAAACCGATAACAATAAAAATCTGATAAAAAAAACGCCATTTTATTTCTCAGTATCTAAATAATTGCTATACATTTGTAACAAAATACTGAAATTAGTTTTGATATGTAAAGTAGAAACACACCCTAACACACTTGAATGGACACTTCAGTCCTACTTGACATTATAGAAATGAGCAAACACACTGTCACTTCTTTCAGTCCTGTCTTTCATCTGGAACAGGCCACAATCTTCCTAAAGCAGGGTTAGAAACTCCCGCTCACCCGAGGCGAATTGAATCGGATGAGGACTAGTTGATATCTGTGTCTCAGTAGTCCTCTGGGTGAGTACTTAAAACAAATGTACACATATACTCTCACGTTCAGTCTTGCATTAAAAAATGCAGGGAAGTCAATTTTCTAACAGGGTGTAGCAGTGGTGAACAAGCATTCACAAATAATGCTTAGTCACTCAGAACTGAAACCTCCCTTCATCTCCTCTCCAATGCCAACCCCACTAAATGACATTTTACGTTTGTGTTCTCCCTCTGACAGGGATGTGAAGTTTATCGTTTGAATTTACTGAAGCACGTTGCATCTTTTGAAGTAAGGGTATAAAGTCATTTTACAAAAATGTGGAGATTTATACTGTGTTACGACCCTGACTGAAGATATCATTACAAAGGGGGTCGGTTGTACTAACGAGGTCAAACAACAGGCCACTTTTTACTAAACATTTTAAAACGAATAAACAAACAATTACCATAATGAACACAATATATTCATAAAAAAATTGAGTTCTTATCTATAAACAGTAACACGTTTATGGGACTCGCTGTCTGTAGTTTGGTGTTGTTTACATTATCGTCAGCATATTTTAAGTGATTGAAAGCTGAAATTACTTTTTTAAAACACACTTTTCTTATACCAATACAGTACTGGTGAGCGATAATGAGTTTGTTTGAAAACCAGGCTTTAAAACACTAATAATAGGCTCACAGGTGGTGATTCCGTGAGCGCTCCGGGGCTCAAGCACCAATGGGGGAAAATAAGGTCCAGCATAGTGCAAATAAATCACCTGTTCTGTCAATATATATTGTGGATGCTTCACAAGCACAGCTGTTATTACAGCATTTAAAAATATACAATCCATTTATACAAAGTCTCCCAGCTTTCTTCAAAACATCTGTGTTTCCCTTGTTTTTCTTTTGTATTTGTTATGCTCTCATTAGTATCTAAACCTAGTAGATACAGCGTCTGTCAGTTCTGGCAGATTCTACTGTACTTGCTGAAGCAGTTTTCTCCCACTGCTAATTAAAAAAATTGTCACACACTTTTACAGTAACTGAAAAAAGAGCCTTGTAATGTGTGAAAATGCATTTGAAAAGTAAAGGATAAACAGCAACAGCAGATACAATGCATTCATGTATCATCCACTTACAATATTTCTAATTTATTTTACTGCACTCTACTGGCATACTCTTGATAATGAAAATGATCTCCCATTCATATCTCAATAGATTACTGAAAATGTATGTGGAAATAGTTCACTAATTCAGTCCTTCCCCTGCCACATTGCAGTTTAATACCTACAGGAATTAAAACCCTCACTTGACAGAATGATGAATAATCTGTATTAAAATTGTAACTGGTTCTCTAATAGTGTTGTTGTTGTTGTTGTTGTATTGTTTAAGGAGCACCTTCTATAATGCAATTCATTAACATACAGTACAGCATTAATGGTCATCTACAGCAATGGCCAAAACTTTTGCATCATCTAGAATTTTAGGATTGAGACATGATGAAAATAAAAATAAACGATATGAACATAATTGAGATATTTTATTTAACATAATATAACACCGTGTAACAATTTTTTTTTTTTTTTGGTTCCTGGGTAGTAAGTGTTATTTCCTAATTGCTTATGCCTCAAAAGTATAGAAAATGGCTATTATTCCCCACAAACTTTGCTTTTGTGACCAGGACAGTGATATTTTGAAATTTACCTATTTTCCAGAACATTCCAGATAGATTCAGTGCTGAGTAAACTTGGAGTAACTTCTAGAACTTTCTAGAACTTTCCAGTAATATAAATAGTAGTATAAATACAGGGGCCTTAAGCCCACCAGTTCAGTTTAGTTCCAGCTGCCTAAGTGGATACATATCTGCATTTTTTTCTGATGGCATCAAGAGGCTGCAAGCATCCGCAGATGCATTTTGCTATGTCTGCGGCCAATTTATCAAGACAAGAGCGAAAAAGTACTCCGGAAGTATCTGCTAAGATGTGTGAGGCCTACAAGGCATATTTCGCATGCCTGTCGGGATCAAGACAAACCCTGGGCACCTCATTTCACCTGCGAGCACTGCAAAAAAACTCTGGAAGGTAAGATGGACAATTGTTGCTCGAATTTTATGTTATAAAATTTGTTAAAATTTTTTAAAATTGTAAAAAGTTTTTAATTTTAAAATGTTTTACAATTTTCAATGTTATTGAAAAAATATATCATATATGAAAAATGTTACAGAATCTCTTACACATTAGTCATGGGTGAAATAAATGTATTTTTGTAGGATGGTACAGAGGGAAAAGAGAGCCATGAAGTTCGCTATCCCAAGAATTTGGCGGAACCCACTGACCACTCAAGCAACTGCTACTTCTGCATGGTGGACCCTTCCAAGCGGACCGAGTTCTCTGTGGGGAGGAACAACGTCAAGTGGGAGCCACTGGTGGACCCCCGGAAGGTGCTTATGCCACCACTGCACATCAAATTGGGCCTTATGAAACAATTTGTCAGAGCTCTAGATAAGGAGTCGGCAGCCTTCAAGTACCTTCAAGACTTCTTCCCTAAGCTGTCAGGCAAAGGTCAAAGCCGGTGTCTTCGTCGGACCACAGATAAAGAAGATCCTGGAGTGCAATGAATTCCCCAAGAAGCTCACTAGTAAGGAGAAAGCGGCTTGGAACAGCTTTGTCGCAGTGGTTCGAGGCTTCCTGGGCAATCACAAGGCCGAAAACTATGTGGAGCTGGTTGAGACTCTGGTGAAGAACTACGGCCCTCAAAGTCCATATCCTTGATGCTCATCATGATAAATTCAAGGAGAACATGGGAGCGTACTCGGAGGAGCAAGGCGAACGCTTCCACCAGGATATACTGGACTTTGAACGCGCTACCAAGGACAGTATAACGAGAACATGATGGGAGACTACATTTGGGGGCTGATTCGTGAAAGTGATTTACAGTATAATCGTAAATCTCGAAAAACTACTCACTTCTAAATCTTTTGTAGTCATTTTTGTATTACTTTAGTATAAATACATGTTAATTTGGATTCATATGTTGTTTTTTTCTGACTTTATGTGAACGAAAAGACACAAATTTGCCCGTTTTCTCATTGGAAATAGGTAAATTTCAAAATATCACTGTCCTGGTCACAAAAGCAAAGTTTGTGGGGAATAATAGCCATTTTCTATACTTTTGAGGCATAAGCAATTAGGAAATAACACTTACTACCCAGGAACAAAAATTGTGTTACATAGTGTAATCAAAGAAACTACAAAATGATATTTCGCAAAAGTCTACCGGAAGCTATAATAGTAGTACAGTGTTTCATGTTAGATTTCGAAATGTCACATTTTTCAATAGTTGTCAGTTTTTCTTTAAGTATATGGAAAACTACAATGTAATTCAATATGTTAACATAACATTATTCAGCAGGTTTTATTTTACTTTATGAAGCAAAATTAGTTAATTCTATAGGGTGATGCAAAACTTTTGGCCATATCTTTAGATGGTGGTATACATACATGTAGGTGTTTCCCAAGGTCCGATCCTTGGCCCTTGCTATTTCTTTTGTTCATTAATGATCGCCTGAATGTCTGTTCAACTTATGATAGTGTGTTTTATGCCAATAATAATAATAATAATAATCTTAATTTTATAAAGTGCCTTTCATGACAAGTCATCACAAAGTACATAAAAACATAAAAACACAAATAAAATATCAAACATTAAATAAAAAAAACAAAACATTTTAAACAAATACATTTTAAGGTGAGATTTAATAACACCCAAGGATTCAGAGTCCCTAATTTCTTTGGGAAGGGCATTCCACAACCTAGGGGCATAGGAACAGAAGGCCCTGTCACCTATAGTTCGTAGTCTGGTCATGGGGACACATAAGAGTCCACATCAGTGAACCGCAAATTGCATCTAGGGGTAAAAAGAAACAAGGACCAGGGGTCACAAATGGAGATTAGATAAAGGGGCATTCAGAACAGAAAATAGGAGGCACTTTTTTACACAGAGAATTTTGAGGGTCTGGAACCAACTCCCCAGTAATATTGTTTAAGCTGACACCCTGTGTCAGAAGCTGCTTGATGAGATTCTGGGATCAATAAGCTACTAACAACCAAACGAGCAAGATGGGCTGAATGGCCTCCTCTCGTTTGTAAACTTTCTTATGTTCTTATGTTCTTATGTACTGTGGCAGTGTGCCCCACCCCTGTGTGTATTTTGTGTTTTATGTTGTATGTGGTGTGTTTTATGTTGTCAGTTATATGTGGATATAGTGGTGCACAGGATATAAATGGGTCTGTGTAGCACGAGTGATTTAAAATATATAGTTGTATTTAGGCACGGGAATTGCACAATCACTTCACGTGCAGATAAAATGTGTATTAATATGTGAGCACGGGGAATGCACAGATTAGTTTACGTGCTGGGATTCAAGTGAATAATTAATTAGTAATTGAATCCCAGCACAGCTGTATAAATAGTTGCACAATTCACTCACTCGGGGTTGTGTGTTTGTGAGTGGAGAACAGGTGTGGAGAGGAGATAAAATAAGAGTAAGACAAATAACAATAACAATTGCTGTTGTGCTGGAGGGCCAGCACGATACGTGTTTGTGTAGCGTTCGTCCACTGTTTGTTTGTCTGTCTATTTGTTTTGGCCACCGCTGTTTGTTTTGTTCAGTGTATTGTTGTGGCAATGTGCCCCGCCCCTGTGGGCATATTATGTGTTGTATGATATGTTGCGTGTGTTAATGTTGGTGTATAGTCATTGGTACATGGGATATAAACGGGTCTGTGTCTCACGTGTGATTTAAAATGTAGATTTGTATTTAAGCACGAGGAGGGCACAAATCACTTCACGTGCTGGTTAAATGTAATATGTGAGCACGGGGTTGCACAGAATTAATTCACGTGCTGGGATTCAAGTGAATAATTAATTAGTAATTGAATCCCAGCACAACAGTATATATAGACACATTTTCATTCACTCGGGGTGGTGTGTTCGGTGAGTGGAGAACGGGATTGGAGACGGAGGGAATTGTAAAAGTAAATAGTTAAAATCTGCTCACCGTGTTTTGTTCGTCTGTCTGTGCACTGTTTAGTTCGTTTTGTTTGTCCTTTTATTTTGGCGTATAGTGCCGTGTCCAGTGTTTTTGTGTGTTCAAACCTTTATTTTCTGTTCTGTTTATTAAATGCTGAGCGAAAGCATTCGCTCAGCTTCACCAAACCACACCTCTCTGTCTGTTTATTTCCTGCTTCTGGTCTGACGCCACCCACTCCGGCCGTCTTTGTGACACGTGGTGTCCAGCGGGATCTGCGCCCAGGACTCAGGCCAGGCGGGAACCGCAGTTTTTTTTGGAAAAAACAAAAAAACAAAAGGAAAAGAAATGGGGAGAAGAGGCTGGAGAGGAGCACAGGAGGGCAAAGGGAGAAAGGCGGAAGCAGGGCTGTGGTGTTTCGACTGTGGCCAAACTAGCCACACCACCATACCCTGCTCCGTCCACAGGACCCTTCAGGCAATGGCCCAAAGACTGGGATGGGGGGTGGTGCCTGGCTGTGGGGCATATGGGCAATATCGTTGGCCCTATGCCCCATGCAGGATGAAGAAGAGGAGCCCTTGGTGCCACGTCCTATGCCTGAAGGGGAGGAGCCTGAGGTCCACAGCCCAAGCGGGGGAGCCTGAGCGCCCACAGCCCAAGCGGGAGGAGCCTGAGCGCCCACAGCCCGAGTGGGAGGAGCCCCGAACGCCCCACGCCTGAGTGGGAGGAGCCCAACGTCCCACGCCTGAGTGGGAGGAGCCCGAACGCCCCACGCCTGAGTGGGAGGAGCCCAACGTCCCACGCCTGAGTGGGAGGAGCCCGAACGCCCCACGCCTGAGTGGGGAGCCTGAACGTCCTAAGCCCAAGAGGGGGAGTCGGTCGTCCACAGCCCAAAAGGGAGGAGTCGGTGCCCCACAGCCCAAAAGGGAGGAGTCGCGGCCCACAGCCCAAAAGGGAGGAGTCGGTGCGTCCACGGCCCAAGAGAGGGAAGTCGGGCTTCCACAGCCCTAGGACCCAAGCTTCCAGCAGAGGAAGCATGCCTGTTGGTTCACCTGCTGCTGCCGTCCCAAGAGCCAGAAGGGGAGGAGTTACAGGCTCAACCCCTGAATTTTTTCTGGGGAGAAGGGCAGGATGCTGGTGTCCCCAGCAGCCTCTATTTATGCTGCTGAAGGAGCACGGCACACCAGCCCAGCCGCCACAGCAGAGGGAGCCAGCACCGCCACAGCCTCCTCTGGAGTGGCCAGCATCCCCCCATCGCCTCTGCCTCCACCACCCGGCAGGGAGCAGAGCAGCAGGAGCTGCCTCTGCCTCCGCCACCTCCACCGGCAGGAGCAGAGCAGCAGGAGCTGCCTCTGCCTCCGCCACCTCCACCGCAGGAGCAGAGCAGCAGGAGCTGCCTCTGCCTCCGCCACCTCCACCGCTTCCTCCACTAGAAGCAGAGCAGCAGGAGCTGCCTCTGCCTCCACCACCGCCAGGAGCAGAGGAGCAGGAGCTGCCTCTGCCTCCACCACCGCCAGGAGCAGAGGAGCAGGAGCTGCCTCTGCCTCCTCCACCGGCAGGAGCAGAGCAGCAGGAGCTGCCTCTGCCTCCACCACCTCCACCGGCAGGAGCAGAGCAGCAGGAGCTGCCTCTGCCTCCGCCATGTCCACCAGCAGAGGGTGAATGCCTGCTGGGTTCCCGTCCACCAGCAGAGGGTGAATACCTGCTGGGTCCCTTTCCACCAGCAGAGGATGAATACCTGCTGGTATCACTTCCCCCACCAGCAGAGGATGAATGCCTGCTGGTATCACTTTCCCCACCATCACGAGGAGAGGAGCGGGAGCTGCCTCTGCCTCCATCACCATCAGGGGAGGGAGCAGGAGCTGCCTCTCCTTCACCAGAAGGACCAGGACTAGATGCTGGCGGTCCTCAGCAGCCCTGCATAGGCTGCTGAGGGAAGCACGGGAAGAACCGCCCGGCCGCAGAGGTCGAGAAGAGGGCCAACACCCGCACCCCAGTTTGTCCTGACTCCCCTGCCGCCAGCCCAAGGATGCCTGCCTCCTTCGCCTAAGGATGCCTGCCTCGCCGCCCAGGATGCCTGCCTCGCTTCACCCAAGGATGCCTGCCACGCTTCGCCCAAGGATGCTCGCCACGCTTCCCCAAGGATGTCTGTCTGGCATCGCCTGGGGGCTGCCTGTCGCCCGCGTCGCCTGGGGTTGCCTGTCCTCCCGCACGCCTGGGGTTGCCTGTCGCTCCGCGTCGCCTGGGGTTGCCTGTCGCTCCGCATCGCCTGGGGTTGCCAGCCGCTCCGCATCGCCTGGGGTTGCCAGCCGCTCCACATCGCCTGGGGTTGCCAGCCGCTCCGCATCGCCTGGGGTTGCCAGCCGCTCCGCATCGCCTGGGGTTGCCAGCCGCTCCGCGCCGCCTGGGGTTGCCAGCCGCTCCGCGCGCCTGGGGCTGCCAGTTGCTCTGCATCGCGGCAGGAAGTACTGTGGCGGGAACCCCACCAAGGGAGCTGCCGGCCACGAAAGAAGGTGGGGAGGTCAGGAGACCTGCTCCCCACTGCAGCAGTTTCGCTGCCGGAGATCGTGGGGGGTCGGAGACCGTCTCCCACTGCAGCAGTTTTGCTGCCGGAGATCGTGGGGGAGGTCCGGAGACCTGCTCCACTGCAGCTTCTTCGCTGCCGGCAGTACTGTGGTGGAGCCCCACCAAGGGGAGCTACCGGCTCTGAAGGAAGGGGACAGAGGTCAGAGACCAGCATCCCCGCAGCAATTTCGCTGCAAGCGTGGACTAGCAGGCTGTCAGCCGTGCCACTACCGGCAGGGGTGCTGACAGCATGGCCAGCCATGGGCCCACTGAAGCCTCCCTTCCCAGCCCGAGACTTTGTCCTGGACTGCTGGATTTTTAAGGGGGGAGGTGGCCGTTGAGGCCATGTGTGCTTTGCACAGGGTGGGGTATATGTGGCAATGTGCCCCGCCCCTGTGGGCATATTATGTGTTGTATGGTATGTTGCGTGTGTTAATGTTGGTGTATAGTCATTGGTACACGGGATATAAACGGGTCTGTGTCTCACGTGTGATTTAAAATGTAGATTTGTATTTAGGCACGAGGAGGGCACAAATCACTTCACGTGCTGGTTAAATGTAATATGTGAGCACGGGGTTGCACAGAATTAATTCACGTGCTGGGATTCAAGTGAATAATTAATTAGTAATTGAATCCCAGCACAACAGTATATATAGACACATTTTCATTCACTCGGGGTGGTGTGTTCGGTGAGTGGAGAACGGGATTGGAGACGGAGGGAATTGTAAAAGTAAATAGTTAAAATCTGCTCACCGTGTTTTGTTCGTCTGTCTGTGCACTGTTTAGTTCGTTTTGTTTGTCCTTTTATTTTGGCGTATAGTGCCGTGTCCAGTGTTTTTGTGTGTTCAAACCTTTTATTTTCTGTTCTGTTTATTAAATGCTGAGCGAAAGCATTCGCTCAGCTTCACCAAACCACACCTCTCTGTCTGTTTATTTCCTGCTTCTGGTCTGACGCCACCCACTCCGGCCGTCTTTGTGACAATTGTTTTCTGTTTAAACCTTTTATTTGCAATAAACCGGCACAAGCAAGTGCATTCACCATTTCACCTTGCAGTACTGTGTGTTTCTTCCGGGTCTGACGTCACCACTCAAGCCATCCTGTGACAGGTATACATAGACAAAAGGTCAGTTATGTAAGGGGGAGTCAATAGCAAGATTTTAAAATCAATGCGAAACTTAATAGGAAGCCAATGTAAGGATTCCAGAACAGGGGTAATCTGATCATCAGATGGAGACCTAGTCAAAACCCTGGCAGCTGAGTTTTGAACATACAGCAATTTGTTTAGGGTGTTCATAGAAACCCCAGCCAGCAGGGCATTACAGTAGTCAAGTCAGGATGAGACAAAGGCATGGAGAGAATAGGGCGTAGCTGGGCGATATTCCTAAGATGGGAAAAAGGAAATCTTGGTGATATTCCGTACATGAGGCTGAGAAGTTAAGCTAGGGTAAAAAATGAAATTTTAGAAAGACTGTACACCATCGATAGCCATGCTTAAACTGTTAGGTTAACGAGCGCATCCGCTCCTCCAATCCTCGGATGCCACGTCGTTTAAGAACATAAGAAGAACATAAGAAAGTTTACAAACGAGAGGAGGCCATTCAGCCCATCTTGCTCGTTTGGTTGTTAGTAGCTTATTGATCCCAGAATCTCATCAAGCAGCTTCTTGAAGGATCCCAGGGTGTCAGCTTCAACAACATTACTGGGGAGTTGGTTCCAGACCCTCACAATTCTTTGTGTAAAAAAGTGCCTCCTATTTTCTGTTCTGAATGCTCCTTTATCTAATCTCCATTTGTGACCCCTGGTCCTTGTTTTTTTTTCAGGTCAAAAAAGTCCCCTGGGTTGACATTGTCAATACCTATAGAATTTGGAATGCTTGAATCAGAACACCGTGTAGTCTTCTTTTTTCAAGACTGAATAGATTCAGTTCTTTTAGCCTGTCTGCATACGACATGCCTTTTAAACCCGGGATAATTCTGGTCGCTCTTCTTTGCACTCTTTCTAGAGCAGCAATATCATTTTTGTAACGAGGTGACCAGAACTGAACACAATATTCTAGATGAGGTCTTACTAATGCATTGTAAAGTTTTAACATTACTTCCCTTGATTTAAATTCAATACTTTTCACATTGTCTAGATGAAGACATTTCTGAGTCAACATAAACTCCTAGGTCTTTTTCATAGATTCCTTCTTCAATTTCAGTATCTCCCTGTCACAAAGATGGCCGGAGTGGGTGGCGTCAGTCCAGAGCCAGGAAATAAAACGACAGAGAGGTGTGGTTTGGTGGAGCTGAGCGAATGGTTTCGCTCAGCATTTAATAAACAGACCAGAAAATAAAAAGGTTGTACAAACAAAACACAAAACAGGACACGGCACTTCACGCCAAAATAAACAGACAAACAAAACACGGTGAGTGAGACACTTCTTTTCTTCTTCTTCTTCTTCTTATTCTTATTATTATTCTTTTTACCTCCTTCTCCACACTCGTTCTCCACTCACCGAACACCCAACCCCGAGTGAGTGCTACGTGTCTCTATATATACTGTTGTGCTGGGATTCAATTACTAATTAATTATTCACTTGAATCCCAGCACGTGAATTCATTACGTGCAATCCCATGCCTAAATATAATTATACAATTTAAATCCTCGTGCTGCACACACTCATTTATATCCCGTGTACCAACTACAATACACCAACATTTAACACACCACACGCAACATACAACATATAACACACACATGCACACAGGGGCGGGCCACATTGCCACATATACCCCCCTTGCACACATGGCCTCAACGGCCACCTCCCCTTAAAACCCAGCAGTCCAGGACAAAGTCTCGGGCTGGGAAGGGAGGCTTCAGTGGGCCCATGGCTGGCAATGCTGTCAGCACCCCTGCCGGTAGTGGCACGGCTGACAGCATGCTGGTCCACTCCTGCAGCGAAATTGCTGCAGTGGAAAGTGGTCTCCTGACCTCTCCCCCTGTCTTTGTAGCCGTAGCTCCCCTTTCTGGGGCTCCGGCCACCATACTCCCTGTGGTGGAGGTGCGGGGGAAGCAGAGACAGCTCCTGCTGTTCTGCTCCTGGCAGTGGCGGAGGCAGAGGCAGCTCCTGCTGCTCTCCTCCTGGCGGTGGTGGAGGCAGAGGCAGCTCCTGCTCCTCTGCTCCTGGTGGTGTCGGAACCAGCAGGTATTCACCCTCTGCTGGTGGAGGTGGGAGGGGCCAGCAGTCCTCCCACAGCGGTGAAGGCGGAACCAGCAGGTATTCACCCTCTGCTGGTGGAGGTGGGAGGGGCAAGCAGTCCTCCCACAACAATGAAGGTGGAACCAGCAGGTATTCACCCTCTGCTGGTGGAGGGGGCGGAGGCAGAGGCAGCTCCTGCTGCTCTGCTCCTGGAAGTGGCAGAGGCAGCTCCTGCTCCTCTGCTCCTGGTGGTGGTGGAGGCGGAGGCAGAGGCAGCTCCTGCTCCTCTGCTCCTGGAGGTGGCGGAGGCAGAGGCAGCTCCTGCTCCTGGAGGTGGCGGAGGCAGAGGCAGCTCCTGCTGCTCTGCTCCTGCCGGTGAAGGTGGCGGAGGTAGAGGCAGCTCCGGCTGCTCTGCTCCTGCCGGTGAAGGTGGGAGCAGCGTGTAGTCTCCTGGCGACGAAGGTGGGAGCAGCGTGTAGTCTCCTGGCGATGGAGGTGGGAGCAGCGTGTAGTCTCCTGGCGACGGAGGTGGGAGCAGCGTGTAGTCTCCCCCTTTTGCAGGGGACTGGTGCTGCTCTGCCTCTCTTGCAGGGGACTGGTGCGGCTCTGCCTCTCTTGCAGGGGACTGGTGCGGCTCTGCCTCTCTTGCAGGGGACTGGTGCTGCTCTGCCTCTCTTGCAGGGGACTGGTGCAGCTCTGCCTCTCTTGCAGGGGACTGGTGCGACTCTGCCTTTCTTGCAGGGGACTGGTGCGGCTCTGCCTCTGAAGGGGAAACCAGCAGGCATTCTTCCTCTGCTGGTGGAGATGGGGACAGCAGGCATTCTTCCTCTGCTGGTGGAGGTGGAACCAGCAGGCATTCTCCCTCTGCTGGCAGCTTGGGTCCTAGGGCTGTGGAAGCCCCGACTTCCCTCTCTTCGGGCTGTGGACGCACCGACTCCTCCCTTTTGGGCTGTGGGCGCACCGACTCCCTCCCTTTTGGGCTGTGGACGCACCGACTCCCCCCCCTCTTGGGCTGTGGACGTTCGGGCTCCCCCACTCAGGCGTGGGACGTTCGGGCTCCTCCCACTCAGGCGTGGGGCGTTCTGGCTCCTCCCGCTTGGGCTGTGGGCGCTCAGGCTCCTCCCGCTTGGGCTGTGGACGCTCAGGCTCCTCCCGCTTGGGCTGTGGACGCTCAGGCTCCTCCCACTTGGGCTGTGGACGCTCAGGCTCCTCCCGCTTGGGCTGTGGACACTCAGGCTCCTCCCATTCAGGCATAGGACGTGGCAGCAAGGGCTCCTCTTCTTCATCCTGCATGGGGCATAGGGCCAAGGTGTGCCCATATGCCCCACAGCCAGGGCACCACTCCCCCCATCCCAGTCTTTGGGCCATTGCCTGAAGGGTCCTGTGGATGGAGCAGGGTATGGTGGTGTGGCTAGTTTGGCCACAGTCAAAACACCACAGCCCTGCTTCCGCCTTTCTCCCTTTGCCCTCCTGTGCTCCTCTCCAGCCTTTTCTCCCCATTTCTTTTCCTTTTGTTTTTTTTTCAAAAAAAACCCCCAAAAACTGCGGTTCCCGCTCTGGCCTGAGTCCTGGAGGCGCTGCAGATCCCACGCAGGACACCACGTGTCACAAAGACGGCCGGAGTGGGTGGCGTCAGACCAGATCCAGGAAATAAAACGACAGAGACTTGGGGTTTTGGTGAAGCTGAGCGCGTGATCGCGCTCAGCATTTAATAATTAACAGACAGAAAATAAAAAGGTTGTAAACATACAAAAACACAGGGCACAGCACTGGTAGCCAAAATAAAGAGACAAACAAAACGGACAGACACTAACAAACAGGGACGAACAAACACGGTGAGAAACACTTATTATTCTTCTTCTTCTTATTATTATTCTTCTTATTATTATTCTTTTTACCTCCTTCTCCACACTCGTTCTCCACTCACCGAACACCCAACCCCAAGTGAGTGCTACGTGTCTCTATATATACTGTTGTGCTGGGATTCAATTACTAATTAATTATTCACTTGAATACCATACTGACTGTCTCCCAGGATACTGTTACCATATAGGTAATTTTCCATTTTGGATCTTATTATAGTTTCCATAAGTTTCCATATAATAGAAGTCAGGCTTATGTGTAGTTACCTGGTTCGGTTTTGTCTCCCTTTTTGTGGATTGGAATTCTCCAGTCTGTCGGTACAACCCCTGTCTCAAGATCTTAGTTAGCGGTTTGTAAATAACTTCTTTCATTTCTTTGAGTACTGTTGGGAGGATCTCATCCAGCCCAGTGGATTTGTTTATTTTAAGAGCTCCAAGTCCCTTTAACACTTCTGCCTCTGTTATGCTAAAGTTATTTAAAACTAGATAGGAACAGGTCAACATGTGGGGCATGTTGTCCATATCCTCCTTTGTAAAAACTATTCAGCGCATCTCAGGCACGTCAGGTCCAATTTATTTTCACATGCGCAGTTTATTTTAGACGCGCTGTTTAAAAGTATTTTTTTTCACAGTAAAACAGGTTTAACCCTTTGCGGTCCATTTATTCAGCGCGTCTCAGGCGCGTCAGGTCCAATTTATTTTCACACGCGCAATTTATTTTAGACACACTGTTTAAAAGTATTTCTTTCACAGTAAAACAGGTTTAAAAGGCACTGCATATCAACAGGACACTCAGTACTGCATCTCCAGCCCCGCCCCACCCTTTGTTCGCTGTAATTTTCACATACCTCTTCATAGTCGTGCATACTGATAAATCATCTCCTGATCACTCGTTTTATCACCAAACTCCTCAATAATGCGATCCAAGTCATTATTTTATTACTATAACATCTCAAAAAGCTCTGCAAATGTCAGTGATATTCTTTGAGCGCTGGATGTGGAAGCAGCTATCTTGTTTGTTTATGGCCGTGTTATCTCTGTGGTGCCAGTGCTATGTGTATTGCTCAGATCCACCCCCCTTTTTTTCTCTGCTTTTCTTGGCTCATATCAGTCTCACTCGGTCATTGAATGGTTTTCTCGGCTTTTTCCGGAGAAAAAAGCGACTAGAGACCTGTTCTTTACGGTGGATCCTACATCGGACCGGAAAGGGAAAATTGTAATGTCGGACCTGGTCCGACATAGGACTGCAAAGGGTTAATATATTTGCTGTTTTACTTCCTCCTTGAATGTTCTTTTAGGTTATAATATTGGAACAACTTTTTGGAATTGGTTTTAGCCCCCTTGGCAATGTTCATTTCTTTCGATTAGAGAGAAACCTTTCAAGAAGTTGGGGGGGAATTTTAGTAGTACCCTCAGAGACACTGAGAGTATTGGAGGCACCAATCAGCAACTAGTGATGTGGCTTGACTGTTGACAAATCAGGACTACCAGGGAAGTTTAAGGCCCTGGTATACCAGCACGGCACTGATAATATTGATTATCTAGGGTTAATTGAAAGTCAAACACAGATATTAATATCTAAATTAATTATAGTATTGCAAAAGAAAATATGATCAAATTTTATCAGTTAATGTTACTAAATTAAATTAAAATATCAAGATTACCATAATAATATCCTTTTTATGGGCATGCTTGGTGCTGCAAGAAGGGGGCAGCAGCCTCGTAGGTCCTCCTATCAGTCATGGCAGTGACACGGAGAGGTGGGGAAGAGGGTGTGTTGGCTTTCCCTCTCTCTGAGTGGCTGAGAGGCGGTCCTTGGGGGATTGCTCGGCCCATAAGTACTGCGCTTGGTTATGCATTTGTGTGGCCGGAGAGAGGATACGGAGTGACGCTAGCGGAAGACGCCAGGCAAGCACAGCTGAGGGAGACAGCCTGCCTTAAAATAAACTAAAAAGTAAAATAAATAATTACATACCCAAGGGGACGTGTGTAGTTATACGGAGAACTCTGGCCACCCCAGTGTATAGAAAATAGCTGAGCATAGGTCGGAGGCCCGTACTGACCGGCTTAGCAGCAGTGGGGGCACTGCGTAAGCAGCACTTTTGTTTTGTACTTTTATTACTATGTTTTATTTTCCCTTTTTCATTTCGCCTTTGGTTTTCATTATTATTTTTGAGCAACTGTGAGTGTGCCTGCCAGTACCTGTATTGGTATTACTGTGGACCTGATTACCGTTGTCGGTATTCAGGCCACAGACAACAGCACCCTCTGCGGGCTAAAGAAAATAAAACCAAAAGAAAATAATAAAACTGGGCACCAGTGCGGTGTTGCAAATAAAACTTCTGTCTCCCGTGTGTGTCAGTGAATTGCCCACCACCCTTCAACAGTGGTGTTCTGTTTTCACACTGTGTCTCCACTCCTCCACACATCTTGATTAGACACCTGCTAACTTTGGCTCTCTGCCCAGACGCCAAGATATGAGAGACTGAAAATGACTTGCTTAGCTAGTTACATGTGCTTTAAGCTGTATCAAAATATGAAAATAAAACTTTAACATAGAAGTAAAGAAACTAATAATCAAATAAATCATTAATACTTTATGTAGAATGTCATATCCTACGTGTTCATATACATATATAGCTAATTTAATATTTTAGACAATATTCTCAGTTGGCTTCATAGATGTTATTTCTAACAGTACTTAATTAAAATCAAAAAAAATAAACAGACACATTGATTTAAATTACTTTTATTTATTTAGAGGTTACATTAAAGGTAGATTAAAATAGCTCGTTTTCAAATGTTCATAATTCTAAAAATGTTCTGTGCACCATGGAAAAATAAATAAACTTGCATAGTGACCTGTGGCGGAGTGTCCCGCCCTTATATATATATATATATATATATATATATATATATATATATGTGCACTGTGTTATTATGATTTGTATTATTGTTTGCGGCGCAGATAAAAGCGCTGTGTATTTGTTATTGTTTTTATAGTTTAAAAACCTTGTGAGGATGCGTGACTGATCAGCTAGTGATTTATTTAGCTAGCTGACAGTCACGCATCCTTATTAAACTCGTGCAGACGGTGACCATCTCCCGAGTTAATTCATTGAATAATTGTTGCTAATCGGGAGATGGTCACTGTATATAAACCTGCAGCTCTCTACCCTCACGGAGAAGGTAATAGGAGTGAGAGCGGAGAGAGTGAGGAGAGAGAAAGCAAAACTTAAAAATAACTGCTAAGCGTGCTGGTTTACACCAGCACGATACTTATTTGTTTATTTGTTTGGCCAACGCGCCTTTTTGTTTGTTGTTTGTTTAAATCTTTTGTTTTATCATTTAATAAATACACTGAGCGCCGTAGCGCTCAGTTTCACCCGCCCATTCCTTGTTTACTGTTACTCCTTCCTGGTCCGTGACGTCTTCACTGCAACAGCTCGGCCACATGACCATACTTGGATCATACTTGAAATTAAGAAACTGCTGAACGTAGGTCTATTAAATTGATTATTTTTTGTTGTGAAAATCCGCTGAACATTTTCCAAATGTTGGCAAGTATGAAATAGTGTTCTGGGAATTTCATTTGAGATCCGAAATGGCGTCTAGCCTTGTGGTTCTCTCAGATAACAAGATGGATTCCAGGCCTTATTTCATATAAAAGAGACAAGCACAAAGTTCTGTAGGCAACGTTTGCTTGTAAAAACTTTTAAAGTACTGTATCTTTAGCTGCAGTATTAGTTTTTTTTAGCAAAGTCCAAAAAATGAAACAGTCTGTAGGTTTTAGTAGTAGTAACTTTTCCAGTAAGCCACAGTATTTTTATTCTTTGAATTGTAATTAAAGTAAAGACTTATAAAATAAACAGCATTTCACTTGAGAGAAATTGTGTATAAAATTTTAGATTCATGTTCTTATTGAGATTGTACAAAAATACCATTAGTAATCAGAGTTCGGCACATTACTGAAAAAAGTAACTAATTACTCCCTACTCGTTTCTTCAGAAAAAAAAAATAATATTCCTTACTTGTTACTTAATAAAAAAGTAGCACATTATATTACTTGTTACATATACTTGTTATATTTCTTTCTCTTGTCTTGTCCTGCGAAAATTGTTGTGACTATTCTTACTTTTTAACTACTGAATATGTCTGGTAATTCATTCATTAAATGTTTCAAACTGGATTTTACAATTTTTGTGGTATGAATACATTTCATTTTTGGCATATAAACAATGTACTGTATATTTCCCGATTTTCAATAATTTTGCATTATGAAGAGTAAATCATACAAACGTTACAATTCGATAAAGCCATGAATAGCAAATCAACAATAACAACAAAAAAAGTCTAGAGAAAAACAAACTGATGATAAAGCAGTAAACGTAAAAATGATGGAGTGATGCAATAAATGTGGCCACTACTGTGTAAGCAAGATATATATATAAAAAAAAAAATAAACATGGTACATACAGTCAATTAAACCTCCTCTCGATTTTGTCCTATTAAACTCGATATTGTCCAAAATACACGGTGGTAGATGCGTTTCCTGTGTTTTTGGGATACACATTGTTCTGTTCCTAGTGTAGGGCATTATATAAGCACTTCTTAGCCCCCCCCTTTCACCGTACTCTATCTCGGCTGATGACCTTGCCTCCTTCTTCTCCTCCAAAATCACAGACATCCACAACCTCTTCACTATCTCACCTCCTTCCCCTCCCACCCCCTATTACCCTCTGCAACCCCTACTATTGTAACCTCCTTCTCCTTCTCAGCCCTCTCGGACCCTGATCTTTGCTCCTTGCTCCAGAGCCATAAAACCACCACATGTGCTCTGGATCCCCTCCCCACTCACCTCTTCCAGGCTGCTGCCCAAGCTCTACATGCTTTCATCTCCTCTCTTCTCAACACCTCTCTGTTCTCCCTTGACCCCTTATCTCTCCAGAACTACCGTGCTGTCTCCCTTCTCCTGTTCCTCTCTAAAACCCTCATGCTAGCGGTACATCGCCAGCTCTCTGCTTTCCTGTCAACACATTCTGTGCTCGACCCCCTCCAATCTGGTTTTCGCCCGGCACATTCCACTGAAACTTCTCTTCTCTCTGTCACTAACTCTCTACTCTCTGCCCATGTCACCTCCCTCTCCTCTGTCCTAATTCACCTTGACCACTTTCAGGAGTACCAGCTGTCCAAGGGGACACGGCCCCCGTTTGCAGGGCAGTATCTTATGGATCAGTGCACCCAGTAGCTGCAGCCTGAAGAACACACACCCCAAGAACTGGTGCAGAAAATAGTAATCAAACAGTTTGCATCTGTCCTACCGCCAGGGAATCAAAACTGGATTAAATGACACCTACCTACCACTCTTGGAGTGCTAGCATCCTGGCGGAAGCATACAAAGATGCGAACGAAGGTACCGCCTCAGACCCCACTCCTGCACCTAAACCAACCAGGACCAACATAATGATAAAGCCCAGAGGGATTAACCAAGCCTTCCGACCATAGATGCCGAGGTTAGCCCCATTCTGGGCAAGAGAAAACCTCCCTAATCTGCCGGTCATGGACTCGCAGGACAAGCATACCATGTTGTTGCCTCCTACCCCAGTGTGTTTTAGATTTCATGAGCCAGGACATGTCCGGTAATGGAGGTGGACATCAACATATGATCCTGGTCGGCAGTCACAGGTAAGAAAACTGGGGAATGTCAGGAGGGACATTATCACTTAAGATTCTGGTTGGAGAAAAGAGTACTCAGGGTGTGCACAAAGGTTAATTCAACAAGCTCTCTTGGAAGGGGTATCCTGGGAGGGTGATCATACAGCATATGTTAAAGTAGCTGTAGCTAAACATTTACCATACCCTATTCTCTGGGGAAGAGATTGGCCATTTTCGACCGTATTTTAGGTCAGAAAACAGTCATAGTTTCTACCAGGGGACAATCTGAACAACAGGAGAAAACAATTGGCAAAATGTTCCCGTTGCAATCCAATCTGTTTAACCCCAGAATCCGCCCAAGAAAAACGAAAAGAGAGGGCAGGGGGGAAAAATGTGAGGGAACTCTAAGAAGACAAAGGGAGGGGTCTGACTCAAAGGTAAACCAATCTCATAAACGACAAGGTAAGGGAGGGACTGCTGTGGAAGGTCAGATAATAAAAGACACTCCCCTCAGTGTACCTAGCCATTGGGTCCAAGATATTGACCTGGGATATGAACAGCAGAATGATCCCATGTTACAGTATGCTTGGAAACAGGTTTGATATATTGAGGGGAAGGATATGCAGGAAGGTCAACCGGTGGTATTTTTCTGTGTCTGGGCACTTATTATATAGAATAACCTGGGCTGCCGGGACGGTTAATGGTTCCTAGGCCCTTTCAGTCAGAAGTCATGAGATTAGCCCATGATCTCCCCTTTTCAGGTCATTTAGGAGTTGAAAAGACCCAGGAACAAATTCTGGCCTGGTTTTATTGGCCAGGGATGTATGGTAAATTGGTTGTCCCTAAGTCAGTTTGCCCTGTGTAAAAAAAATAAACATATTTTTTTGTTTAATGTATTTTTGTCTGAAAATTCCATTATTTTACTCACACACCTTACATATCCGTATTCACGTTTTTTGTAACTGTTCTTATTTGAAATCATTCTCATCCATTTATTGTACTTACTATGTGCTCATACTGGACTTTACTTGTATAAGCAAATAGTTTTCATATAAGTGTTCTGCTCTTAGTCGAACCCACTCTTGTATGTAATTATTTACTATATTCTTAATTTTTTGCTCTTATTTGAATTCTGCTACTGATTTTATTGTACTTTACAAATGCTCTTATCTGTAATGTGATATTGTGAAATGTGATACTTTACACTGTGATATTTTGTAATGTGATACAAGGCTCATTATTGCTGTGGGACATCCCAAAAGAGATTGCATCATCAGTGGTGAGGCACCGACATTAGAGCAGTCTGGCGCGTCAAGGTTATACCACTAATGTAGGTGTACAGCCTAACTGTAATATTATTACTCCAATTAAAAATCTAACACGTTATATTACCTTGTTATTGACAAAAGTAATATTATTACAGTAAGGTGTTACTTTAAGTAGCAAGTTACCCCAATTCTGTTAGTAATTACCTCCAATCTTAATTATTATTATTATTATTATTATTGTTTATTTCTTAGCAGACACCCTTATCCAGGGCGACTTACAGTCGTAAACAAATACATTTCAAGAATCACAGTACAAGTAATAATACAATTAAGAGCAAGATAAATACAATGACTTTGGTTCTAGCAAGTACAAGTATGACAAAATATGATTCAATAATGGAGCAGATAACAGTGTCAGTGATAGTTGCACCAGGATATAATTAAATACAAAATACTACAGATTAAATAACACTTGACAGATTACAGTACTCTAAAGTACAGGATTAAATGCAGTAAAATAGGGGGCAGATAAGAGCAAGTAAAGCGCATTTAAGGAAGAGTGATAAGTGTCCAGAGGGAAAAAAAGAGGCGTTCTACAGGTGCTGTCTGAAGAGGTGAGTCTTTAGGAGGCGCCGGAAGGTGGTCAGGGACTGGGCAGTCCTGACATCTGTAGGAAGGTCATTCCACCACTGGGGGGCGAGGGTGGAGAAGGAGTGTGCTCTGGAGGCAGGGGAGCATAGAGGAGGTACAGCTAGTCTTCTAGTGCAGGAAGAGCAGAGAGGTCGAGTGGGTGTGTAGGGAGAGATGAGGGTCTGGAGGTAGCTGGGTGCACTGGTCAAGGCATCTGTAGGCGAGTACAAGAGTCTTGAACTGGATGCGAGCAGTGATCGGGAGTCAGTGGAGTGAGCGGAGCAGTGGAGTTGCGTGTGAGAAGCGAGGCAGAGAGAACACCAGGCGAGCAGCTGAGTTCTGGATGAGCTGGAGCAGACGGGTGGCGGGCGCAGGGAGGCCAGCCAGGAGGGAGTTGCAGTAGTCTAGGCGGGAGAGTACCAGGGCCTGGACCAGGAGCTGGGTGGTGTAGTTGGTGAGGAAGGGTCGGATTCTTTGTATGTTGCTCAGGAAGAATCCGCAAGTGCGTGCCAGAGTGGAGATGTGCTGGGAATACGAGAGGCAGGGGTCCAGGGTGACTCCGAGGTTCTTAGCTGAGGAGGAGGGAGAGAGTGTGGTAGATTCCAGAGGAATGGAGATAGAGAGATCAGAGGAGGGGGAGGAGGAGGAGGGAAAGAAAAGGAGGTCAGATTTAGAGAGGTTGAGTTTGAGGTGATGCGAGTGCATCCAGGAGGAGATAGCAGACAGACAAGTAGAGATACAGGAGAGGATGGTGGAGTCAGAGGGGGGAAGGAGAGGAAAATCTGAGCATCATCAGCATAGAAATGGTATGAGAAACCATAGGATGCGATGAGGAGGCCCAGGGAGCGGGTTAGAGAGAGAACAGGAGAGGACCCAAGACTGACCCTTGGGGGACTCCTGTTGAGAGAGGGCGAGGTGTGGAGGTTGCTCCACGCCAGGTTACCTGGTAAGTGCGGTTGGAGAGGTAGGAGGAGAACCAGGCCAGAGCAGTGCCAGAGATTCCCATGTCAGCGAGAGAGGATAGTAGAATAGAGTGATCGACAGTGTCAAAGGCAGCAGAGAGGTCGAGGAGAATTAGGACAGAGGAGAGCGAGGCAGCTTGGGCAGAGTTTAGTGAGTTAGTGACAGACAGGAGGGCTGTTTCAGTGGAGTGAGCAGAGCGGAAGCCAGATTGGAGAGGGTTGAGCAGAGAGTGGTTGGACAGGAAAGCAGAGAGCTGGCAGTGTACTGCCCGCTCGAGGGTTTTGGAGAAGAAGGGTAGGAGGGTGACAGGACGGTAGCTCTGGAGGGAGGTGGGATCGAGGGTAGGCTTTTTGAGGAGGGGAGTGATAGAGGCTTGTTTGAAGGCAGAGGGAAAGAGACCAGAAAGGAGAGAGGTGTTGAGAAGGGAGGAGATGAAGGGAAGTAGAGCAGGAGCAGCAGCTTGAAAGAGGTATGTAGGGAGGGGGTCCAGGGCACACGTGGTGGGTTTGTGGCCCTGGAGCAGGGAGCAGAGGTCAGAGTCTGAGGGGAGAGAAGGTGGAGAAGGAGGGTGAGTTAGTAGGGGATTGTGACGGAAATATAATGAGTTCTGGTTGTAAATCTCCCTCTCGACCTGTGAGGGCACTAAGTAGCGAAAGGGAAAGGCTTTGGACAGGTTGGCCTGACAGTTCATTCCCAGTTCGGGAAGTCAGTCAGCCTGGAAAAAGGCAAGACTCCGGTGCAGGAATGTATTGACCTGGACGGTAAATGAGGTAGCAGCTGCAGGCAATAGAGTCAGCTGCAATCGTTTACCAAGGGGTCATGCATAATCGCATAAAAGGGGCCGGTGAATTGTAAATCTTTTCCTTCATTTTTGGTTTCGAAATAGACCCGGAAGGACCCATGCACTGTGTATTAAGAGTATCGTGAGTGTTTGTTTTGTTTGTCTTGTCTATAATTGTTACTTGTGTGTTTATAGACTGTTAACACGTTCCGGATGCTGTCGCTAAGAGCCAGCACTGAACCCGGAACAGCGCTGCACTATTTGTCACTCTTTAAACTGTATCACCCACCACGAACACTACAGCACGCACCCAGGACTGGTAACCGTAGTTGTATATTGTGGGAGAGATACTGTGTTTACTGTTTAGTGCTGCAATCCCTGTTACTGTTCTCTGTGTTTTACGTATCGCTGTGTATAACCGGAGTTTATTATTTGGTCACCAGTCCTGGATTATAACAAAAATAAAACATCTATTTTCCATACCGGATTACAAATCTCTGTCTGTTTATTCCTGCACTGCATCACCTCTGCACCTGTACATAATCAGCAACCACTTTGCCACAGGGACGCAGTGGGTGTAGGGGTTGGTGCGGGGGAGGGAGATGTGTTAAAAAGTTTGCTGATATCTGAGATTTTAGAAGAGAAGAAAGACGCAAAGTCATCAGAGGAGATAGAGGAGGGAGGAGGAAGGGGGGAGGGTTTAGGAGGAAGGCGAAGGTAGAGAATAGATTACGTGGGTTGTTAGTGGAGGCTTGGATTATAGATTGGAAATAAGAACATTTAGCAGAGGAGAGAGTTGAGGAGAAGGAAGAGAGGAGGGAGCGGTAGAGGTCTAGGGCAGCAGGGAGTTTGGTTCTCTTCCACATCATCAAAAAGACGTAAAACACAGGTCTAGTCATTTTTTCTCTGGAAAAAGCCGAGAAAACCATTCAATGGCCGAGTGAGACCGATAGGAGCCAAGAGAAACCATAAAAAAAGGGGGGGCGGATCTGAGCAATACAGATAGCCCCGGCACCACAGAGATAACACGGCCATAAAAAATAAGATAGCTGCTTCCGCATCCAGCGCTCAAAGAATATCACAGACATTTGCAAAGCTTTTTGAGAATGTTATAGTAATAAAATAATGACTTGGATTGCATTATTGAGGAGTTTGGTGATAAAACGAGTGATCAGGAGATGATTTATCAGTATGCACGGCTATGAAGAGGTATGTGAAAAATACAATGAACAAGGGGTGGGGACACCCTGTCTATGAATACCAGTTTTAGCATTTGAAAAGAATCACATCTGCTTGCCTTAGGAGATTTTTATTTCCTTTGGTGCCAATTAACCACTTCAACTCCAGATGTAAAAATGAAACCCCTTCCCAGGTACCAGATTTTGAAAATAATAAGAATAATGTTTTCAAACCTGTAATTGCTATAAAGTGTTAACATATGATAAATAAAACACAAATAAATGACTTAAACTGTGTTTTTCATTAACCCTTTATGCTGCTGTGTACTACATACCCATATATAATATAGAGATAAAAACGTTTTTTTTATTTATTATTTTTTTTATTCAATATAGATAAAAACATTTTTTTTAACAATGAAAACAAAAACGCTGCTAATAATGATAATAATCAGTAAACAGTAATTATCAAATAAAAATCAAATAACATCAAAACGTGTGCCAGTATTGACTTGCTCTGTGCCATTTATTGAAATGTTCAATACAACAGACACCACAACTGCAGAAATTGAATGCTTTCCTGTGAAATTGCAGTTTGTAATTCTCTTAGAGACAAGGCACATATTTTTAATATATAATTTCACAGGATAATTTGTTCTTTCCTTCCATGAATACTATGACCACTATTTATTTACAAGGTATCTATCTCAACAGTTGAAGGTTTTGAGAGGAAAGTCAGCAGCTACCTACACAGATGGCTTGGCCTCCCAATAAGCCTCAGCAGCATCACCTTTTATGGCATGACCAACAAGCTACAACTGCCATTTCAGTAGTTTGGGACAAACACCAATCACAAAATGTTTTAATATTTATTGAGGAGAATGCAGAGTATGCAGTTTTACAGAGAAGTATGTTATATATACACATTCATTTGGCATCAAACCTAACTTGGTTTGAGGGCCCACTGCCTGGCCGACTGGACTAGGCTGAGACCCCAAAAAAGAACAAGCCGGTCTCAATGCCATGAGTAGTACTGGATATAGCTCACTTGAAGGTTTAGCCAACCTTTAACAAGGATCGTCAGCGAGCAGGAGAGGAAAACAAAACACATTTTTTGTGAAATAAACCTCTGGGAATCCTGGCTGATCTGATTGCCCTTCCTCCAGGCAGGCTACTAACGCTTAAGAGCACATTTTAGTAAAAGCATTTTTAAGATCTGTAATATTTGTTCTAATGTAAACTTGGTAAGCACTGGAGGACCATCGACCTAATTGTTTGATAAGGGAGTCTGGAACTCAGTGGCGAGAAGCTGAAGAAGCTGCTCCGATCCTGAAGGAATGACTGCAAATCCAGACCTGGAAAGAATCTGGTGAAAATGAAAGAGGAACCAGTGGCGGGTGACAATTGTTCCGTTTTCGTTAATAAACAGCAGGTCTGAAGGTGATGCACCCTGAGAAAGATGGAGATGGAGATAAGAGAAGGGGGTTGTAGGGGCTAACATGGGAGTTTAATTTAAACAAATAAATTAGGGAACCCTTTCCTTCCTGGTCAGTTTTACTGTTTATTGTTTGGTCACCAGACCGGGATTAAAAATAAGACCCCATTTCCAAAATGGATTACAGTTTCCTGGTTGTGATTATTTCTTCACTGCATCACTTCTGCACCTGTTCTCACTCAGCAGCCACTTTCCCACACTCTGTCACAATCTCGTACAATGACGAGGAGTGATTGGGTATAGGAACGGTGCTGAATACTTCGGGCCATGGAGGAGAAAACCATTTTCCCTCCAAAGCCAACAGAGGGAACTGCATCTGTGAACAACTGAATGCCTTCGTGCAGCAGGAGACAGTCGTCGTAAAAGAATGTAATGCCGTTCCATTCTTTTAGTAGGAGCTCCCACAGACAGAGTTCCTCGCGGCAAAAGGGATCCAGGAGTATGACGTCGTTAAGGGAATCGACAGAAGGGATCAGGAGAAGAAGGTAGGAGATGAAAGCTCTTCCTTGAGGAATTATCCTCATTGCATAGTTTAAATGGCCAAGATGGAAATAATAGATATAATACAATCTATTTTTTCCCGGGGAAGCGAGGCTGAAAAAGATTGGGAATCCAGGGTGATGCCTAGAAACTCGATGGAAGTGAGAGGACCCAAGGTCTTTTCTGATGCTAGGGGGAAGTGTGGGGAAAATCATTGAGAAGAAAATCATCCAGGAGATGCAGCAGAAAAGGATTGCAGTAGTTATTAAGGAGGATCCAGCACAGCGCTTCTGACAGGGTATCGAATATCTTGGGGCTGCTTCTGCAGCCAAACATCAGGCGAACAGAAAAGCATCCAGCAGGCCCCTATAGTGGTTTCCTCTCTGTCTAATGCTTTTATTCCTTCTACCATTTCAGCTACAAGCTTTCTTCAGGGCAACACAGCCCCTTCTATTCCTTACACCAAACAGCTGCCCAGCAGGGCCCCGCTTCCTTCCTTCCCAGCGGTACAGCAGGCCCCTGCTTCCTTTTCTTTCCCAGGCTCACAGCAAGCACCTGCAATCTTTACTTCCACGTTGGGTTCACAGCAAGTAGTTCTGAGAGATCCATGTGAGTACATGTGAATCTATCTTGAGTCAGAGAATGCAATTTAAAAGTTTAAAAAAGTGGTCAAAATGTAAAAAAAAAAATTAAAACAATACACACCTTACATAAACAGTTGTAGCAACACATGGGGACATGTAACACAATAAAATAAAAGGTCCTTATGTACCCTTTAATTATTTAATGTGTAAATTGAATGATTCATTTTGGTGACACAGAGATTGGTGTCTGACCCTCCTCCCGAACTTTAGTTATAAACTTAATTTAGCACCGTGACAGAGGAGTTCAAGGTCACTAGTGTAGGGGAGGCACTGCAGTATAGGGACTCAAGCAGGAATTAAAGGGAAGACAGACAGAAAATGGAATGCACAGGAAGCAGTATGCCAGGCTGAGTCTTGCCTACGGCACAGCGTCACAGTGGGAAGAGTGGCATAAGAAAGGGCAGGACTTAATAGCATCGCAACCTCCAGATAAGACAGCCACAGACGAGGAGAGGCATAAATTGGTGCAGGATGAGGTGTGATCTGCCGTGGAGGAGCAGAGACAGCACAGAACAGTTGCACTGAAGCAGCAGGGTACCTAGATTAGATGGGATGGAGCAAAGGAGCGGAAAAGCCCAAAGCCTGCTGGACTATGACACCTCTCATTGCTTTTGTCAAGCTAAGGGCCCCACCAGGCACCAAAGCACCTACAACAGATGGAGATTTAGCAACAGCAGGGGACTGGCACAAGTGCAGACCTGGAGAGACAGTTAAGGTTTCCTCAACACATTGTGCAGACTGTGCTTAGACCAGATATTGTGCTTATGTCTGCATCAACCAAGCAAGTCATAATGCTGGAGCTTACAGTCCTATGGGAAGACTGTATTGTGGAAGCAAATGAAAGGAAGAGACTCAAGTATGAGGACCTGGTACAGAAGTGATGAATGGCTGGAAAACAAGGTGTTAGATGATTACAGTGGGCTGCATGGGTTTCTCAGGACAGTCTCTTTGGGAATCCTTAGGTACACTTGACATCACAGGGGGCCACTCGCAAGGAAACTATCAGCAACATCAGTGAAGCAGCAGAGAGAGATTCTAGATGGCTGTGGATGAAGATGAAAGACCAGTGGGCAGCAAGGTAACACACCAATTGGACAGGTGTTGGGGCCTGATCAGCCTCAGCTGGGTCGCCTGGGCGAGGGTGTCTGATACTGAACACCTGTTGACCCCACATACATCACTGATGATGTGCCCAACAGCATCTTACAGATATATTCAACAAGTAATGCCTTGGTTTCTTTTATTTATCATCGTTAAACCGTGTAGTTACATGAAGTGACAGCATGTAAAAAGTGAAACCGTCTTTTTTATCTGCAACTGAATCTATTCAGTCCAGCTAAGAGCTGACTTTACTATTTTAGACCCATAATAAAATGTGCATTGATCAGTTTCCATCAGTACCATTCAGTTGTTAGCACCATGTGTAAATGACACATATAACATGTCCGTTGGTTAATAGAGGGTATCATACACGATCAGAAATGACAGTAATAAACTTGTAGACCAACTGTATTAAGCTTTTACACTTTGTTACCATGCCAGCCATACTCTGTCTATAATTCTGCCCACAATGTTCTTCTGTACTGGGTAGGTCAGTTCACATTGTCTACGCTACATCAGGGGAGAAACTTCACCCCTAAGGTGCAGATTAAACACTCTTAAAGGTGTTAATAATCGAGTAAATAGTTAATTACATTAGAAAGAGCAAATAAAACAAATATGAAGGGTTTATTTTGAAGAAAGAGAAAAAAAATGAAGCAATATAATACTAGAAACTACCAGTCATGTTTAGCTTCTAATTTCAAAGTTATTTCTTGCTAGTTTTCTCCATTCCAGTTGTCTTATTCTGCCTTGTTAAACTAGATAAACAAAATAATGCATAACATATAATTAATTACTGTACTCACTAGTAGTCCTAAATCTTAATTCTTACTGTACATTGTCGACTTGTCAGCCTTGGGAAATACGTTGTTGACAAGAAACCCATTAATTACTTCTCTCTTAAATGTGCACACAGCTACACAGTAAGTGTAAATGAACGAGCATTTACAACTACTGTAGGTTGCATAAATACACATAAAAAATTAAACATCAGATGAGAAGCAGGATATTTATTTATTTGCTCTGCTTACTGCTGGTGTGCATATTTTAACAATACTTACTTTTACTATTAGGTATCTCTTCAGTGAAAGCATTGCTTAACTTCTTGATATACTGTAGGCTATGGTATATTCAAGCTGTTACCGCACCTGTACATTACAGTATAAACATTACTTTAGCTCAATGTAAGCTTTGTACTTTTGGTATTCACAAGCTTCAGTGTGTGACATCCGCTGATGAAGCACTGTGTTTCAGTAGTAATCTGTAACAAACCAGTTTCTAGTCAGATAATGTGCAGAAGATGTAGGGTGGGTTAACAAAACTGCATATCGCACTGACTTCAGTTTTACTGCAGAGAGTACCGTGACATATTTCGACATTTTTACAGCTGGTTTTGGCTACCCACTGTATTGTTCCTGGAACATTCTCGCTTCCTTTCCTGTAGGTCTCATGGTCTGATTGTAACTAGACCATTGAACATAAATCGACAAATAGAACTCGAATTGATTAGGTACGGAAGCAACAGCAACTTGTATTTGAAAACAAGCAATTCAAATGGAACCAGTAATGGTGTAGTTCATAAAAGAAAGATTATTTTAAAATCCTGTTACCACTCCAAATTAATACAATTGTAAAACGATGCATGAACCTACAAATGAATCGTCTAAATACACCATATTTTAGTGCATACAGAATATAAAACAAAAGTTATAAGCTGCCTTTATTTATTCTGCAAACCTGACAACTTCCTGGCGACAGGACAAGAGATTTTAAATTGTTTTAATAATATAGTATTAACATTAGGAAAAGAAACCAGAAAAAGACAGATTTTTTTTTCCTGCAAAATTTGGCATATAATGTATATATTTCATCATCTAGTTCTACAAACAAATGTACATCAAATACATAATATAGTTTTTGAAACACAGATTTCAAGGACAATGAATTACAATTATTTTGTAATTCTCTGTACAGAACTTGAGCACATTTTCTATTTTTTGGGGGGGTTTGACATCTTCCTTATGAGGAGTCATATTCTTCAGCGCTGCGGCGTCCAAAGTCCATCCAGCCCATGTAATCTCTGTCGTTTATTCTGTGGTTTAGATCCAGGGTCTGTGATTTGCTGCTCAAAGCTAGGTTTCTACCAGACGAGCCTGTGTAAATAATAAAAGCAGATAGTTTCTTTACAATGGGAGGAACTCTTAGATATACACAGCCTTCCCAGTAAATGAGGACTAGTTTATATGACTATACTATCTCCTACAGTATGTTACATCCCTAAGGGTTGAAGCACATTACAGTGGGATGGGATGAGCAGTTGGTGCCCAGTCCCTTTCTGGAGAGGGATGATATTTTGACTTTCGACCAAAAACTATTACATATACAACCTTTACATTTCTAGCTTATACATACAATTACCAGGGAGTGTGGACTATTGTTTCTAGACATTGGGAATTTGTTTCTTCCAGTCCAGCTCTTTTTCCAATCTAATTAATGAATAGAACAAATTAAATCCCTGTCAAGTCAAGAAATACTTCAGTGCTCTTCATGTCTACGGTAAGCCTTGGTGGAGCAATAACCAAGACTTTAAAATCTATTTCCTAACCTCTTATAAAAATACCAACTTTATTACTGGTCCACTTTTAGTGAAGGTTTGGGATATATTTGATTTTTGAAGTATAGCATTAAAGAGTTTAAAATGCTGCTAGGAAGATAACTTGTCTTGGTTATCACTGTCTTCAGTATATTCAACTGTGAAACTGCTTACAGGCAACATTCGACCTACTGTACATAATAAACACTGAATAAACACTGGATTATTGTTGTAAGCACTGCATATTATAACAATGTTTGTAAATTTAAATTATCCACTAGTCACATGAAGTTCTAGTGTTTTTATATAATCTGCTATTTTAAAACTAGAGTGTTTTGTATTACTATGTATTTAAAGGGCACACATGAGATCTTGGGATGTAGCATTATTATGGATAAAATGGTTTCCATAGTAAATATCAAAAGGTCTTTGTTTTCACCCTTTTTCCATTATATTATCTAGGTACTGCAGCTGAAACCCCCAGAGTTTAAAATAGCACATCATTTTTTTTTCTGTAAAGTATTAGTGAATGGTAGTAATATTTAATATTCCAAGTGAGTGCTGCTAAAAATGTGTTAGACCACGGTTAATATATTTAAATGTTAGCAGGTAAGATAAAACATCTTGCTTCTGTGAGGTATATTAGCAGTGATGACATTATTTACAATAACAATCAATACAAAATATAGTATCCAATATTCTGAACACAGTAATGCATACTGTATACATATTCAACTAAAACAGTCATAGTACCTATCATACCTTAGTTAAAAAGCCCTGATCATTGTTTAATCTAGTATGCTAACTATTTAAGAAGAAAATAAAAAGATGTCAATAGTGAAAAATACTATGACCTTCCTAACTGCATATACAAACCACAAATCAAATAAGAAAAATTCCTCACACCACTGACGTTTGTTAATACTTTTAGTTGAGGATACTATTATAATAAATTGTATAATTAATACTACAAATAATAGATTATCACAGTAAATAGTGGTTGAATAAACTGTTGTCACTTTCTTATTGTTTACCTGAAGTACCATAAAGCATCTGGCTGCAAGTTTAGCTATTGTATATTCGGACACTTTAGAAGATACCAAGAGCTTTGATTCATTTTAAAAGTACCAGAGACACATGACTAGGTTATTTTCTAAGTGAACAATATAAATAATCTTTTCAAAACATTCTACACATTTCCACGTCGACAGTAGTGTATTTTTTTGTATTATATGAAATCCATTAGATTTCAATATAAAAACATTAAACATTGTGTCTCATAGCATTTATTCATAGTTCAATTACAGTTTTTTTTTCCCTATTCAGAACATATTCCACAGCCATACAAAGTTTTGAAAGACTTTCGTTTTCATGTCAAGGCTACTAGATACATATTTTATTTTTTCCCATGTCTTTTATAAATGTATATTTTATTTGAAAACATGAGAATTGAAAGATAATCATTTAGTTCCAGTGAATTGACAATATTCAATATATTAAAGTTAGAGAGCAGAGCACTGACGCTAATTTTGTAAAGTCCCCAGTCCCTTGACGCTGTTAACAGCAATGAAACTTGGCAGGTGATGGTACTAACTAAAAGATGGATGGCAAGATTCTAGGACTACCATGGGCTTCAGAGGGCGCTGTTGTTGAAGCATGTTAGTGGTGCTGGATTCACTCCTTGGCATCCTTCAATTTGATTAAGACATGTTTATTTATTTGATGACAGATGGGCACTAAAGCCACAACTAAAGCCACTAGAAATATTTGTGGAAATTAACAGCATTCCGGCTTGTGTTACTGCCCTGTGTTAAGTAAACTAACATGCATTTGATAGACCCATATTTGCTCTTGGCAGCTGGCAAGGTATAATTAATTGTAGCCACTTCACCAAGCACAGCTGAACCATGAGAGATGCAGCCCCACCACTATGCATCACTGTAGGTGTGGAGCTTTGGTTGTTACACAGTTCTCCTGCTCAGTGGTGGCAGTAAAACAGACCATAGCTCCATGATTCAAGTATGTCCAGTACCTTCACTTCCATTTAGATACTTTGGATGTAAGTAGTAGAAAATACATTTCTTGGCCAGTCCATTATCTAAATCCATATCAGATCTTTAGTAATTGGCATCACAATCCTAGAGCTTCAGCTTACTTTCTCAAACTTTAGGGATTCTAACTTAAAAACATCTGCAGTTGAGACCTACAGTACAGTATAGTTGCTCTGCAATCCATCACCTTAAGCACACTTCTTTTGCTAGAAAGTTTACATACCGGATTCTGCCGAGTCAACGCCCCGGTTTGAACAATCGCCCTATACCCCCCATTAATTTCTGGTTTTTAATAACCATGCACAAATACTGTAATGCCTGAGGGGAAATATTGTGGCTCACGTGAATAGAAAAACTGCAGTTGCTCTGTGCATTGAATGACTCAGGGTTATGTTTATTGTTTATTTTCGGTTCAGATAATGAAGACGTGGAGTTCGGTGGTTTCGGATCAGATGATACAGACTCCGCAGTCTGATTGATTTCACTTTCCTGTTGTTTCGCTACAATCCATATTTTGAATTTATTTATTTATTTTTTGTGTTTTTTAGACACTCCAAGCCATTTATTTTAGTGGACCGAACATTTCACATGTTCATATATTTTTTTTATGTAGTGACTTTTATTTGAGTGTTTTTCATCTACAAATGTGTTTTTTCATGATGTGGTTTTGTACTGGACACTGCAGCTTTAAAGTTTCATGTGCACATACTGCAGCAGCTTTGAATTGTATTTTGCCAGTCATTAAATATGTTAACTGAACTTCTTGATTCTTTATTGTGACTGAGTGATATGCTCTACTTTGAATCTAAGCATGCCTAATTGTAAACGTAATCTATACTTAACAGTGGCGTGCCATCTATGTATACAACGCATGCCTTGCATGCCCTATAGCTCACACAAAAAAAATCTAAACAATAATATTATAATTAGTATACTATTATTATTATTATAACATATAACATATAATAATAATAATAATAATAATAATAATAATAATAATAATAATAATAATAATAAAAAATAAGTATAGGTCTGCATGTAAGAATAATCATATCGTCCGTGTGGCATGTCAACACATGCAATGCCCCGAGTTGCATCTCGTTGCCCAGGCAACGCTACGCTGTGCGGCAGATTTCCACTCTGGCCGCCCATTGAAAAACATAGCAAAGGCATGCAATTGAAGAAATAAATCATCCTGATGGAACAGAGCAAGCCAACTCACAGCTGCCACCTTGTGGGGCTCAGGTCACGAGCGGAAACGGAAGTCAGAAAGAAACGTGTGCGTGAAAAGTTCCCTTGTGCACTTTTTTTTCACTGCTATGCATATGTTTTAAATCTTGTCCTCAGTTTTACAGCAAAGAATATTAGGGAATGCAAGATTGTTTTAAAAAAATTGGAAGGAATAGCTGCGTTTTTCGATCTACAAAGTGGTCTGAGCTTCTTCGCAACAGTTAAACGAAGACTGCCTTCTGTTTGTACCACTAGGTGACATTTTCACTCAAGGCTTGTATAAACTGTTAAGCAAAGCAAAGAAATTCTGATCGAACTCTTTGAAAGTGTGGTGCAAAATCCAGCAGACTGGGACTCTCCATCCTATTCCTTAGCCAAGGGCTTTCTGACCATGCTTGACGATGAGTTTGTGTTTCTCCTCTGCCTCTACAGTGGCATATTCAAAATGACAGAAGTGTTGTTCGATGTGCTTCAAACCAAGATGTGTGATATCAGGATTTGTATTCAGCAGATTTGTGAGACATCTGACCAAATTCACTTAAAGCAACAAACATTTGATGTGTTTTGGAAAGAGGGGTCGGAGCTGAGAGTACATGAGCCAAGGCAAAAAAACAGTGAGACAAGAAAGTTCAGATGACCAAACAAGATATTAATGTATTTTTTGACAACATCAGTGATCAGCTGTCAGTAAGATTTTAAAGTGGCTGAATCCAAAAAGATTCACAGAGTTCCAGACACATTTTCTGGTTGATGCTATGCAATCTCTGAAGCATCCTATTCGAATGTTTTTGACAGTAGTCGGTTTCATGCTGAACTACGTGCTGTGTATAACTCAGATCAGGTCTTGGCAATTAATTCTAACTATTCCCTACTCTACGGAAAGGTACATTTGACCTTGTCCATAAAAGATGCATATGTCACAGAGGAGTTGGACTTACAGACTTGCTTTCCTGAGGTCAACAAGTTGGCAGCATTAATTCTAACTATTCCCTACTCTACGGCCAAAGCAGATAAAGACATTCACACACAACAACCAGGCGGGCAAACACTTGTCCAACTTAGCCTCACTGACGATTGAAAAGGAGCTCTTATAAATGGAAGTACTTCTAAATGATCATCTCCATTCCTCTGGAATCTACCACACTTTCTCTTCCTCCTCCTCAGCTAAGAACCTCGATTTCTACAGTTTAGTCACAAAGGAGTTTCTGAAAAAAGACAGATGAATGGAATTTTGATTTCAGTAGAAAATTAAGGTAAGCACATGTCTTTTATATTCCCAGTGCACGTTAGAAAATGTTTTTATGTCACTTGCTAGAACCGAAGTCATTGTATTTTATCTTGCTCTTAATTGTATTAATTTTATCTTGGGCTTTACTGTGATTTTTGAAATGTATTTTTATTTACAAGTGTTATTTAATCTGTAAGTCACCCTGGATAACTGACACTGTTATCTACTAAGAAATAAATAATAATAAATAATAATGACAGTGGGCTTAAGAAATAAATAATAATAAATAATAATGACAGTGCTTCACTGAAGTATAAATTAATATATTAATGTGTAAGACATGTCAGATAACTACATAAATCATTCATTCTGAACCATATCAAACTGATTTGAATTAACTTGCATATAGAATAAAAACATACAGTGCCTATAGAAAGTCTACACCCCTTTCAAAATGTTCACCTTTTGTTGCCTTATAGCCTGGAATTAAAATGCATTTATCTACACATCCTACCCCACAACTTCCAAGTGAAAAAAAATATTCTAGAAATTTGTAGAAAATTAATTAAAAATAAAAACTGAAATAGCTTGGTTGGATAACTGTCCACCCCTTGTAATAGCAATCCTAAATTAGCTCAGGTGTAACCAAACGCCTTCAAAATCACACACTAAGTTAAGTGGCCTCCACCTGTGTTAAATTGTAATGACAACGACCCAAAGCACACAGCCAAAGCTACACTGGAGTGGTTAAGGAACAAAAAGGTAAATGTCCTTGAGCGGCCCAGTCAGAGCCCCGACCTAAATCCAATCGAAAATTTGTGGCATGATTTGAAGATTGCTGTCCATCAACGCTCCCCAAGGAACTTGACAGAGCTTGAACAGTTTTGTAAAGAAGAATGGTCAAATATTGCCAAATCTAGGTGTGCAAAGTTGGTAGAGACCTATCCCAACAGACTCACAGCTGTAATTACTGCCAAAGGTGCTTCCACCAAGTATTAACTCAGGGGGGTGGAGACTTATCCAATTATGATCTTTCAGTTTTGTATTTTTAATATATAATTTTTTTCTCAATAAAAACTTTTTTCCCCTTAACAGTGTGGAGTATGGTGTGTAGATAAGTGGAAAAAAAAACTCTTTAAATGCATGAGGCACTGACACAACAAAATGTGAAAAAAGTTCAAGGGGGTGTAGACTTTCTATAGGCACTGTACATCTAACACGAGAACTGTGTATATATATATATATATATATATATATATATATATTTATAGATAGATAGATAGATAGAGTTGTCATGTCTTAAAAAATATAGAAGTGTTTTTGAGTGTGTGACCAGTCCTGATTCCACAAATATCAACAATTAAACGAGGTATGCAGGGATGGTTAATTCACCATGACTAAGAACTGTTTCTTTGTTGAGACAAAGTGCCTTATATTTGTCAGTACCTCTTTTATATAAAGCTTTGATGTGAACGAATCCATTCATGATTATAAATACATATAAAAATAAGAACTTTCTTCAGTAAAAGAAGAACAAGCATTGATAAAGCACTCCAGGGTTAGATGATGGATGAAATAATGTGTAAAACTCTAATTTACTTAAGCTAATTTTGCTATGTCTTTTTAAGCCCTACATGCATATCTATTAATTGTGCATACTGGACACCAAAAAAGAGACACAGCAAAATCAACCTTGGCTAGATGATGCATAACTTTTTGCAATTGCTCTATTACCATACAGGGCAAGCTGCCTAGGTTTTGCTCTATCTCTAACCTGTACTGATTTCTGCACTCCAGATCCATTACAAAGAAGTGTGATACTGAGCTATTTCAGACACTGCAACCGTATAACCATGACTAAAACCACAGTGCAGTACTACTGCAATTTCTAGTGCCTCCCTACAGGAACCAAAGTGAAATGTCGGCTGTATTTAATCAAATTATACAGCTACGTCTAAACGTTTTGCATCAACTAGAATTTTAGGATTGAGACATAATTTAAAAAAAAAACTATATGAACATAATTTAGATATTTTATTTAACATAATGTAATGAAATAAACTACAAAATGATATTGCAGAAGTCTACCAGAAGCCATAATAGTAGTACAGTATTTCATGTTAGATTTCGAAATGTCACATTTTTCAATTTTTTGTCAGTTTTTCATTAAGTATATGGAAAACTACAAAGCGGTATGTAATTTAAATATGTCAACGTAACATTATTCAGCAGGTGCCATTCAACTATATGAAACAAAATTTGTTAATTCTATAGGGTGATGCAAAACTTTTGGCCATAGCTGTATAATGAGTAAATAATCCAATTAATTTCTATAAAGGCTGGATCTAATTTGGAAAGAGCTTCCTCAAAGGTCAGCTGTAACAAGAAGATCTCCACCCCTGAAGCTTGCTTTACTTTCCCCAGTTAGAAAGAGAAACTCTCCCTAAAATATCATAAAGGCTGTGCATTTCCAAGCAGATTTTACACAATACCCTGTTCCATAAGGACAAAGTACACATGCATGCATTAAAACCATATAGGTTACATGAATATTTAAAGTTAAGCAGTTTCAGGACCAATAAAAAAAGCTAGATTGTACTGCTTGATACAATGTGACACTATACATCACACCATTTATATAAAAACAAAACCCACAAGCTAAGGTCTCCAGAGATCAGCCTCAAGGATTGATTTTTTGAGGTTCTGTCACAATCCCTGAGCCACTGGCGGCTTATATGTAATTATGTAATGTAATGTAATTCATGTAATTATATCCATATTGAGTTGGCGCCTCAGGAAATCTTCAGGTCTTTAACTTTCGAAAAAGGTTACTCCTGCATTTACTATACTATTGTGCAAAAAAGAAGACCATATTTACAGAGCCAACACTCCATATGAACTATAATGTTATTGGTCAGCCACATTAAAACATTCATTTACAAGTACAGTACATTTACCTTTGGAATTGTGTGTGCCTTTAAACAAAATTTAAATTTAAATTAAAGAGATGCTATGATTAATCTGAACACAGAAGGTAGATTCGTAGCACATGAATGGTACTCTATTATTGCTGTTTGGGTTTGGATAAACAACTATGTCAATATTAAGGGGTTCAATACTTGCTATATCTGGACTGCTTATTAGATTTGACTTAAACTTGTAAGGGGCGTTTTCTAATCTTTTCTAATAATTGAAATTAGGATGAGCGATCCAACTCACCTTTCCTGGCTTGCTTGAGATATCTGGCCAGCAGTGGTCCAAGGTTCGCTCTTTGCTCCATGTTTCCCTCTGCCGTTTTCAGCTGGCCATTAGATGTGGCTGCACGCACCTGCCTCTGGTGCACTGAGGGGCTCTGATCCAGCTCAGATGCTACAGGACTACCCTCATCATCAGACCCTGCCGAGTGACGACCCAGGCAGCTCGTCGAGAGAATAGCAAGCAGCACACAGACACAGATTCCACTGTTCATAGCTGCAAGACAAAAAGAGGCATGGGAAATATAGCGGGTATTTTATCATTTCTCCATATCCCGTGATTTATCCTTTCTGCCCCTTACTTTTGGAAATGGTGTATTTCTGATACCTACTGTACACTGTTCCCATTTAATCAGCATGGTCAGTAACTCTGTTCACAGTAACTTGTTCACGTTGTTATTACTCTGTGCAGAACTTGTCCGGAAGTTTTACTGTATACTCGAGGCTCTACAGATTTTACTGGATTCTGAATCGACAGCTACTGTATATTAAAATGGGTTGGAGATTGAGGGGTTAAACTGTTCATATTAACTAATGATTCTAGACAGAAGCAGTCTGGATGAAAAGCCTTCCCATATTCAGCCCCACCTTTGTAATTACATCCAAAACATTTCTTGGCTTTTCAATTTTTTTTTTAAGCAAGGCAACTAGTTGGAGCCAATCTAGTTTTCACTGTGCTATACAGTATGTTTAAACTAATGCTTTGTTCACACTGGTATTGCTATTGAGAGTAAGACGGACGTACCTGAAGTCATCAAAGAGTGGATACTATTCACAAAACTCAGACACTGAGAATTATACATTCTGTGTTGTCATTAACTTTTTCAGTTATTTACTATTCCGTTTTTTAAGAGAAATGTGTTATAATTTGTATTTGAATTGACATTGTGCATGTAATAATTATCAGGTGTAATTCAGATTAAATTAATACATGTTAGAAGGATTGCTAAGTAAACCTATTATGCTAATTAGTGTAGAATCATATACGTTAAATTTGTTCCCACTCAAGCCAGTTAAATACACTGCATATATGTAAGAACATTCTGATAGAGGCACATTATACATTTATAAATTCAAAGAAGTGAAAGCAGTATATATTCTGTTTGAGATAACTTTCATAAAAATAAATTGGCAATACTAAATAGTTGTTTGCTTGTTAAAATGTATTCAGAAAAGTAGGTTATCATTTGGTACAGTATTAACATAACAAACAAAAAAACTCTCCTAAGTAATCTTTACTAAGTTGCAGACAGTCTTATGGTAAATCAAAATCAAAATCAAATATTGAACATTAAATGAATGCAGATTTATTGGGGTTTGTTCTATGAAAGTATTGTAAATACACAAATTACCAGATTGCTGTTAATAATACACATAGCTTTAATTAAAATAAAAAACTATTTGAATCCCAAGTTGATCAACTAAAGTCGACTGCCTGTTGTGTGTTCTATGGATTTGGCAAAACCAGGTTTGTAGTGATTTATTTTAAAGAGCAAGTCAAATAAAGTGTTAATTCTGATTATGAATTATGAATGTTTTACTGTTACATTTACTGTTTTCAGTCCCACAGTTTCTTATTCAGAGTTACAAACTACATTGTTTAACAGAAAAAAATAATAGGAAAATAGATGATTTAATATGCTTTCAGTATTATGCAGTATATTTTGTTCTTACATGAAAGTTAATAAAACTCTTTTGAACTATTTTTAGGGGAAAACAAAAAATCACATTCTCATTCTGAAACAAACATTTCCAATGAAAACAAAATGATGGTCCAGTAAGCTGCAATACCAACATACAAAACAATTTCACTCATGTTATCATCTATCCGACATTTATCTGAATAAAACGACAAATTACACAAATATCTATTACAGAAACACAATTAAATGACTGTATTACTCTGCTATGAACCAAGCACTCTCCTCATTTGTAATTGAGATTTTAGTACCAGAAACAACAAGACAGCCTTTATGCTTACCTTCGAGTTAGTTCCCAAAGTCAGAATAGCTGAAGAAGCAGTGCATGAACAGTGTAAGAGAACTTCTTCGGACTTGAAATGCTGCCCCTTAAATATCCAGCAGAGTGCCAACAGCTCTGTCATCTATTTGCACAGCACTGACGCAGATATGGGCTCACCACATTTCCAAATGCACACTACCAAGACACAACACATTAGTATCACTCTAGGGGAATCAGGGTACAAAAACCTTCCACACATAATGATCAGCCCTCTTAACTCTTACAGAAATAAACCATGTGCTTATCTTCATTCAGACCAGGAAAGGCTAGTACAGTACTACAGTAATACTGCAGGCAGCATTTCTAACAGAACCCCATGGATTTGAAGATGTGCAGTTAACATATCGGATAATCGCAAAACAATATAGCATTGGCTTTCAAAAAGAGGATACTCTTAACCAATTGTATAGATAAAGTGCTGGCCCAAATATTTATTTACAAAGTCAATAAATAACATAATTGTGTGTACTTAAGCTGAGAATTAGAATATTTAAGAGAATACGGGGGGTCATTTATTAATTGAATACATTTTGTGAAAGATATGTGAATAGTACAAGACATACTTGTATTCTAAATATTTTGTAAATTACTAAATGGAAAGGGTATAGGAGTGGAATGATACAGAATAATATCTAGTTAACTGTTATGAAACACTGGGAAGAAATGCTGAGATCCTTCTATAAAGGGATATTTATGCAGATTGGTTGATTAATTAATTGGTTGATTGACAAAAATGTAATTAATACTACTGTCCTTGAATTAGTACCAACCTGAACTGGATTTATATGGATACCTAGAGCCACAGTGATTCATATATAGCTATATATATATATATAATCAAATAAAACAATACATTACCAATGCTCCATCCATTTTATGAATCAATCAAATACAATTTTATACTGTGGTGCCCAAAAGTATTGACACCCTCTTTTCATTTCAGTCCAAAATGCTCTAATTCATGAAGAAATGTATGTACATTATATATATATATATATATATATATATATATATATATATATATATATATATATATATATATATATATATATATTCACTTTGAATATGCCACAGCTCCTTAGAACACAAGTGGTGGTGGTGTTCCAGTATATTTATATAGGGCAGCAGTGTGGAGTAGTGGTTAGGGCTCTGGACTCTTGACCGGAGTGTTGTGGGTTCAATACCAGGTGGGGGGCACTGCTGCTGTACCCTTGAGCAAGGTACTTTACATTAAAAAATAATGTGATATCTTGTAACAATTGTAAGTCACCCTGGATAAGGGTGTCTGCTAAGAAATAAATTATATATATATTTATATATATATGTGTATGATTCTTTTTTTTGTTATTGCTTTCAATGATCAGTGGTTCCAGTAGAGGGAGCTACAATGCATTTAATCAAGAAGGCAAGTCCTATTTCCTATTGTTCCATGAACAGCCACCTCTAAGGATCTGTGCTAAACCGAGGAAGTCTATATAATGATTTATGTATTGCATGTTGGCATGCATAATGCACTATTAAGTAGTACATTTTAAGGTTTACAATAAGTATTAGTTGCAGATGTTTCTTTAACAATTGCTAAACAGATTGAATGTGCAGAACTGTAGTTGCAAAATGAGAAAGTGAGCAGCTGGATGGGCTGAGTTTGAGGAACAGAGTACTATGACAGTGCCCATCTACATTGTGCAGCAAGTGCAAAGTCTTCCACACCAGCAGTGAACCCGAAGAGTCATTGTTGAGCAGTTAAGTAAGATTATGTATGTGACTAATAAAAAAAAAAGCTGATACACTTTGATTTGGTTATTATCAAGCTGTGCGTATTATGGCCTGGCTGACATTTATTTTCTTATTTTCATAATGTAGGCTGGTCAAGACCACAACAACCAATAGTTGCTGCAGGTGGTGGCACATCACCCAATCTGAAATGCCTGAATACTGACTGTACTTCGTCATGGAACTAAATGATTTGATATGCCGGAGAGCAGTGTGCGGAATGCACAAACCTTCATAAAAACACACAGAACAGCTGTACTGTAGATATCAAAAAGTATAATTATACACAGGGTGCGATTTGACGGGGGGTGTGGGGATTTCCCTGGCTCTGCTTTTTGTATCCCATTCCCAGGCTCTGCACTTTCAATTTTCATGCCTGGCAGGGGAAATAGATTTTGCACTTACAATATCTTTTTGCTGGAAAATTTCATTTCTACAGATGGTATACATACTCAAATACATTTATGCTGCATCTCGTGCAGGTGTAGCGCACTGCCTAGCATCTCTAGGGACTGTTTTCTAGTTACCGAATGATTTGTGTTTTTGTAATACACTTTCGACCATTCTGATGATACTGGGAACCAGCGAATATACTGACATGTCAGCCAATAAGACTCAACAGAACACACCTTTTTAAAACATCAGCACCCTGACATCGTTGTCATTGCTATGCTCAAACTACTCTTTTGTTTCGAGTTCTTGAACATGCTTGGAGAAACACAATCCTTCCTGCTGAAAAGACCAGCATTGCATCTTTTAAAAACAATAAAGTCATAAAAATGAAGTGAAGCAACCAAAAATCTATAGTAGATTTTTAAAAACACTTGTAGGACAAAAAATACGTAATTTGTATTGGTTATTTTATGTTTGAAATGTGTGTCTACACCTTTAAATTACAGGTTTCAGTTAACGCATGTTTGCATTTTGACAGTCCCTTTATATTGATTGGGGGTTGACCTTTATGTAGGGGACACAGAAAGTGAGAATGAGAGAGAAACGTGAGACTTGTAAACAAGACTAAAACAGCTGCATCTCTTTTGCTCTGTATACCTCCTCATACAGTGTACTTTCCCAATACAGATTTTTGAACCCACTTATTGTGTATTAATACACAAGCCTAAAGGCCAGTTTACACTCTGGTAACAAAAAATCCGGTAACAGCAGGATATTGCTTGATTATCGCCTGATCAACACACTGTCATCATCCATCGGAGCACTATAAACGCAAAGCGACACTGTAGTTCCACTAAACCCAAGAAGTATTTGAGCAGAAATTGAAGAAGAAGCACATCAGTTAGTTTGTACGTCTGCTTTACTTTTAAGAAAGAGAGGACAGCGTTGTAAACATGCTTATATGGATTTCTCACATACATTATAAACATATTTACAACATTGTCTTCTCTTTTCAGCTTCATCAGTAGTGAGTGAGTGATTCAGGGCTTTTCTAGGCTCTATTATCAAAATCAATGAAGTGTCCAACCTTCACTACCCCTCTGGAAATTAAGAGTGAGTTAAAACTCTTTGAATCTAAAAGGTGGCCTTTTAAAATGGGATTATAGACTTGAAGCTCTTCAAACATCCAGAAAAGCCCTACAGACTTAAAATCTCTGCAATTCTTAAAAACCTTCCAGGCATTCAGCATTTCCCTATAAAACATTGGTAAAAAAGAGAGGTTTAACTGTTCACTGTCCATTAAAAACAAGTGCCTATCAAAATTTAACCCCCCACCCCCCCAATCGAAGGAAAGCAAAAGCCAATGCTCTCCATGACAGAGGTTCAGGAGCATACAGCAGTCTCTATAACAACTGGTGTCGAAAGGCCATGACTCTACTCTTTATGTCCATCAACTCCTGCCCTCCTTCCTCTTCAGGTAAATACAACTCCCACAAATGCAGACCATCCCAAAAAAAACTTAGTAATAACTTCTGAATTTCTAACAACAGAGACGGAGGGGGATCTCCACACATTAGTCTGTGCCAAAGCATGGACGTGACCAAGTTATTAATGATTAACACTCTTCCTCTGTAGGAGAGCTTAGTTAGAAGCCAACCCAAGTTTCCTAGTCAGCCTTTTACCTGTTCTAAAACTCCGTCCCAGTTCTCTCTCGCTATTCCCTGTCCTCCCAAGTACACTCCCAGGTGCCTGAAAACCCCCTGGTTCCATTTTTTTGTTTGCTATTAACACAGCGAGATCGTCAGCATAGGTTACCACTTTAACAGGCTCCATCATCACATTCGGGATGGACAGCCCAGTCAATATCGTTCTCAATTTTAACATTAGTGGTTCAAAAGAAAGAGAGTACAACATTCCTGATAAAGAAAAGCCCTGATGGATTCCTCTCTGGACCTTAAAAGGAGAGCACAGCCCGCATTGATTTTAAGTTCACTAAAAATGTTAATATAGAGCAACTTAATTTTTCCCAAAAAACTGGGACCAAATGCCTCACCTACATCAAATAAATACCTAAGGTCTACCCAGTCAAAAGCTTTCTCTTGATCAAGCGAGAGCAGACCAGCTTTAAAACCAAAGAGCTTGAAGGCTGATATTAAATCCGAAATTTAAAAAACATTATCGAATATTGATCTGCCGGGTACACAGTACGCTTGATCTGAATGCACAATACAGCTCATTACTTTGCTCAGTCTATTCGCCAATGCCTTTGACAGAATCTTGTAGTCAGAACAGAGAAGACTTATTAGTCTCCAGTTCTTGATGTTACATAAATCCCCTTTCTTAGGCAACAAAGTTAATACTGCAGTTCATTTTCCGCAATACACTCTTCTATCACGCACAGCAGATCACTCCCCAGTTCAGACCAGAAAGTTTTATAAAAGTCAACAGATAGTCCATCAATTCCGGGTGCCTTACCCATATTGAGCCCTTCAGAGCGCTAGAGAGTTCCTGCAGCGTCAGTGCATTCTCCAGCAGCCCCCTCTCCTCTTCTGGAACCTGTGTCAGCCCCTGGAGGAACTGTTGGGCTCCCTCAGACCTGTCCACAGCCTGCGCTGTGCACAGCTCTGAATAGAACCCCTCACCCTGTGCTGTGTACAGCTCTGAATAGAACCCCACAGCCTGTGCCGTGTACAGCTCTGAATAGAACCCCACACCCTCTGCTGTGTACAGCTCTGAATAGAGCCCCATAGCCTGTGCTGTGTACAGCTCTGCATAGAACCCCAAAGCCTGTGCTGTCTACAGCTCTGAATAGAACCCCACAGCCTGTGCTGTGTACAGCTCTGAATAGAACCCCACAACCTGTGCTGTGTACAGCTCTGAATAGAACCCCACAGCCTGTGCTGTGTACAGCTCTGAATAGAACCCCACAGCCTGTGCTGTGTACAGCTCTGCATAGAACCCCACAGCCTGTGCTGTGTACAGCTCTGCATAGAACCCCACAGCCTGTGCTGTGTACAGCTCTGAATAGAACCCCACACCCTGTGCTGTGTACAGCTCTGAATAGAACCCCACAGCCTGTGCTGTGTACAGCTCTGAATAGAACCCCACAGCATGTGCTGTGTACAGCTCTGAATAGAACCCCATAGCCTGTGCTGTGTACAGCTCTGAATAGAACCCCACAGCCTGTGCTGTGTACAGCTCTGAATAGAACCCCACAGCCTGTGCTGTGTACAGCTCTGAATAGAACCCCACAGCATGCCCTCTGATGGCCTCAGGCTCACACAACAGTTGACCGGCTTCTGTTTGCAGGCAGTGTATTATTTTACTCTGAGAAACTTTTTTTTCTAAAGCGAAGAAATATTCAGTCGTTTGGAGCATAAATACTAATAAATACAAAAGTTCTACCCTCTACACACATTTGCACCTTCAATACAAGTGCCGTTTAATTATCTAATTTACTGTGATAGAATCATGCTTAAACCCTTTTGCAAATAATAACTCCAGCACTAAAATTTGTACCATGACTAACAATACCCTCCCCCTCCAATTCATGAGTCCACTCTGATTTATTGTTCTCATCAGTGTGTGTCTCTTGGAGCATGGTCACACTAACTTTCTTTTGTTTTATATACAGACGTGCTCAAATTTGTTGGTACCCTTACAGCTCATTGAAATAATGCTTCATTCCTCCTGAAAAGTGATGAAATTAAAAGCTATTTTATCATGTATACTTGCATGCCTTTGGTATGTCATAGAATAAAGCAAAGAAGCTGTGAAAAGAGATGAATTATTGCTTATTCTACAAAGATATTCTAAAATGGCCTGGACACATTTGTTGGTACCCCTTAGAAAAGATAATAAATAATTGGATTATAGTGATATTTCAAACTAATTAGTTTCTTTAATTAGTATCACACATGTCTCCAATCTTGTAATCAGTCATTCAGCCTATTTAAATGGAGAAAAGTAGTCACTGTGCTGTTTGGTATCATTGTGTGCACCACACACTGAACATGGACCAGAGAAAGCAAAGGAGAGAGTTGTCTGAGGAGATCAGAAAGAAAATAATAGACAAGCATGGTAAAGGTAAAGGCTACAAGACCATCTCCAAGCAGCTTGATGTTCCTGTGACAACAGTTGCAAATATTATTAAGAAGTTTAAGGTCCATGGAAGTGTAGCCAACCTCCCTGGGCGCGGCCGCAAGAGGAAAATCGACCCCAGATTGAACAGAAGGATAGTGCGAATGGTAGAAAAAGAACCAAGGATAACTGCCAAAGAGATACAAGCTGAACTCCAAGGTGAAGGTACGTCAGTTTTTGATCGCACCATCCTTTGCTTTTTGAGCGAAAGTGGGCTCCATGGAAGAAGACCCAGGAGGACTCCACTTTTGAAAGAAAAACAAAAAAAAGCCAGACTGGAATTTGCTAAAATGCATATTGACAAGCCACAATCCTTCTGGGAGAATGTCCTTTGGACAGATGAGTCAAAACTGGAGCTTTTTGGCAAGTCACATCAGCTCTATGTTCACAGACGAAAAAAATGAAGCTTTCAAAGAAAAGAACACCATACCTACAGTGAAACATGGAGGAGGCTCGGTTATGTTTTGGGGCTGCTTTGCTGCGCCTGGCACAGGGTGCCTTGAATCTGTGCAGGGCACAATGAAATCTCAAGACTATCAAGGCATTCTGGAGCGAAAACGTACTGCCCAGTGTCAGAAAGCTCTGTCTCAGTCGCAGGTCATGGGTCCTCCAACAGGATAATGACCCAAAACACACAGCTAAAAGCACCCAAGAATGGATAAGAACAAAACATTGGACTATTCTGAAGTGGCCTTCTATGAGTCCTGATCTGAATCCCATCGAACATCTATGGAAAGAGCTGAAACTTGCAGTCTGGAGAAGGCACCCATCAAACCTGAGACAGCTGGAGCAGTTTGCTCAGGAAGAGGGGCCAAACTACCTGTTAACAGGTGCAGAAGTCTCATTGAGAGCTACAGAAAACGTTTGATTGCAGTGATTGCCTCTAAAGGTTGTGCAACAAAATATTAGGTTAGCGGTCCCATCATTTTTGTCCATGCCATTTTCATTTGTTTTCTTATTTACAATATTATGTTGAATAAAAAATCAAAAGCAAAGTCTGATTTCTATTAAATATGGAATAAACAATGGTGGATGCCAATTACTTTTGTCAGTTTCAAGTTATTTCAGAGAAAATTGTGCATTCTTTGTTTTTTGTGGAGGGGTACCAACAAATTTGAGCACGTCTGTATTCAAAAAGAGCTGCTCTCTTCACTACATCTCTGCACCCGTTTATATTTAAAGTTCCTATATTTAGATTCTGCACTGAGTTATAAAAGGAGACAGAGAGAAAAGTACAGATAATGGTGAAAACGTACACAGAAAAGAAAAAAGCTTTTGTAAAATTAACCATTATTGCTTTTAAGAGAGACCCGCACTTTGTTTATTACATTTTTTAATTGATTTGTTTCTTGTTTTTCCATACCCAGTGCTACTGCATTACGTCTCACCTGCTGCGCAGAATTTAGGAACAATTTTAAATCGTGAAAATGGTCGACCACTCCAGTCCCTCTTTTCCCTTTAACTACTTGTAGAAACACTCGAATGCTTTCAGCACTGTACCCCCCTCTCACTTGCTGACTAGCCGACAAATCAGAGCTGGTTGAAGAGTCAGTATCCTCATTATCCTCATCTTCACTAAAATTACCAATAGCACTGCTCGCTATGCTCTGTGTCTGAACGCAGTCAGTTCTCACAGACAGCTCGCTCTCTGATTCATCAGCACATTGGACCTCAGCTTCAGCTTTGCTGTATTAGTGTTGCTAGTTCCTGCCTTTCTTTTCCCCTTGGGCATTTTAAACTGAGAAAATGTCTATTCTTTTCCACACCTGCTTCCATCTCTTTCTCTAACGTTGAGACAGTGGCTCTGACACCTAACAGCCCCCCTGCAGGCGTCTCCAGCTCTGTTCACATTAGCTGCTTCTCCTGCCGCTGTATCTATTTCAGACAGTCCTTGTACCTCAACATTAGACTCAACCAACCCCGACTGAATTTCTTCGGTCTCTCTCACCCCTGTCTGCCGCGCTGCTAGTTGAGGGACCAGCTACCTGGCTCTCTGGCACTGCTGCACTCTCACTCGCCTCAGGGAGTCCTTCCTCGCCTTCATTATCTCCTGCAGTCTGCTTGCAGTTCTTCGCTATATGCCCCTGACGCCCACATTTAAAACATTTCAGATGAACATTTCAGATGAGTTCAGATGAAGCAAAGACTACGTATTCACTTCCGTCCACACAAAACCTAAAAGCTACATTTAACTCTCTGTTCGGATCATTAAGAAGCATATACAAGTGCCCTCCACAAGTATTGGGACAGTGAAGTCAAAATTGCTATTTTTGCTGTACACTCAAGCAATATGAAAATACGAGTAAAAGAAAAAGTTCCTCTTTTCTTTTAGCATCCAAGTCACTTGCTTTTCTTTCTTAGACAGCTCCCTAGTCTTCATGTTGGATTATGCCTACTGACACCAAACGCAGGCTCCAAAGGCAAAAGCAAAGGATAGAACTGAGACTACACATTGTGTGAACAACCAATGCAACAGGAAACACCTGATCAATTAGAAACACCTGTGAGCCAAATGTCCCAATACTTATGCTCACATAGAATGGGGGGATGGAACTCTGTGCTGTTATTCTTAGTTGGTAAAACATGTGTTGAAACAGCCAGAAATAATAGTTGGTAAAACATTCTGTACTTTTGCCTCATATTCATCTTTTAATCGTATTTTCATATTGTTTGAGTGTACAGCAAAATTTTGACTTCACTGTCCCAATACTTATGGAGGACATTGTATAACTGTCTTCTGAACGAAACGACATGTTTTAAATCAGGGGATTTACAGCCCAGAGGAATCATTGTAATACTTGACATTATCTGTCCGTGACCACTCAGCTCTCTCACTATGAGCTCATTTTTTAAAAAAGGAGGAATATTATAAATTATTATTTTCCTGGCAGGTAAATAATAGGCATGAGGCAGGACAGAAACTAAAACTCTGTCAATTACTAAGCCTTGCTGAACAATTTCCTGAACTAATTTCTCACTACTCAGAAACACCACAACAGATTTATTCATCTGTGAAGCTCACTTAATATTCTCACACCCAAGTATTTTTCGAATTTCAACTACTACTGCTTCCACTACAATCTTTATACAATTTCTCTGTGTCAAATTTTCAAAATTGGCGCTTGTGCATTAAATGTGATCTTGATTAAAACCAGCAGTCTAAAAATGTTAACAGAATCCTGATTTAAAATATCATTTATCTTATTTTTTCTGCATTTTAAAATAGCTATCTTGGCTTGTCCAAGGACAACATTAACAAGTTGAAAAGTGTACTTCTCTGCTTTAAAGTATTTAAAACCAAAGATAAACATGACTTCAGTGAACTGTAAACCCAATCCATTAATCAGGGTGTTCTCTCTCTCTTTCTGTGAGCAGAAAGTAAATGTGTCCATCACTGCTGAGTAAATAATGCTTACAAAAGAGTTGATGGCAATGATGGAGTGAAGGATTCTCCATTGCAGATACCCTGATATTTTTGGCAGTGGTGGTTTAGATAGTGGAGGCCAAGCTGGCTCTATCTGCTCCCCCACCCCCAGCCTCTCTCTCCAGTGTGCGTCAGGCAGCTCCTGAAGCTGCTGATGCCGAGCCTTCACACAGGGCCTGTACATCATCTTCCCATCCACAGTGGACAGGGGGAGCTCCCTCAAGCTCTCCATAGTCAATAGCCTGCCTGGCACATCAGTGTCCTGACTAACAATCTGGGATACACTCAGAAGACTAAGTCAATCTGTAGGGATCCCTTCTCTCTAAATACCTGCCCCAGCAACTCCAGCGCTTCCCTGGGCAGAGCAATACGAACCGGAGTAAGGAAGCGCTCAATTGTACGGACCGACCGCACTCCCAGCTCTAAGGCCAAAGAACCTTCCATTTATAACTATTTAGATCCAGTAAATGTCCAGCATAGATGTTTTTTTTTTTTATTTTTTTTTTTTTTTTTTTTTATTGATTAATCATAAAAATACATCAAAATACAACATACGAAGGAAATATGTACAGTGTGAAAGATGTCTACTACACAAAACGAAAGCAGGTACAAGTTCCTTCCTTATGGAAAATTAGACGGACCATGTTTGTCACACAGACTAGTGTGTTTCCATATGGATATAGCTTATACAACGCTTCACTGGGCATGTGTCGGTACGTTTCAGAGCATATGTGAGGGTACATGCGGAAGTCATGTTTTTTTGCTCAGAAGAGATGCTCGAGAACAGTGATTTTGGACATAGCAGTGTGGCATTATGCAGATGTTTGGGCGCATACAGATTATTATACAATGACTAAATATATTCAGAACAGCACGGTGGGATAGTTTATGTTTTATTTTTCATGTAGTGCTGATGTACCCTTTAACTGGAGTACAGCAGCCTCTGGTGAAGATATCGATCAAGCCCTGTCCCCCTTCAGTCAGCGGCAGATATAGCACACTGTGTCTCAGCCAGTGAAGCCCATCCCAGAAAAAAATTCAACACAATGGACTGAATCTGTTGAACTAATGAGACTGGGGGCTCCATACAGATCAGCTGATGCCACAGGATCAAAACAATCAGATTATTAATGACTAATGTCCTCCCCATATGGGACAACTGATGAAGCAGCCATCTCCGTCTCTGTAACCTAGCCTCAACCTTCTCAACAACCCTTTCCAATTCTTCTGTATTGTGCTGTCATCTCCCCGATAGACTCCCAAATGTCAAAAGCTCCCCCTAATCCACTGTAGCCCACTCTACAACTCTTCCAATCTCACAGAAGTAGAGCAGTATTTTTTCCCAGTACTTTCTTTTCATTGGCAGGAAAGGGTTAACCTTTGCACTAGATAGTTTTTTAAAGTCTTTTACGAAACCGGAGCCCTTCTGTGTCTCTGTCATTAATGATTATTACTGCTACTGTACGTCATCAGCATATGCTGTCACAGGTCCACTGAGACACTAGGGAATAGTTAGACCTGTCAACACTCTCCTTAACTCATTAATAAGGAGTTATATCGCCAGTAAAGCATCCCTGACAAAGAGCAGCCTTGACAAATACCTCTCTTCGCTGGGAAGGGGCACAAAGCATCGTTAATTTTCTGTACATCAAAAATATCACAATAGAGTAAACAGTTAGCTAGAGCTTTGGAAAATATCTTATAGTCAGCACAGAGCAATGACACTTCTCCAGTTCTTTATAATGCAGAGGTCCCCTTTCTTAGCGAGCAGAGTAATAACAGCCCTCCTGCAGCTCAGAGGCAGTTATTTTCTCTTCATACTCCTCAAAAACCTCACAAAAGTCTGCCTTCAACAGAGACCAGAATCTTTTAAAGAGTTCCACACACGACCCTTTGATCCTGGGGGTTTTGCCATTGTTTAGCCCTGAAGAGCATCAGAAAGCTCTTCTTCTGTCAAAAGCCTCCGTCGTGAACAAGAACCTCCGGATCGCCCCAGCCTCCTGCAGTTCCTGTCCGGTCGATGTCTTCAAACAATGGATCATTTTGTGCATCCATCTCTGCACTAGTACTTTTTGCAACTTCATCTCTAACAGATCTGCTAAACCCCTCCTTTTTCAGACTCTCAATCAGTCTGCTTGTTGGGCAAAACCCCACGGCTCACAAGAGCTCCAAGACCATCGCAACGACCCGGAGTTGCTGGGAGGCTGGGAGCAACAGCAGTAGGTTAGTTTAGAGGATGTTGATCCCAAACAGTATAGAGATGGTTTCGCAGTGTAGTAGGTTCCTGGAGTGGCACGTCTCTTTTAATGAGGCTATTGCTCGCCTTGTGTGGCAAACTTTTATTTTTAGCTTCGTTTTGTTTGCTTTATTTAATCTGACACTAGGTGTCTAATTCAGTATTATTCAGAAGTCAGAGAGACAGCCCTCCTCATCACTATCAGAAGCCAAGCTATCTGCAGCCACAGCACAGGCAGCCATCATGCACCATGGTGCAGCAGGATCCTGAGCAGACATTGTGAACGCAGCCCCCCCATGCTATAGTACTCTTTTTTTTGCACTCACGCTTTCACCTGTTTCTCCATTGCACTTTTTAACTGGAATTTGTTCCCCTGTCCTACTTCCATCTCTACATCACCGCAAACGCTACTCACAGTTGTAGTCGTGTCCTGCTCCTTGCTCTGACTTCCCACACTCTCACTGCTTTCACTGATTCTTTACTATTCTGCCTAGCACTAACCTCACCCATGGCTGTCTGACTATCGCTACTGCCTACCTCCTATTTCTGTTGTACACTAGGCTCCCCAACTGTACTCTCATCAACGAGAGATCCCAGCCCTTCACTCCAATCATCAGCTATATGTGCTGTTGTCTCCACTCCCACACTATCAACACCTATATTTCTTGCCACTGCCGCACTGCTAGTGGAGGGACCCGGCTGCTCAGCTTCCTCTGGGACAGGCCAGTTTCTGCTCCTGACCCATACTCCTACACTGATTTAGACCAGTAGAGTCACCATCTGCTTTAACTCCTCATGTTCTTTTTCAGGACAATATCCAGCAGCAGTGTGGAGTAGTGGTTAGGGCTCTGGACTCTTGACCGGAGGGTTGTGAGTTCAGTCCCAGGTGGGGGACACTGCTGCTGTACCCTTGAGCAAGGTACTTTACCTGGTTAACACTTTGTGATGCTGCTTTTTGCCTTACACCTGTTCTCAATGGGGAACTTGTCTGGTGAGTGCCAAGGACAAGGCAGAGTTGTGATGCCCTGACTCTTTAGTGTGGGGTGCGATTTGGGCTGCTGGACGGTCACAGCTGGTGGTCTGCGAAGAAACTAAATTCTAACCGATACATCACCATTCTCCAAGAGAGAAAGAAAGAAAGGCAATTTCTGGTAGCCTACAGTAAATAGCTGTCTCCACTAATGACTAAAAGTAAAAATATGTTGTGTAGTGGTATCCTCATATTTTTGGAGCTCATACTGTATCTATTTTTATGAAGGAAAATAAAGCTGTAATACTTCAGGTCAAGGCAAAGCAAGATGGTCTTGTGGAAGGAGAGCAATTGATCATTAACACTTTAAGAAGTAGGGGCCCTATTTAGCAACAAGGGTTTGCCCCCATTTATCTGAAGGGAATACAATTATTTTAACATGATAGAACTAGCAAGAAACAAAACAGTTGCAGGCAGGAGTATTTAAACCAGTGTTCTGAGTTGTTTCATACTACATTGTGTAAAGTAACTAGTGTGTGGAGTTGCAAGGGCACAGTGGAGCACCCATAAAAAGAGGCAATGTTTCAAAATATTTGTTGTGATCATGAACACCTAATTCAGATCTATGATCTAATTCACTAGTACTGAGAAACTGTCGAATGAGCTATGGGATCTGCAGATCATCAGAGTATGCTGTGCAACTACACATCCATTATACTGAGTCTTCAGCTGAAACACACACACTTTTGTCTCAACTTATTTTAATTAACATAATTGGACATCAAACATTTACTGGAGATTCAGGTAACATGATTACAGAGCCAGTGTGAAATGTTTAGCGCCCTTTTAAAGCTAACATATCCCCAGAGGATAAATTCCCTTCTTAGTATTTGATGATAATTATACTGTAGAAAGGGTACAGTAAGCATGCAACAAACTGCTGGTCTGGGGTGCAAATAGTTATCCTTTTAATAATGTGTAAATAAATTCCCCAGTGCACTTGATGACTCACATCAAATATACAAATCTTTATCAGGAGAGAATAATGTATTATGTTGCTTTTTTTTTCCAGAAAGGGTTCAATGCTTAAAAACATTTTTCAAAAACGGTCAATTTCCAATGTACATCTAGCAAGGGTCAAACATTCCCCTGATGCAGAATACATTTTGATAACAATATAAAAACTGATTAACGTTTCCCTCTTTTCCCCAGGTGCTAGACCTGACAGTCACTGTCAGACCCATTTTGCTTTCCAGTTCATTTTCTGTCAAGTGTCTGAATCAACAAGGGGAAAATTGAAGCTGTCTCCATCATCAAAGCCTTCCCAAGTTTAATGTGTCTGAATTAAATAGCTTGGCTTATTATTATTTATTTCTTAGCAGACGCCCTTATCCAGGGCAATTTACAATTGTTACAAGATATCTCATTATTTTTACATACAATTACCCCTATATACAGTTGGGTTTTTACTGGAGCAATCTAGGTAACGTACCTTGCTCATGGGTACAGCAGCATTGTCCCCCACCTGGGATTGAACCCTCGACCCTCCGGTCAAGAGTCCAGAGCCCTAACCACTACTCCACACTGCTGCCCGGCTTAGGTTCTGATTAAAAAAAAATGCCCTAATGCACATTAATTAAATAATTGATACCTCCCAAAACAAATCATAACCATGCTTCTGCAATGCATCAGATGATTGTATTAGTTGTTGATTATTACCTATTCAGTGCTCAATAAGCAAAACGTTTTGCTGATTAGATTATTTTGGAAACTGTAATGTGTGTAAAGATGGCAAGAACCGGGTAACGCTAGCCATCATGATGACTCATTGTAGATTGTATTAAACATTTAAAGATTAGTTGTATGACCTATTATATAATAATGGAGTCATTAAGCATAATAATACATTTTATACCACAAGAGTGGGTATATCTAGCATGGGATATACAGTATTTTTGTTATCCTACTTGAGTGGGATAACATGAGTGGATAACATGAGTGGATAACATGCTTACTGGGACTAGTTTTGAATGTGTCTTTGTTTACATTCCAATCCAGTGGTGTGCTGCTGACATTCAGGATGGAGCTCTGTGTTGGTAGTTCAAACAATACTGCCACCTATACGTGTTTTATAACAACGTTAAAATATCTGAAATTGAATTTCAAATTTCTATTGTTGTTCTGATTTTGACTCCAATTTAAGAACTATTTTAGTCAAGAAATGCAAGTTACCTATCTGCCTGCGTCTGATGTATCCAAACAACCTGTAGCTCCTTCATTAACTCCGGTAGCAGTAGGAAACAACAGAGAGGCTGCAAATTGACACACTGAGCTCAAGATTCTATCGAAAGATGGTTGCGAAGAGGCTATAAACAGGGTTCAAAATGAATGCGCATCGAAGCGTAGTCTGTTGACAATGAAAGTAAAGATCCGCCAAGTAAAATAATACCTGAATTAATTGATTTAATATCAAATATGTACACATTTTATTGCTATTTATTTTAAATATATACTTGTGGTATAAACAGAATACTGAATGGTCATTTGTGGTATACAGTTTGTATTCCCCTTAGGAGTATGTCCTTACATAAACCACTCGGCCCTGACAGGGCTTATGATTTACTGGGGCATCCTTTTGCGGTGAATAAAAAAAAAGAGTATTTGTGGCTATGTGTGTTTGTATCTCAGTATAATAATCAACAATTATATAAAGTATCACAATAGATGTGATTTATGCTATAAAGCTACAGAAGGTCATACTAATCCCCATAATATACAATACAATGAGCTTAAAGAATAGTTTTGCTAATTCAGGGCAGCAAAGTTACTTTAATTCTCAATGCACTCAAAACAATGCAAATGACCAGTATTAAAAAACAAAAACTTTATTTTTGGTTATAACTATGTGATATCTAACAACACATGAACTACTTCACAATTACAATTGAATCTGTCTGAAGAAAAAAACATTAATTAACTGTAATATAGAGGGGTTTTTTTTCATTAATTTTAAACACTTGTTTTACATTGAAATATACAGGTGCTTTATTTACTTGTCATTGATTGTTTATGTTTTATTATTAGATTGTATCACAGTTGGAAATTAAGTGGAGATAGACTTAGGACAGAGGGAAGGGGATACTTCACACCGAGAATGGGTATGGAATGGGCTATCTTGTCATGTTGTTGAGACAGAAACACTTGGATCCTTTAAGACCCAACTTGACTGAGATCAATCAGCTATGAGGAATCGGACGAGCTAAGATGGGCTGAATGGCCTCCTCTTGTCCATAATTTTTCTTATGTTCTTATGTGCTCTGCTGGCTGCTTTCAACCTGACCAGAATTGCAATTATTACCTAATTCCACCGGCAAGCTTTCTTTAGTAAGGCAATTTTGCATGCAAAAAGAGCGGAATGTAGTGAGAGGTGGAGAGCATAAAGCATGCCACAAAAGAAAAAAAAATAATTTCCTTTTACCTTATGTAAGTGGCCAAGTTAAGATAGCATCACAATCTCAGACAAAAATGGCCTCATTATCATCTCAGTGGTATGGCCCACCTAACCTACTATCAGTTCAGTAGGTCATATATCAGTTCATAATGAAATCTTTTTGTAGATTCTTTGTTTTGTTATGACCTGTATGGTTCATTATTTTTGTTTTGTTTTTTTGTGTGTGCTGTTAAAAGTATTTCTGTTTCTCTTCTCAGTTTAGTTTATTTAATAATCTGTGTTATTTTAGTCAGAAAAGGAATACAAATGTAATTGGTTTAAGCTGTTACAATGCACAGAAGTAACTGCAGCAATAACTTTGCTCAATGATCTCCTGATTCATATACAGGTAGTACTGGTAAAGCAACCACCTAAGACAGCCTGAGAGAGAGACAGCAGGCAGATGGGGGATGTGGGGTATTGTTGGATAAATGAAACAAGCTGACAAAAGATAGATGATCAGGTAAGAGTAAATAGCAAGAAATCTGCTCTGATTGGCTGCAAGGCAGTATAGTTTCCGTCCAGACATACCATACTGAAAAAGTATAAACCAATGACACATTCAAACTGTATGAAAGAATCTAAAACATATTTTCCAAGAGTTGCATTTTTGTATTTCTTATTTATTTACTGTGTATGATAAACAAAACAGATCAATATAACCTGCAAGTCAACCTTTGTGTACTAGTTGGTCTTTTAGCTTGTGTCACTTTCAGCTCAAGCAACACTTCCATAAAAACATATCATTAATGTAATAGCGTTCTCTTTCACAATGTACTGCAATATATTGCGAACATCAATCTAAACAAAAGAACAGACTCTTTAAATATTAAAGTTAGTAGTCTCAAAGGTTAATTGTGTTTTTCATGCTGTCTGTTTATCACACTACGTGGTTTCATAATTTATCTGAATATGTATGCACATCAAAGTAGAAAACCATGCTGCCTGATGTTTTGTATTATTCAGTAAGGTAATCAACAATACAGCTGAAATCTTTTGCTAAAACAATAAAATTTCAGTACATTAGTCTCGATTAGCAATTACCAATGTAATATGATACAACTTTAAATGAAAAATGCATGTGGAACACTAAGCTCATCATTCACAACAATGATGTTCATAACTACTAATGCTTTGTATTAAGTTCTGTCCCTCTTTAATTATTTATTACTAAATTAAAAAATATAAAATCATTATCTAAAAGGTTCCTAGAATACATACAAAGAGATTGTGCAGACTCAGTAAACATACCAATATACTGTTGGGGTCTTCATAGTATTGTCTCATTTTCAATCAAATAAAAAAGTATTGCAAATTGGTAGAAGAAAAATAATGTATTTACTTTAAGTCTTTTTAATTCCTGGGTTTGTTGATTCTTAAATTTGGAGGTACCCAGTTTCAATGCCTTTTTTGAAGGTGTGCTGCAGGATTCTAACGCCTGGAATTACATAATGTGGTAGGTCCCTTATTGAATGGTGGGTCTGGATAATATAATTTAGTACTGCATGATAAGCGCGTGATATCACAGTATTATAATTCAGTTTACACAGTATTCATAGACCTTTGTCTCAGTGTATCAAAACCCTGCAAGCAGCATTGGTGTTACCTAGTCTGAGCAAGTACCTGTTAAGTCTCATTACATTCACTCAATGCACCAATCAAAGTGTATTAAAATAAGTTGCTGTGGAATAGCATAGAACATGTATTAACCCTTTAAGGACTGTGATCATGTAAAGACAATCATACTGAAGTGTTATTCTGGGCCCGTGATTGGGTAAACACAATAAACAATGCACTTCATTTCTTTGATGTACTGAGCCACCATGCTTTGCAGTACAGCTTATTAACATTTCATTGGATACTTTTGGGATATGCCTGCCACAGGTCAGGTATTCACTGAGCATTTTATATCAGAGCTACCGCTAGGCCCTTCTGGGGAGTGACGTCCTCAGTCTTGCCTTCCGAGGGAACAAATAGTCACTCCACGGAGCTCACTTCCTCTTTTGCTTCTCACCATGGTAAGGTGAGTACTAACCTGTCCAGTTGCTGTGATTGAGTCTGTATGAAAGAGCTGTCACTCCAGTTTACTGGAGTTCCCCTGGAATCAGTAACTCAGCTTCTGTGAACTGAGCTATAATCGTTGCGCAACTGCGCTTCCTTAAATCTTTATTTCTGTCTTTCACCAGTCTGCATTGCTTTGCGTCACAGACTGCTTTCTAACCCCGCAAAAAAAAAAGATGCGTGATTTCCTTGGTGCTCGCCGTCCTCGTTGCCTCGGAGCCTCTGTGCTTTGCCACCCTAGGTGCTTAGACGCTCCGTGCCTTGGTGTTCGGCGCCCCGGCACTTCAGTACTAAGGCGTTAGGTGCCCCCCTGGTTCAGCGCCTTGGCGCTCCAAAGTTTAAACGCCCTCGGTGCTCGACACCCCTCTGTGCTTCGACACCCAGGGGCCTTGGTGCTACAAAGTTCAGCACTCTAGAGTTTAGATGCCCTCAGTGCTCGACGCCCCTCGGTGCTTCGACACCCCGGGGCCTTGGTGCTCCAAAGTTCAGTGCTCTAGAGTTTAGATGCCCTCGGTGCACACAGTGCCCTTGGTGCTTTGGCGCCCTTGGTGCCTCGGTGCTCCAGAGTCAGACGCCCTCGGTTCTCGTCGCCCCTCGGTGCTTAGGCGCCCTCGGGGCCTCAGAGTCTTGGTGCATGCGGTGCCCCTGCTGCTTCTGTGCCCTCTGTGCTTCGCCACTCCAGAGCTAGACGCCCTCGGTGCTCGCCGTCACTCGGTGCTTCGACGCCCTCGGGGCCTCAGAGCCTTGGTGCACACGGCGCCCTCAGTGCCTCCGTACTCCATTTAGACGCTCTTCTGTGCTTCAGCACCTTTCGAAAGCCTCAGAAGCTCGGTGTACTCAGTGACCTTGGTGCTCCTGCACCCACGGTGCATGATTGCTCCAGTGCATGACCGCGGTGCCTCAGAGCCTTGGTGCCCTTGCTGCTTCAGCGCCTCGGTGCCTCAATGCTCCACTGATTAACGCCCCCAGTGCATCACACACTCGGCCTGAAAGGCCTCACACCCCCCATATCTTATAGTACCCTTGGTGCTTTGGCGCTCTCAGTGCCTCGGTGCTCTAGTTAGGCCCCCTCGGTGCTTCGACACCCATAGGACCTCAGAGCCTCGGTGCCCTTGGTGCTTCGCCGCTTCGGCATTAGACGCACTTGGTGATGGTCGCCCTCGGTGCTTAGTACCCTCGGGACCCCAGAGCCTCAGTGCCTCCATTTCTGGATGCCTTCAGTGCTTGGGCAACCAATATTATAGCTCACTCTATGCCTCCTATGCCTTGGGAGATGCTTCTTTTTGCGAGATCTGTGTAGCATTCCAGCCTTGGGTTCTATGCAGCAGACTCACCAGGTTTACCACTGGGAGCCCCGGTCTCCCCCATCCTCCAATTATCCCAGAGCCCCTCGCAGAGCATTCCCTGCACTCAGGCTCTGGCGCCTCATGCTCGCAGCCGCTCTAGATCTCCAGCGCGGAGTGCTAAGCGGGCGAGACAGCCCAAACCCCTGCTCCGGCCCTGGCTCTGCCGCTAGCACATGCCCCTGAACTGACCCCATCTTTACCAGTGGTCGCTCGGGATGTTTCAGAACCAGACCTGGCTGTGGCCGAGGAAGACCTGAATGAGATCTTAATCTCGGCCTCCTGGGATGGTAGTTCCTTTCCTCAGGATGAGGAGGAAGGAGACATCCAAGAGCTAACCTTCGAGACAGGTCCCAGCTCCGAGACAACCTCGGACACTGGGCTGTCCCCTCTTCCAAGCTCGATGCGGGGCGCTCAAGGAGCGAGCCTCCAAGTTCCTCCAGATACCTTGGACAGCAGCGCCCAAACTGCGCCAGTCAGTCTTCAGGACATGGGCTCCATTGCCCCACCTTCAGCCCTTCCCGGCATTCCCTGATTTCCTGGAAGAGGTACGGTCCTCTTGGAACCACGAGTGTGGTGAAACGAGCTGGGCTTGGCGGAATACCCACTAGTGGACTCAGCCATCACTGCCCTGGTGTGAGCCCTTCCAGTAGGGGTTTTACCTAAGGACTCTGCAAACACTGCAGGCCTCCTTACGACTTACCTAGATGCCATACTGTAGTCGGCGCCTCTCCCTGAACTGGTGGCTTTGGAGCTGCGTCTAGTTTCAGGCACACTGCTCCAGATTTTTGGCTTCCAAGGCCAGGCCCTGGGCCGGAGCCTGGCAAGCCTTGTAGTGGCTCGCAGGCAGCTTTGTCTGTCCCAAGCGAGGGTCCCTGATGCGGACAAATCAGCCTTGCTGGACGTGCCAATCTCTCCTGGCCATACCTTCGTGCCAGCCGTGGAGGAGATATTACAATGCTCCCACCGAGAATGTGAGGCACCTTGACAGATAGCCTCGATGCTCACTTCCCGGGCTCCGGTGCGAGAGAGCAAAATGCTGGCGTCCACCCGTGACAAGCACGGTGACTCTGACGGTCCCGATCTCAACTGCCCTGCATGGCCACCTGAGGCATTGCCTTCAGGCTTCTGCTGCAGCTAACAGCTGGGCCCACGCGCAAAGATGGGGGAGCACCGGATGTGGGGCCCCAATGCAACAATGCTCCCGGAGGCAGTTCCACTGCCGCCCCAGGCTGCCCCCGCAGCAGGCTCCGCCACAGCATCAGCAGCCCAAGCTAGGCCCCTGAAGGCTTGCAGCTTCAGTTCCATGCAGGTCCTCCTCCCTTTCGAGGGAGTGACCCTCTCCATGTCTCGGCCCTCAAGGAAGAAGTAGCTGCATTACTTCTCAAACAAGCCATCCGCCTCGTAGAACCCACCTCCCAAGAGGAGGGGTACTACTCAAGGTATTTTCTGGTGCCGAAGAAGGATGGCGCCTTCGCCCTATCCTTGACCTGAGACACCTCAACGGGTTCTTGAGGAAGAGGAGGTTCCAGATGGCCACACACTGTCACATTCTACAGTCTGTCCAGCCGGGCAACTGGTTTACCACCGTGGACTTAAAGGACATGTATTTTCACATTCCTATTTGTCCTGCACACAGGAAGTATCTCCGCTTCGCCTTTTAAGGGAAGCGTCTTCAAGTTTTCTGTGCTGCCATTCGGCCTCTCCTTAGCCCCCTGCACGTTCTCAAAGTGCGTGTATGCCATCCTGGCCCCCTTGCGGCTACAAGGGATCAGGGTGTTGAATTATCTGATTGACTGATCGATCTGTTCCCAGTCGCAAGAAGGACCAGTGGCCCACACGGCAATCGTGACGGAGCATCTGTTGAGGCTGGGTCTCATCCTCAACGATGCCAAGAGCCAGTCCGTACTGGTGGTTTACTTGGGACACCAGCTGGACTTGCAATGCGAGCCTACCTCTCAGACGACAGAGTGGCTGCCATACAGAATTGTCTATCCCTGTTTCAACAGGGATCGATAGTACCACTGGTGCTGTGTCAGAACTTGCTGGGTCTGATGGCTTCATCAGCCTTCCAGCTGGGATTAGTCCATATGTGCCCGCTTCAGGTGTGTCTCAATGCCTTCCGGCCACATCCCAAACGTGACAGGCAGCGTTGGATGACCGTGTCTCGCGCATGCTGGCAAGCCCTGCACTGGTGGAAGCAAGCCTCTCACCTGCACAAAGTTGCAAGGATGGGTGTGATCCATAACCGTCAGGTGGTGACAACAGATGCATCCAACTTAGGTTGGGGAGCAATCTGAGCCAGCAGAGGAGTGTGTGGGTCCTGCTCGGGCCGCTGGACATCCCTGCATATAAATACGCTGGAACTGCAAGCTGTTCACCGTGCTCCCGGTGGTCCAAGGGAGACATGTTCTTGTCCAGAACGGACAACATGTCGGTAGTGGCGTATGTCAACCACCAGGGAGGACTTCAGTCCCCGGGGTTACATTACATGGCGTTCCGGCTATTGACGTGGGCAAAACAGAACCTGCTATGCCTCCAGGCTGTTCACCTTTGTGGAGTAGTGAATCGGATGGTGGACCTCCTCTCGAGGGAGGGTCCTCATCTGTCAGAACAGCAGCTGCACCCTCAGGTAGTGGAGCGCATTTGGGAGCGTTTTGGCAAAGCACGAGTCGATCTCTTCGCCACGGCGGAAACAACTCACTACCCCCTATGGTTCTCCTTCCACCGCTTCGGCGGTCCACTAGGCGTCGACGCCCTAGCCCACGAGTGGCCCATGATGTTCTTGTATGCATTCCCCCAAATACTGTTGCTCCCGGCCTTCCTACAAATGTAGATATTTTCAAGATTGGTGTCTGACCCGGGGTCATGACCCTATCTCTTGCCCTATAACAGTTATCCTCCAATTCCTACAAGAACTGCTGGAAGCAGGAAAATCCCCTTCTACGCTGAAAGTGTACCTGGCAGCCATATCTGTTTGCCATATCCCTATTGACTCGGTGTCCACAGGCACTCATGTCCCTGTCCCCAGGCACCCCTTTTCCTGACGACCCAGTTTCTGAAGGCCCTTGGCGGTTATGTCCACCTAGAAGGGACGTCCTCCTCAAGTGGAGTCTAGATCATGTACTAGAGGCTCTCACCAAGGCCCTGTTTGAGCCTATACATTTCATAGAGTTGAAAGCCTTTTTGTTAGCCATCACCTCTGCCAAGCGGGCCAGTGAGCTACAGGCTGTGTCTGTGCACAGCCCTTGTATGCGCGTCTGGGACGATGGACACAGGGTATCGTTATTCATGAACCCTGCATTCCTCCCTAAGGTGGTTACAGTTTTCCACTGAAATCAGTCAGTGGAGCTAGAGGCTTTCCATCCCCCTCCTTTTTCTTTGGAGGAGGATCAAAGACTAAACCCCTCTGCCCTGTTTGGGCATCGAGATGTTATGTTGACAGGACTAGAGCTCTGCGTCAGTCTGACCAGCTCTTCGTCTGTTATGGTGTAAGGACCCTGGGTCAAGCCCTGTCAAAGCAGCAGCTGTCTCACTGGATTGTGAACACAGTTTCGACTGCATATACTAATGCCGGCTTACCCCCACCTGAGGAGTGGCTACATCGTGGGCCCTCTTTATAGGAGCCTCACTATCCGACATATGTACTGCGGCTAGCTGGGCTACCCCGTATACTTTCACCAGATTCTACTGACTTAATGTGGTAGCTCCCTCTATGCCTTTATTAGGCACAAGGGTCCTTGAGGTTGCACGCTCGCACCGCTAACATGGTTTTGCGGCCTCGTCTGCTGTCTCCGCTCATGCTTCCTTGCGACGGCTTTGGTATACTTTTCCCAGAAGTATTGTTGGTGGCCGTCTTTGAATTGAACAGGAACAGGGTTAGGTTACGGATGTAACCCTGGTTCCCTGAAAGAGAAGACAACCACAACCTGCAAGGTCACATCGGTCGCCTTTGCGAGTTTGATGCAAAAGAGGAAGTGAGCTCCATGGAGTGAGTATTTGTTCCCTTGGAAGGTGGAACAGAGGACGTCACTCCCTGGAGGGGCCTATCGACAGCTCTGATATAAAATTCTCAGTGAATACCTGACCTGTGGCAGGCATATCCCAAAAGTATTGTTGGTGGTTGTCTTCTCTTTCAGGGAACAAGGGTTACATCTGTAACCTAACAATATATTATAAGCAGATAATATTTCATGAACTGAATTTATCAGATAGTTTTTTTCCTTATTACTGATAATAATGGAATGAAGAACTATTATTTTATTTATAAATATTTATTTTGAGAAAATAACCGAGAGTAGTGCCCATTATTGATTATAAAGACCCTGAGAATAAACATGTATTATGGCATTGCAATCACTCAGGTGAAACAATGTCTTGTAATTTGCCCAAACATCAATATTTTTCAACAAAACTTTCAGGAAGTATTGTAAGGTCCCTCAGGTCATAGAATAACACATGTTTATACATGTATCTCTAAGCAGAATACATGATAATAAAAACAATGAAATATCATTTTGAAAAAAAAACACGATTTGTATTTGTAAAAAAAAAAAAAAAAAAGTTTGTATGGGTTCTGAAGTACTGTATGATGTTTCCCAAAGTGTTCTCAAAAAAGACACCAATTCCAAGATGCTACTGAAAAAAATGGATTTTTAGTGATTTTTTATAGGAAAAAAAACCCTGGTTCTGGGGGAGCATCCCACTGAAAAACATTTAATTCATTATTGTGGCAAAGTGGTTTGCAGTGCGCAGGTGTAGAGGTGATGCAGTGCTCAAGACAATGACAAACAACAAAGTACAGGTGAAATGATGGTTTAATTGTAATCCAAAGTCTGATGACAACAGTAAATAAATGGAGGACTGGCAAGACACAACGATGTGTATTGCACAGCTAAATAAACACAGGGTTCAGTTTCGAAATAATAAACACAGTATTAAACACACACAATACACGAACACGAGTCCAGGGTGAGTGCTTTTTGTGCTAGTGGTGCAAATACAATTTATTTAGTGAGTACGAGTGTAGTGAAGTCTGGGTTGGGTGCTGGTTTTAAGCAACAGCTCCCGGATGTGTTTAGCCTTCTATTTAAAAGACAAACAGTACAATTAACACGGCAAACAAACAAACACAAACACTCACGGTACAATCACGGTCCTTCAGCGGTTCTTTTCTTAACCATATCAAAGGAACAGATCACCTCGCTACGTCCCCTTTTGTACTGTCAGCCATGGCCCCTTGGTTAGCGAGTGCAACCATTTCTCCTCCAATCCGCAGTTGCCACATTGCTTCCCTTCTGGGTCGATAACTTGGTGTACCGTAGCTCCACCCCCTTTCTAGGCTGACTTCCACCTAACCCTGGGAATTAATTGTCAGCCCATCCAGTCCAGGGCACTGTGTTCCCTTTACACAGTGCCCACAGGTCGGGAGGGAAATTTATAACCAAGATTCATTCTTTGTCACAATTATTCATTAAAGTCTGACGTTCAAGTGGGATAAAAGTGCTGTGACACGAATGTTGCAATTACGTGAAGGGCAGGATTTAAGAAAGATTTCTGTTTATATCGTACTTCTTGCTGATGGTTTTAGCACGTTTTACATTTTAAAAGAAAAATTACCTGTATAATTTCAAGCTCAGCTTTTATTCTCTATTGGCATGTGCACACTCTTAATCATGGTAATGCACATTATACATTATACAGCATATGCCACAATTTACTTGATCAAACTGCATGCTGATTTCAAAAGAAAAATCTAAATGAGATGGGGGTTATTCTGTTCTATTTGTGTACTTGTTTATCTTTGCTTGACCAGAGGGATATTTTTTTCTGTCAAAAAGAAAAAAAAAAATGTAATTCTCTAATCACAATAAAAGCCCACAAGGCATTGCCAATAATGCACTGCACACCAACCTTTATACTATAAATACAGGTCATTGTGTTGTAACTTGTAAATCTAACACAGTATATGTGCTTTTCCATCCAAATACTTGCCAATTAAAAAAAACATTCTGTATTTATTATATGTGTTAAGACCCTCCAGAAAGTTTAGTAGGATATGATGATAATAAATGTATAGTGTTGATGGCTTGCTTAAAATAGCTAAAAAATACTAATAATTTGAACTAATAATGCAGATAAAAGTATCTACAACCATCTTGAAGTGCTTGTCTTTAAGCTGCTATTGTATTAAAAAGCTTTTCCAAATACATTTGCATATTTGTATTTTTCATATTTCCAAGTTAGATTTTATAATACAGAAGCAAGTAAACAGAAACAAATATGTTCAATGTGTACAACAGAAAGTTTGTAAGATTATTTTGTATGGTCTAAAAAAAAATCTCTGTAAAATGGTGTGCGGGGTACACCCTGGCCCTTGTTTATTTTCTGTTATGTGTTGTTATTATTTAAAATGTATGTATTTGGGCACTGCTGTTTTAGGTTGCTTCACTTCACGTGCAGAATGTGCATGGGCTCGATTGAATTATTAACAAGCAATCGAGCCCCGGTACAGCTGTATAAAAGAGCGGATCAGCCACTCATCATGGTTGGTCTGTTCAGAGGCCGAACGTAAGGTAAAGAGAACTGAAATTATAAATAACAATTGCAACTCATGCTGGCTTTAAAACCAGCACGATACTTGTTCAATTTAGTGTGTCTGCGCACCAGCGCTTCATCCCCGTGGTACTGTGTGTGTCTCTTCCTGGTCTGACGTCACCCACAAGCCTATCCGTGACAAGTGGTGAGTAAGTTTAAAATATAGATGGACACCTTCAACAGGGTGATTTTTTGTGAGTTAAAATGAAATAAACTCTCTATGCTAGCTATTTGAATGAAACCCAGTGCATTCCTAGAAAGGAAGGGGGGAGAAAACAAAAAAACAGAAGGGAGACCACATCAAAACAAGGGCAACAACTCAGGTAAGACAACTATTAAATGTATTTATTCTTAATGCTAGAAGTCTCAGAAACAAAATGTTAGAACTTTTCTTCCAGAATGGTCTACTGCACTAACAAGTAACCATCTTCCCTGATGTGATAGGTGTTACCACCAAACTTGGTTGTCTGAGAGATGATGGAGACATAATATAATATTAGTTTCATCTGGTACACACTGTATAGGAAAGACAGGCAGGACAGAAGAGGCGGAGGGGACAGCGCTCTGCATACATAAGAAATAGTCTTGAAGCCCAGGTGTTAAATCAGGACAAAGAAAATGTTTAAAGCAATGCAGAATCAATATGGGTCAGAATAATGGACCTCTGAACTTCAAAGGGGTGCATAATAATAGGAGCATGCTATTTAGACCATTTAGGTCAACAAATTCAGACGCCTGAGCAAACTAATCTGTTATACAATGACATTCTGAAAATTTTGCGTGTAGAAAAGGAGAATCCATACTAATGGGGGATTTCAACTGTGTCCCAGATAAAATGGGAGAACCCATGTTTGGGGAGCACGGTCGCGGAATACTTTTTTGGTAAAAAGATGAAAACAGGGTGGTGGAAATGACAAATGACTGCTTCCTAGAAAGGAAGGGGGAGAAAAAAAAAACACAATTTGTCAAGGTAAGACATTAAATGTATTTATCTTAATGCTAGAGGGGAAACAAAATGCATGCCTTGATTTAGTCTTTTTGTGATAGGTGTTACAATAATGAAGACAGAATAACTAAAACAGAGGTCAGAGAGCTATTGGCAAAAATCAGGACAAAACAACATGGTCTCATTTGAAGTATTTTATAAAAACCCCAAAAGTAATGACATAAAGCTAAAAGGTTTACAATTTTAGACAAGAACAAACTATGAAGGGTGGAAATGAAACAGAGACCTAACAGAAGTAGATTGGAGTAAAATAGAGAAAACATCCACAGAAAAGGATGGCTGTTTTTTTTTAAAAAAAATGTAGTACTACACAAGCTAAGGTTTAATTTTTAGACAAGCAAACTATGAATTAAACATCCCAAAAGTAGACAAAATCTAAATCTAAAAAAAAATGGCCAAAATGGTTTAATAGATCAATTAAAAAAAAAATCTAAATCTTCAGTGAAAAAAAAATATTCAGGCACTTTACAGAGTGTTTAAAAGGGACCAAAAACAAAGTACACAGAAACAGTACTTGGAACTGCAAACACAAGTCAAAAAGGAAGTTAGAAAGGCCAAGAGAGATAGAAATCAATATTGCTAAGGGGCTAAAACCAATTCCAAAATGTTTTTCCAATATTTTAACAACAAGAGAACATTCAAAGAGGAGGTTAAATGTCTAAGAGACACAAATGGCAAAATCATAGATGAAGAAAAAAAAATAGCAAATATATTAAATGATTACTTTTCACAGGTTTTTACAAAGGAGGACACGGACAACATGCCCCACATGTCAACCTGTTCCTATCCAATTTTAAATAACTTTAGCATAACTGAGGCAGAAGTGTTAAAGGGACTAGGAGCTCTTAAAATAAACAAATCCCCTGGGCCGGATGAGATCCTCCCAATAGTACTCAAAGAAATGAAAGAAGTTATTTACAAACCGCTAACCAAGATCATGCAACAGTCTCTTGACACAGGGGTTGTACCGACAGACAGGGAAATTGCAAACGTAATACCGATCCACAAAAAGGGAGACATAACCGAACCAGGTAACTACAGACCAATAAGCCTGACTTCTATTATATGTAAACTTATGGAAACTATAATAAGATCTAAAATGGAAAATTACCTATATGGTAACAATATCCTGGGAGACAGTCAGCATGGTTTTAGGAAAGGGAGATCGTGTCTAACTAACCTGCTTGACTTTTTTGAGGATGCAACATTGACAATGGATAATTGCAAAACATGGTTTATTTAGATTTCCAGAAAGCTTTTGACAAAGTCCCGCATAAAAGATTAATTCTCAAACTGAACGCAGTAGGGATTCAAGGAAATGCATGCACATGGATTAGGGAGTGGTTAACATGTAGAAAACAGAAAGTACTGATTAGAGGAGAAACCTCAAAATGGAGCGAGGTAACCAGTGGTGTATTATTATTATTTATTTCTTAGCAGACGCCCTTATCCAGGGCGACTTACAATTGTTACAAGATATCACATTATACAGATATCACATTATTTTTACATACAATTACCCATTTATACAGTTGGGTTTTTACTGGAGCAATCTAGGTAAAGTACCTTGCTCAAGGGTACAACAGCAGTGTCCCCCACTGGGGATTGAACCCACAACCCTCCGGTCAGGAGTCCAGAGCCCTAACCACTACTCCACACTGCTGCCCTTGTGGACCACAAGGATCAGTATTAGGTCCTCTGCTATTCCTAATCTACATTAATGATTTAGATTCTGGTATAGTAAGCAAACTTGTTAAATTTGCAGACGACACAAAAATAGGAGTGGCAAACACTGTTGCAGCAGCAAAGGTCATTCAAAATGATCTAGACAGCATTCAGAACTGGGCAGACACATGGCAAATGACATTTAAGAGAGAAAAGTGTAAAGTATTGCACGCAGGCAATAAAAATGTGCATTATAAATATCATATGGGAGATACTGAAATTGAAGAAGGGAACAATGAAAAAGACCTATGAGTTTATGTTGAGTCAGAAATGTCTTCATCTACGCAATGTGGGGAAGCTATAAAAAAAGGCCAACAAGATGCTCGGATATATTGTGAGAAGTGTTGAATTTAAATCAAGGGAAGTAATGTTAAAACTTTTTAAAATGCATTAGTAAGACCTCACCTAGAATATTGTGTTCAGTTCTGGTCACCTCGTTACAAAAAGGATATTGTTGCTCTAGAAAGAGTGCAAAGAAGAGCAACCAGAATTATCCCGGGTTTAAAAGGCATGTCATATGCAGACAGCCTAAAAGAATTGAATCTATTCAGTCTTGAACAAAGAAGACTACGCAGTGATCTGATTCAAGCATTCAGAATCCTAAAAGGTATAGACAATGTCGACCCAAGGGACTTTTTTGACCTGAAAAAAGAAACAAGGACCAGGGGTCACAAATGGAGATTAGATAAAGGGGCATTCAGAACAGAAAACAGTAGGCACTTTTTTACACAGAGAATTGTGAGGGTCTGGAACCAACTCCCCAGTAATGTTGTTGAAGCTGAAACCCTGGGATCTTTCAAGAAGCTGCTTGATGAGATTCTGGGATCAATAAGCTACTAACAACCAAACGAGCAAGATGGGCTGAATGGCCTCCTCTCGTTTGTAAACTTTCTTATGTTCTTCTTATGTTCTTATGGTAATAAAGATAAAAACATTAAAGTGGCGTGATGAAAAAAAGAAGCCAAGTTAGAAGCAACAATTGTGTGAATGTTGGGCCCCAGCACCTTTCCAATTGTGCCTGTTTGCTTGATGCTTGACAAGGTTGCCCCAATTGCTTCTTCTAACTTGGGCTTTTGTGTTTAATATCACCACTTTAAATGGCTGTTGCATTTTTCTAACTTGTTTTTTTACATTGACAATGTTTTTGTTATAGATATCACTTCTTTTTTTACTTCATCAAATAATGAATAAAGTGAAGGAAATATATTCGAGAATGTGTTTGGTAAATAGACAGACAGACAAGACAAGAGAGTAATAAGTAGTGTAATATAAGAGAAATGAGAAAAGATTTGAAAGTAAAATAATGGTAGAAGGGACTTTGGACAGTATTGAATGTGTACACATTGTATTCTAATTGTTGCATCAGTGGTGAAAACAATATGTCTATTTTGGTAGGTATTGATATATTGATATTTACATAGGTACAAAACTACAATATTATGAATGGTTAAAAAGGTACATATGCATGTCAGTGCTAAAGGGTAGTATACTAACACATTTTAATGCTGGAAAAAAACATTATTATCCTTGATATAGTGGTGTTATGAACTTAGGCTAATGTAAGACATATACATGTCCTTTGCATTTCTTGGCCATGGTTTGACTTCAATAAGTGCATCATTTGTATGCACCTATTTTCCAGTAGCACCCACAGCAAGAACAGACACATAGTGTCCTGAAGTAACACCCTGTCCTTGGTGTATGATAATGGAAGCTAATTGGTAATTCCTGTTGTCCACAGTAATTTTGCTCTTCTGCACAGCAGTAAACTTAGCATTTTGTCACTTTGTAACGGTCCCGTCTGGTTTGGTTTCCCAAAGCATAAGTTGGGCTGCAATCATTCTTCCTGCTGATTGAATAAGTTCACATTTCATGATTGGAGAAGTTTTGCATTGCCTACATTTGCTACCAGGAAACATTGCCCATTTGTCATTTCTATGAATGAGTTCTTCCAAACACATGGAATCTGTACCAGCAGGTACATGTAGAGGATAAACATGCAACACCTCTTGGTTTGATGAGCAGTAGTTACATGTAGTACATAGAATGTCATGACTTATTGTGACTGAAACCATGCGAGATACTTCAGGACAAATTTCAGACAATTTGGTGAGAAAATCTGCAACATCTTGCTGCTCACCTCTATTGAAAGGTTCTCTGAAGAATTGACAAATATCCTAAGTAGTTAGAGACGCAGTGGATGGCAAGTGATCCTATTTGTGAACAAAGCTCCTGATAGCCTGTTGTTGACTGTGTTTTAATGAATCCTTCAGAGGCTGCAAGTGAAGAAGGCACTACAATGTTGCATTTGCATCACATGAGGTGAAATTGGGGTTGCTCAAGCCTCTGAATGGATGTGTAACTGCAAGTGTTCTCTTAGAAGATTGAGGCTTTTGCTGTTCCTGAACATTAATGATGGCTCGGTGAATGAAATGCACACAATCTTTTACCTTGTGTCCATTGTGCGTGTTAGTCTCCTTCAAGCTTATCATAAATCCCTCTGAGCCGATGGTACTCTTCAACTGCAGTTTGACATGCGTAAATGCAGGTGGGGTCAAAGTTGATAAGGTGGATACCGCTTAAGGAAGTAACTCTGGAAAGTGCAATGAAACTTTGTCCATAGGAGAAAATGGCTGTATGAATGGTGATTGCATGAGCACCAATGCCTGGGAACTGCTCTCGAACAATGTAGACTCTATCCATGATTTCAAACTTTGAGCGTAAATGTTGCAAGGTATGGGTGACTAGATTGTTAAATTTGATGGTTCTGGTTTTGACCATACTTGTGTTTTCCAGATAGCAGGAAACAGCTTGAAGCTTCCCTATTGCCCATTGATGAGACCAGTGGCAATGTCAATGTTTTTGCAAATTTGCTTAATACAAATGCAAATGTGATACATTTTTTTACCAAACTAAATACAAATGCAAATATGTGACAAATGCTAAATGGACTTCAAATACTTTCCCATACAACAAATGTTAATTTATTAACATGAATTTGGCAGAGGCCTTTATCCAAGGTGACATAGAAGGAAAACAGTTTATATAATAACAACATAAACACAGCACTCACGTAGTTCATAATAATTAACAGGTATGTACCAATATAGGAAGCAATGCATTTGAAATTGAAATCTTTTTGAAGCTTTCCCATGATTTTAAATTCAAATGCAGATTCTTATATTTCAGAATATACAAATACCAAGTCAAATGCAAATAGTTCAGCAGATTGCATTTAAATTATTATTATTTATTTTTTAGCAGATGCCCCTTATCCAGGGCAACTTATAATTGTCACAATTACAATCACATTATGTTTACATTACCCATTTATCCAGGTATTTATACTGAATCTAGGTAAAATACCTTGCTCAAGGGTACAACAGCAGTGTCCACCACCTGGAATTGAATCCACAACCCTCCGGTCAAGAGTCCAGAGCCCTAACCACTACTTCATACTGCTGGCCCCAAGTCTGGAAACAAAGTAATGTGTCGATTTAAACCAAAGTAATGGTTTTGGAGACATTTTGTAGGGGAAACTGATATAAAGAAAAAAACTACTTCAGGTAATTCAAGAAAACAGAAAAATTGTTTAAGCACATATAGTACAGTGGCTAAGATAGGAGTGTGTAATGAGCAAAACCAGGTGTCTGACCTTCATACATTTGGGTAAAATGTTGTGTTTGTGAAATAATAGAACAAAAAGTATAAAAGCTACACTGTAAAACACTTATTTGTCACACTTTTAAAACACGTCACTGGGTTTATGATTTTAAATATTTAGGATTTAAACACTGTGTGGTGTTTATTTTATAAACTCTTGGACGTGTTTATGATTTGTAACACTTTTTAAACATTAATACACATTTATAACAGGACTGGTGTTTAACATCTAAACATTAAACTTAGCAGAAATGGCACAGATTAAAGACAGGGTCAATTGCAACGAACTGAAAGCAGTGTACTAACTGGGGATGATCCCGGTTAGTTTGCAGTCCCAAAAACCACAAAATAAACTAGTATGCAAGTTAAATACCAATTGCAAGTTCAAACCCCAAAATTTTTTTCAAACTTGGCAGCTGAAGTTAGTCCCCAGCTGCGCATTAAAAATAGGTCTCAATTGCAACAAACCCCAAAATAACTGCCTTTGCTGCCCTTGAACAATAGTTTGATACTAATAATGAAGGAAGGTGTCACAGCTTACAGTCCTGGAGTGCCACAACTTCACCCCTTTCACATTTGAGAGAGTTTTTTTTTGGGGGAACGCCTTTTCATTCCTTTAATTTGAGGGGACGATATGGTTCTTAACAGGATTTGAGGTATAGGGGACAGGGTAGAATGAGTTTATTTTATTTTTTGCTAGTAGGACCTGGGGCACAGCATACAAAAATACAATAAATCAGTGGTTTTCAGAGTGTTTTTAGAAATTATTATCTATGATACTTCTTCGAATACCACCCTTTATTCCATTTTGTAGTGTTAAATGGTCCAATGAATGGTGTCCTTAGCCCGGTTGACCACGGTTATCCTTTACCCCTTTAAAACAGCCTTCTGGAAGCTGCAGTCGTCTGTATCATGGCAAAGCTAATGTTGTAAATTAAAACAGAATTTTAATGCCAGATTTATGGTTTTTTCATTTCAGTGCAAAAATTGAATATTTTATAGGCAGTCATTGTGCCCTGATAAGTATTTTTCATGCATCTTGTTTAAAAAGTTAATTGGTATTTATAAATATATGTTTAGAGACGCTGATTATTTATGAAACTCGGGGGCCTATTTGTAACATTGTAAAATTTATTATTAGATCATAATATCGTAAAGACACATTAATTTACAAATATTTCAAAATTCAATCCATTTATGTGACGTGTTCTGCCTGTAAAAGGATGAAGTGGTTCTGATTGAATGAATGAAAGAATGCCAAGAGCTATTTAGTGTTTGCAACAAAAATGGAATAGAAGAATCAATCTTTTCAGCTAGTCAAACTTTGTTCCACTTGTTTTTCGATGAAATTGGTAAATTTTTTTCGCAGCTGGGAGATCCCGATAGTTCCTGTTTGCTAGTACGTAATGTTAGCCCGGCTCCGTACTAAATCCTTGCAAGAATTCCACCCATAACGGTTAACAATTATTTAGATTGTGTTACACCTAATGAGGTATAAAATCGCTGTTTAGAAATTCATGGTATTTTGTTTTTACTATACAAACATTTTACATACAAACATTTCAATTCCACATCTGGGGCGAAGTTGTTTCTGGACAGTGTTTTATTGAAAGAATGATAAACCATTGAGTATAAACCGCTTGTCATTCACGGTTTAGACTTTATTTAACCAACAAATTGCAATCACCCGGGCAGATGTCACCCCTCTGGTTAAGTTTGATTTTTACGTTTGAAAAGCCACTGCAGCCCGCCTTGTTAAATATAATGTATTAGTAATTTTGTCTGTGTTGAAGAAGAAGCCTTGATGGATCCAAATCACAATTAAATTTTCTCCTTGCCTTTCCTGTGAAGGCTACTTATTCAACATAGATACATAAAGAGGAATGTAATGCTTATGTTGGCATATGTCACACCCCCGCTGTTTTCCCCAGTAAACCATGTTGGATGTAATTCTAAGTGGGGCATAACAGGGTTGTTTGTCAAAACAAACCGTAGAGTCCAGGCCAAAAACATTTAACCCTTTAGCTTTATTATTTAATTTTATGTGGCAGTTTTTGTTTTTACCTATACAAACATGCCAATTTACATTTTTTGCACCTTTTCAGGTACCTCTGCAGAGAAATTTTTTCACAACGTGATTTAACCAATTAAATGCCCCACCCAGTATGAAGAGGAGGAACTTCAGCCCAGTGTAAATGGAAAAAGGACCGCGTTCTTGTTAATGTTTTTTTGTTTATTTTCATAAATTGCAATGTCCCGCCCAATATAATGCTTGAAATTTATGTTTTTTTTTTAAAAATGTATTAATATCAATTTGACCGCGATCAGGAAGCGCCAAATGCCATTTGCAGATTCAAACAGGAAAAAAAATTAAACAGTTTTTGTCAAGTCCGCCAGACGGGGGACCAGGACAGGTTTTAACCAAAGCAAACTGAGAGGCAGCTTATTATTATTTATTTTAGTTAGCAGCAGTGTCCACCAACTTTGAACCCACCTTCACCAGCAGAGAAGAATGCCCCATGCTGGCCTTCATTACAACCAGCAGAGGAAAAAAGAATGCCTTGTTTTTTATGGTTTCCCCCAGCACAACCAGCAGAGGAAAGAATGCCTTGCTGGTTTTAACATTTGTTTTTCCAAGCACAACCAGCAGAGGAAGAATGCCTGTTGGTTTCAAACCATCCTTGAAGAATTTGCAGAAACTTGCCGCACCAGTCCCCTGATTGTTTTAAACAATAATGGGCAGAGCCGCACCAGTCCCCTATTCAAGAAAGGCAGAGCCGCACCAGTCCCTGCAAGAGAGGGCAGATAACTAAATTTAAGTTTTCACGCACTTGTATCCCCTGCAAGAAACTTGAGGTGGAGTCAGTTTTGGATAAACAGCACCAGACATCCATTTATTTATACATTTAAAAAAAATATGGAGATTTATTCATCTATGCATTTGTTTAAACCCACCAAATGTTTATTAAATGCCGCCAGGAGATCTACACGCTGCCACATTGTGTACACCTCCATCGCCAAACAGGAGACTACACGGTTGGATGTAAGCTTAAAAAAAAAGAATGCCACCTTCGCCGCCAGGAGACAAACCACGGTATTTTTTTTTTTCACAGTGCTGCTCCCACCCACATTTTGTAGTGTTACAACCGAATTAAAACGGAGCAGAGCAGCAGGAGCTGCAGCCCCCCTGAGTCCACCTCCACCGGGGATGAGGAGCAGAGCAGCAGGAGCTTGCCTCCCAGCCACATCATCCACATGCAGGGAGCAGAACAGGCAGCAGGAGCTGCCCATGGACTGCCTCCAGCCATGTCCACCAGCAGAGGGTGAATGCCTGCTGGGTCCCTGTCCACCAGCAGAGGGTGAATGCCTGCTGGGTCCCTTTGTCCACCAGCAGAGGGACTGATATGTCCATGATGCTGGGTCCCAAACTCTCCACCAGCAACAGGGATTTAATGAGATCATGCACTTTTTAATTGGGGACCCCAACTAATTATGTCCACCAGCATTTAGGGTGGTGAAAGGGGGTGAATACTTATAATCAAGCTTTTCAGGTAAATAATTTTGAAAAATATGTAAATTTTTTTTCCCACTTCAACATTATTTTGTTTTTGTAGGTGAAAAAATCCCAATTAAATCCATTTTTGTTCCAGGTTGTCCCACAAAATTTCCACCAGGCAGATGGAAACATGGTTTAATGCAAACTGCATGGTTTATTTTTGACACTTTCCCAAAAGCCATCAAAAAGTAGACAGAAGAGGAAGAAGAAGAAGAAGAAGAAGAACAATTTTTCTTTTTTTGCCTTATATCTCATTGTGTATAAGAGGAAATGTTTTTATTTTTGATGTAAGAATGTTTCAGACTTTTGATACTGGTACAGATGGGAGAACATGGAAAAAACAGCTAAACTCTTTGAGCTGTATAGAGACTCTGTTTCCAAGTTTTTCTTCACCAGAATTTACATGAAACTTGTACAGGTACTAAATGAATTGCTGTGGGTAAATGCAGCAGCCAAATCAATTAATATGACGTATTTTTCATTGTTATTTATTAATTTATTTATACATTTATAATATAAACATGTATTAATTTATACATTTATTTATTTAAAATATTTATTTCTAAATGTATTTATTCCTCTATGCATTTGTTTAAATCATTTATTTATTTCACCAAAGGTTATTCCTTTATTTAAATTAAACAATGAACTACAATTTATCAGATCAGAGATTTAGACAAGGAAGCTACATGCCCCTTTGTACTTCCATTCTGTGCACCAACAGGAAACTGATATTTTCAAACAGGAAATAGAACATTTCTAGAATCGAGCCCAGCGAGAGCTGGTCAGGCATGGATGTAAGGATCAACAACAGCCCAGTGGTGCATCGCCGGCTATGTGCTCAAGGATGTCATGTTGCAAGTTCAAACAACTGTACCTTTTTTTATTTTATTATTTTGTGCCTGTTTTAAAAGATAAATACATTGTTTAATGGTGTGGATATCAAACTGCTTGCATTCCCGGTTTATTTTGATATTGACCAACTGTGACCATTTTCTGTGTTATATGTTGTATGTTGTGGTGTTAATGTTGGTGTATAGAGATTGGCCAGGATATAAACGGGTCTGTGTTTCACGTAGTGATTTAAATTGTATTTTGTATTTAGGCAACGGATTGCGCCGTGTATTTAAAGTATAGTATGTGAGCACGGGTGCCAAGTGAATAATTAATTAGTAATTAAATCCCAGCACAACAGTATATAGATGCACATTTCTTTCACTGGGTTGGGTGTTCATGTGGAGAACGGGAGAGAGAGGAGAAAGAAAGAAAGAAAGAAAAAGAAAGATCGTAACGCTTGTTTTTGCTTTACCACCGTTTTGTTCGTCCTAGCAGTTAGGTTAAACGTTTTGTTTGTCTATTTATTTTGGCTTAAAGTGCCGTGTCCTGTGTTTTGTATGTTTACAACCTTTTTTCTGTTCTGTTTATTAAATGCAGGCTCAGCTGGCTTTGGTCGAACCACACCTTATTGTTGTTTATTTATTTTTTCCGGATTGGGACAGCCCCAAGTGGGGTCTACTCAGGCCAGAGAGGAACCCATTTTTGGGAACAAAAAAAAAATAGTAAAGCGCCAGGAAGCAGCAGAAGGGCAGCAGCAACAACAACAGCCCCTGCAGGAGGACAGCCAACGGGCAGTAGCCACCCTCTACCCCCACTGCCACCACCGGTTCCCCACCGTCCCGGAAATATGGGACTGGCTGGTGCCCGAGGGACCCTGCCAGTGACCTCGCCTTAAACACACCGGGGCCGGGGAACCATGGAGGACTGGGAGCAACAGCAACAACCCGCATCAGTTCGTCGGTGGTGCCCTGGGAGGGATGCAGTGAGAGCCAGTGCCAGCCCCTGTACCTGAGCCTGAGCCCGCACCAGACGCCCACAGCCCACCCAGAGCATCCACAGCCCAAGCGGGAGGAGCCAGAGCGCCCACAGCCCAAGCGGGAGGAGCCAGAGCGCCCACAGCCCAAGAGGAGCCCGAACGCCCCACGCCTTGAGTGGGGGGAGCCAACGTCCAAAATATCGCCCACAGCCCAAAAAGGAGGAGGTCCCTGGGAGGTTTTAAAGAACCTCGCGGCAGAGTTATGCCCTTGTTGGGGGCTTATGGGCACAGATATTTTATGCCCCCACCCAGTATGAAGAGGAGGAACTTTATCCTGGACGGGGGACCCGCGCCCAGCGCCCAGACGGGGGGACCGGAAATGCCCAGCGCCCAGACGGGGGACCGCTGGAATCAAGCCTGGGGCAGTGCAGAGTAGCAATGCCTGCTGGTTTCATCACAACCAGCAGCCCGAATGCCTGCTGGCCCCAGCACAACCAGCAGAGGAAGAATGCCGCATTTCGCAGCAGAGGAAGAATGCCTGCTGGTGGCAGAGCTGTCCCCTGCAACCCCACCAGTCCCCTGCAAGGGAGCCGAGTCCCCTGCAAGAGAGGCAGAGCCACGTCCCCTGCAAGAAGGTGGGGGGAGGTCAGGAGAGACTGCTCCCACTGCAGCAGTTTTGCTGCCGGAGATCGTGGGGAGGTCAGTAGACCTGCCTCCACTGCAGCAGTTTCGCTGCCGGGAGATCGTGGGGAGGTCCGAGAGAGGGTGAATGCCTGCTCCCACTGCAGCAGTTTCGGGTCCCTGCCGGAGATGGGTTCCCGCCACCAGGGGGTGAGGTCCGGAGACCTGCTCCCACTGCAGCTTCTTCGCTGCCGAAGAAGTACCTCAGCAGCCTGGTCGGAGCCCCACCAAAGGGGAGCTACTGCCCGTATGACGCCTCGCCGCCCAAGAAAGGGGGAGAGGTCAGGAGACCAGCATCCCCGCAGCAATTTCGCCTTGGCTGCGCCTCCGCATTATTCCTGGACCAGCATGCTGTCAGCCGTGCCAGCTACCGGGCTGCCAGGTGCTGACAGCATGGGCCAGCCATGGGCCCACTGAGGTCAGCCTTTGCCCTTCCCAGCCCGAGACTTTGTCCTGACTTTCGCTGGGTTTTTATGGGGGAGGTGGTCGGAGCCCCACCAAGAGGCCATGTGCAGCACTTTGCTGCTATATTGCTTTGCACAGGGGGGTATATGTGACTGAAGTGCCCGCCCTGACCCTGTGTGTATTTTCTTTGTGTTATATGTTGTATGTTGCGTGTGTTAATGTTGGTGTATAGAGATTGGTACACAGGATATAAACGGGTCTGTGTTTCACGGTGGTGATTTAAATTGTATATTTGTATTTAGGCACGGATTGCACATCACTGCACGCATTTAAAGTATAGTATGTGAGCACGGGGTTGCACAGAATTATTGTGGTTGGGATTCAAGTGAATAATTAATTAGTAATTGAATCCCAGCACAACAGTATATATAGATGCACATTTCTTTTCACTCGGGTTGGGTGTTCATGAGTGGAGAACGGAGAGAGAGGAGAAGAAAGAAAGAAAGAAAAAGAAAGATCGTAACGCTTTGTTTTTGCTTTACTCACCGTGTTTGTTCGTCCCCGTTTGTTAAGTGTTAGTTCGTTTTGTTTGTCTATTTATTTTGGCTTAAAGTGCCGTGTTCTGTGTTTTTGTATGTTTACAACCTTTTTATTTTCTGTTCTGTTTATTAAATGCTGAGCGAAACCATTCGCTCAGCTCCACCAAACCACACCTCTCTGTTGTTTATTTATTTCCTGGCTCTGGTCTGACGCCACCCACTCCGGCCGTCTTTGTGACACCAACATGTGGAATCACATGATTGGTAGATGTCCAGTTATTTAGCTTTTCTGTTTGAAAAGTCGCTACACACTCTTAAAAAGTAAACGGAAGAGGAAGAAGAAGGAGAATAACAATTTGACCTTAGTTTGACAACTTATATCTCATTGTGTATAAGAGGTATTTACGTTTTTTTTTTCACATTTGATGTAAGAAAGTTTCTGACTTTTGGTACTTGTACAGATGGTAATTCTAAGTGATGTAGTTTTGCTGCTGCAACATGGTGAAAACAGTAAAACTCTTGGAGCTGTATAGAGACTCTCGGTAGTTTCAAATAAGTTTTTCTAACTTGTACGAAGAACTACCATTCCTCTCAATTAGCGTATTACAGGGTTGTGTTTTTATTGTGTTTTTCAGGCACAATAAAAACCAGATGAAATGCATGAAAAACACAAAGTTGCCCTAATTGTTTCTTCTAACTTAGCTTGTGATTTTGATACAAGTTAGAAGAAACAATTGGGGCAACCTTGGCCCCCACTGGTTTTACAGTTGTGTATTTGCTTTGTGCTGGGCAAGGCTGCCCTAATGGCTTGTATTTTTGAATCTTTTAAATGGCTTGTATTTTTGACATGTTTTCCACTTTTAAATGGTTTTTGTTTCAGATCCCTTTTTTTTCATTATAACTTGATGTTTTCTTCACCCGGATTTCCAATGTGTTTTGTTTCAGATATTAAAATTATTTTTTAAGTTATCTTGTAACACACACATTACAGGAATAAATAATAATAATAATAATAATAATAGCTAAATTGTTTAACCTATATTGAGGCAATGTATTGCTGTTTGGATATGGTAAATGTAAATAATAGCCCAGTCTGTAGCATGCCACAGGTGTATAAAAAGGATAAAATCGGTGGTGTTAATGTTGGTGTTAAGTTTGGTGATGTGTGCTGTGCCGTGTGATATTGAAGGGCGAATAGCCGTGTTTTTTATGTGCTGGGTGTTTAACCGTTTAAACACACGTTACTCTCCTTCTCAGCTCCACACTCTCCTACACAACCCACACCAAACATTCATTCCTTTGTTCTTTTATAGGGCGTGACCAGGGGTAATTGCCAACCAATCATTCCATTACCACATGGCTACATTCCACACTTTTCAATAAAACAACCACACAGTTCAATTAAACACTTTAACAATCCCCAAACCAATTAAACTATTAAGCCCGCCGCACACAGCCCGACTCAAGCTGTCCTGACTCATCTCATCTCAACTGGACGTACAGAGTTTGGATGAATCGTATCAGTGTGCGTGCCTTTAAAACCAAAATTATGCATATTTCAGTCGGGATGTCTTCAGATTTGAAGACTGAACATGCTGAATCTTTTTCAGACGCAGTTTCGTTCAGATGTGATCAGTCTGTCTGTGTACAGCGGTTGCCGACCAAGACTGACTGAGACTGATTAGTCTTAAGGGAGTCAACCAATGGTGAAGCAGGTTTAAGTGACGTAGCTTGTCATGTAACTTGTCACAAGATGGCGGAATATTGACAGCTTTAGTTCCACAGGTAAAAATACATTAGTCTTGAATTGCTCTGAGTGTCCTGAATTAAAAAATATCAGATATGTGCACATTTGAATAGGTTTTTTTAGCCGTTTACTAATCAAAGGTAAATTATCAATTTACCTTTTTATTATCAATCTACTGGCAGCCTATATTTTCTTACTGCGCTAAAACAGAAGTAACCGGTGTTTCGATCTCCAATAGGTCACAAATCACAAGCCCCTAGATCCACTTGCTGAGAAAAAAAAACCCGCCAAAGTCAAATAAAAAATCAACAGGTTGGATTTTATTTACCACAGGCTAAAGTGTAATAGACAAGCTATACAAAAAGTCAAACACTGCCTGAAACGTTTGCACGGTGTAAATGGTCAATTAATTAATAGGCTAAGCAATTCTTTTGGTTGCCTCGCAGCGCTGTCTCCGCCGTCTAATCAGCATACGATGCCATGCATAATATGAGGGTCGCTATGTTGGGCTAAGTTAATACAAAAATGTGTACAGGACAGTATTAATTAAATCTGCATACATAGTAATAACCAGGATCTAGTTGTAGTCCATCTAATTCAGTCTTAGCAGTGTGCGACACCCAGTCGGGAAAAACTCAATTGTGACATCAAACCAAAACTGAGCATAACTGAATCGCAGAATCTGTGCATACTCAGATGAGATGAGTTGGGATGGCTTGAGTCGGGCTGTGTGCAGCGGGCTTTACACATTTTTTAGTGCGAAGGGCCTCTGCCCTGTCTCACTTCCTCCCCCTACTCTGCCACACAATATATACTATCTACAGTCAGTACTCAGATATACGACACTCAGATACATCTTGCCAAGATAAGCACCAACTAAGACGTAGCTTTACAGTAAACTAATGTGATCCACCTGCATCTCCATCCATTTGCGTTTCCTTCCATCTGATGATGTAGATATCCTTCTTCCTGGTGTTGATGGCTGAAGTGTAATGCTGGCTCCAGGGATCAGCTTATTTTGCCTCCATAATGATAATTGCACACATGGTCCACACATGGTTAACAGCTACTAGATTCTCCAAGCAAGATGCTTCAGGCACAACAAACTGACCTGCTTTCAGCAGTACAAGTTATTCAAAGTGCATCAGAGTGTATCACTAAACTACGCTCCGACTCTGACTTTGATGAGCTTTGGAAGAACTGCGGCAAAACTATAACTAATGTACCTTGTAAAAGAAGAAAAGTCGTAAACAAACATTTACAACAGTTCGTGGTGGAAGGTTCTGTGGGTCAATCTAGAGATGATGGAAATGAAGATGAGGGGTATCGCCAATTCAAAAGAATGTACCCCCTCTGCAACTATTTGTAAAGAGATTTTGTGTTCACTAATCAACAGCTTCCACAGCCACTACACCTGCAGGTATATCCAGGATACAAAATGTTTAAAAAGCAATACCTTGCAGAAATATGTAAAAGAGGAGTAAAAAGGCTGAGGCTCAATGCCCTATATGGGGCTATACTAAAGATTGCAAGGCAGCTGGTATTACCAGTGACTGACAACTGAGATGTAATTTACATGACCATATCACAAACTAACCTAAACAAACTAGATGGGTTCTACAATAAAATCAATCACATGAACATGTAGTCATTCTGTTTTGTTTTAAAGACTTGAGATTTGATATAAAGCTACCTGAATGAACCACTTGCTAAATTTCTAACAACTTGTACTTGCTCTCACACAGCCAGCTGCTGTGAAACCCTATTGCTGTGCTAGTCATTTCCGCATTCTATAATATTCTATAAATTTAATGATTGTTCATTACCTGCCTAAAGCTACCTCAACAAATACACACTAATTACACACGACAACACACTTTGTTCCACGTTATTCCTCTGTGGTTTCAGATTACTTTTTTCTCTACAAATCCACTATCTTATAAAGAGAAGTGAGCCGTATAGCAGACTGACAAATGTGACGTCAATTTTTATACCTAGAAGACCAAATAGATTAGTTTGTCAAAAGGCTTTACTTCAAAGACACACGCACACCCACAATCTTGATCAAGAAAATTGGCTGTTACATCACACCTACATTGTGGAAAAGGAGAGGCAAGGATGTCTGTCAAAGCTAGCCTGAGGGCCTGTGTTCTAAAGAAAGCATGTTCTTGTCACATTCAGTGTGGTTTATATTCTTCATGTGCTAGCAGATTGAAAATACCAGCTCTGTTTGAAAAGCTGCTGAAAGTATCAGTCTTCAGGTCAAAGATTGTGTATGAGTCTGTTAACATCATTGGCCTAAATAAAGATGGCCCACTAAAGAGTGTTAATTATTATAAGATAAACTTATAGCAGGTTATATCTACCAATGCCTTTTTGATATTAGTACATTTTAACAATCAGTGTGGGGAAAGCAGGGTACTATATATGTTACTTCCTTTCTGCACAACCATTAGTTACCATATCTGTAGCTTGCTGTGGCCTTAACCCACATACACTGCTTTCAGGGAACGTGAAAAAGATCTCAAGAACACCAATACCTTTACAAGTTGAAGGCAGATTCTCAAAGATTTATTGTAATGTTATAACATGATAACTGATCACCCTTCATGTAGATAAGCACCTGTAACCATCAGTTCAACACTAATACGTGATCAACCTCCAGTTTTCTGCTACTTTTATGGCTATCCAGTAACCCTGTTGGTTTTGCCTAAGGAAATCCATTTGTTTGAACTTGAAAAGGCTTATGGCAAAGGGGAAATCAAAATATAAGTCAGTGAATTATAGGTTTCTGATAGATTATTTTATTACAAGTTTCACATATTTCTATCAGGCACAGTTTATGTATTGTGCATGCTGTTGAGCAAGTTTATTTGCTATATGACGGTATATTGCTTTATTTAGATTAGAAGCTCACCTTAATGAAGTTGCCATACCATTACATGTGGGACAAGTGTTTGTTATAGCCATATGCTCAGTAATCTTTCAAGAAACATGTTTATTGTAAAAAGTATGTATGGAATGAATGTTCAATAATAATAGTTGTTTTTTGTATAAAATACTTCCAAGTGTAACTGTTTATTTAATAATTGATCCTGTTAAGAGTGGGCGTGGCTGGGGCTTATTTAATGCAGTGTCTTTCCTTGGTCATTTTGTCATTCATGATCTTGTCTTTGTGAGCGTCAGTCATTTTGTGTTCAACCTGTTAGTCTGTGAGCATCAGTTGTCATTTGTGATTCTATAAAGTATTCTTCCAGTGCCAAAATAAATATTTATATCTGTGAACATTACCAAGTTGCTGTTTTCTGCATTCCAAAAGCCTCTGTGTTCCTGCGTTGATAAATGTGATTGTAGGTGGGGGGAAGCTTGGACTATCACCCCATTACAGTTAGTGGCAGCGGTGGGCTGCAACACCCCTGAGGAGACCCCCGGGGAGATGTCTTGAGGAGATCCTCTCATGGCCTGGAGATCGTCCCAAGGAGTCTGAGGGAACCGGAGTGTTGAACGTGTGCGGCGGATGTTTACTCTGCTGTTTCTGTGAATCAGTTCACTGCATCGCCGGATTACGGCAGTGCTGTCCAGTGTTTGGAAACCTGGAGTGCCGATTCATCGGTGAGTGGATTGTCTTCTTTTGTGCCTGCCTGCAAAGTTTTGTCATCAAGAGGACCATGGAGGCTACTGTTAGAACTTATTGAGATTGCTGGAAGCACGGCTGGTGTGAGCATGTTGCTTTGTTGTGCCTGGAGAGACATCAGTGGAGAGTCAGAGAGCAGGAAGCCTGGTCAGTGCCGAATGTGTGCTTCGGATTGTGAGGCCAAAGAGACAAGGTGTATGTGCTGTAGCAATGGAATTCATGGACACTATTCTGGACTTTTTATGAAGAAGGATGTGGCAGGGATGGACAAGTGGTGACGTCAGACCAGTAGCAAGAACAAAAACAAAGAGGCAATACTGCAGTTCAAAAAGATGCGTGGTGCGGCGTTTATTTTTAAACAACAAAAATAAATAAAAGGCTTTAACAAAAAGAAACTTGCTCACAGAGCGAAATAAAAAAGATAAACAAAACAAATCTCGAACACAGTAGCCTTCACGGTTTCTTTAAATTTCAGTTTCAGTTTTAAATTTCTCTCGCTCCTTGCTCGCTCTCGTTCCTCCTCTGAACACCCACCCGGAACCAAGAGCGCTGCAGGTTTATATGCAGGTGACCATCTCCCGATTTAGCAACAAATGAATCACTTAATTAATTTGGGAGATGGCCACCTTCTGCACAAGGTTTTTAATTACTCCTGGCAGAGGACGAGTGACCAACCTCGCCTCTGCCAGAACATGTTTAAATAAAACAAAATGAAATACCCTCCTTTTATTTTGTCATTCATTTGAGTTAATTGTGTCAATAACATAAATGTATGCTGTCTAATTGTTTAAATTCTTGAATTTGCAATTAAAACAGGACACAGTTCACTTTTTTATTCAACAAAAGTAAAAAATATATATATTGCTCAGTACAAAATGTATAATTTTTCTACCAAATGTTCTACTGTTTTTCTAACCAAAATGCCCAATCGAATGTCACCTCACTGTTGCAACCCACTTACCGTTCCGGAAGACTGAAGATTAGCTCTGTTCCTGCTGTCACGCCAAGGACCTCACTCCCTGAACCCAAGCAAGGAATGTTACCAAGTTACTATTATTAAAGCCTAGAAGTAAGGGCCTGTGGCAAAGTGGTAATTAGTGCGCAGGTGAAGTGCAGGTGCAGTAATCCAATGACACAATCAGACAACAAAGTATGGGTGAAATGGTTTGTTTCATTTATAATCCAATGGTCTGATGACCACGCAGCAAATAATAAAGAGCTTGCAATGCACTGCAATGTGTATTGCACAGTAATGATAAAGGGTTGCAGTCCCGTAAATAATAAACACAGTACTAAACACAATTAGACACAAACACGGTAACAAGTCCAAAGTGAGTGTGGTAGTGCTTGTGGTGAAGTACAATTTATTACGTTCAACAAAACAAACAAAACACTCACGGTTCTCTAACAATACACAAGTCCTTCCGGTTTCAGCGTAACCATACATAAAGGAACAGATCACCTCGCTACGTCCCCTTATATACCGTCACGCATGACCCCTTGGTAAACGAGTGCAACCGCTCCTCCAATCCGCGGATGCCACATCGTTTCCCTTCCGGGACAATGATTTTGTGTACTTTAGCTCCGCCCCCTTTCTAGATGGCCGATTTCCGCTGAACCCTGGGAATTAATTGTCGGGCCATTCAGTCCAGGGTACTCTGTTCCCTTTACACAGCGCCTTCCCAGGTCGGGAAAGCGATGTAGCACCAAGAATCATTCAATCTCTGTCACAGGGCCCAAGCTGGGAAATCTCCATCTCCACTCATGGGATGCCTGACCAGCTTGACAAGAGCAAAGGCCAACTCAGCATAATCAGGATTTGATATTGGAACTCACCCTGCATTCATACTTTAGAGAATATTTTTATTCCAATCTCTTTGTCTTGCAAGCTCCTGGATACAATATTTTTTTTTTTTTTAATTCATGATAAAGATGTCTGACACTGAATTTCATTTTTTACATTTTTAAACATAGATTAATTGCGATTTCAAAAGGAATTGGTGTTTATTTATTCATGTGAGTTTCTTGTGCGTACATTTGGAGGGAATTACTGGAAGATCTAACATACATTTTTAGAGCTGATTTTATTAGGCCCTTAATGGCCTGCTGTTGAAGACAAAGGATTAAGGTTAAATGGGAATGCCAAGAAACTATAAAATTGATCCAGCTGTGTGACAATCTGAAGACGAGTTTAATATGGTGCAAAAATCTATCGACTATCAAAACTAAAGCTTATATATGAACTTGAAGGCATTTAAAAATAAATCTCCAGTGTAATGAACATGTTTAATCTGGTACAATGTGACAAACACACACGCACACACACACACACACACACACACACACACACACACACACACACACATTTGCACGAGTCAGTCAACATGGACTATTGCCAAGGGATGTACTAGATATATTTGCAATGACGTTTACACATTATGCTTTGCTGTTTCTTGGAGGAAGAAGCAATGAAAATAGCCTATTAGTATTGTGAAATGCGGTAATGAAACAGTCCATAAGATTCTAGATATTATTTAAAGTGACAGACAGCCATTTAGTATCTATTTCTCATCATCCCATTGATTTCAAGTTTATCAGTATATTCCTTTTCCCTTTTTACTTTTTCATCCTGGTTTTAGTATGCGCAATATGAAAATACTTTTACTAATCAGTTTAGTTTCTGACATTATGAACGTTTTTATTATTTATTATTAATATTTTGTTTTAAATTAAATGAAAATTTTACTTTATATATATATATATATATATATATATATATATATATATATATATATATATATATATATATATATGATTTCCTGTTTTATTAATAAAAAGGAGCACTTGAGGTGAAACCTCCAGACAGAAGGGGTACAGTTTTAAAAAAAAGGTTGAAAACCACTGCTGTATAACATATACCGAGCATCAAAAGAAACTTATCACGATTATAACGCATTTATTTTTGAAAAAAAATAAGGTATATAAATGATGGACATTGATGAAATGTTTTTGGTTTCTTTTTAATCACTCGATCATTCATCCTTGACCATGACACGCTTGAGTGACTATGACTGAAGCATATGCACTAAATCACCTAATTAGTGAGACAGTTGATTGGACACTGGATATGGAGTGATTTCAGCTGTTGAATTGCAAGCTTGAATAAAAGCAATAAAGAAAATCACAGAAAAAAAACAATATGCCACGTCTGTCAAGAAAGCAGCGCCTTCGTGCAATCGGCATGTTGGAGGCTGGACTAGGGCAGCGTACTGTGGCTCACCGTCTTGGGTGCTCACAGCCAGCAATTTCAAACCTGGCGAGATGGCATAACCAGACACACTCTGTCAATGACAGGCCACGAACTGGGAGGCCAAGAGTCACAACACCTGCCTAAGATCGACAGATCATTTTGCAGCATTTTTGCAAAGTCAATTGTTAATCAGCACAATAAAAAGTAACTGCACCTGCTCTAAAACAGTTTGTCATTTTACAATCACATCAAGTGAATTTTATCCAGATATAAATGATAAGTTACTTTTGATGCTCAAATATAAGTAATATGTTTCTTTTGATGCTAGTATATAACGGTGCCAAGCAAAAACAGTTCAAATTTATTCGGGCGCCAGGTAGGAATAATCCTACCGGAATAATGTTATTAAAAAAAAAGAAAACATAACCCTAAACCTATTTCAAAATTGCACCACACCAGAACACAGATACTAATAACAATGCACTAGCCACCAGACCTGCGCCCTGTTTCTGAATGGTCAAAGTAACAGTCCGGAAAACTAAGGTCCAAACTAATCTTAAATTAGTCAAAATAAAATAAAATAGGACAATGAGAACATATCAAAGAGCTTATAACAAATAATAGACTGCCTATAAAACAAAAGAAAGCCCAACGAGATATTAGCATGAAACCAATACAATACTATTAACTTTTTACTACAGCTTCAAATTTGCATGAATCTGAGACTCACAATAATTCATATCATTTTAATTAGGCAAATAATTAAAGTTCAGCAGAATTATTTTCTTGAGGAAAAAAAAACATCACAACCTAAAGGAATAAACAGATTTCTTCAAAACAAATCAAACACATTGGCATGTGCACAGCCTTAGTTTCTTTCCCCCACAATATTGAAATCAAAATATAAAATCAAAAAGAAATAGGGGAAGAGGAAAGGCAATAAATCAATAAATAAATAAATAAATAAATAAATTTGTTTAATTAATTAATTAATTAATTAATAAAAAATAAACCTTGGCTGGTTTGTACACTTTTAGGCTAGCAAAATCTTACTTGGAATTTTTGGTCAACTGCAAATAGTAAAAACGTTTTAATAGTTATTCTATACTATCTAAGTTTGCTTAAATCCAGTTTAAATTGTATCTAGAATAAACCCATTATATACCCAATCCAAAGTAATCAACAACAAGCAACCTTAAATAAGACAAAAGGCTATTCCAAAAGCCATTCAAACAGCACAGAGCACACAGATCAGTCAATGTAACAACGAATAACAAAACACACACACACACAGTCCAGCGGAACACAAGAGAAAAAGAAAGTGTGTTTAGTCCTGCAGGCAGTTCTTAATACGCTCCATCAGGGAACAGGCAACAGCAAAATCTATAAGGAGTCTAAATGTCAGGGCACACTAGCATTTTCTTCATTCAAAGCCATAAGAAAATAAACTCAAACCAGTTTCCCGTTCCTGGGTTTGTCTCTGACTAGTAACTGATTTTCTTCTACTCCTTCAGACGTCTGGATGCTGCTTATAACAAGGATGGTGAGTGGTGTGTGGTGAAATTAACACTAACAACAAGGGTTTACTCCCAAAAAACGTCTGTGTTTATTAATATATAAAAACGAAAGTGATTACAAAAATAAAACAGGCCGCCCCTATACCAGCAATGGTATAGGGGAAGCACAACACGACGGGTTGCAGTCCCAAACAATAACAAAACAATAACACTCCTGTACCACAATCCTCAGTGCACGAAACTGTGCTCTGTGATCATGCTGGATGTGGTCCAAGTGTCTGTGCTCTGCTGTTCAATGCAGTGCTGTGCAGTGATGTGGTGAAGTGCGGTTGTGAGCTGGCTCCGTGGCTGCAGCTCCCGTTTTCCGTCCCACTCCTCTGCAACAACAAACAAATCAAAAACAACAAATACAGGCTCCAGCCATATAGCTTGTTTCAGTGCAAGGGGGCCATACGTAACTGCATCCCCTTTGTACCACCAAACTCCTCCCTGCAACCAGCCCGTTGCCATGGTTTATCCAATCGCTGCCCGACCCGTATCTGATCGCAATGAAGTTGTTTAGAGTACTTGCAGTTACGCACTTCCCCAAGATGGCCGACTTCGCCGCCCATCGCCGAGTCAACCCATCTATGAGGAAGTGTACTACCAACCTTACCCGGTGCTGTTTCCGATCGGGAGGGAGATTGACACCATTGATTCTTTCTCTTTATCATACTCCTCTGTCCTGGTTCCTGCTTCCTTATTGACAATTAATCTCTGCCATTTAATCCCATTAAGAATAACATGGCCAGGTTTCCATTAACCCTTTGCAGTCCATTTATTCAGCGCGTGTCAGGCGCGTCAGGTCCAATTTATTTTCACACGCACAGTTTATTTTAGACGCGCTGTTTAAAAGTATTTTTTTTCACAGTAAAACAGGTTTAAAAGGCACTGCATATCAACAGGACACTCAGTACTGCATCTCCAGCCCCGCCCCACCCTTTGTTCGCTGTAATTTTCACATACCTCTTCATAGTCGTGCATACTGATAAATCATCTCCTGATCACTCGTTTTATCACCAAACTCCTCAATAATGCGATCCAAGTCGTTATTTTATTACTATAACATCTAAAAAAAGCTCTGCAAATGTCTGTGATATTCGCTGGATGCGGAAGCAGCTATCTTGTTTGTTTATGTCCATGCTATCTATGTGGTGTCGGGTCTATCAGTATTCATGAGATACGCCCCCTTTTTTTCGGCTTCTCTCGGCTGAATGGTTTTCTCTGCTTTTTCCAGAGAAAAAACGACTAGAGACCTGTTTTTTTCGTCTTTTTGATGATGACATAGGACCTCAAAGGGTTAAAGATTGTCTATGGTTTTCTTGTCTTTCTCCACCCAATACTGTATCAATGTTTTTTTTCTCTTTGTTTTATTTTCTGAGATGCTCTTTATTGTTCAAAATGCTAGGAATAAGATTATAATTTTTTTTTCTTTTTACTTTTTTCTCACATAAATTTATTTTTAAAGGGACAGGTGCAAGGGACAGTATGAACCGTAACTTGTCAGAAACATTTGCCATTCAAATTATTGCCCTGATATAAGCTATTGTATTTTATTGATAAACACATTATATCAGAAAGGAACTTGATAGGCCAAAGAAAAGCTTTAAACATATACAGTACACTAAGAAAAATAACCTATGCTTCTTAACTTTCCATTGTCTTTTAAATTCTTCATGAAATGTGTTCTAACAAGATCATTTTTCTCCACCAAAAGTTAAATATCATGAAATCTGACAAAAGTGACAACTTTATTGTCTGTAGTACTGTTTCAGGAAGGTATATGGACATTTCAAGCTCTATAGAAGTATAAAAAAGGGTAACGAGTAATAGCAAAATGACTTGTGTGCATTGATTGTACTCGGGATAAATGGCCATACTTGTTACGAATACTAGTTTGTGCTCAGACTCAGGCACACCCCTAATAAGGATACATATATTGAGATAATTAGCAGATAAAAAATACAAAAGTATTATGCAAATTCAGAGGGTATAAAGTACTATTTTAATAACTGTACAAAAGAGCCAGACTTGATTGAATGATCTGTTGTTGAACTGAAGGCTTTGTCCTCTGGTAGGGATTAGGCTGAATATACAGCACACTAAATGACACAGGTCCATTAGAAAACAAAGCTCTAGAAAACACAGTGGTGTGCAGTCATCAATTAGTCTACATCCTAGAGTATTGTTAAAAGAAAAAAAAGAATGAAAGATTAAATATGAAACAATATATTGATATTACAACAGTTAATAATAGATGGATATGGCTATGTATGGAATATCTATGAGTAATGTCACTGCTTCATGACTATTACATATTACATTTGGGTCCTCAGAAAGCTTAACTCATTAGTTATTTAATTAGTGATTTGAAGTTATAGTTTTGTAAATATGTCATACATTTATTTGAAAATCCTCATACTAAAATGTGATGTTGTAGTTAACTGGATTAACATAGACATTGAGATTATACAAGCTTTCAAGACCACCATAGGTCCCTTTATAAATTGATTTGAAAATAATCTTAATGAATTTATTTCTGTTTAAAATAAAATGTGCTGTTTGTAATATTACGGATTGATATTTAACACACAGACCCTCCAGTGCTGTTAACAGTCACTTGTTTTAGTAACATCTGCCTGCATGTTGGACAGAGTGTAGCAGGGAGTTAGCATGTGATTTCATATAATATGTAACACAACATTAAACACTGCAGTACAGTACTCTAAATATTCTTAGATTTGTCTTAATCTTTGAACAGTTAACAATATAGGTTCATACATTTTACATCAGCCTCTGCTAGGGTGAAACATATAATTATTAGTTTATTTGGCAGACGCCTTTATCCAAGGCGACTTACAAGTGTTACAGGGCAATACAAGGTTACAATGCAAAATCAATATTTAAATGCACTGTAGTTTACAGTAAGTGCAAATACTACTAGAATACAATATGAGATAAGAAGAAACAATTTAGGATCAAGACAATTTGAATCGACAGTGACATAATGGAAGTGCAATAGTGCAAGGATAGTATATCAGCTGAGCATCCAGTAATGTGGTGCTTAGGTCAGACAAATCCAGTGCATACTAGGAGGATAGATCAAGAGATCTACAAGTGCAGTCTAAACAGCAGCGGAAGGCAGTGAGAGACGGAGCAGTCCTGAAGTTCTCTAGTAGCTGGTTCCACCACACAGGGGCTAGGGAAGAGAAGGAGTGGCACGAGAGGATGGAGAGTGTAGGAACGGCATGAACAGAAAACAACTCTACAGCTTAGCACTTGAACCACCATGGTAATACTCATACCTAGAACCACCGCTGGTGCTCATTATAACGGTTACATTTTAAACAACCTCAATATTAAAGTGAAAGACAAACTATCGGATACAACTCAAAAGTTCTATTCAAGCACATTATATCAAACATCTGCACAGCCGAAACACTGTATTTAAATGAACAATTAAACATAAAAGGCTTTATTTTCTAACTTACCATATATAGGGGTCTATTCATAAAGGATTAACACCTGTTCAAATGAGAAAACAGGAGTTCATGATCGGATTTCGCCCATAGCCGCCTATTTAACAGCAGTTTCTATTAATAAGAGATAATTCAGATGTGTCGTTAAGCCCCATCGATTTTCATCTATGAAGGCATGTTTTTAATGAATTGAGAGAGATCAACGATTACCTCATTAGCATAAAGTTTTCATCGGTCCTGAGTGTCAACCTGCTATTCATAAGAGTGAACGACAGCAAAATGCTGTTGATAACTAGGAGTTATTAAATGTGTTCTACAGTCAAGTCTAAACTAACGACAGCCTCTTTTTTAAAGACATATTTTATTACTACACTTGCTGTTATACAGTTTGACATACCAGTGATTAACATTGCCTATTTTGAAAATATAGCTTTAGCTGTAGCTTTATATGAAGGAACATGTTTAATATAAATATATACTCACACAAGAACATATTCTCTGGCATAATCATTTTGAAAAAGTGCTGTGAAGCGGAGAGCAAGTGAGAGACTGAGAATAGACAGTTATTTTATTATTATTATTATTTCTTTGCCGTGATCCACAAACAAGTATCGTGCTGGTATAAAACCAGCATGGGTAGCAATTGTTACACACTAGCCCTGTGTGCGTGAAAATAACTCTCTTTATGGAGCTGTACCGGGACTCACTTACTTAATCAATCATTCACTTGAATCCCGGCACAGTCTGCATGTGAACTAATTTGTGGAATCCCCGTGCCCCCATACAAATACCCACTTTAATCTGCACGTGAAATGATGTGCAATCCCTGTGCCCAAATACAAATATACATTTTAAATCACCCGTGCTACACAACTCAAGCTATACCCTGTGCACAATATACATACATAAAACAACAATAGACAATACAAAATAAACAAAATACACCCAGGGGTGTATACACTTGTTACACACTGGGGTGAAACATAAAATTGGGGTTACAGTCTTTATAAAATTATGACCATAAAGGACCCTGGTTTATAAACTGGAAGGGGCCCTATTTTGTAGTAGGTACCTGTGGTACTACTATATATACATTAAGAATAGAGAAAAAGGAAGGAAAGCAATTGATAAATGGCAATTATAAAACTGCAAGGAGTGTTGTGTTTTTTGCTCAGTTTGATTGCGCTGTAGCCCAGAGCACGCGGCTCTGTCCACTGAAAGTTGTTCTTTTCTGAGCTCTACAAATAAACATATATATGAATTGAAATATATTGTTTTTTTGAGTTTTATTTTTCCCTACAAGTTGTTGTGCAAATGTTTTGGAAATAGAAACAACCTAGGTATAACATTGTGTAGGAGGTTTTAGTAAACCTTGATAAGAACCTCATGTTATTCACGTAAATAACTTTTAGGTAAACATGCTATTTGTAGACAAGTATATTTAGTTAAGGCTAATGTGATAGTTCATTCCGTTGCTAATCTTTTTTATCCATAGCACATACATGTCTCATTTCCTGTGTCTTGTAGTTTCATTTCTGTAGTACTGCAGTATTCAATAAACTGCGGATGTGAATCAAACTTTCCTGGTGCGTCAAGTCAAACATATTCAATTTAAATCATTGATCTTTCCTAACTCAAATAATATTTTTAATGAGAAATTAGTGTCACATTGAAGGTATAGTCAGTAGTGAGAGAGTTTAGTGAAAGCTACATTTCAGTGGAGGAAGTTTTAGTCAGTCAGTGCAGGACAGCTGGATCCAGTGAAAGGAACCAGGCTTTTGAAAACAGCATCTCTGTGGGGACTGAGATTGCAGGCGTTGAGGACACAGACACCTTGTTACTTTTATTTTGGAGTCTCCAATGCAATACTGTTAATCCAAATGAAACATATTGAATCCATATTTATGTACAGTATTTTTTTTCATTTGAGCACACTATTTCAAAATATGTTCCTTTAACACAGTGCCCTGTTCTTTTAAATGTACTGTACTCATTTTCAATTTATAAAAATATCAAGTGTTCAAATGCTCAAACTAAGCATTGGAGGCAACTATAGTGAATAGCACTGCATTCAAAGTAATGCTAGTATTTACTGAATTCATGTATTATTGAAGAAGCTAGGCTCTGCTGATTTAAACTGCAAAACCAGAAACAAACAAGCACACAGTCTGTATCCACTGTAAGGAACTGTGACAGAGAGCGAATAAATCCGGAGCTGAAGCTAAACCGCCAGCAAATAAACCCGGACTCCACTTCACCATTGTACACGTATAAACCTGTAAATCACCACTTTCACTAAGAGCACTCACTCTGGACTTGTGACCGTGTTGTGTTGGTGTGTGTCTTGTTTAGTGTATTATTATTTCGGGCCTGAACCCCGTGTTTTGCCTGAGCGATACACATCATTGTGTAGAGCCAGGTATTATTATTTGTCAGCAAATAAAGAGCTGCTTTTTCACTGTGAACTGTCTTGTGTCTATCAATCAATCAATCAATCAATCTTTATTTTATATAGCGCCTTTCATAGTGGACCACCATCACAAAATGCTTTACAAGATGCAGTAACAAGACAATCCATAATACTTTAAATACAGATAAATGCATAATACATGACTGTGGCAATGTGCCCCGCCCCTGTGTGCATTTGTGTGTTATATGTTGTATGTTGCGTGTGTTAATGTTGGTGTATAGATATGGCTGCACGGGATATAAATGGGTGTGTGCAGCACGAGTTATTTAAAATGTATAATTGTATTTAGGCACGGGATTGCACATCACTTCACGTGCATTTAAAGTATATAATATGTGAGCACGAGGTTGCACATAATTAATTCACGTGCTGGGATTCAAGTGAATAATTAATTAGTAATTGAATCCCGGCACAACAGTATATATAGATGCATGTTTCACTCACTCGGGGTTGGGTGTTCGGTGAGTAGTGAACGGGAGAGAGAGGAGGAGAACTAAAGTTAAATAAAAAGATAACAATTGCTATTGCGTGCTGGTAGGACCAGCACGATACTTGTTTGTTTATTTAAACTCACCGTGTTTGTGTGTCTGTCCGTGCACCGTTTGTTAAGTGTTAGTCCGTTTTGTTTGTCTATTTATTTTGGCCTCAAGTGCCGTGTCCTGTGTTTTGTTTTGTTCAAACCTTTTATTTTACAATAAAACGGCGCAAGCAAGCGCATTTACCATTTCATCCACCGTCTGTCTGTGTACTCCTTTCTGGTCTGACGTAACCACTAGAGCCTGCTTGTCACAATGACATAAGGGAATCATGTACTGTAGATATTGAAGAGAAGGGGCCCAAGAAAAGCAAAAGTGACTGGGTTTGCGGCACTACTGCATCCAGCATAGAAAACAGACTGCATGCATCCGGATAGGTAAGAGGACATCCAGGAGAGACAGGTTCCAGAGATCCCAGCATACTTCTGAAGGCGGTCAGGAAGAATGCCATGATCTGTGGTGTCAAAACCGGCTGTTAGGTCAAGGAGGACAAGCACAGAGGGAGCACCAGCATCGGCATTAAGCAGGAGATCATTCACAATCCGGAGCAGAGCAGTTTCAGCACTGTGATGTCGCCGAAAGCCAGACTGTAGAGATTCAAGCAGATTGTTATCCATGAGATGTTTCATCAGCTGACTGGCTACAGCCCTTTCGAGAGTTTTGGAAAGACAAGGGAGATTGGAGATGGGACGGAAATTAGATAAGTCAGCCTGGTCGAGGGAGGGTTTTTTGAGCACCGACTTTACTCGGGCAAGCTTAAGGGCAGCAGGAACCGAGCAGGAACCGAGCCGAGTCCAGGGACAGGTTGAGAGTGTGCATAATGGAGGGAGCAAGATCAGAAGCACAGAGATGGACAAGGTTAGTTGGCCAGGGGTCCAGGGGGCACGTGGCAGTAGTTGATTTCAACAGTAAGCCGGAAACAACAGCAATGGAGAGAGGAGAGAAGGAGGAGAGGGCAGGAGGGGCAACCGGATGCAGAGACACATTCCGAGAGTTTCAGAGGATTCAGCAGATTGTTGGGATGGAAGGAGATAACAGTATCAGTAGCGGAGGAAGGAGCAGGGAGATTAATATTAGCAGTGATTAAGAAATAGTCAGAGAGCGAGATATCTGAGATGGAGAGATTGGAGTGTGAGTGGGGACGATGACCGATTGAGAGTCCAAGACAGTCCAGAAGCATGCTGAAGTCGGTCACTAGGGGGGAGGAAGGCAAGTCAACATGAATGTTGAAGTCACCTAGGAGTAGGATTTTGTCAGTAGAAGTGCAGACGAGGGAGAGGAATTCTGAACACAGAGCAATAAAAGCAGAGTTGCTCTTAGGTGGACGGTAGACAGCAGCAAGGGTGAGGGACACGGGAGAGGGGAGCTTGATGGCGAGATGTTCAAACGAAGAAAAGGCAGACAAAGAAAGAACTGTGGAAGCGAGCACAGAATTTGCAATAACAGCAGTGCCCCCACCTCGGCCAGTGAGGCGAGGTTTGTCAAAGAGGGAATAGCCCTTTGGGGTGGCTAGATGCAGTGAGTGCATGTTGTTTACAGAGTGCCCGGTTTCAGCTAGACAGAGAAGATCAAGATTGGTATCAGTTATAAGTTTGCTGAGAAGCAGAGATTTGTTAGTCAGAGAGCGACAATTGAAAAAGAAGATTTTCAAGATTGTAGCAGGCAGCGTAGGGGAGAAGGAGTTAGTAAGGGTATGTGCAGCAGGTACTTACCAGTGTTCATTCTGGGAGTGAACGAGAACGAGTGAGCTGGCTTTGTCCAGGGGATCCAGACGTTAGGTGTCAAGGTAAATGAGGCCTCTTAGCCATTGGGAGGATTTGCCAAAGCTCAGACTGACCTTAGACTGGCTGGCGCTTAGAAGAGCTGGCGTTCTAAGACACTGATTGACAATGTATACTATCCTGTAGGCCTGGAGCCGTATACTTAATGCACGTTTCTAATCAGCCTCCCAATTCAACACAGCACACAATGGAAATCTAAATTACTATTTTTAAGTGCAGTCTGATTACCTTAGCCAACAACAATTTAAACTATTAAATTAACTGTAATTCACTTACCTATTGCAAATGTTGTTTTTGCCAGCGGCTGGAAACACACGCATCTCTGCAGTACACTCAAACTGATTACACGCAGTTAGGTACCAATTTATGCTAAGCCAAACAAAACAAACACGCCCACTGTTAACACAACAAAACAATAGCCACGCTAAATCGCCCTATACTTTACACATGTTTCTAATCAGCCTCCCAATTCAACACAACCCAGCACACAAAGGAAATCTAAATTACTATTTTTAAGTGCAGTCTGGTTACCTTAGCAAACAACGATTTAAACTATTAAATTAATTGTAATTCACTTACCTATTTCAATGTTGTTTTCGCCAAAAAAAAACACACGCGTCTCTGCAGTACACTCACAAACTGTCATTCCTGAGCACCGCATCAGCACTGCACCTGTGCACTACAAACCACTTTGCCACAGGAACGAAGCAGCATGTGGCAGGGCAAAAGCCCTGCTTATGTAAATAAGTGTAAGGTTGGCAGGAATAGGGTTAAATCTGGCCCTGCCAAAAATCACAGGTGTGGCCATTTCCCAATTAGGTAATTGAGTGCTAATTGTGGCATGACCATCTGTATAAAGGAAGGAGTTAGGTGAGTGTACCTGTGTGAAACTGCGGTTTGATTGTAAACTTTATAGTGACGGTGAATGCCCAGCCTGTATTGTTTTGTTTTGTGTGAACCTGCAGCTTTCTGTCTCTAGGTCTCTTTACTGCCGGTAAAATCTTGGGCAGTGATGCTGCACTGTCACATGTGGTGTTAGAGTGCGGTAGCGCCCCCTAGAGACTCAGAGCAGGACTGCAGAATAAAAAAAATAGAAGGCAGGTACAAACTACAAAGGCAATGGGCAGCCGAAGGTACTCTGCTTTGCGGGGCCTGTATAAAGTTTGGGCACTGTACTGTGGAGTGACCATATGAAGACCCCGGATTTAGGGAGGCCTACGGAAATGGAGAAGTTGGGGATGCAATCGATTGGATTCGCCTGGTCGCCCAACAGCCATTGCCGTTTCCACTGCCAGAGAAGGAGAAACCATTGCCATCTAAAGGGAAGAAGACATCACTACAGCATCCCCTGGTGAAGGAGCAAAGCTTCCAACCCGCTGAAAAACTTTGGGGGGGACAAAGGCAACTCAGCCAACCGACCGACATCGCAAGGCGGGTCCCTCTGCTTTCCAAGCCCCAAGGGACAGTAAATTAGACGCCCTCCTCGTCTGCCTCGAGGACAAAGGTTGACGCCTTGCCTGCAGGGAGTTCGGGCACTTGGTCGTATGCTGCCCCCTCTGCCATCTCCAGTGCAAAAGGGGGAGGCCGCTGCCATCTCCAGAGCCGGGAGGGGAGCCTCTGCCGTCTCCAGCACAAAAGGGAAGGAGCCTTTGTCATCTCCAATCCAAAAGGGGGAGGACCCTCTGCTGTCTCCAGTGCAAAAGGGACACGGGGATTGCACAAATTAGTTCATGTACAAGGATTCAAGTGAATGATTAATTAGTAATTGAATCCTGGCACAGCTGTATATATAGATGCACAAATCAGTCACTCTGGGTTGGCTGTTTGGTGAGTGGAGAACGGGAGAGCGAGAGAGGAGAAATAAATTATAAAATAATAACAATTGCTACGCATGCTGGAAGACCAGCACGATACTTGTTGTTTGTGTTTGTCCACTGTTTGTTTGTCTGTCTATTTTTGTTTTGGCCACCACGCCGTTTTGTTTGTTCTGTTTTTCCATTTTGTTAACTACCTTTTATTTTACAATAAACCGTCGCGCATCAGCGCATTCATTCACATTCACTAAACAGCCTGTGTCCATTCAGTTCCTGGTCTGACATCACCACACGAGCCATCGTGTCACAGGCCCTCGTGCTGTGTTTTTTTTGTGCGTGTTTGTTTTTGTTAAAACCCTTAGCGGTCCATTTATTCAGTGCATCTCAGGCGCGTCAGGTCCAATTTATTTTAGACGTGCTGTTTAAAAGTATTCTTTTTCACAATAAAACAGGTTTAAAAGGCACTGCATATCAACAGGACACTCAGTACTGCATCTCCAGCCCCGCCCCACCCCTCGTTCGCTGGTTTTTTCACATACCTCTTTATAGTAGTGCATAAATGATCGATAAATCATCTCCTGATCACTCATTTTATCACCAAACTCCTCAATAATGTGATCCAAGTCATTATTTTTTTACTATAACATCTAAAAAAATCGCTGCAAATGTCTCTGATATTCTTTGAGTGCTGGATGCAGAAGCAGTTATCTTGTTTGTTTATGTTCGTGTTATCTATGTGATGCCGGATCTGTATTCATGAGATACGCCCCCTTTTTTTTTCGGCTTCTCTCGGCTCCTATTGATCTCACTCGGCAACTAGATGGTTTTCTCGGCTTTTTCCATAGAAAAAATGACTAGAGACCTGTTTTTTTGTCTTTTTGATGATGTCGGACAGGGTCCGACATTGGACCTGATATCACATTATTTTTACATACAATTACCCATTTATACAGTTGGGTTTTTTACAGGAGCAATCTAGGTAAAGTACCTTGCTCAAGGGTATAGCAGCAATGTCCCCCACCTGGGATTGAACCCACGACCCTTCGGTCAAGAGTCCAAAGCCCTAACCACTACTCCACACTGCTGCCCTACTACTCCACCACTGCCGACCGTAGACGGGAGCTCCCAGGGGGCGGCGCACAATTGGCAGAGCGCCGCCCGGCTCACCGCACACCAGCAACCCCTGTAGTCTGGCTGGGTGTCTGCGGGCTTGCCTGTAAGCTGTCCAGAGCTGCGTTGTCTGACACTGTAGCTCTGAGGAGTCTGCAGTGTGGAAAAAAGCGGTCGGCTGATGGCACATGCTTCGGAGGACAGCGTGTGTTTGTCTTCGCCGCTCCCAAGTCAGCGCGGGGGTGGTAGCGGTGAGCTGAGCCCAAAAATAATTGGATATGCCAAATTAGGAGAAAATAATAAAATAACTGACGATTACTAAATAAAAAAAATGACATAAAAAAAATTAAATAAAAAAAATAAACTAGCTGTTTTTTCCGCCACTGTGTTGCCGATTGCAGATGTAAAGATGTAATGTACATTCAGAAAGGAATACTATTTAATCTTCCTTATTATAATCGCAAAGCTTAACCCAAGTAAAAAAAAGAAAAATCCCCAGCTATGACCAGCAAAGAAAAAAGCCGACATAAAGTGCTCAGAGAAGTTATCTAGAACTGTATAAGAACAATATAATGTAATAACTGCCGACAGATGGCAACGCTGATGACATTTCTCACATTTTTATATGGCACAAATGCAGCTCCACAATCGGGAGGATAGTGCAACGCTGTCACAAGGCTGGCTGAGTGGTGACACGTCAGACCCGGAAGAAACACACAGACAGATGGTGGTGATGAGTAGCTGAGTGCAAATGGTAGCACTCAGCGTTTATTAACAAAATAAAAGGTTTAAACAGAACACAAAAACAGGACACGGCACTTTACGCCAAAATAAAAAGACAAACAAAACGTACTAACATACAAAACAAGTGGACGAACGTTAAACAAGTACCGTGCTGGCACTTCCAGCACGCTGTAGCAATTGTTATTTCACCTTCACTGTATTTCTCCTTTCTCTCTCTCCCGTTCTCCACTCTCGAACACCCAACCCCGAGTGAATGAAACGTGCATCTATTTATGCAGTTGTACCGAGAGTCGATTGCTAGTCAATCATTCAATTGGAATCTCGGTACAACTGCACGTGAATTAATTAAGTGTACTCCCGTGACCACACATTACATTTTAACCAGCACGTGAAGTGATCTGTGCCATCCTCGTGCCTAAATACAAATCTACCTTTTTAAATACACGTGAAACACAGACCCTTTTATATCCCGTGTACCAATCTCTATACACCAACATTAACACACGCAACATACAACACAGAAATGCACACAGGGGCGGAGCACATTGCCACAAACGCCAATCACATTGAATAACTACTGAGGCATCTGTGTGAGTAGTAATCTGGGGAAGGTATTCTGCAGTATCATTAATGCCCGAATACTGGACTTCCTTACCGAATACAGTGTCTTTAATAGTCAGATTGGATTTCTACTAAATTACTGCACCTATGACCACATTTACACCCTACTCACCCTTATTGACAAACATGTAAACTAAAATAAAATAAAATTATTTGCTTGCTTTATAGATTTAAAAATAAAAAAACATTTGATTCCATTTGGCAAGAAGGATTATTTTACAAACTTCTTCAAAGTGGTGTAGGGGGTAAAGTATATGACATTATTAAATCAATGTATACAGAAAATAAATGCAGTGTTAAGATTGACAATAAAAGAACAGAGTTCTTCTCACAGGGGAGGGGAGTGAGACAGTGGCTGCAGCAGAGCCTGTCTCTGCTAGAGTAGTACTGTCAGACCTGGGCCCTGGCAGTAAATATGGGCAAAACAAAAGTCATGATATTTCAGAAAAAAGCCAGATCTCAGGGAAATAAGTACCACTTCACTGCACAAACCACACCTACTGCACAGACCTACCTAGGCCTAAAAATCAGCGCATCAGGAAGCTTTAACCTGAATGCACTAAAAGAAAAGGCACACAGGGCATTCTATACAATTAAGAGAAAACTTTATATAAAGCTCCCCATAAAAATTTGGCTCACAATTTTTGAAAGTGTTATCCAACCCATTGCCCTCTATGGCAGTGAAGTGTGGGGTTTGCTCACAGAGCAGAATTATACAAAATGGGTCAAACACCCAATAGAAGCCGTTCATACAGAGTTCTGCAAAAGTATCCTGCAAATACAAAGGAAAATTCCAAATAATGCATGCAGAGCTGAGTTAGGCTAATACCCACTATTGATTCATATACAAAAAAGAGCAATTCACTTTTGGCTTCATCTAAAACAGCAACCCTAACTCTTACCACCATAAAGCCCTGCAATGCCAAGAGCTGAGCCCAGAGAAGAGTCCACTCAGCCAGCTGGTCCTGAAGCTCACCGCACCGAGCCATACTAATACCAACCAGCTTCAGGGCAGCACCACTCCAACACACACAATCAGTGTCAATCAAATTATAGCACAAAACAAACAAGAATACCTCACCCATTGGGACACACACATGAAAACATAAAGCAAATTGGAATGCTGTCAGGTCCTAGAAAGACACTACACCCTGGCTGAATACCTGACCAGGGTGAAAGACAGTAAACAGAGACAGAACCTAACAAAGTACAGGCTCAGTGAGCACAGCCTGGCCATTGAGACTGGCCGACACAGGCAGACATCAAGTTGAGGCAGAGATGCACTTTTTACTGCAGTGCACAAAATACAACAAGATAAGGGAAGCCTTCTTCTCAAAAATACAACATCTCTGCACAGAATTCCCAGACCTGCCAGACCCAGAAAAACTCCCCATCATCCTCGGAGAGCAGACAAGCTGTGTTGAAATAGCAGCCCAGTACACAAGCGCCTGTCACACCCTGAGGGACAGCGAGTGAACACTGAGGCTCCTCACACAGGAAGGGAAGGGAAAATAGTATACATTATTATTATCATTATCATTATTATTGTTGTTTGAAACTTGAAATGTTTTTTGTTGTTTTTGATGTTGAATATTCACGTGTAAATATGTTGTAAACTGTTGATAGATTGTATGTAAATTGATGACAATTGTTATCAATGCTTTGGCAATACCTAATACTGGTCATGCTAATAAAGCACTTTGAATTGAATTGAAAATTGTGAGGGAGAGGGAGAGGGAGGGAGAGGGAGGGGAGGGGGAGAGGGAGAGGTAGAGGGAGGGGGGAGAGGGAGGGAGATGGGAGAGGAGAGGGGAGGGGAGAAGGAGTGGGAGAGGGAGAGGGGAGAGGGAGAGGGGAGATGGAGAGGGATAGGGAGATGGGAGAGGGAGAGGGAGAGGGGAGAGGGAAAGGGATTTGGAGATCGGAGAGGGAGAGGGAGAGGGAGAGGGAGAGGGAGATGGAGGGGGAGAGGGTAGAGGGAGAGGCAGAGAGCAACAAGTTGGCCATAGCTTGGGTGCTGTTTTAAAGTATCTTGTGTAAACCTTTTGTTTGTTTTGTTTGTTTCTGTGAATAAATAAAAGTGCACGAAGAAGTGCAGAACTGCAGTTTCCGACTCTGGGTTGCTCTTCTTGCCACTAGCCAGCCTTTACCGGGGAGCTACGCCACAAAAGCTATATTATAATGAAGCCACAAGAGCATTTTGATAATATGGTCTTCCTCCTAATTTACTTACTGTAAGTTGCAGTTGAAGTAATTGCAAAGGATCTGGGCAGGCATTAAGAGATATGTAACCCCTTTATGTAGAGAGTTGAACCTTGTCTTTTGAGATAGCAGCTGAGGTAAAAATAGGTGCTTCTTACTGGGTTGTCAAGCCCAATAAATGCATAGTTAGTGTTGTGTTTGGATTTCAAGTAACTTAGTTTTTTTTCTGTCCCTCCTTTAAAAAGCAAATTTACATTCTATCATGTAATGCCCTAGGTAGTGCTACCTTTTGTATCTGTGTTTTTTTAGGCAATCAATAATGTTTCTCGCACTGTGAGACATTTATCAGATAAATTAGCTAACTTATTGACTACAGACTGACAGACATTAGAGCTTCAGAAACCTGCAGGGTACAGAGGTGCTGTTAACGCCATATATTACAAGCCTTCGCTGTTCCAGCTCTATCATATCTAGACAGGGCACATGTTTGCTCCTTTTGTTAGGAAGTCTACCAGTAAGTATTGACAACTTTGTGTTTGTTTCGGTCCGTGAAATTCTGAGAAGACTTAACAATTCAATCTGGGATTAATCTATATGTTACGGTAAAAGTCAGAATATTGGCAAATCTTAAGATTTACTGGTAAATGTTGTAATTTGCTAAGCAAAGTGATAAATGTCCAAAATATACGTGATAAATGGCTTTGGCTAATGACCGAATGTCTCGCTTTCGCGCATTGTAATGCTTCAGTCCTGTGTAACTCCAAGTGCCACAAGAGTATACCATGCTGCAATCATTAAGGCCTTTTGTGTCATAACCAAAGTGTGATTTTCTGTTGAAGTCCTAAATGATTTAATTTGCATTTGACAAAATGTTATTTTTCATCAAACTACTACGTATTTGGAGTACAATATCCTTCAACATTGTTAATTTATTATATATGCAGAATGTTGGTTGTTCTGCATAAGTGGATCACAATATTGTTCAGTACTATGTTGAATTGCTCAATTGTGCATTACTGTAAGCACATTAATTATTATTTTGTTAATGGAAAATGCGTATGCAGAAATACATATACTGTTCGACATCAATGATTATTTTGTTAATTGACAATTTATATGCAGGAATACAATGATATACCTGCATTTCATAAGATTAACCGGTAAATGTCTGAAAAGCAACCTGTTTCTTCATAATATGGGCATTTACCACCTTATTTGGTATTTAAAACTTACGATTGACCACATTCTGACTTTTACCATAACATATATGTGAATGTGCTGGCATCAATATTTTGACATTCAATGCCCACTGTATCAAGTTGCTATAAAGATGCATCTTTAACCACACGTCTGGATAGGCTGTTTTAAATCAGGCTTACATAGCAGGAATTGAAGCTTTAATACTTTTGTACTATAGAGAGATATGGCCTGGCCAATCACAGCTGATTGGAGTTCTAACAAATGTCCTTATAATTATTTTTCTTATTGTATATTTTGTTTTGTCAGTGATTTCCTTTGTTCTAACCCAGTAAGCTAACACATCCATTCAGACAGTTCTTATTTCCTTTGACTCCAAGTTGGTTCTCGGAAGATATACACTCAATAAACTTTAAGATGACTGTCATTTCAATACAAAAGTTCTCAGTACAATACTGATACAATAGCTAATACAATAATAAACTACAATGCATATGTATTTGTGTGTAAATAATGAGTGTATACGTGATATTGTTTAAATAAAGATTGTGTGTTTTGAATTTATGTTTGGCAGGAATGGGGTTAATTCCATCCCTGCCAAAATCTACGTGGGGGATGTGTCTGAGGGAATGTGGCTGGGGCATTGATTGAATAATTGATGATCAATCTTGTGTTTCTGCCCTGCCACAGAATTGAATGTACATTATACAGTATGTTAACCTTTAGGTGTGGTTCAGGGGGAGGTACTAGGCCCGTGTGCCCTATCATCTTCTTCCACTAATTAAATCTATTCTAATTAAACCTCAGTCACTTCCTTCTAGTTGTCTTGTATTTTTTCGTTTAGGCGTAAACCAAAGCGGATTGCAAAACCCATTGATTTCTCCTAAACCAGCAAAGAGCATTAAAATGGAGTACTTACACTAACACTCCCCAGATTTTGTGTCTGTAGCAGAACATTCTCCTGCAGCTTCAAATCAGGGTCAAATCACCCCTCCATTTCTGTCTCCATTCAGTGGCTCTGTGAGATCCGAACAGCTGCCTCTCAACCAAGATTCTCAGGGTACACCAGCTACCCAAGGAGTTAATCTTCGTTGTTCTAAACGACTCTGGGCTCAGGACGCACCTCCAGGGCGATTATACTGGAAGGATTGGACTTTAAATAAACTTATAAAGTCCCTTCTAAAAAACGGAAACGCGATCCCAACAGGTAGCGATCGAGAATCTCTATTCATTCTCTACTGCAACTCCATCTCCATGTCTTTCCTCCTAAAAAAGCTCCTCAGCTGCGCTCAGCCATTCAGCAGCCCCAGCCAGACAGAAGGCAGTCTGCGTCAGAACAATTGATCCCGACAGCCAGCACTTCAAAACAGCAGGAACCTGTTTCAGCCAGATCAATCCAACAAGAGCACTCCTTGATTTTTCAAGAGATCAAAACTTTTATGCAGCCATTTGCCGACTCATTATCATCGGTCAATACCAAACTGAGTGATTTAGATAAAAGGATGGCTAATATTAAACAAGAGAAGCAAACTTCAGCTCTTTCAGTTTTCTCCTCTATTCCTGCAGTAGCACCAGTCGCAGCTACAGCTACTTCCGGTTCAGCTCTAACATTGGTACCTTAAGAAGATCCTCCCGTCTTCAACCTTGCCATTGCTTCAGCTTTTGGTTCCTCCTCCCCATCCACAGCTAGGCGTCATTCAATATCCCCGCAAATTCAGCGCCATATAATTGAAGGCAAGGACATTAATCTTGTTTCATTACTAATTGCGACATCAGAATTCCTAGATCACAGAGTAGTGAATTGCGGAGATCTGTCAGTTACATTAAAATCCAGAGACCCCAGACTACTCAAAAATCCAACACTGAGGGAATTCGTCCTTGTTTTCTCCATATTTCGGGATGTACTATGCTCTGTATATCCGAACCGCAGAGCTGAACTAGACTCCTACAAATATTACATACTGGAATTGTCTGTCAGATACGGAGGGACTATGTTCTTCGAGTTATCATAAAGCATTCTCGGCAAAAGTAGCAGCAACATTGGCATCTGATAATCATATATCAATTGGGCTCAACCTGATCCAGATTTGTTTAACAGGATTTTCAGCGGTCTCAGAGCTAATGCATGTGGGGTCTGCACTTCCACAAGTCATTCACCATCTCTGTGCCCTAAGGCTGCTATAACATCAACTTCTAAAGCAGCACCTGGTGCCACCTCTAATTATTCAAACAGATCCTCCTTTCCCAATCCAATACATTCCTCAGTGCTTCCCAATCAATCCACAAGACAAGACAAATACGGGCGCAAAATTAGATTTGCAGGAGGAAGACACATTTGCAATAACTTCAACACCGGTTTCCGTTCAAACAGGCAATGTAATTTCATTCACATGTGCAGCCCTTGTGGAGATGCTCACGCCAACTTAATCTTAAATCACAAGTGACTTTCTCCGATGCTCATGGTCACCACTCCCATAAACATTCCGGCATTATATAACAAATTATAAAAAACATCCTGTCATCAATTTCACCAATTACGGATTAAAAAACAGGTTTTCAACCGGTGTCACTGAAATTCCTTTATCCTCATTTCAAAGTAAAAATCTTCATTCTGCTAATCAAGATCCAGAGTCAGTTCAATTCCTAATCGAAAAAGAAATTAAAAAATGATTTATAGTCAGCCCTTTTTTAGCTCCTCCTTTTCCAGTTTATAGAATTAATCCTATCGGCATAGCAACTCGGAAAATGTCATGGAAAACACGTCTTATTATTGATTTATCAGCGCCGCGGGGTTCAAGCATCAGTGGTATCAACTCACTTATTCCTCAAGATCAATTTTCTCTTCATTACATTACTATTTCAGACGTGATTCACTCAATTAAATTAGAAGGTCGTGGTTCCTGGCTAGCAAAAGCGGATATATCTGATGCATTTAAAGTAATGCCAATCCATCCTTCTCTCCGTCACCTGTTTGGTATATGCTGGGAAGGAAAGTTTTACTTCGACACTCAATTAACTTTCGGCTGCTGCAGCAGCCTGAAGATATTTGACACTCTGTCAGAAGCATTATGCTGGATAATTCTCAATGCCTACCACGTTCCATTTCTGCTCCACCTGCTTGATGATTCCTTCAGATCCGCCAGCAGAAGCAATTACTAATCTTTTAATTAGTAAAACAATTAGAAAACGTGCACTGCTTTCATTGCTGGGTCACTTCAACTTTGCAATTCGCATTATTCCCCAAGGGAGAACATTTATATCTCGTCTACTTGCTCTTGCATCAGCAGCAAAAAACTTGGATTCCTACATAAATATTTCATCAGAAGCTAGGAAAGATATTAAAATGTGGTCTGCTCTTATTCAGATTCCTTGTCTTTTTCTCTTTCAGGTACTGATGCCTCTATTTATGTGAGGGCCCCAAGCGGTGGAACCCCTCTTGTTTGTCGGGTCTCCTCAAAGACGGTGACCCCTCTCCTGTTTGTCGGGTCTCCTCAGCGACAGAACCCCCCTCATATTATGTTGGGCTTTTGAAAGAGGCGGAACACCCCGCTCTATATGTGCTAACATCTACTAACTTGGTTTCTTTCCGGTCCCGAGCCTCTTCGTATGTCGGGTAACCTCAAAGACGGTGCCCCTCTTTGTATGTCGGGTCACCTCAAAGACGGTGGCCCCCCTCCTGTTTGTCGGGTCTCCTCAACGATGGAACCCCCCTACTGCATATGTTGGGCCATTGAAGAGCCAGAACCATTTTTCATGTTAATAATACTAATCAATGTTTTTCTTTCTGGTTCACGAGCCTCTTCGTATGTCGGGTCATCTCAGAGACAGTGACCCCCCTCCTGTTTGTCGGGTTTCCTCAATGACGGAGACCCTCTTTATATGCATAGGGCCTTTGAAGGACGGAACCTCTCTTTATATGTTATACGTTACTAAATTCATGTCTTAAATCATCACAGCAGATGGCCTAGTTCCACCCCGTGAAGCATGTATGTATATATTTTATGAAAAAAGTGCAGGATTTTTAAAATTTTGTATGATGTATAGAAAATTAGTAGGGTCTCACCACTATAATTTTTTACAATATCAACGCTTGTTTATTTCATGTATATATATATCATTCAATAACAGATTATTTGGGGAATAGTTTTCTGTCTGGAAGCTTTAGTTTACATTCCTGTCCACTTCATTGCTGCAGAGATCCATTTGTGTAATGTGGTGTCCACATCAATGATGACACACCACACACTCTCTTTCCCTTCTTTCTAATGAGGCACTGCAGATGTTGTACTAGTCAGGTATATAATTGATGGCATCTCTACTAGCTAGATTGAGGAGCCAGTGTGCAATGGGGATTGTAGTTAGTAAAAGCTATTTGTATCTAGAACATGGTATAAAAAGTTTTTTTTTCACTATTTTCAAGAGATTCTATCGCTAAACACTCAAAGGATACCAGAATTGACAGAATCATTGTGTGCCCTGAGCTGACCTACTGAAGACTTAATTCAGTTCAGATGCCTATTACAGTACAGAAACGTATCAATCATACTTTATTGTTAATAACCGCAGAGAGCTAGCAGACTTGAGGTAGTCATTCGGCTTCTGTAATCTCAAATGCATGACAGGAAAGAGAGGTGTAGAACAGCCAAGAAAATTAATTGTACAAGCAAGCACTATTCACTGGTGGAATGGAAGTCACAGGAGAGAGTGGTAACAGTTTTGATATCACTGCCCTGAAACACCAGGATAAACGAGAAAGGAACCCGCCACAGAATTTTATTACACATTTAGCTAACTGTGCTGTTTGGGGAAGGAGAAAAAGTGTTTTGATTCCCTCTGATGACGTTAAAGAAATAATAAACAATAAAAGTGTTTTTTAATCCTACTGTTATTAAATAAGCTTGAGGCTCTTTATAGAATATCAATACAGTATGTGATTTCTGAAATTAAAGGGAGGGTTCATGCCAGTTGGCATTTTCTATCAGTGAACTTTAATCATTGAAGACCCTGTATATTGCCATTTATCTTTTAAATAGGTTACCAGTACATTGTAAAATATGGCAAACTGTTTTAAACTCGGGCGGCCCTCTGTGTGAGTGTGTGTGTGTGTGTGTGTGGTGCCCTGCAATGGACTGGCGTCCCATCCAGGGTGTAGTCTCGCCTTGCGCCCTGTGTATGCCGGGTTAGGTTCCGGCTCACCACGACCCTGTAAAGGAGTAAGTGGTTAATGATAATGGATGGATGGATGGATGTTTTAAACTCAACAGTTTTGGTCAGAATCTTTATTAAAGTTACATTTTTACTGAAAAAATATTTCGCTAATGTGCGCTACAGACATCAATCACATTATTTTAATAATAACGCTTTGTAATATGAATTTTAAAATGAATATTATAATGACTACATTTTTTGTTATTATCTATTATCATTTAATCATGTTCGTTAACTTTACCTAACTGCCCTGTTTACAAAGTGTGGTAAGGTAAAGTTACATTTTTAAATGCCGGGAACTGTATATTATTATTTTTCATGGTACAAATATTAAAATGTAATTAATGAATCTGTCACAAGTGATGAATTTTAATGGGTTCCTGTGTGTTTATTTTGTATATTTTAAATTGTGTGGAATCTGCTCCTCTTAAACCCCTGCTGTTTTTTTTTGCTGTGCTGATTCATGGACAGGGTGCTGTTCTGCCTAGCAACAGGAAGCCCCGCCTGGTTAGTGCCACGGCCAATGGCGCTCCAGGTGGGACTATATAAGGCAGGGAGTTGAGACGTGGAGGCAGGAAACAGAAGACTGGACAGGGCAACAGGAGTGAGTGAGTGAGTGAGTGAGTGAGTGAGTGAGTGAGTGAGTGAGTGAGTGAGTGAGTGAGTGAGTGAGTGAGTGCGTGAGTGAGTGAGTGAGTGAGTGCGTGCGTGCGTGCGTGCAGAAGCGTGTAGCCTTGGAAGAATCATCTTGGGAAATTGACTGTTTGCTGGATTATTTTTTATCTTTTTGTGCAGGACAGTATAGGATGGAAGGCTGTATTTTGTGGCTGTTATTATATGTGATAACAAACATAGCTATCTTATCTAAACAAAAAAACAAAGGGATTCACATTCACGTTTGTTTTTTTGTTACTTTATTGTTGATTTAATTTGGACACTTTAATTTTTTCTGTTTTCTTTTGTTCACTCACTTTTGTTATTGGATTGTTTCTGGAACAAGATACGGGTTATTGGTTGGTGTCCCAGCTTTTGGACACATGTGTTTTTCTCCCTACCGATGTGGGAGAGGGGTTATATTCTGAATTCTACCTGCGCTGAAAGAAATAAGAAGAAAGGATTACTTGTGTTATCGTTATTGTTTATATCGTTTACACAGACGGACAAATTCCTAGTCTATTTTTTTTTATTGCAGAAAACAAAGAAACTACCTACCTACACTGGTCGGCCCCGTACCACCCTTCTGGGTGTATTCGAGGCCTATGGTGTGTTACTTGCCTTACCTCCAGGTTTTCTAGTCCAGCTTCCAGGTCGGGCATGGTGGCAGTACACAGAGTATCGGGTAAGGTCAGAGGGCTTGGTAGGAACGTGGGAAAGAGGAGAGAAACGCGAAGTGAAAGACTGGCTGAAGGGAAGTGACCAGAGCCTCTGGGTGGAAGTAGTGATTTACTTACCTGTGTTTCAGTTTCTCATGCTTCACTCCTCCTTCCCAGGTGCAACGGGGACAGCGGTGGATGGTGGATGGAGGGGGAGACCCCGGGATCGTGGGATTTACCCCCAGACTATTTCTTTCTGTTTCGTCCCATCTTTGTGTTGTGTCCGTGACTGGTGTTTTATGTGGAACTTGTTTTTATGTTTTTATTTTGTTCTCTGAGCCAGTGACTGACAGGAGGGGATTGCCTTAGTGTGCTGTGGATTTTTGCTTTTTTTCTGTTTTTGGCATTCCCTAGCGTGGTCCTTTTTTTAATTTTAGTCTAGCGATCTTTTTTTGTACCGTGTTTTTAGTACCCTGTCGAGAACAATAAAATTTGTTTTACCCGATATGGTTTCATTGTGTGTGTGTGGGAACCTGGGGATCAAAGAACCTGAACGGGAGAGTATAATTATCATTTGGTTACTAAGGTCCTTGCCTTATTAAAAACAAGGTGGCGTAGTCGTCAGGTACATAGGTATTATTGTTAAGGTTATCTCAGGTCACCCCATCCGTGACACTGCTGATTTTTTGGCGTAGTCGGCAGGATTCCCGGTTCTTCCCCATACACACAATGGATGCTCAAGGGGCTGGGGCCGCCCTAGTAGGTGGTATGATGGGCATGCCTTGGTTTATGGGGCTAGCGTGGGTGCCCAAATTTAATGGAGAAGGGAATTATAGAGACTGGCGGGCTCAGGTGCAGGCAATGTTGCGGTCATGTGGGCTGGGAGAAACCCAGCAAGTGGATCACCTGTGTGGGGCGCTAGAGGGAATAACCAAACAGGAAGTGATGGTACTGGAGGAAGAAGAATGAGGCACCTGTGCACAGATATGGAGAACACTGGACGAACTGTATGGGGACAAGGCTCCAGGGGTGAAGCTAAGGGTGGATTTCTTTGCGGCCCGCCAGAATCGGGGTGAGTTGATGGGAGCTTTCATTCTCCAATTGCGTGAGCTTTTTTCCAGGTGGCGACGACAGGAACCAGGAGGCGTGGCACAGGGAGAAGAGATACTACGGCACCAGTTGGTCTTCGGACTCCCACCTGGACCCATTCGCCAAGAGCTACAACGACAGGTAAGTCGAAACCCGCTGCTGACCTTCCTGGAACTTATACGGGAGGCCAAGATCTTGGAGAGGGAGGGAGATAAGGTGGAGACCGAGGTAATCGCTTGCCCTGTGATGTTGCCCAGACCCCCCGTTGCCCCGCTGCAGGAGCTGGACAGTTGGAAGAACAGCATCCGGGCGGAATTGGCCAAAGAACTTCAAGAGCAGATGTGAGAGCTGGGTAAGTCCCTCCGAGAAGAAATACGGAGACAACCCGGGCCTCAGGCCATTGCAGTAACACCTGTGTTTGCTAGTTCTTCTAGGGGAAGGTTTGAAGAAGGATGGTACCAGCCACGGCCCTGCCTACATTGGAACGAACAGGGGCGCCCCATCTGCGCACAATGTGGCCGGAGTGGCCACATCTGCCGAGACTGCCAGCAACAGTAACTCCTGGCAGGAAGATTTAAACTAGGACGCCCGGCCACCATGGGACAAGTGGACGGGAGGTTAGACCAGGTAGGACGGTCTATTGAAGAGCCCATGTTGCTGGGGGAATGTCCGGGGGTGGAAGTGCAGATTCGGGAAGTGCAGATGCCCTGCCTGCTGGACACCGGATCCCAGGTGACCTTATTTAGTAAATCTTTCTTTGAGAGGTGGTTGGGCCAGGAGTCTGTGCGAGGGGCCACCGACATCTCTTGACTCAAACTGCAAGCCGCAAATGGGCAACAGATACCCTACATTGCGTATGTTGTTTTGGATTTTGTTATAGGAGGAGTGAAGGTCCCAGATCGGGGGGTTGTCATCGTGGAGGATAGTGCCCTGAGTGCAGAGCGGGGAATCCTGGGATTGAACGTGATCAGCCACTGCTAGGAAGAGCTATTCGGGGGAGCCGGTCCGAGACTTAGGAGCTTCGAATCGGCCGTGTCCACCAAAGCAAGGGGTGAGTGGGATAAGGCCTTCGCCATTGAGCGGGAAGAGTCCCCCGATGGGAAGGTGGGGACCGCGCGGCTAACCCGGCAGCAGCCGATACAAATCCCTCCCCAGAGTGAGATGGTGGTTTGGACCCGGGTGATCGAACACCCAGCACGGACCGAATACTGTGCATTGGTGGAGGCGATAGAGGAAGATGCTGAGTGGCAGGTAGCACGCACACTCGCGTGGGTAAGACAAGGGAGGGTACCCCTCTGGTTGCATAATGTGAACCCTTACCCCATTGAGATCCCTCAGCGACGGCCACTAGCGACCGTGTTTAGGGTTGAACTTACAGATGTACACAGTGACCGTGACCTTGTCTTACAGTACCTCCACCCAGACTTAGTGGAAGTGGATGTCCGCCCTGTGCATTCGTCGGCGACTGAACCAGAACCAGACTTGGCCTTTGAGGGGGATGGACACTCCCCTGCTCAGCAGAGGGAGCTGGATGATCTATTACGGCATTAGAAGAAAGTGTTTGCGGCACATGAGGATGACTTTGGACGAACTTGATGCCGTCCTCCATAACATCCCTACGGGTACTACCCCACCTTCCCGGGAGCGGTACCGGCCTATCCCACCCACCTTGTATACAGAGTTGAGGGTGCTACTGCAGGACATGATTGACCAAGGCGTGGTCAGGGAGAGTAGCAGCCAGTGGGCCGCCCCTGTAGTCCTGGTCAAAAAGAAGGATGGTTCTTGGAGGTTCTGCGTAGACTATAGGAAACAACGCGTTGACCCATAAGGATGCGTACCCCCTCCCCCTGATAGAAGAATCCCTCACCAGCCTTACCAAGGCAGAATGGTATTCCACCTTGGACTTGGCCAGTGGATACTGGCAGGTGGAAGCAGACCCCCGTGACCGGGAGAAGACGGCCTTTACAACCCCCCTGGGCCTATACGAGTTCGAGCGGATGCCGTTTGGGCTATGTAATGCCCTGCCACTTTTCAGAGGTTGATGCAGCGCTGTCTGGGAAGTCAGGTACATGATTCCTTATTAATTTATTTGGATGATGTAATTATCTTCTCTCCTACTTTTGAAGCTCATCTCCGTCACCTGGAACAGGTGTTAAAGACCCCGGGAGCGTGGGATTTACCCCCGGACTATTTCTTTGTGTTTCGTCCCATCTTTGTGTTGCGTCCGTGACTGGTGTTTTATGTGGACCTTGTTTTTATGTTTTTATTTTGTTCTCGGAGCCAGTGACTGACAGGAGGGGATTGCCTTAGTGTGCTTTGGATTTTTGCTTTTTTTTCTGTTTTGTTTTTGGCATTCCCTAGTGTGGTCCTTTTTTTCGATTTTAGTCTAGCAATCTTTTTTTGTACAGTGTTTTTAGTACCCTGTCGAGAACAATAAAATTTGTTTTACCCGATACAGTTTCATTGTGTGTGTGAGAACCTGGGGATCAAAGAACCTGAACGGGAGGGTATAATTATCAGTCGGTTACTATGGTCCTTGCCTTATTAAAAACAAGGTGGAGTAGTCGTCAGCTACATAGGTATTATCGTCAAGGTTATCTCAGGTCACCCCACCTGTGACAAATGCATTATTTTGTATATGTGACTAATCATGCATTTATCGTCCGATTTATTTCTATGCAATTATATTTATGTTAAAATGTGTTATCTCTTATAAAAATGTACAGGAATTTGCAAGACACTGGAAATTATCACTATTATATTATAGCACAGGATGAAATTGCTATCAGAAAATGAAGGCAGTCTTGACAACAGAGCACGGTTCAATAGCCGGCAGGCTCTTTATTTACAGCAGCAGGTTCACAGCAAGTAACACAGCTCACAGCACACAATTCTCCACTTTCACATTGAGAGGAACGGTAGTTCCTTGCGCCAAGTTATCATCGAAGTACGAGAACTACCAGACTCTCTATATAGCAGAAGCAGCTACTGTAACTTCAATTGTACAAAGGTATTTTTCGTCCCTTTATACTATGCCCACTTTTTATTTACCAAAAATACTCAATAACAATGAAACAGAGGTTTGTAAAAATCAATTAACCAACAAGAAGTTACCTAAGTTAAAGCTGACATTTGAGCCACACTGCAGCCTCACAAGTCTGCACATGGGAAGCTGTCAATAGTGATAAGATTGCAGTAACAATGAGAATCCAATTGCATAATATAGCCCAGAGGATTCTACGAGGTTATGTGCTATTGTGACGGTGCAGTGGGTGTGGATGTGGAACAGACGTCACAGAGTCACTTATAGAGGTGCAAAAACTCTACCACAATGGTAGAGGGTGAACTTTATTAAAAGGGAAACACAGTCCAAAGCAACAAAAATACAAATCATAAGTCCCAATAGAGCAAGTCCCTCTCAGCTCTTTGGGTGCACTTTTGGGGTGGTGAAAAGTGCAGGTGCTCAGGTGCTGAAGTGTCCAGTTCAGTTGTACAGGGCGTGTGATGTCCAAGGTGAAAAGTGCTGGCAGTAGTGCAGCAGCTCCTTGGCGTCAGGGATCACTCTGACCCCGGTCCTGACGATAAACAAATCAAAAACACGTAGAACACAAACAAACAAAACAAACACACAGCTCAGCAACCCAGGTTTAGTATTACCTCCAAAAGCCCCACACTTACAGAATGACAGCCCTTATATACTAGGAGACTCCACCCCATGATCAGTGCAACTCAGCACACCTGCCAGTTGTCTAATGCAGCACAGCTGAACACAGAAATCTTGTCCCCTAATATGGTCATTCCGCCCTGCACTAAGATGGCCGACTTCCTTTTCCGCCCCTCTCTTCAAGCCGGCCCGTCTCTGAACAGGCGTGCAAGTACCTCTGCTTAGCGCCCTCTTGGGTCGGGAGGGAGATTTGCAGCTCAGATCCTCACGCTCCCTGTCACAGCTATACACACTGCTATTACCCTGTCAGCAAGAGGCTTGGGTTTCCAAGAGCTTTTCAATACTAATTATACAATTGTTGACATATTTACAGTCTATATCAAGTCATTCTTAATATAAAGGTGCCAATACTTTTGTCATGAACAAATATTTGAAATTGCTTAAGTGCTTTTGTTTTTTATAAAGATTGTTTGCTAAACTAACAGAAATGGTGTATTTTGGTCTGTCATATTAATTAATGTTCACCAACTGCTTCTATTTTGTTTTCTTGAATTATCTTGTATTTAGTGTACGGTGTCATCAATACTTTTGTTAGTGACTGCATCTCGTAATTTCCACATGACGGTATTATAAACACCCCTTTAGAGCTTGTTCTTACTACTGTATAATGTTGATTGTAATACTTAACCGTAATCATGCCTGTTATTTATTTTCTTCCCCATCTTCCAGTCTTACTGCATTCTCCTGACCTCTCATCAGATGTTGCCCTAACTGTTAATATGGTGTTGCATCTTCACACTTTCTGTTGTTTCACTTTCACTTGTATCATTCCAGGTTCACTGACTTTCTTTTCCTGACTGCCCTCAATTTTGTTTGTGTCAAGCCTCTACCTTTCCAGACATGGCTTGGTGAATATGAGAATGTCCTGGATCCACCTAAGTGCCACTTTAATTCTGTTTTTGCCTCATGTTGCATCACCACTAAAGACCCTGTTTTGACTGTAGCTGCTGGCGACAGGTGGTTAAGGAGTTTATAGATCCAGATAAAAAAACAAAAAAAAACCCATTTATTTTATGAATCTTGTTTCTACTCACAATCATTATAAAAAGTAGGTTAAAGTAAATTAATAGTAAAAAATGTAAATTTTAAATAAATTGTTTGAAATGTGTAAAATGTGCTTCTATTGCCATTGTGAGCATGTATGGGGTATACAGTACCAATACCAACTCCCAAGCAGAACACACGTTTTGTTGATGTCACAATGCAAAAGCTTCCCCTCAAAGTTAACAATGTGACTTTCTGTCTACATTATAATTCTGTAATAATCTTCAGATCACACATGCTCAGTGTGGCATTTTGCATAATAGGAGCAGTAGTACACATTTATCTGCAATGGTGCAACCAGTTTCCTTATCACCAGTGGCATGCCGTCGATGTATTCAATGCATGCATTGCATGACCCTGAATTCACACAAAAAAAATGCTTATTTTACAACATTTTAAAAAATATGAAATATACATAGGTCTGCATTTAAGCAATCTGTTCATGTCGGCTGTCTTCTTGTTTTGATGGTCAACGCATGCAATGCTCTAGGCAACCTAGGCAACGTGACGCCACGTGCCGCTGACCTTGAGAGAACAGCGAGCGGTGCGAACTCTGGCCGTCACAATGGAAAGTTTAGTGAAAAAGCTGTTGACGCAGCCATCCAGATTTCTACGACTTGGTCACTGAAGAATGGATTTTTTATTTCAATAGAAATGTAAGGTAATCACAGGTTTGTGTATTCTCAGCTTTCATTAAATTTGACTTGTAGTATTTGCCAAACTAATGTATTTGGTTTATTTAATCACTATGTTTACGTTAGATGAAAATGTTTTTATCTGTCATCTATAAAGTTGTTGCACACCACTGCTATATTTTATGTAGATTGTTACTGAAATCTCACCATCTAATCAAGACATACAACTGTAATTATATTGTAAAGTAAGAACCATGGCAGCTTACTTATATACCATATTTGATTCACTGTCATCAGAAGGTTTTAGGCAAAGGCTAATTTACAACCCCAGCAAATGTTCTTTGGGTCATGTTCTTTGGGAAATTGTTGGATACTGAAATCCATACTAGCCACTGCAGTAATTGTATTATAAGAGGGGAACTGGAACGGCCTTTATTTATAATGTGCACTGTAGCTATATTATCGCAGCAGAATAATAACGATTTCTTAGACCAGAGAGGACCCCATAGCTGGGATGCTGCAACTATCGGGTAGATTTCAAGAAGAGCTATGGATTTTAGATGTAGAGACAGATTAACAATTTCCTAAGGCCATATACTGGAAAACCATTGGTTGTTTAAGAGACCTCCGAATCCCAGAGATGAGGTGTCTGTAAACAAAGCCAGGTCGTGTGATGCTGAAATGAAATTTTTATAAAACAGGCCATTCCAGTGCTGAATAAGAGCCGACCACATTTTAATGTCTTTCCTAGCTTCTGAGGAAATATTAATGTAGGAGTCCAAGTTTTTTGCTGTAGATGCGAGCGCAAGTAGTCGAGGTATAAAAGTCCTCCCTTGAGGGATAATGCAAATTGCAAAGTTGAAATGACCCAGTAAGGAAATCAGTGCACGTTTTTTAATTGTTTTAATGATCTAAAAGTTACGGATAAGAAAATGAATATGGTTGAGTTTAGAAACGAGGAGGCTGGCTTCAAATTTTTGTGTGTCCAGTATGGTTCCAAGAAATTCCAGAGAATGCAGTGGGGCGATGTTTTTTCCTCAGAAAGCGGGACACCAACTCGTGAAAATAAACTCTTAAGATTAGTGATCGCTTCTGCTGGCGAACCTCATGGAGGGGAGATCAGAAGAAAATCATCAAGGAGGTGGAGCAGAAATTGAACATGGTAAGCATTGAGAAGTAACCAGCATAGCGCTTCTGAAAGAGTGTTGAATATCTTCAGGCTGCTGTGGCAGCCGAAGGTTAACTGAGTAGTGAAATAAAACTTTCCTTCCCTGCATATACCAAACAGGTGGCGAAGAGAAGGATGGATAGGCATTACTTTAAATGCGTCTAATATATGGGTCTTGATTAGCAGAATGAAAAGAGGAAGAAGGAATCTGACTGAGCCCAGTTGAAAACCCATTTTCCAGTCCGTCGATTAAGTGCCTTGTGAAAATCTTGTCTGGATGATTCAGAAGTTTTTGTGACAGTACCGAAATGTTTATGGGAGTGGAAACTGTGAGCTTTGAAGACAGTCACTTGGGAGCTACTGGGCAGATTGCTTTAGAGTAAGCATCTCTGCAAGTACTGCACATGTGAATATAATTGCATTGCCTGTTTGAAACAAACCAGTATTGAAATTATTGCAGATTTGTCCTCCGGCAAATCTGATTCTGCACCCATATTTGTCTTGCCTTGTGGATTGCTCAGGGGGGGGCTGAGGAATGTATGGAGTTGGGGATGGAGATTTTGTTTGAATAGTGAGGAGGAGTGACGCCGACTGCTGATCTGGAGGAGGATGATGCTATGGCTGCCTTTGGGGAGAGAGATGTTGAGTGACAAGTTGAACCGCAGTTCCTGCATGCATTAGCTCTGAGACCGCCGAAAATCCTTTTGAACAGATCTGAATCAGGTTGTGCCCAGTCAATGATGTGGTTATCTGGTGTCAATATAGCTGCTGCTTTTGCAGAAAAGGCTTTGTGATAATCGAAAAACATGGTCCCTCCAAATCTGACATACAGCTCCACAATGTAAAATTCATAGGAGTCTAATTCAGCTCTGCGGTTTGGGTATACTGAACATAGTACATTTCTGAATATGGCGAATGCCAGGATGAATTCCCCCAAAGTTAGATGTTAGTGATACTGATAGATCTCCACAATCCACCACTCTATTATCCAAGAACTCTGATATCGCCATCAATAATGAAACTAGATTGATGTCCTTACCTTCTATTATGTTGCGCCGAATTTGCGGGGATATTGAATGACAACGTGCTGTGATTAAGGAGGCGGAACCATATGCTGTTGCAGTAGCGAGGTGGTACACGGGAGGCTCTACTGAAGGGACCAAAGTTAGAGCAGAACCGGAAGTGACTGTAGCTGCCACTGCTGTGTTTACTGCAGGAATGGAGGAGAATACTGAAAGAGCTGAACTTTGCTTCTCTTGTTCGATATTAGACACCCATTTATCCAAATCGCACAGTTTAGTACTGACTGAAGATAATGTGTCTGCAAATGGCTGCATGTATGCTTTTATTTCTTGAAATATCAGGAAGTGCTCTTGCTGAATTTCTCTGGCTGGAGTGGCTGCCTGCTGGTTTGATGTGCTGGCTGTGGGGATGTCTTGCTCTGGTGCAGACTGCCTGCTGTCTGGTTGGGGACGCTGAACAACCGAGTGAGGCTGGGGAGCTTTCTTGGGTGGAAAAACTGGTTTAGCCGAGATGGAATTACAGTAAAGGAAGAAAAAGCAATTCTCGATTACTCCCTACTGGGATCACACTACCATTTTTGAGAAGGGTCTTTATGAGCTTGTAGGGCATCTAGTCCTTCCAGTACAGTCACTCAGGAGATGCATCCTGAGCATGGAGTCGCTTGGATCCGCAGAGATTAGCTCCTTGGGCAGCAGGTAGAAACAAAGTATCCTGGTCGGGAGGCACCTGTTCATATCTTACAGAGACACCGGCGACAGAGAGAAGAATGGTGGGCTGATCAGACCCTGGTTTGAAGCTGCAGGAGAATGCTCTGCTACAGACAAGAAATCCTGAAAATCATTTGAATCTGACGAACAGTTGCTGTGAGTACTCCATATTAAATGCTTCTTCTGCTGATGATCAATCAGCTGTGCATCTTGCAATCCTCTTAGGTTTTCACCAGAACAAAAAAACACAAGACACAAGGGGTGACATAGGGGTGACTGATGGTTAAATAGAGTAGATTTAATAGTTGAAAGGAGGCTAGCTCCTCTCCCCCAACCCCACATTATAGGAAAACATAAAGAAGAAAACTGAAGCTCTGACAGAAATTTGGTCAATACAAAAATCCAAGCCAAACTGGACAAAACTCACAAAAATAGTCAAATATTTTCAGTCATTTCTTAAATTACTTTGTTTAATGCCGACAGTAGGAGAATTGTGCAGAATTGCATAAACTGCATTATTCTCCTACTGTAGGCATTCAATACATGTATTAATTAAATTATTGAAATCCAGTGCTTTCTTCCCCAGCAATATGTAAGAATCTAAAACATGATACAGTGCTCCCTTGCTATAACACGGGTCTCGGGTGACACACAATATGAGCGTTATAACCGAAGAGCGTTATAAATGGGGGAGGGAGTGGGGGGCGCCGCGGGACACATAACAACACACATCTGACTAAAATACAAAATAAAATAACTCGAGAGGGAGTTATTTTATATTTTAGTCAGATGTGTGTCCCACATATAGTGAAATTATTATTATTATTTATTTCTTAGCAGACGCCCTTATCCAGGGCAACTTACAATTGTTACAAGATTATACATTATTTCACTTTATACAGATATCACATTATTTTTACATACAATTACCCATTTATACAGTTGGGTTTTTACTGGAGCAATCTAGGTAAAGTACCTTGCTCAAGGGTACAACAGCAGTGTCCCCCACTGGGGATTGAACCCACAACCCTCCGGTCAGGAGTCCAGAGCCCTAACCACTACTCCACACTGCTGCCATATTGATAAAATGTAACTTTCTGTGAATTAACCATGCATAAAGCACCATGTAACCAACGCTATATTTTTTACAAAAAAACAAAAGGTGACATTCCCACTCGTGGATCACTTTAATTATCAGTTGTTAAACTATAAATAGCCTGGCTAAACGGCGGTCGGAAGTTCAGTTTGAAGAGACGGACAAGAAAACCAAGTGCGAGAAGGACAGTGGGTCGGGCAAGGGGAAAAGGGAATGGGCTTGCCCCAGGTTCGGCTGCTGGAGCAGGGCTGAAGCGAAGCTGAAGCGTCTAGTCTCCCGGATAAAGCTGCAGCTCCTATCGCAGCAAAAAAGTAAATTCATTAGGAAAGATAACCACGTAATAAGATGCCTGTGTTATAAAGTGCCAGCGCAGCTTTTCTTCAGTTCAGATACTGTATCAAAAGGGAGAGACAGAAACAGAAGTTAGACTGAGAAGTTGTTTATAGTTTGAGCAACACCAGTACTGTATTTACTGTAGAAATATTGCATGAATCACTAGTTAGGGAATTGGGGGACATGCTGTAGGAATGTTATATCCGAGGCACGTTATCGTCGAGAGCCTTATAGCGAGGGAGCACTATATATTGAAAACCAGAGCAATACATCAATAGCTTCCATCTTTCAATATGCCGTGCAGGATATTGTAAACATCTGGTTCACACACCATATAAATAAACTGAGCTCACTTGAAAACTGCATTGTGCACACAAACTGACTCGCTCCTCAAAATAAAAATGGAAAAGGACCAAAAAAAATAACTTTAGTTTGCATCCAAACGAACTCGGTCCCTTTGCTCACAGATAAGTGTGAACAGCAAGCGCGTTGATACATTGTTTCAAACGAAGCAAACCAGACCAGTCCGTTTGAAACAGACCCAGTGTAAATGCAGTTTTCATTCCATTTATTAGCATATGTTAGCAGCCATATATGGATTTTGTAATATTTACTACATTACTTTTTACTGTTGCCTGCTAGTTGGTTGTGAGACCTCCAATGACTGCAGTATCTAAAGTGGTGTTACAGTAATGTTACAAGTATAACCGATTAAAAATCTGAGTCATTTATAGCAAGTCCCTTGCTTGAGGTGTAAATTGTTCACTGTTTATACATGTAGTTACAATGCTAATATGCACCTGAATAAAAGTTAATAACCTCACATGAGAATAGTGTTTTCTTGAATTTAAGCACAGAATAAGACACTTTCCACTTTCCCCAAATATCTTACTAATGCATCATCTTAAGTATTTGGGAGGCTGAAAAAAAACAAATCTACCAAAGAAAATAAATGAAATACATCTTACTTGTACATTGTTGCACTAAAGAATTATGATATATTCAATTTAATTAGTTTGACATTTCATTGTTTGTTATTTTTCCTCATAGTAAAACTAGATCAAGAGACTGATAAAGCATCTTGTGAAATAAGGGAAGTCGCTTTCTTTCTCTACCTCAATAGTTCTCTGTATAAAGGCTACAAAGCGCATCACCATGGCAACCAAAGTCATACCGCTGGAAGCTCTCCTCAGATGTACAATGATACAGTATCCAGGCTGGAAATGTGCAATACAAAGCTACTAAACAGGTTACGAATAGTATTACCACTGAAAAATAGTACTGTTATTAACATTTAGAGGTTTACAGATGTTTTAAAAAAACATGATAAAGAAGAGGTGAATTAAATGGAATTACCCAGCATAACTACCCTATTATACATAATAAAAGATGTTTTATAACTGACATTTACTACTCACTGTGTTATTTAATTGTTTTACAACTGTTTGGATAGGCGCAAGTATGTTGGGGAGACAAATAGAGAAGAGACGACAAGGCACTCTACTGCAGTAAACCAATAATGTTTAATAACGGGTGGGAGCTCCTGTGTCATTTGCAATTGTTGTATATCATACATCACGGAATATATTTTTGTTTTAAAAATGTAAAGCATTTGGAAAAATTTACCCAAAAAATCTGAACCCCTAGTCATAATTATAATTTATTCGTGAAACACCTTTCCAGGATAACTGGAACACAGAAGACAATTAATATCCTGACCAAACTGAGAATCTGCTACTTCTCTGGCTCAGCTAAATCATTACTAGTGGTTTGCAGAAGTATTCACCCTCTCCCAATAATGTCACATTTTGTTTCATTAGGGGCAGCAGTGTGGACTCTTGATCGGAGGGTCATGGGTTCAATCCCAGGTGGGGGACACTGCTGCTGTATCCTTGAGCAAGGCACTTTACCTAGACTGCTCCAGTAAAAATAGGTAATTGTATGTAAAAATAATGTGATATCTTGTAACAATTGTAAGTCGCCCTGCATAAGGGTGTCTGTTAAGAAATAAATAATAATTACAAATAATGTAGGCACAGTTTTTCAAGTAAACTTTTTTTATTCAAAGCTGTAGTGGTTAAACTGAACACTGTTATATGAGGAGGAGGTTAAATGTCAGCAAAACTTGCAAAGAAAATGTACAAAATAAAATGCACTGGTTGCATAAGTATTCAGCTCCTTAAGTCAGTACTTGATAGAAACACCTTTTGCAGCAATTACTGCTATGAATCTTTTTTGGATAGGTATCTACTAGCTTTTCACAGTAGGATGGTGACATTTTTGCCCATTCTTCATGGGAAAATTGCTCCAGTTCTAATAAGTTTGTTGGGGAGCGTCGATGGACTGCAATCTTCAAGTCTCACCATAAATGTTTGATTGGATTCAAGTCAGGACTTTGACTGGGCCACTCAAGAACATTAATTATTTTCTTGTTCAAACACTCCAGTGTGGCTCTGGCTTTGTGCTTCGGGTCATTGTCCTGCTGAAATGTAAATTTCCTCCATGGTTTCAGAGTCTTGGCTGACTCAAACAGGTTTTCCTCAAGGATTCGCCTGTACTTTGCACAATCCATTCTCCCCTCTATCCTGACAAGCTTCCCAGTCCCTGCTGAAGAGAAGCATCCCCATAACATGATGCTGCCACCGCCATGCTTGACAGTTGGGATTGTGTTGACTGGGCGATGTGCAGTGTTGGGCTTGCACCAAACATAACTCTTGGAATTTAGACTGAAAAGTTTTGTCTCGTCTGACCTTTTTCCACATGTCTGCTGTATCATCTACATGCTTTTTCGCAAACTCCATATGTGCTTTAAGATGAGGCTTTTTGAGTAATGGCTTCTTTCTTGCCACCCGTCCATACAGGCCAGCTTTGTGTAGGGACTGGCTTATTGTTGATGTGTGAACACTGACTCCCATCTCAGACACAGAACTTTGCAGATTTCTCAAGGTCATTGTTGGCTTCAGAGTGACATCCCAAACCAGTTTCCTGCTTGCCTGGCTGCTCAGTTTGGGAGGGTGACCTGATCTGGGTAGTGTCTGGGTGGTATGATGCATCTTCCACTTCTTAATGATGGACTTCACTATGCTGAGAGGGATAATCAGCGCCGTTGAAATTTTCTTGTACCCTTCTCCTGCTCTGTGCCTCTCTACCACTTTATCCCTGACTTGTTTCGAAAGCTCCTTGGTCTGGTTGCTTTGTTGGATCAGTATGTGAGTTGCAGCTTGAAAGTCTTTATATACCTGAGGGAAATTATCTACAAGTTAAACCACTTTGAGTACACACAGGCTGAAACCATTTCACTAATTTTCAAACAAATCATTTGCACCTGAGCTGATTTAGGGCTGCAATAGCAAAGGGGTTGAATACTTGATTAGTATAACTGAGATTATACTTGATAACTGAGATTAATCTGTTTTTCTCTGTAACTCTTACTTATTTATATTCTATATGCATTTTTTTTAACTTTATCAATGTGGGGTAGTTTGTGTAGATTCTACATGTAAAGTCTAATTTGAAAGCGTTGTGGAGTACGCTCAGGTGCCAACAAAATGTGAAAACTTTGCAGGGGTGAATACTTCTGCAAACCACTGTACAAAAAACAAACAAACAGAAATAGAAAAAGTAACTTGTTTGTAATAAAAGGTTTTTGTAGTAACAGTAACATTATCCTGAGATTGAACAGTATTTCATGAAAAAATAGGGGCGTGGCAAATAGGCTGGTAGGTGACGTCACTATACAGTCCGACCAACCAGGGTGAACTTAGGACACTATTTCACAGGGACACTATTTTTCATGACACCGTGTCACGGATGGTTGAGTGGTGATGTCACAGACCAGGAAGTATACAAAGGCACAGTGTTGCAAGATGAAGCGCTGGGTGCGTATTTATTAAATAAATCAAACAAGCAGAAACAAAACACTTTCTCAAAATCAAAAAGGCACAATGACCAAAACAAATATACCTTTACAAACAAAACAGGTATCGTGCTGGTTTATCCCCAGCATAAGTAGCAATTGTTTACATTCATTACAGATATAGTGTCGGGCATACCCCATCACACACCGGTTCGCACATCTCTATTTATTTGTTGTTTCCAGGTTATCAAACACGCAGCACATGTGTGAGACACTTATACATGTATTCCCCTCAAGTTTGCAACAATGACGGCACGTGCAATCAAACTGTGTTTCGCAATTAGTTAATTTTTAAATGTCTTACCGTTTTTAGCTTAAACATGGGTTACATGATTACGAAGCTCACACTGACATAAACTTGCGCACAGCTTTAAATCCCTACCCTGTTTTTTTCTGTTTATGGCTTGTGGTGTATAGATAAAAAGAATGATAAAATGGCAAATAAGTCATTAATTCTGGTGCAGACTTGAGGTGAATATAATCTTTATTATAGTAACTGACAACAGTGGGCCCCATGCAATTGTTTGGGCTGCATGTGCCTAAAACCGCTGCTGATAACAGGTGCAGCTCAAGTGTGAGTAGATGTGTTGAGTTGCATACAGTTTGTTTTTAAAAAGTTTTAGATGGAATAAGCTCTGTTTCCCATTTTTCCCAAGACATTTTTCAATGAAAGAATAAGGGTCATTTTTTATATTGGATACATCTTTTTATAACAATTTTAGATTGTTCTGTGTCTCTGTGTGTCAACATTTCATCCTTTGCACAATTTTTGATTTCAACACTTCAGGGTGTTTCATATGTAGTGCAGAAACTAATAATTTTGGATTAACATTTGTCACTGGGCTGTTGGCGTCTGTGATTGCCTAATGTGTGTGCTCAGGAGATAACCATCCACTTAGCCTTTCTATTTCAGGAAAGTTTTAATTATATCCTGAAGTAACAGTGAACTGGATAATGAGGTATGACACTAAATATTAATAATAATAATATGTTTGCCATTTTGTTGAGTATTCATTTGACATGTGCTGTCCAGGACAATGCATATCTTATAAATATGAGTACGTGCAGGCTTAACACTGAACATTTTCACAAATATAATTAGAAAAATGTATGACTTCAGAAGGCACGTGCCATGCTTAGCTTACTGCCTAAAATGTGCATTGAAAGCAAGTGTAATGTTTCCCATTTGTTTCTGAAAGATTGAAAAACAGCTTGCAATTATTTTCAGTTTCCTCTTTCCAGTTTTAGGATCTCCTACAAAAATGTTGCCAAACTTTGCAATTGCTTAAAAAAGTGATACATGATAACACCTTTGGTTATTTTTTTTAAAAACCTTCAATCGATTTTGACAGTTGACAGTTACTCGACAGTTAAACCTCTCTCTTCAATCACAAATGGTGCTTCCCCATTTTTTTGTGTTGTTCATGTGTGAGTGCCATTTTCATTAGTCCCAAAGGTTCTTAGCCTAGTAAAAAATAAAAGGTTAAAATTTAAATGTGCCGGTGCTATGTTACAAATAATCAGAAATTGTAAGGGTTTGAGATAAATAATCCTGAACAGCTTTCTAGAACACTGCACACTTAAAATAAACCATATTAGGTTAAACAAAATTATTTAATGACAGACGTCACTTAAATAAATATTGTATAAAATAGTTAAGAATCAGCTACAATCTTTATTCTACCCTTCAACAAGAATTATTGGGACAATAGTGGGACCATTACATTTTATAGGGTAGTGTAGTGTGGAGTAGTGGTTAGGGCTCTGGACTCTTGACCTGAGGGTCATGGGTTCAATCCCAGGTGGGAAACACTGCTGCTGTACCCTTGAGCAAGGTACTTTACCTAGATTGCCCCAATAAAAACCCAACTGTATAAATGGGTAATTGTATGTAAAAATTATGTGATATCTTGTAACAATTGTAAGTTGCCCTGGATAAGGGCATCTGCTAAGAAATAAATAAATAATAATAATAACACCGTATAACAATTTTTTTTTTTTTTTGTTCCTGGGTAGTAAGTGTTATTTCCTAATTGCTTATGCGTCAAAAGTATAGAAAATGGCTATTATTCCCCACAAACTTTGCTTTTGTGACCAGGACAGTGATATTTTGAAATTTACCTATTTTCCAGAACATTCCAGATAGATTCAGTGCTGAGTAAACTTGGAGTAACTTCTAGAACTTTCTAGAACTTTCCAGTAATATAAATAGTAGTATAAATACAGGGCCTTAAGCCCACCAGTTCAGTTTAGTTCCAGCTGCCTAAGTGGATACATATCTGCATTTTTCTGAGATGGCATCAAGAGGCTGCAAGCATCCGGCAGACGATTTTGCTCTGTCTGCGGCCAATTTATCAAGACAAGAGCGAAAAAAAGTACTCCGTGGAACCATCTGCTAAGATGTGTGAGGCCTACAAGGCATATTTCGCATGCCTGTCGGGGGATCAAGACAAACCCTGGGCACCTCATTTCACCTGCGAGCACTGCAAAAAAAACTCTGGAAGGTAAGATGGACAATTGTTGCTCGGAATTTTATGTTATAAAATTTGTTAACATTTTAAAATTGTAAAAGTTTTAATTTTAAAATGTTTTACAATTTTCAATGTTATTGAAAAAATATATCATATATGAAAAATGTTGTGAGAATCTCTTACACATTAGTCATGGGTGAAATAAATGTATTTTTGTAGGATGTTACAGAGGGAAAAGAGAGCCATGAAGTTCGCTATCCCAAGAATTTGGCGGGAACCCACTGACCACTCAAGCAACTGCTACTTCTGCATGGTGGACCCTTCCAAACGCCGGACTGGCAAGAATGCACCTGCTATCACGTATCCGGACCTTCCTTCATCCATCGCCCGGTGCCACACTGCCATGAGCTCCCCGCACCCTCCTCCGGAGAGAGCAGCAGCCGTTTTAGAAGAGAGCAGCAAGTCAGAAAGCGAGGAAGACGTTGTAGATCCAGATGACAATTTCAGAGGTGGAGCTGAGGAGAGAAACCCATACTACCCCAACCAAAAAGACCTCAACGACTTGATTAGAGATCTTGGTCTCACCAAGTCCAATGCCGAGCTTTTGACGTCTAGGCTCAAGCAGTGGAACTTGTTGGATGAAAGTGTACAAGTCGCAGATCAGAGGAAGCGTCACCAACCTTTTTCCAGCTTCTTCACCCGTCAAGATGGGCTCTGCTTCTGCCACAATGTGACCAGTCTGTTCAAGGCAATCGGAATCGCCTGTAACCAGAATGAGTGGCGCCTTTTCATTGACAGCTCATCCAGGAGCCTCAAAGCCGTGCTGCTCCATAATGGTAACAAGTACCCGTCTCTTCCCCTGGCTCACTCGGTGCACCTCAAAGAGGATTACAACAGCATCAAGACCTTGCTGGACGCCTTGAAGTATGAGGTCATAGGAGAGGTCATAGGAGACTTCAAAATGGTGGCATTCCTGATGGGTCTCCAAGGCGGTTTTACCAAGTTTCCCTGCTATCTTTGCCTTTGGGACAGCAGGGACACCAAGGCGCACTACCACAGGCGGGACTGGCCACAGCGGGCCGAGTTCTCTGTGGGGAGGAACAACGTCAAGTGGGAGCCACTGGTGGACCCCCGGAAGGTGCTGATGCCACCACTGCACATCAAATTGGGCCTTATGAAACAATTTGTCAGAGCTCTAGATAAGGAGTCGGCAGCCTTCAAGTACCTTCAAGACTTCTTCCCTAAGCTGTCTGAGGCAAAGGTCAAAGCCGGTGTCTTCGTCAGACCACAGATAAAGAAGATCCTGGAGTGCAATGAATTCCCCAAGAAGCTCACTAGTAAGGAGAAAGCGGCTTGGAACAGCTTTGTCGCAGTGGTTCGGGGCTTCCTGGGCAATCACAAGGCCGAAAACTATGTGGAGCTGGTTGAGACTCTGGTGAAGAACTATGGCACAATGGGCTGTAGGATGTCCCTCAAAGTCCATATCCTTGATGCTCATCTTGATAAATTCAAGGAGAACATGGGAGGCGTACTCGGAGGAGCAAGGCGGCGCTTCCACCAGGATATACTGGACTTTGAACGCCGCTACCAAGGACAGTATAACGAGAACATGATGGGAGACTACATTTGGGGGCTGATTCGTGAAAGTGATTTACAGTATAATCGTAAATCTCGAAAAACTACTCACTTCTAAATCTTTTGTAGTCATTTTTGTATTACTTTAGTATAAATACATGTTAATTTGGATTCATATGTTGTTTTTTTCTGACTTTATGTGAACAAAAAGACACAAATTCGCCTGTTTTCTCATTGGAAATAGGTCAATTTCAAAATATCACTGTCCTGGTCACAAAAGCAAAGTTTGTGGGGAATAACAGCCATTTTCTATACTTTTGAGGCATAAGCAATTAGGAAATAACACTTACTACCCAGGAACAAAAATTGTGTTACATAGTGTAATAATAATAATGTTTTAATGCACAAACCCAATAAAGAAGAGTGATGATGGCTCCTGGCTTCTAGGAATTCTGTCATAAACATGACATGTATGCAAATGTTGACAGCATATGAAAATCAGTGTTATACTACCAGTTCAATAACACAATACTGTCCCAACACATTCTGGGAAATAGTGTGTGTACTGTACAAATTTATACACGGAGAGTGACATTTATTTTTTTTTGTTTGATGTAATGACCAGGTTTTAAGTTGCATGTAAAATAAAACAATAAACAAATAAATAAGACAAATGCTTTGACATATGCGTTTTAATGGTCCATGATGTAAACTGCATAACGTAAGTTCTTTAGTCTATGGGATCTATCAACAAATACGCAGTTACTTGTAAACAAACAAACAAAATACATGCACAATAAAAATCAAATGATTTAAAATTCTACAAGCATTAACTTGAGAGTCTTATTCAAACAAAAGTGGACAAACTTCAACAGTATAGTGGCAGGTTAGGAAGTTACAGCCTAAACCCTTCATTTAATATTACCTCATTCACATTTTGTTTCCATCAGATACAAGTATTATACTGCGTGGGACTCAACATCATCATAACAGGCCGAGGTAAAGGCTTAAAGAATGAGCCTGACAGATCACAAAGATCGTCATCAGATACAAAATGACACACTGCTGCCACAAAGCAGAACAAATTCAGACGAAATGTACTTTAAAAACCAAGCAAATAACAGTTTATATGCTTTTGAAATGTATTCTGTTGAAAAACTTATTTTGATACATGTCCTTTTTTAAAGTCTTCTGAGAATACTAACAAATTATTATTGTTATTTTTATTTGTTTGTTTGTAGGCATTTTTATGATTGCCACTCCCTCCACGGAATACATTTGTTTCCCTATAAAAATTGCTGCACCTTTCCAGAATTATATACTGTACCCAAGGAGGCTGTGTGGTCTGGTGGTTAAAGAAAATGGCTTGTAACGAGGAGGTCCCCGGTTCGAATCCCGGCTCACTCACTGACTCACTGTGTGATTTTGCGCAAGTCACTTATCCACTTAACCTCCTTGTGCTCTGTCTTTCAGGTGAGACATTGGTGTAAGTGACTCTGCAGCTGATGCATAGTTCACACACCCTAGTCTGTGTAAGTAGCCTTGGATAGAGGCACATTCCACACTTTTCTAATTAACCAATTAAACATTAAACCTTAATTCATATGTGGCTGTGCGAAGGACAGCCATCTTGGCAGCAAGGTGTTCGCCCACTCCCAAGCCAAGATGGCTGCCAGCCACAATACCCACACTCCAATGAGCCTCTGCTTTACCACAGCCTAATACAAATGACCAAAACTAATAGTTATACTGTATAAGAACATAAGAACATAAGAAAGTTTACAAACGAGAGGAGGCCATTCAGCCCATCTTGCTCGTTTGGTTGTTAGTAGCTTATTGATCCCAGAATCTCATCAAGCAGCTTCTTGAAGGATCCCAGGGTGTCAGCTTTTAATGGGGATTGGTTCCAGACCCTCACAATTCTCTGTGTAAAAAGTGCCTCCTATTTTCTGTTCTGAATGCCCCTTTATCTAATCTCCATTTAACCCCTGGTCCTTTTTTTTTTTTTTCAAGTCAAAGAAGTCCCCGGGTTGACATTGTCTATACCTTTTAGGATTTTGAATGTTTGAATCAGATCTTAGTCTTCTTTGTTCAAGACTGAATAGATTCAATTCTTTTTTAAAGACATGCCTTTTAAACCCGGATAATTCTGGTTGCTCTTTTTGGTATCTATCTGCTTAGGATCTATTTTAATGATCTGACGAGCAGCAGACCTAAAAATCAACTAGTCTGGTTGCTCTTCGCTGGACTGTCTTTAAAGCAGCAATGGCCTTTTTGTAATGCAACAACCAAATATGAACGCAGTATCTCATCAGTGCCTAAAACAATCATAACCTCGATTTGTATTCTACACTTCTAACAATACCATATTTTCTCAAATTTGGGGGCCATGACTTGGATTTGAGGGTATTTTAGTTAGGGTACCAGTTTACATTTGCGCATGTCAATTATTCTGGCGTGCTTGAACAAGAGCATCTGTACACAATAAAGCCTACTACAGTACTCTTGATACAGTACTGGTATATTAAATTGGCTGTGCGGAGAACTTCATACATTTTTTAATTCAGGGGCAACTGAAATTTGTGTAAATACAGTATACCCAAGCATTCTGTTAGCTTTAGCCTAACATAGCCTAACACTTTACATTTAGCAATATTACAATTAATTTGCCATGATTTTGTCACAACTACATGTGGTCACATGTTGACCACTTCCCCCAGCCCTGCCCAGTTCACTTAGAGAAAACTTTTTTTCTTATCATTTTTAACCTTAAAACTCCAATCTTCAGGACTTCAGATCTATCATGAAATTGATTTCTAAATGCTGGGGGTTGCATGGCTCTAGAATGAATATAGGGGCAGTTATGGTTTCTTCTTAATTGAGTGTTTTCATTTCCACTTTCTCAAGGGGCACTGTGGCAAAATGTTATATTTACGTGTTGTGTGTAAATGTTGGTGTATAGGCATTGGTACAATATAAGGAAAATTGTATATTTGTATTAGGCACGGGATGGCAATCCATCAGTGCAAGTTTATTGAGCACGGGAATTGCACTTGCAGCAGTTGTACCAGTTCCAATTGAATGATTGACTAGCAATGAATCTCGGAAAAAAAAGCAACTGGTGGTTGGGTGTTCGAAGAACGGGAGAGAGAGAGGAGTTAAAATAAATAAGATCGTAAATATAAGTTTTGTACTCACCGTGTTTGTTTGTCTCTCCGTCCATTGTTAAATGCTTTTGTTTGTCTATTTATTTTTTGCCAAGTGCCGTGTCCTGTTTTTTTTTGTGTTCAAACCTTTATTTTCTGTGTTGTTATAAAATGCTGGCGAGGTGCAGTGTTAACCAAAATCCAAGTCTCTGTGTGTTACTTCCTGGCTCTGGTCTGACACCACCCATCGGACGCCTTTTGTGACAGGCACTTTATTTGCACAATTAGGAAAATCTGGAACCCAGGGGATTTATTCCTATTGCAGCTTTTAACAGTTATTACTTCCAGAATGCTTGAAAAAAAGGCAAAAATTGAATTTGATATTGCTTTAGTCCATAAATAAAACTATATTTTTCCAGTGATCTTGCCTAAGAAGTGGGTGGGGCTAAAACCGGAAGTGCCGTTAAAATGCATCTCTGGTCCTGATTTTCACGTAGAAAGTGACTAGACAGTAACTATGTTTCCATCAACAGGACGAACTATAATATATGCAAATGTTATTGTGCAAAAATGGGTTTCCATCAAACTGGATTCTGGTGAACCAACAGCTGTACATAATGATGTCAACAGTTTAAACAAATGGTTATCGCATACATTTTCTTGATCCGAAGTTGAAAAATAAGTTTGATGCATTTCATTCCAGTTTTTTCTATTCGCTCGCTAGACTAGAACCTAAACTCTAGCATATAACCTACCTCGCTGAGCATTCGGATTACATAACATGTAGTCTTTACACCACGTATAAAAATAGACCAAGAAGGAACAATGTATTTTCAAGAATGAACTGAACTTGATTTATATATTTATGTTAACCTTTAAGTGAGGTTCGGGGGGTGGGAGCAAGGGCTCTTTTAATTTTCGGCTCACATCAATCATCATTTACTCCCTATTTAAAGCTTATTCATGTCTATCTCTGTGACAGGATAGCGTGTGTGGTGATGTCAGGCAGAAGCAGGAACAAAAACTGACACCAGGGACACACCGTTTTTATTTACAAAAACAAAAATAAATAAAATATTTAAACAAAAACACACTTGCTCGTAGAGCAAAATAAAACAGGTAAACGAAACAAATCACGAACACAAAATAAAACACAGGTCAGGCTGAGCTATAGCCTTCACTGATCCTGTTATCTTTTTAAACTCCTTTTTAAACTCCCCGTTCTCTCCACTCTCGCTCTCTCTGCTCCTAACACCCACCCGGAACATGGAGAGCTGCAGGCTTTTTATATTCAGGTGACCATCTCCCGATTAGCAACAAAATTAATCACTTAACTAATTCGGGAGATGGCCACCTTCTGCATGAGTTTATCAATTATTGTGGATGGGGTTTCCCATCCACGCTACTAACCAAAATAATCGTCTATGCCGTCAAAATACAAAATAATAAGCCCCGCGGCACTCGCCGTCATATAAATACAAAACAATAAAACAAACAAACAATACAAAATAACACAGGGGCGGAGGGAGATCCCAATCTAAAATAAAATAAACAAAATAATGTACAGGGCACCTCGCCCTGTTACATATCCCCCCCTTGTGCAACGCACACTTGGCCCCATCGGCCACCTTCCCCCTCAGTCTCAAAGTCCCGGAAGAGGGGGAAGCACAGTGTCCATGGGGGTGGCCATGGTGGGAGGTCCGGCACCCCCCCATTCTTCGTGGCTGGCAGCTCCCTCTTCCGGGGCTCCCGCCACACACTATCCTGCCGCGAAACTGCTGTGGGGGGGCTGGTCTCCTGACCTCCCCCCCTTCTTCGTGGCCGGCAGCTCCCCTCCGTGGGGCTCTGGCCACACAAACTCCGGCCGCAAAAGTGCGGTTGTGGGAGCTGGTCTCCTGACCTCCCCCCCTTTCTTCATGGCCGTCAGCACTCCCCTCCCCACAGTGTATTGACCCCAGGCGAAGCAGGTTCCCCGGCGACCCCAGGCGAAGCAGGATCCTCGACGACCCCAGGCGAAGCAGGATCCTCGATGACCCCAGGCGAAGCAGGATCCTCGACGACCCCAGGCAACGGCAGCAGCAGCGGACCTTCGGGAGGCGACGGCAGCAGCGGACCCTCGGGAGGCGACGGCAGCAGCAGCGGACCCTCGGGAGGCGAACTCGGGAGGGGAGCCCCTGGCCATGGAGGCGGCAGCGGGAGCTCCACTTCTCCCTCGTACTCTGTAACTGGTGCGGAGCAGCAGGCAGCCCCAGGTGATGCAGAGCAGCAGGCAGCCCCAGGCGATGCGGAGCAGCAGGCAGTCCCAGGCGATGCAGAATGTTATTACATGTATTCTGCCTTTATTTAACAGACTGAGAATGATAAAACTATAGAACAGTTAGTGGGAGATTCTGACAGACTCTCAGGCAGCAGTTGTTCTACGGTAAGAAACACCATGAACATAACAAATAGTAATGCATAATATATTGTAGCTGGGGTGGGGGTAACTGCTGCCGCTGCTCCAGGACTCATACCTGCAACTGGGTCTGGGTCTGCCGCTTATTATGTGAAAACTAAATTATTCTTTATAAAGTAATGCAAACACAAATAATTTTACACTTTAAAATACATATTTTACAGATACATGCTGGAACAGAAGACATAACTTACAGCCACAACAGTGAACAACTGGCTTATGAAGTAAATATTCAAGACCTTCCTTATGAGTTTGATGAATCAGACAGTGATCAAGAACACATGTCATCTGGAACAGCGGTAAATGTGGAAAGTCCTGGTCCTGGTTTCTCAAATGATCCCTTACATATGTTGGGGTGAAATCCAGATCTGAATTTCAATCTGTGCGATTTTGTTACTACGACAAAAGCAGAGGCACTTTTAATGGTTATGACATTTGCCATGAGGCACTCCCTTACTGGTGTTGCTGTAGTGGATCTCCTTCAACTAATTAACAAATTGTTTGAGAGAGAAGTTGTCCCAGATACAAAACATCGTTTCAGTAAGGTTTTTAGTAAATCATGTGAGTTGACAAAATTTCATTTTTATTGTACATTTTGTCAAGCATATGTAGGAAATTAATGTAAGGGTTTTGATGAAAAAGAGAAAAAATGCCCCCAGTGTCACAATGTTTGTAACATAGACAACTGACAAATTTATTTATAAGTGTACCATTTGCTCCTCAGATTCAATGTTTACTAGAAAAGCTGGATGGTACTGATGTGTTGTCGTATAGAATGTCCAGAAAAATGACTAACCGTGAGTCTATATGTGACGTTTATGATGGCGAATGTTATAGGCAGATATCACAGCCTGGAAACATTTTAAGTAAACCAGAAAACTTTTCATACAATTTCAATTATGATGGCAGTCCGGTGTTTAATTCATCTTCCTTCTCTATATGGCCTATTCAGATAATGATTAATGAACTACTTCCCAGTGGAAGGGGGAAACATTTGATTTTAGCAGGTTTGTGGTTTGGCAAGGGGCACCCAAAAATGGATATATTTCTTGGGCATTTTGTAGAAGAGGCTAAAATGCTTACAGAATTAGGTGTAAAATTGAGGAAAAAGGACAAGACCATAGTAATGAGTAAAATTGTAGGTATTTGTTGCTGTGTAGATTCCGTAGCAAGACCTGCCATGCAAAATTCTACACGGTACAATGGATACTTTGGTTGCAGCTGGTGCTATCACCCTGGTATGTTGGTTTCAGGGCAGGTCAAATACCCAGTTTCAGAAGTAGAGTATACAGATAGGACAGACAGGGGAATGCTGAATGACATGAAAACTGCATTAAGAGAAAGGATTATATACAACAGAGTTAAAGGTCCTTCTCCTTTAATTAATCTTCCCTACTTTGGAATAGTCTGGGGCTTTACTCCAGACTACATGCACTGTGTGCTCTTAGGTGTTACATGGCAACTTACAGAGCTGTGGCTTCAGTATGCAAATGAAGAATGTTATATAGGCTCACCATCATGTCTAGCTGTCATAGATTCAAGTCTACTTAGCATTAAACCACTGCAGAATATAGCACGATTACCAAGATCAGTAAAAGACAGAAAGTACTGGAAAGCATCTGAATGGAGAAATTGGTGGCTATTTTATAGTTTGCCCTGTCTGAAAGGAATATTGCCAGAGAGGTATCTGAAGCACTTTGCACTTCTTGTTGAAGCAATTTATCTTCTGTTACAATCTCAGATTTTACCTCAAGATGTGAATCATGCTGATATTCTCCTGCTCGAATTTGTAGTAAAGCTGCAATCATCATATGGTGAAGCTAACATGACATCAAATGTCCATCTTCTGCTTCATTTGGCAAAAAGTGTGAAACTCTGGGGTCCACTGTGGGCATATTCGGCATTTGTTTTTGAGTCTGGTAATGGTAAATTATTACAATTAGTGAAAGGTATGAAAGGTGTAGCTAAACAAGTCGTTTACAAATTTCTGCTTTACAAAGCAATTTCATTATTTAAAGAGATCCACGATATTAAAACAAGCATTGCTGAGTTCTGCACAAAACTAACAGATTATGCAAAACTTAAGGCGTCTGATAAAAGCAATGGAATAACACTACTGGGTCTTGTCTATGTACAAAGTAAATTATGTATAGGAAGAGCAGACACTATTCATAGAAGCTGGTAAAGAGATGCCGTCGACTTTGGTTGTTTACAGCATAATGGTTGTAAATGGGCAAAAGTATGAAAGCAAAGGCTACACTAGGCCAAATGTATATGGGAGGGACTAAAAACTGTAGGGTAAACGTATTCTTTAAGCCCACCAAATCTAGTTTACACGTGCCGTCCATGTGTGTTCCAATTAAGCCCATATATACAGTGCCCACTGTAAGTATTGGCACAGTGAAGTCAAAATTGGTATTTTTTCTGTATACTCGAGCAATTTGGATTTGAAATGAAAAGATGAATATGAGGCAAAAGTACAGAATGTCACCTTTTATTTTAAGTGTGAAAAATGTGCAGTGGTTGCGAAGGCAACCCCGGGTTCTGTTGTATTGAACATTTCAATAAGTGGCACAAAGTCGATAATGGCACACGTTTTGATGTTGTTTGACTTTTATTTGATAATTACTGTTTACTGATTATTATTGTTATTAGCGTTATTAGCAGTGTTTTTGTTTTCATTGTTCAAAAAAAATTAATAAATTAAATAAAAAAACATGTTTTTATCTCTATATTCATCTGGACGTTGAAATACAGAAAATATGAGTGCAGCCACATTCAGTTGTTTGGAAAATTACAAAATAATTATCCAGCACAGAAAATGGTGGGGTTTAAATCGGACGGTGCATCAGAAAAGCTGACACAGCATTATGAGGTAAGTTTATTTCATATTCTAATTAAATGTACATAATACTACCATAGTGAGGTCAGTATTTTGAAAGGTGTCCGTCACTAAAGACTGCTGTACTGATTGTCCTTCCTCCTTCATCCCCGGATTGGTTCTATATCTCAGACCTTGAGATTGATAGTTGTCACTGCCCTATTGGAGCCAGGCGATAATTCAATGCTTTGTTGTTTTGTCATTTTTTTTTTTTAATTACTCATGTATGACTCGTACTCGGAAAAAAAATGCCATAATCATTATGGATATTCGTTTCTGCTTGTTGCTTAGCACCGGCCTACTAAACAGTATATCAGTGCCCACATAATCAATGTTAACATTTACCTTGCAGCTTAGCTGTGATAACATTTATTTGTATATAGATTCTACAAACCATTGACAGGAAGTACTTCTAGTAATGGGTAATGGGTTGAAAGTTTGGTCAAATCATATTCTCTATAGATAATATTTCCTTTAATAGCTGGCTTGGACGTATTACTATTTAATAACACAGCTGTGGGATTTTAGGCTAAATTATAAAGCATAAACCAGATATTGTGATTTGTAATATTGTTTTCCTATATGTAAACATTAGAGGAAGAATTTTAGATGATTTACATGTTAGATATTTGATAAATAGAGGATACTCCATTAAATTATTCCATGGATGAGCCCCCCAAAGGTCTGCATTGTTTTGATTGTATTTCAGGCTGAACCTGAATTTATAGTTCATAACATCCCATTAACCCTATCAGTCCTGGCGGTCCTGACTAATCTTAGCACCCTATGTTAACATATGCTGTTGGAAATCTGTTGGAACCTCACAGGACTCCTAGGTCCCAGTCTGAGGTTGTGTAGAAATATATTTAAAATATATATCACATATACTCAATGAAGGAGTTCCTTTTTGAATTCTATAACTGAATTTTTGAATTCTTTAGCTGGACAAAAATAATTCAGGACTGAAAAGGTTAAGAAGAAAATAAAATACTAATTGACTACTAAAATTATTCAAAAGTCAACTATGGTATATTTGAAAAATGGTTGGATAATAATTAACTTCCAAAAATAATTATAGTAATATAGATAAAACACGTTTCATATCAGGTTTTCATATTGCATTCTATTAGGGGTGTGCATATTCTTAAGTTGTCAGAGTAATTCCTTGTGTGGCGGGTGTAAAATTAAATGTAATGAAACCTGTTAAAAACATGTTTATAACACAACAAGAAAAGATACCTTTCCCTGAGTTATACGCATCTACACAATTATCGAAAAGTTATCGAGAAAGTTTGGTCAAATCATATTCTCTATAGATAATATTTCCTTTAATAGCTGGCAATCTTCTATCTGCAACCCCTTTATATCTAAGCCTCAAGCAAATTAATTAGCAATAAATCTGGCACGACAATACTTATTTTTATTTTAATGAGTATGGGTTGCACTCACTATTGTCTGTTGACTGTGTATGGTTTTCTAAACTATAATTTATAATGCTTATAAAACCTGTAATCTCGCCACTGCTCTGGTTTGAACCAAATACCAAATTAAAACCTTGATGGAAATTAAATTATTTAATTATATTCCTTGTAATATTAATATGGCATAATAGTGCTATTCCTTTCTCGTGAAACGTGTTACTGAAAAGCAGCATAGCGAGTGACTGTATATGATGTTGTCACAAGGATGGCTGGTGGATGATGTCAGACCCGGAAGGAACCCACAGACAGGCAGTACTGGGGTTGAAACTGAGACACTGCGGCGCTTAGTGTTTTATTAAACAAACAAATAAAAGGCTTGAACAAAACAAAACACTTTTACACAAAACAAATTAAACTTTGGCAAAAATAACTAGACAACCAAAACAGACAGTGGGCGAACACTCAAACGTATCGTGCTGGTTGATAGGCAGCACGTATAGCAATTGTTTATAATTACGTTTTATTTTAATTTCTCCTCTATCTCCACACCCGTTCTCCACTCACGAACACACATCCCTGAGTGAGTGCTTCATGCCTCTATATATACAGCTGTGCCAGGATTCAATTACTAATTAATTATTCACTTGAATCCTAGCATGTGAACTAATTTGTGCAATCCCTGTGCTCACATACTATTACATACTTTATCTGCACGAGAAATGATTGTGCAATACCTGTGTGTAAATACAACTATATATTTTAAATCACTCGTGCTACACAGACCCAACATTATATCCCGTGCACTTATACATACACCAACAATAACACACCATACGCAACATATAAACATAAAATACACAGGGGCGGGGCACCCTGCCACAGATGTGTTAAAAGTTGTATAGCCACTCTTAAAAAAGACCCTGCCTCCATTGTGTAGTGGTTGGGGTGCTGTGACAAGGATGACAGCAGGGGTGATGTCAGACCAGGAACACAAACCACGACAAGGAATGGCGGGGCAAACTTAGACATTACGGTGCTCAGCGTTTTATTAAATAACAAAAATAAATACTTATACAAAACAAAACACTTTTAAAGCAAAAGTCATTGTAATGCTTTTTATTTTTATATAATGAAACTGCACATCCCGTGTGAGTCGTACCACTAGTTGGGCACCATTTGTAATGCCCTGTATTTTTATTTATTTATTATATTTTACATTCACCGCTGTCTGGATTTGAACCACCATCCCTCGGTATTACAGGTAGACATGCTACAGCTTTGCTACTATGTGCCTATTTGGCCAGCAGGGATAATTCATTACAGCACTTTGGCCAAACCAACAAACAAAAAACAGCAACAAGTAGTATGCTGGTTGCAAAACCAGCATATGTAGCAATTGTTATCGTTCTTTAAATTAAATTACCTCCTAACTCCAAACTCGTTCTCCACTCTGAACACACTTCCCTGCAGCCAAACTGCTGCTCTTTTTATAATTATCTTATTACCCCTTGGCCATAGTCTGCATGAGTTTAATAAGGATGTGTGACTGATGAGCTACTGAGTATTTAATTAGCTGACAGTCACGCATCGTCAGGTATTTAAAACAAGAAATAATACAAAACAATACCATGCCACACAATAATAAAATACAAATAATGCATTGGCTTTTCGCCATCAAAGGCCACCTCCCCCCTTAAAAACCCAGCAGTCCAGATCAAAGTCTTGGGCCAGGAAGGGAGGCTTCAATGGGCCCATGGCTGGCAATCCTGTCCGCTTCCCAGCTGACAGCAGAAATGCTGTTAGCGAAGCGAGGTCCTCCTCCCATGCAACCCCTGGCAGCGGAAAGACTGGCAGGGCACAGGCTGACTCCTTCAGCTGGGGCAATTCCTCCTCCCGTTGCCCCACTGTCAGCGGAAATGCTGCCAACGGCGAGGCTGTCAGCAGACATGCTAACAGCGCCAAGGCTGGCTCCTCCAACCCCAGCAAATGCCCGGAGGTCAGGAGCAAACAACCTCCAGAGCAGGCATTTCCTGGCAATAGCGCACGGGCATCCCCGGGCGGTGGCGAACAGACATCCCCAGGCGATGGCGATGCAGGCTCGTCAGCCCCAGGCGTTGCAGGTGCAGCAACCCCAGGCATTGCAGGTGCAGCAACCGTAGGCGTTGCAGGCGTGGCAGCCCCAGGCTGTGCGGGACAGGCAACCCCAGGCAGTGCTTGGGAAGGTGAAGCCAGGAGGGGAGCCCCTGGCCCAGAAGTCGGCAGCGGGAGCTCCACCCCCTGGTGACAGAGTCAGGACCAGTCGTGGTGCTGGGGTTGGCCACTCTGGCAGTGGCTGCGGCGGTGCTGGCCCTCTTCATGGCCGCTGTGGCCATGCTGTTTTCTGCCATGCTCCCTTCAGCAGCCTATGCAATGGCTTCTGAGGAATGCCAGCATCACATCCTGGTCCTTCCTCTTGTGTTGAAGGTGGGAGCTGCAGGTAGTCTCCCTCTTGTGGTGGTGGTGGGAGCTGCAGGTAGTCTCCCTCTGGTGGTGGTGGAGATGGGAGCTGCAGGCAGTCTCCCTCTAGCCCTATGAAGGTGCAGGTAGGCGTGGCTCCTCCCGCCCAGAAGTTAACCTGTTGGGGCAGTCCCATCTCGGCAGCCAAGTAGTTGATCACCACGGCTGCCATGTCTGAGAAGGACGCTGGGTGGTGTTGTCATTCCCAGCGTTCCCAATGCTCCCCATCTCTGGCCCACAGCCAGTCGACCGCCATCAGGAGGTCCTCCCCGTTCCAATCCAGGTCTCGCATCTTCACAAGGTATTTAAAACAAGAAATAATACAGAACAATACCATGGCGGACAGCACCTTGCTCATCCTGCCACGTAATAATAAAATACAAATAATACATTGGCTTTTCACCGTCATATATACATAAATCATAACAATAACTAATAATAATAAACAAATATATACAAAGGAGCGGGACACTCAGCCACAGATGCTCAGTTGAATTGTGCCTATTGCATCAATTTCTTTATACTGGTACTTTTACCCCACTTCCCCACAGTTACAATACCCTTTGATTCTGTTGGTGCATCCTTTAGAACTATTAAGGTTAGTATCCTGGATTTAGCAGGGTGTGTAATTTTCATTTTTACAGGACTCCAATTTCAAAACTAGTTTATGATGTTAGTAGCCTAAGGCATGTTTTTAGAAGTTATATTTCATGACGTCACGATCATGCATGGAGGCAGAAATCACCTTCAAAGGAAAAAAATTCACATATACTTGTAATAATGCATTTGAAAAATAATATAGTTAAGTGTGTTAAAAAAAATAATTATGAAAAAAACAAGCTTCTCTGTCACTTCAAGTGCATTTAAAGTATTTAATATGTGAGCACGGGGTTGCACAGAATTAGTTCACGTGCTGGGATTCAAGTGAATAATTAATTAATAATTGAATCCCGGCACAACAGTATATATAGATGCACGTTTCACTCACTCGGGGTTGTGTGTTCGGTTAGTGGAGAACGGGTGTGGAGAAGGAGTAAATAAAAGTAAAATAAAGTAAATATAAGTTATTTATACTCATCGTGTTTGTTTGTCTGTTAGTCCACCGTTTGTTTAAGTGTTAATCCGTTTTGTTTGTCTATTTATTTTGGCCTCAAGTGCCGTGTCCTGTTGTCTGTTTAAACCTTTTATTTGTTTCATTAAATGCACTGAACGCCGCAGCGTCTCAGTTTCAACCACAGTACTGCCTGTCTGTGTGTGCGATTCTTTCTGACCTGACGTCATCCCTGCAGCTAGCCTGTCACAGGATGCCATACTAAACTTTTATGTTTTCGGTTACAAAGTTAAAACACTTACGCTTAAAAAAAAAGAATATTTAAAAAACTATATTCTGTTGTCAACTCTAATCACAACTGATCTTGGTTAGCGGTTTGTAAATAACTTCTTTCATTTCATTTCATCCAGCCCAGGGGATTTGTTTATTTTAACTCTAGAACTGCCATGCGGGTCAGTTTGACCCATTTTGCATTTCAAATGATAATTACTCTTATGTTGTAAATGGTATGTGTATGTCCATTTTTGACTTTTCCTAAATATATGAATTAAATATCCTGACGGCGTGTAAGGGTGTGTGATCGGGCGGCTGGTGTTTCGAGCAGAAAGGTGTCAGGTGACAAGGTTAAAGTGCAAAATTGAGAAGTTTATTAAAGTGCTGTGTGCCACACAAACGTTGCTTTTTGTCCAGAACAGCTTTCAAGTAAATAAATAAATACAACAGTGCAGAGGTAAAAATAAATAAAAACATTAAACCAAACAAGCACCAGGTTTAAAATACAAGACCAGTATACTCAACTGTCCTATACTTTCATTCCTAAAGCATTTGCAGGAACACTGCTACCTGCTGTTGCCTTCTAGCAATCCCCCCCTTTTAAATGAGCCACCCTCTTTTATATATAGAGGCTGGCTATATCACCACACCCCTGGACTGGTCCATTATAAAATACAAGCAAAACATTATTATCATGTGCAAATTGCTTTCATAATGCTTAGACTTCCTACAGTTCTCTAGCAGCATTAATATTACAATAGTTAACATTTTTCCCAGTTGCATAACCCACTCTACACAATTAGTTATTCGTTTAGAGTTATATTCAGATCCCCCCATTCACTAACATTGGGCACGTCACCCGTGTATTTGAGCGCGGCCATCAGTGCTCGCACCCCCTTACTTGCCGCTCCTACCATCAGCATGCCCACGCGCACCCCCACTCTAGATTCGAACTGAATGGTAAATATTTTAAAAATTCACTGTTTGTAGTCGTGCTGTATATGCGCACATTTTAAAAATAAAGCCTTTTATGTTTAATTTCTGCGATGCAAATGTTAGATATGATGTTCATGAATAAAACTTTTCAGTTGTATCCAATAGTATGTCTTTCATTTTCATATGTATGGGTCAGTGACCAACGTGGTGGTTCTAGATAGTTCGAAAATCCGGTGGTTGTAGTGTTAAGAGCTCCTAGTCCCTTTAGCACTTCTGCCTTTGTTATACTAAAGTTATTTAAAACTGGATAGAAACAGGTCAGCATGTGGGGCATGTTGTCTGTATCCTCCTTTGTAAAAACTTATGAAAAGTAATCTTTTAATATATTTTCTATTTTTTCTCTATCTATGATTTTGCCATTTGTATCTGAGAAATTTTACTTCTGTTATAATATTGGAAAAACTTTTTGGAATTGGTTTTAGCCCCCTTGGCAATTTACCATCTGGGTCATTGAGTTTGGATACCGTAGCTCCGTCCCTTTCCTAAATGACCGACTTCCACCTACCCTACGGAATAAATTGTCGTGCCATTTAATTAAGGGTACTCTGTTCCTCTTACACCGTGCCCTCACAGGTCAAGAAGAAGATCAAACACCAAGAATCATTCGATCTCTGTCACACTTGCGATTGCAGTTCCAAGTACTCTTTCTGTGCACTTTGTTCTTGGTCCCTTTTAAACATTCTGTAAAGTGCCTTTTTTCTCTGGATATTTTTTTAATTGATATATTAAACCATTTTGGCCATTTTGTTTTAGATTTGTCTACTTTTGGGATGTAATTGTTTTGCGCCTCCAGTACTACATTTTTTAAACATAGCCATGCTTTTTCTGTGGATCTGTTCTCTATTTTGCTCCATTCTACTTCTATTAGTCTTTGCTTCATTCCCTCATAGTTGTCCTTTTTAAAATTGTAAACCTTAGCTTTAGTCGTTAATTTTATGGTTTTAAAAAGCACTTTAAACGAGTCCATGTTGTGATCTGATTTTGCCAGTGGTTCTCTGACCTCAGTTTTAGTTATTCTGTCTTCGTTATTTAAAAAGACTAAATCAAGGCATGCCTCCCCTCTAGTCGGTGCATTGACAAATTGCATTAGGAAGCAGTCATTTATCATTTCTACCATTTCAATTTTGGCTGTCATGTTCCCACCGGGTTTTCCCATTTTATATGGGGGAAGTTGAAATCCCCCATTTGTATGGCTTCTCCTTTGCTACACACATTTCTAATGTCGGATAACCAAGTTTCTGTAACACCTATCACATCGTAGTTACTTGTTAGTGCAGTAGCTTCAAGTTCTAACATTTTGTTTTTGAGACTTCTAGCATTTAGATAAATACATTTAATGGCTATCTTACCTGTGTTGTTGCCCTTGTTTTGATGTAGTAGCTCTTCTGTTTTTTGTTGATTTCTCCCCCCTTTCTAGTTTAAATGCTTCTGAACCTCCTCAAGGATCCTTTCTCCGAGTAGATTGGTTCCCTTTTTATTTAAGTGCAGTCCATCCCGCCAATGTTCAAGGAAGGTGAAGCCTTCCTGTGTGCACCACGATTTCAGCTATGCATTTTGATTATGTATTTCCAGCTGTCCGTATGCTCCTTTGCAAGGTGCCGGCAGTATCCCAGAAAATTGTCTTGTCTTGGTAGTTTTGGTCTTGTCTTTTAATTTCCTTTCTAGCTCTCTGAATTTGTTTTGCAGGGATCTTGATCTGTCTCTTCCAATGTTGTTTGTACTGATGTGGACTACTACTACCGGGTCGTCTTTTGATTGTTCTAGGGGCCTGTCCACGTTCTCAGTTATGTGCTTGTGTGACAGAGAAAAAATGATTCTTGGTGATACATCTCCCTCCCTCCCGACCTGTGAGGGCGCTGTGTAAAGGGAACAGAGTGCCTTGGACTGGATGGCCAGACAATTAATTCCCAAGGTTAGGCAGAAGTTGGTCATCCAGAAAGGGGGAGGATCTCCAGTACACTAAACCATCGACCCGGAAGGGAAACGATGTGGCAGCCACGGATTGGAGGAGCTGTTGCACTCGTTAACCAAGAGGTCATGATAGACGGTACAAAAGGGGACGGAGTGAGGTGATCTGTTCCTTTGCTATGGTTAATGGTAACCGAAAGGAAAAACGTCTTGTGATACTGTGAGTGTTTGTTTGTTTTTGTCATGTCTAATACTGTGCTTGTTTGTGATTTATTAGACGACTAAACATGATCCAGGAGCTGTCACTTAAGGCCAGCACGAACCTGGACAACACTGCACCTTTGGTCACAATAAACTGTAATTACACCATGAGCACTAAATCACTCACTGTGGACTTGTGTTTGTGTTTTGTGTTTCGTGTGGATGTTTAAAGAACGGGACTGTTTATTATTTCGGGACCAACCCGCGGATTACAGTAAAGCAATACATGCCGCTATATTGCTTATCATTGTTATTATTTACTGTGTGTTTTGTGTCATCAGACACTTGGATTTAAAAATAAAACACCATTGCACCTGGATTATCGTTGTCTGTCTGTTTATTGCACCTGCACACTGGTAACCACTTTGCCACAGCTTGACAAAGTCTCCACACTATTGTTGTAATGGGGTCCAGACTGCACACTTAACTTGCTGTGTTTTTCAATATGGAGTCCCCGACAATCATGACCTCCCTTCTTTTTGCTGCCTGGCCAGCATTGCTTATAGGGTCCTGGATGTTTTTCCTTTCGTTCTCTTGATGTTTGTTTTGATTTTGATTTTGATTTTGAAGTGACTCAAATGTGTTTGATGGTTTGATTTCTGGTGGTTGTGTTTGACTAATTTTCTTTTTTTCCCTGGCTCTGCCTACCTGAATCTAGCTGTTTCAACCCTCTTCTATCTCCCTGGTAGTTTTCTGTCTGTTAGGGGTGAAAACTTCCAAGAACTCCGGGTGTGTCAGCTCCTCAAGCTCCTGTTGCTCTGTCATTTCTTGCAGCACCATTTCTAGCTTACTTACTCATTGAAGCAAGTCCTGGATCTTGCAGCAATTTACATACACTTAGTTAAGCTCTGCTGGGTTTTGTCGGTTTTCCCACATCATGCAGGTGTCACAGATTGCTGGCTTGAAGGCCATTTTTTTTTTAGTGTAAGTTTAGTTTCTGCAGCTGTCAACCTGCTTTCAAACTGCTCTTAACTGCTCTGTACTTTTCCACAAAGTACTTCTCCACGCTGTCGCTGTTGCAGGCTCAGCAGTCCTAGAAGTTGCAGGCTTGGCAGCCCTAGGCGGTGCAGGCTTGGCAGACCTAGGCGGTGGGGGACAGGCAACCCCAGGCGGTGCGGGACAGGGCAGGAGCGGTCCCTCCGTAGGTGACGGCAGCAGCGGACCCTCGTCAACTCTAAGGCGATGGCAGTTTTTTCACTTTTTTTTTTTTTTTCACCCGAAAATTTTCAAAAATTCAAAAATATAGTAGAAATGCACCCAGAGTCTCTCCTGGTCTGTGACCGTGGCACTGTATCCCACTTCTGGACACCATATGTCACAAAGATGGCTTGTGTGACGGGTGTGGTAACGTCACCGACCAGGAAGCAGTACAAAACAGACTGAAGGTACAGGGTAAAACGGCACTGCTGCATGTATATTTTATTAAATTATAAAACAAAAACATTTATAAAACACAAAGAAAAGGGCACATGGGCCAAAACAAAACAGACAAATAATAATTATATGTTTTACAAACAACGAGTACCTTTCAATCTTTTACCGGTAGCATTCGCTCTCGCTCTCAACTCCTCTAAACTCTCTTTCTAATGAGCCTGGAGCGGGTCTTTTATATTCTGTGGCTGGAGCCTTAATTACCCATTAAACAATTACCTTATTAAGGCTCCAGCCACATTTCCATGAGTTTTATCGGGATGGGGATATAACCACATCCATACCAGCTACACTTTAGAAGATCGGCTTTTCGCCGGTCTCAAATAATATATACGGACTGTCAGGTTTGCACATACTCTTTATATATATATATACAGACGTGCTCAAATTTGTTGGTACCCCTCCACAAAAAAAGAAGAATGCACAATTTTTTCTGAAATAACTTGAAACTGACAAAAGTAATTGGCATCCACCATTGTTTATTCCATATTTAATAGAAATCAGACTTTGCTTTTGATTTTTTATTCAACATAATATTGTAAATAATAAAACAAATGAAAATGGCATGGACAAAAATGATGGGACCGCTAACCTAATATTTTGTTGCACAACCTTTAGAGGCAATCACTGCAATCAAACGTTTTCTGTAGCTCTCAATGAGACTTCTGCACCTGTTAACAGGTAGTTTGGCCCACTCTTCCTGAGCAAACTGCTCCAGCTGTCTCGGGTTTGATGGGTGTCTTCTCCAGACTGCAAGCTTCAGCTCTTTCCATAGATGTTCGATAGGATTCAGATCAGGACTCTCATAGAAGGCCACTTCAGAATAGTCCAATGTTTTGTTCTTATCCATTCTTGGGTGCTTTTAGCTGTGTGTTTTGGGTCATTATCCTGTTGGAGAACCCATGACCTGCGACTGAGACAGAGCTTTCTGACACTGGGCAGTACGTTTTGCTCCAGAATGCCTTGATAGTCTTGAGATTTCATTGTGCCCTGCACAGATTCAAGGCACCCTGTGCCAGGCGCAGCAAAGTAGCCCAAAAACATAACCGAGCCTCCTCCATGTTTCACTGTAGGTATGGTGTTCTATTCTTTGAAAGCTTCATTTTTTCGTCTGTGAACATAGAGCTGATGTGACTTGCCAAAAAGCTCCAGTTTTGACTCATCTGTCCAAAGGACATTCTCCCAGAAGGATTGTGGCTTGTCAATATGCATTTTAGCAAATTCCAGTCTGGCTTTTTTATGTTTTTCTTTCAAAAGTGGAGTCCTCCTGGGTCTTCTTCCATGGAGCCCACTTTAAAACTCAAAAAAGCAAAGGATGGTGCGATCAAAACTGACGTACCTTCACCTTGGAGTTCAGCTTGTATCTCTTTGGCAGTTATCCTTGGTTCTTTTTCTACCATTCGCACTATCCTTCTGTTCAATCTGGGGTCGATTTTCCTCTTGCGGCCCCACCCAGGAGGTTGGCTACAGTTCCATGGACCTTAAACTTCTTAATAATATTTGCAACTGTTGTCACAGGAACATCAAGCTGCTTGGAGATGGTCTTGTAGCCTTTACCTTTACCATGCTTGTCTATTATTTTCTTTCTGATCTCCTCAGACAACTCTCTCCTTTGCTTTCTCTGGTCCATGTTCAGTGTGGTGCACACAATGATACCAAACAACACAGTGACTACTTTTCTCCATTTAAATAGGCTGAATGACTGATTACAAGATTGGAGACATGTGTGATACTAATTAAAGAAACTAATTAGTTTGAAATATCACTATAATCCAATTATTTATTATCTTTTCTAAGGGGTACCAACAAATGTGTCCAGGCCATTTTAGAATATCTTTGTAGAATAAGCAATAATTCATCTCTTTTCACAGCTTCTTTGCTTTATTCTATGACATACCAAAGGCATGCAAGTATACATGATAAAATAGCTTTTAATTTCATCACTTTTCAGGAGGAATGAAGCATTATTTCAATGAGCTGTAAGGGTACCAACAAATTTGAGCACGTCTGTATATATATATATATATATATATATATATATATATATATATATATATATATATACTCTAAGCCCACTCTTAAACTCAGGGGAGACATTCAGGAGGACATTAAGCTGTTTCGGACTCCTGTAGGTGGATTGTTCGTGCACTGGGCTTGCAACGTATCCAGATGACTTTTAATAATCAAGAAATTCACACAGACTCATTTGATTTGAGGTTTTAATGAATCAGAGCAGTATTAGTACTCCGTCGGTTTATTAACTACTAAAAATGGATTGAGTAGTTACAGACTACATCGAATCCCAGCTGACAGACAATCTGGGCAGTCCAGTGCCTTAACAGTTGTTAGCATTAATACTTCAAATACATTGTATGGTTACAACATGTTTTGCTCTAAGGCTACTGTGGCAGGGCGGTAGAGAGCCCTGTATGTATTTATTTATTTATTTTTAGAACGGGGTCCCCCTCTGCCCCTGTTTTATTTTGTATTTGATTATTATTATTATTATTATTATTATTATTTATTATTGTATTGGTTAAATGTATAGATGACGGCGAGCGCCGTATGTTTTGTTATTGTTTTGTTTAAATGACGGCGTAGCCGAATGTTTGTTTATTTTGGTTAGTAGCGTGGATGGGAAACCCCATCCACAGTAACTGAAAAACTCGTGCCACGATATAAAAAGGCTGCAGCTCTCCAGCTCGTGGTGGGTGTTTTAGGAGCGGAGAGAGCGAGAGGAACGAGAGAGAGTGAAAACGAAACTTAATAATAATAACATAGGAACAGTGAAGGCAATCTGCCCAGCCTGACCTGTGTTTTATTTATTTTGTGTTCGTGATTATTTTTGTTTACTGTTTTATTTTCGCTCTGTGAGCAAGTGTTTTTGTTTAAATATTTATTTTATTTTTGTTATTTAAAAATAAAAAGACGCGCCGCGTCATTTACTTTAACTGCAGTACTTGCCTGGTGTGTGTTTACCTTCCTGCTTCTGCCTGACGTCACCGCCCAGTCACCCTGCCACAGCTACGCATGCATAAAACTAAAGACGCCCACCGCTAAGTCCTAAAACATCCATTATAACACTCTCATAGACTATAACATAAGTCATATACCTTATAGCAATGTATCAATATAGGAGAGATATAGATTCCATATAGTTCTTACCTCCCAAATTATATATGGAAGTATAGAGTATAAGGTAAGAACAGGAACTGTCTTCAAAGGCAAAGACTTCTGAACACGACAACAACAGCAATTAGCTTGATCAGAGATCTTCAGAGCATGGATCACACAACTTGTAGTTAGCAAGTTGGTGATACTTGACTAGGATTTTACCTCAGTTTTTATAGAGTTTTTGCCTCGCTTCTTGCGTCAGAAGTCTCAATTAAGTTATGAACATTAATCAGCCTTAACAGCTCATGTCCTTCAAGTGAATAACATTTTTAAAACACCCGGTAACTCCCTTCATAAGATTAATTAGCCATCATCCCCTAGTCCACCTTTACTTCATTTCCAAAATATGTAAGGTGAACTTTTGAACTTGTGTGTTTTTTCTTAGTACCAGAGAGTTCCTGAACACAGCATACATGTGAATACAGTACAAGTATATCAAAATACATAGAAAGATGTGATTATTTAATATATAATATATATCGGTGTAATTATCCCAATCCTAAGTCAAAAAATATATAGATGTCCCTTTTGACATCAAAAGACATTCCCCTAATTTGGTTGGCTTTGTTACAGGGGCTGGTAGAAGGCAGGCAACTATATATTCAAGCATTCTCACTTAAATTCAGTCTATCAGGAACATAATCAAAATATAACAGCCTCATTTGAGCTATTCAGTGCTTTAAACTAAAAGTGACCTCTCTGTTTCTTTTACAAAAATCCTGTTCAAGCAAATTCTGAACCACCTGGTTCTCTATCAAGGTCATTCATCACTGATAAAAGACTCTTTCGTAAGCATCTTCTCAGATGTATGGCATTTCATGGTCCTATGCTATAGCCCCCCTCATTTGTTCCAAGTAATAGATCACTCATTATATAAACCTTGGATTCCAGACTTCCAGACTTCCAAACTTTACCCTCCGCCTGGTACTAAAAACGAGTAAGGATTACCAAGATTAATTACCTTCTCTTTTGCAAGCTTGCGGTATGCCTGACAAAAACTGGTACCACTCTATTTTGACTAACATTATTACTTTAAGTTAATTTCTGCACAATATTCTCTTAGTTCCAAATTATTATAAACTTTCTACTAATACACTTCATATTGTTCTACCTTACAGTAAAATCACAAACCATTATTTCTTTTAATTCAATTCTAACTGCGCTTACACTATTTGGGTTATTTTCATTTTACTTGACTTTACCAGATTGGAATGCTAAGGAGGCTCCATGTATATTTTAGAGATCCTACCTCTTGATAAGAGAGAGGCCCCGAACTTCAACATGCTAACAGGAGTTTCTATCAAAGAACCACTTTACATAGACTCCATCCAATTCCACTAATAATATTGTTACTGTTATAACAGAATAAACAGGAATATAGAATGCTCTAGCATAACTATAGGTTAATACATAGCATATTGTAACTTTTTGTATGATCAGTGTGTATTTGAGCTGGCTTTATATTCTTTAAAATACAGTACATTTATTACAACACTTTAACACACATGCAGGTTCACAAATGTTCAATTTGTATCCCAAAGATCAGCCTGCTTTCAGTAGCTGTCACCATCTTGGGTCAGTTTCTGCTCTCAGTGAGTTTGTCAAAGCCACCACAGATGTGTCTTTAAAAGCTTGATACCTGCACAAACTTAAATCTTGTTAGCAGAGCTTCCATCTCTACATTCTAATTCCCATCATCAGTGGGCAAAAACATTTTAACTGAATCTGGGTCCATCAAAGAACCGCACACCCTTGCAACCAAGGCCTTCCATGCAAAAGGATCTAATGACTTATAGCACAAAAGGGACGTGCCAGAACCGTCTGTGACAGGAGTGTTCCCACCCGCCCGCACACAAACACATATAATAACTCCTGGTTCTGGCTCCTGGTTAGCAAAAGCAGATATATCAGATGCATTTAAAGTAATGCCAATACAGCCTTCTCTTCACCACCTGTTCAGGATATGCTGGGAAGACAAATTCTATTTTTCTACTCAGCAGCAGTCCGAAAAGCTAGGAAAGACATTAAAATGTGGTCTGCTCTAATACAGCATTGGAACGGCCGCTCTGTGCTCTATGATGATTTCATTTCAGCACCACACCATCTGGCTTTATTTACGGATGCCTCATTTTCTGGATTTGGAGGTAAATAGTTTTCTAAAGCATGGCTGCTAGAAATAGAAAACCTATCACCGCATCTAAAATCCACAGCTCTTTTTGAAATGTACCCAGTAGTTGCAGCAGCACATCTATGGGTTCATCTTTAGTCAAAGAAATCAATAATAGTTTTCTGCGATAACAAATCTACAGTTCATATTATCAATAAAGGTTGTTCCAGTTCTCCTCTTATTATGCATTACTGCAGCGGTTAATATGGATTATGTATCAAATAATTTTCTAATCCAAACCTGCCATTTACTGGGCATTTATAATAATGTAGCTGATGCTCTTTCTCGTTTCCAGATTTCCAGATTTCACCATCTGGTCCCTACAGCTCTGCCAACTCCAGCAGTGACCCCCCCAGTTCAGCCAGCTAATTTTCAACTGAACCCATCTATCAACGGACTACTCAATGCAGTGCAAGCACACATGGCTGCAGCACTTACTCCTTCCACCAGATCTTCTATTTGACTTTCTGCTCCCAAAGCAGGATTAATCCAACCCCATTCAACCAGGACTAGATTATGGCTTTTATAGTACATGCAAAGGACTCTTTACATCTTGCATCAGCTACAATCAAATCCTATCTGTCAGGAATACAATACCAATTTCGCTTGATGTCTATTACCTCCCCAACTCTCCTATCAATACCAGCTGTCTCCTCCTGAGCGAAATCTCTAAGAGCTCTCCGACCGCTTCTCCTTCTCATCTTCCTATCTCTATTGATATTCTTGGCAATTTGATTTCAGTCCTCCATCAAGGCTGCTTCTCTACATTTGATGACCTAACAATGGAAACGCTTGCCCCCGATTTTGTGGTGAAGAATGGAGCGGAGACGTAAAAACCCCCCACTGCGCTGAAATGGTATTCTGAAGACATGTCATGCGCCATTGTATAGCGCCTGCCCCATCGGCACATGTCGGAATAAATTCCGGGGTGTGCTATCATTAACATATTCACCGAAGCGATTCTGAAGACAGTGCAATGGGGTCCCAAATAAACAATTCAGCATTGTGTTAAGACCCGCTGAAACCAGGTTTATTTAGTGGCGCAATCAGGAACTTTAACCCTTTGCAGTCCTATGTCGGACCAGGTCCGACATTACAATTTTCCTTTCCAGTCTGACATCATCAAAAAGACATAAGCACGAGAGAAGCCGAAAAAAGGAGGCGGATTTGAGCAATACACATAGCCCCGGCACCACAGAGATAACACAGACATAAACAAACAAGATAGCTGCTTCCGCATCCAGCCTCATAGAATATCACAGACATTTGCAGAGCTTTTTGAGATGTTATAGTAATAATATAATGACTTGGATCGCATTATTGAGGAGTTTGGTGATAAAACGAGTGATCAGGTATGCACGACTATAAAGAAGTATGTGAAAAATACAGCGAACAAGGGGTGGAGCGGGGCTGGAGATGCAGTACTGAATGTCCTATTGATATGCAGTGCCTTTTAAACCTGTTTTACTGTGAAAAAATGGACTGACATAGAAAGAGGAAATCAAAGAAAAGAAAAAGAAAAGAAAAAACCTAAGACAAAAAAAGCCAAAATGTAAGAAACTAACAATATTATTCATATATTAATAATAAATATATGAATTACAAAAATATCCTATTTTGCAGATACAATGTAGTACTACATTTATTTTCATGACGACTGTAGCAATTTATTTTCGTGGCAATTATTACAAGTGAAAATATTTACATACAGTATATGGAGAGCCGCATAACAGGAGCGCCACTTCTGTATCTGTATGTGTATGCCTGTCCTTTCTTTCCCTGGTTGTTGCTAGTGCTGTGTGTGTGTGCGTGTATCATGTGCAAATTTAAACGAGTTAACTGCTGTGTAAACTTAACACAATGTATTTGCTTTTTTTCCGTGATTGAAATAAGTCACTACTATTGGCAGACCTGAAACAAGATATTGGTTTTGTTGCCTGAAATGTATTAGCTTAACTAGTTTGAAACATTATAACGAATTAGAAAATGGATTGGGGATTTCCTTTAACCTGATTGTTCAATATGAGGGCTTAAATCTCTGAAGGATCTTGAATGTTATCTTTCAAACTATGTTTAATCACTGTTCCAAATCAATCCACCCGAAAATACATAAATGCAGCGTTTGTGTATTTTACCTTTTGCCTGTTTGTTGATTCAATGTAAAATAGTCTGCTTCCTCACTGTCCTAGCTATTTATTTAAATTTAGTACAGCAAATAAAGATAAAAAAATAAAATAATCGAGAAAGTGTTTGCTGTCAGTGGCAATACAGTAACCACAATACTATAGCAACTAGTCTCCGGATTGAATGAAATCAAACAACTGCACGCGGTTTGATTTAGTTTCAGCAACTTTACTTAAGCATATCACAGTAACAACACAGGCAGGTCACATCTCTTCTAAAGCCAGGAGAAGGAGGCTTTGACTTTATGAACACACACTGTGAATAAGTAACTGAACAAACAGCACAATCGGGATTAACACATACTGCAGATAACTAGATTATTTTTAATTACTATTTTTTTTTATTTTATTAATTTTGCTAATAAATTTTACGACCTAATGGTATCTTAAATACTGAAACATACACAAATGCACCAACATGCACTCAAATGCAAAAAAAAGTTAGCTGTACTTTTATTCTTTACATGATCTTTTCACAAACGGGGGAGGGTTGCGTTACGGTTGGGCTCTGGGAAATATTCCATGAGAATTAAAGCCCTAGTTATACTGAAACTCTAGTACATTACAAGCTCAGAAAGAATGTGATGCGGTACTTCATGTCCCACTAGAAAATGAATCAGCTGCTGCTACTGGTAGACAGATCAGGGAAGGTAGTAAGTATTTTACACTTTACATGTAGTAATGTCAATGCCATGAAATAATGTACCTTGTTATTATAAATAATAAATGATTGCCCTGCGTGCCTCTACCTCTTCTATTAATATAGCAATCTCCTGTGTCGTGAAGCATAGTTTACGTATTCTCTTGTCGAGTGACCTACTACTTGCTGTTATGTCTTGCTCTGTGCTACTGCCGCTCGACATGATCGCCACTTCTACATTCAAAATGGAGCCTTGCGGTGAGTTTTAATTTTGATCAGAATCACACTTTTGGAGAACCCACGCCCTACAGGGCAGACGCTTTTGACTTTAACCACTGCGTCTGCGATTGCACTCGTTTCATCAGAATTGAGCCTTATATGTCTAACTGCATTTTTTTTAAATGCTCAGAATATACAGCTCCTTCTATTGGCAGCTTTCCTATATTGGGTATTCGCTGCAGTGATCTCATGCTCATCCTAGATTCCCTCTTTATCCTCTTCCTGTGCATTTCCAAAACGGATCAGCTTCGACAAGGTCAATTTATTCAACTATCAAAAATTGACTCTCCTCTAGCCCATATGCTTCCATGCAGAAATATCTCACAAAACGCAAACCTATTTCAAATTCTGACCCCCTGTTCATCGATTTAAGCCAGACTTATATCCAGGCATTGGTTCAGATCCCATCTGTCCATGTTGGTTTCCAGAGCAGGACTTCCCCCGCAATTCTATACTCCTCATTCATTCAGAATCGGCCACATCAGCAGCAAGAGAAAAGATTAACCAGCATCTAATTAAAAATATGGGGCACTGGACCTCATCAGCAGTTGAATCATACATACGTTCTTCCCCATCTGAGATCTTCTGTACAACAGTCTATTGCTTGTATGTCCGGAGTGGGGACGACCCTTCCACTGGGGCCACCAAAGGTTTCCCCCTAAAAAGAAAGGGTTTTTTTCCTTTCCACTGAGTGGAGGGTCTTCACATAGTTAGTGGGGAGCCAGTTATTAACCTTCTTTGTTGTGTAAGATGTTTTCTTTTTTTCTTTCTTTCTGTCTTTCTTTTTTTGTATATGCATTGGTGGTTCTTTTGTTTGTCTGCACTTGAAGGAATCTTTAGTGGGGAGCCGGGGGTCCATCCTTTGGGAGGTTAGTGATCTCACTTTCTGCAACCCTTGGTTAAGCTCCGCTTCCTTTACCTCCGGCCAAACCCAACCTTTTAGCATCTCATGATCTATCACTACCCTTGCAATCTTAGGAGCTAAGCTTATTCTTGCTAACCTCACTGTAGGAGCTCTTCCTTCATAACATGAGGCTCTCTTGTCTTTTCAAGTTCTCTGGGGGTGTGTCTCCATCCCAGCTTTGGAAGTCTATAATTCACCTCATCGAGGGCAGCTCTCTGAGCATGAGTCCCCTTCTCTTCCTTCCTTTCAGGCTCTCGAGCCTCTATTTATGTATGGGGCCCCCCAAGAGACGGGGACCCCTCATTCGTATGTAGTGTCCCCCAGGAGACAAGGATCCCTTGTGTATGTCAGGCTACGTCACTACAGGTAGCCTGGCTCCCGCCCCGTGTTTTCTGACATTATTGCTCTTTTAAGATATATCTTTCACTTCTGGAATACATGATAATGATCTGCTTGTTTCTACTCTATAATTAATGTTACTTGGGTATTGGATTGACCAAAGCCATTAAAAAATTTCCTGTGGATAGCCAGACAGGCACAGAACTAGAGAAGCATTCCCAGTGATGGTTGCATAACTAAAGTTTGAACCTTTCTGATGTTTAGTAAGTACTATGTTTTGTACATGCACTGTATAGTTCAGTAAAAGGTACAAAATTAAAATAAATTATATTAACCCTTTGAGTAGTACGAACGTACTGGTACTGGTCCCCAGGGAGTACGAACGTACCGGTACGTTCTGCAACTTTAAACTTGAATTACTGAGCCTACAAAACCCCTGATCACATAATATTGTAACACTAGGTTTCTGTAACACCTTTTATTGGTCTCTACATAGAATAAACCCAGTCACAAAATGTGAACAGTTTTTGTAAACTGGCAAAAATATTGTAAACATAAGAACATAAGGTTTACAAACGAGAGGAGGCATTCAGCCCATCTTTTATTTGGTTGTTAGTAGCTATTGATCCCAGAATCTCATCAATAAAGGATCCCAGGGTGTCAGCTTCAAAACATTACTGGGGAACAGACCCTCACAATTCTCTGTGTAAAAAAAAAGTATCTAATCTCCATTTATGACCCCTGGTCCTTTTTTTTCTTTTTTTCAAAAAGAAGTCCCCGGGTTGACATTGTCTATACCTTTTAGGATTTTGAATGTTTGAATCAGATCGCCCGCGTAGTCTTCTTTGTTCAAGACTGAATAGATTCAATTCTTTTAGCCTGTCTGCATACGACATGCCTTTTAAACCTGGGATAATTCTGGTTGCTCTTCTTTGCACTCTTTCTAGAGCATAATATCCTTTTTACTAACGAGGTGAAGAACTCACAATATTCTAGGTGAGGTTTAAAATGCATTGTAAGTTTTAACATTACTTCCCTTGATTTAAATTCAACACTTCTCATATATCCATTAGCATCTTGTTAGCCATTTCTGGTGAACATTTTTTATAGCTTCCATTGTCTAATCTAAACATAAACTCCTAGGTCATTTTCATAGTTCCCTTCTTCAATTTCACTATTTCCCATATGAATTTATATAAACAAAGAATTGCCCGCATTTTACACATTTCTCATCAAATTTCATTTGCCATGTGTCTGCCCAATTTTGAATGCGGTCTAGATCATTTTGAATGACCTTTGCTGCTTCAACAGTGACTGCCACTCCTGTATTTTTTGTGTCCATTTAACAAAATCAGAGTCTAAATCATTAATGTAGATTAGAATAGCAGGGACCTTACTGATCCCTGTGGTACACCACTCACTCCCTCCATTTCCTCCTCTAATCAGTACCCTGTTTTCTACATGTTAACCACTCCCTAATCCATGTGCATGCATTTCCTTGAATTTAAGAATTCATCTTTTATGCGGGACTTTGTCAAAAGCTTTCTGGAAATCTAAATCCCATGTTTTGCTTTGCAGTTGTCCATTTTCAATGTTGCATCCTCAAAAAGTCAAGTAGGTTAGTTAGACATGATCTCCCTTTCCTAAAACCATGCTGGCTTCACCCAGGATATTGTTACCATATAGGTAATTTTCCATTTTGGATCTTATTATAGTTTCCATAAGTTTACATATAATAGAAGTTTTTTGTGGATCGGTATTCTGTCGGTACAACCCCTGTGTCAAGAGACTGTTGCATGATCTTGGTTAAAAATAACTTCCTTTCTTTGAGTACTATTGGGAGGATCTCATCTGGCCCAGGGATTTGTTTATTTTAAGAGCTCCTAGTCCCTTTAACACTTCTGCCTCTGTTATGCTAAAGTTATTTAAAACTGGATAGGAACAGGTCGACATGTGGGGCATGTTGTCCGTGTCCTCCTTTGTAAAAATCTGTCTAATCATTTAATATATTTGCTATTTTTTTTCTTCATCTATGTTTTGCCATTTGTGTCTCTTAGACATTTAACCTCCTCTTTGAATGTTCTCTTGCTGTTATAATATTGGAAAACATTTTGATCTCTCTCTAAAAAAACTATATATTTAAATATGCCTTTTTTTCGCTGAATTTTTTTTTCATTTATTTTTTGGCCATTTTTTTTTAGGGATGTAATTTTTTATTTTGCCATTTGTGTCTCTCATTTGAATTTCTCTTGCTGGTAAAATTTTGGAATTGGTTTGTTTTATTTCTTGGCCTTTCTAACCTTTTTGTTCAAGTATTCAGTAAAGTTCTTTTTTTTAATTGATCTATTACATGTAATTTTTGTGCCTCTAGTACAAAAAGACAGCCACCCTTTTTCTGTGGATGTTTTCTCTATTTTTCTCCGTTTCATACCTTCATAGTTTGCTTTTCTAAAATTGTAAACCTTAGCTTTAGTCATTCATTTTCAGATTCGTAATTCATCCACTAAATCGAATGTCATGTTTCAGTGAAGACATAAACAAAGAATATTTAACATCAACATCAAGTGACAGCGAAGAGGCGGCGCCAAGCTCTGTGTGTTGCTCCATGCTTCAAGGAGTATCATACGCTGAAGCATTAAAAAAAACTCACTCCTCTCCCCTTTTTTTTTGTTTGGATTGTTCCACCCCATTGTTTATTGCCTACATGTTATTTTTTAGTCAAAACCTTTCCGTATGACTAAAAATATATATAAATATATTTATTTGTTTTTTTATTTACGGTAAAAATGATTTGTCTGTATTTCGTCAGTATTCATTACATACATACAAACATACAGCTTTCAACTTGTTTGTACTCATAATAATGAAGCGTATGCGCAAAAAAACAAACTCACTCCTGTAGGACTGGCAGAGCATTTTAGAACTCACTACTCAAAGGGTTAATGAAGAATTTTATAATTAATGCAGTATTAAGCCATAGTACTAATTTTTACACACAGTGCATGGAACTTGTTGACGCAGTGCTTTGTGTTTCTTTGAAGGCCTTATTTATATAGGTTATTGGTGAAGTCATCTCAGTTTATGCTCAGTCCCCTGGGAGTGATATTAAAGGGTTTGACTTTACTCTTATTACCTTATGAATGATAATAACCATCGGGGAGATCTGTGCTGACTGTCTGGCGCATGCGTGGTTCTGCAGGAAGCGGGCAGCAGTCTCGTAGGATCTGCATGTCAGTCATGACAATGACACAGAGAGGTGGGGAAGAGGGTGTGTTGGCTTTCCCTCTCTGAGTGGCTGAGAGGCGGGCCTTGGGGGATTGCTCTAGTACTGTGCTGGGTTATGCATTCATGTGGCCTTGATTGGGAAGACCCAGAGACGCTGGCTGAGTAGGCCAGTGTAAACATAGACCAGGCAGGAACGCCAGTGGTTGCAGAGAGAGAACAAAATAGGCAAGCATGGCTGAGGAAGACAGCCAGCCTAGAGAAAGAAAATAATATATAAAATAAATTGTTACGTATCCGAGGGAATGTGTATGAGTAGAAGGGGAACCTTGGCCACCCCTGTGTATAGTGCATAACAGCGTAGGACGGAGACCTGAGCTGACCAGCTTAGCAACAGTGGGGGCACTGCGTAAGCATCACCTTTATTTTGTAGTTTTATTACTGTGTTTTATTTTCCCTTTTCTTTTGCCTTTTGTTATTTATTATTTCAGAGCACTTGTGTGTGTGTGCCAGCATTTAACTGTTTACCAGTATTGTTTTTCTGTGGTCCTGTTTACCGTTGCCGGTATTCAGGCCACGGGCAACAGCGCCCTCTGTGGGCTAAAAGAAAATATAGAAAATAATAAAACTGGGCACCAGTGCAGTGCAATTAAACCTTCTTTCTCCCAATTGTCCAACACCATTCTACACCATCTTTTCAGTTCCCTGTTGTTTTTAAAGAAAAACAGTGTTAAAGCAGACAATACTGCTCCAGAGAACAATGGACTAACTCAGGTCTCAGCAACTGTGGCATCAGGAAGTAAGTAAATGGAAAATTTCTATACAAAATCACAGTTTAAGAGGGGGCAGAAATGACAGCTGCACACCCCTAGTAGTCATTTTACAAACCACCACACTTTTCAAATTCAGCTTTTTCAGTGCTTAGTTACTTAATAAGCCTGGTAGATCTTAGCAGAAACTACAATAGAGAATGATATGATAGAGAACACAAGATATTGAAAAGATAAGTTATGTACTTTTAATATTATTTAGATTGTAGAAAGTACAACATCACTTTAATACACTTTTTTTTAATTTTTTTTTTTTATTTTACTAACTTTCATAACAATAGAGCCTCTATAGCAGTGGATATGACTTAATATGCTAGATTGATCTTTCTGTACTAATGAATGTAACCTATATAATTACAAAACAGTGCAAGGCATATTTTTTGTAATGCAGTAAAGATAAAATAATACTTAAAACCTTGGCAGAAAATTTCCAATAGTAAATAGATTTTGTGTCATTTATTTTTTTGTGTCTCTGTTGAATGTCTTCCCTTAGGCTTTAATTAAAGTATTTTTCCCAACTGTAAAAGAAAAATCTTTAATGTACAAAAAAAAAAGAAAAACCTACTACCTACTAAATATGTTGCTATCTGCCACATATTTTTACTTTGAATGCATTTTTATTTGTTCTATAGCAGTGACTACTGGGATATCAGTGGTTCATTTGCAATTCTGTAAATATTTGATATATAGATGTCTTTTTAACCCTTTGCAGTCCATTTATTCAGCGCATGTCAGGCGCGTCAGGTCCAATTTATTTTCACACGCGCAGTTTATTTTAGACGCGCTGTTTAAAAGTATTTTTTTCACAGTAAAACAGGTTTAAAAGGCACTGCATATCAACAGGACACTCAGTACTGCATCTCCAGCCCCGCCCCACCCCTTGTTCGCTGTATTTTTCACATACCTCTTCATAGTCGTGCATACCGATAAATCATCTCTTGATCACTCACTTTATCACCAAACTCCTCAATAATGCAATCCAAGTCATTCTTTGAGCGCTGGATGCAGAAGCAGCTATCTTGTTTGTTTATGTCTGTTATCTCTGTGGTGCCGGGGCTATGTGTATTGCTCAGATCCACGCCTTTTTTTCCGTCTTCTCTCGGCTCCTATTGGTCTCACTCAGCCATTGAATGGTTTTCTCAGCTTTTTCCAGAGAAAAAACGACTAGAGACCTGTGTTTTACGTCTTTTTGATGATGTCAGACAGGGTCCGACATCAGACCGGAAAGGGAAATTTGTAATGTCGGACCTGGTCCGACAAAGGACCGCAACGGGTTAAGGTCATAAGTTATTAAAAAAAAAAGGGGACATCCAGTGAACTTCCTCATGACTAGGCCCTGTTGATGGGAAAGGCTCTGGGATATCTCTTTTTCTGTTGTAATGAAATCACTTGCATTCTTAACCCTGTCCCTCCACCTTCTACTATGGACTTGACAACCATGTAAGGAGGCTTATACTGGCCTGTGATGAGTCAAAGGGGTTTCGGTCTGTAAAACCAACTCAGCCTCCGTGACCATGACGAAAGTCATCTTTACACCTTGGTAGAAGGGAATGTAAATTCCAGCCACTGGAGTCAAGGAGGTTCACACTTGTTAGTTTGGAATTGGTGTTCCACTGACTACCGCTGGGGCTTTGAAAAAACGCTTTCGACACCAGCACAAAGTATAGGCGGAGGAAAGGCTGGAGGAGCGGTTGCCGGATTCTTTGTTTTATTATCACAACGGAAGCTTTACTAACGATTCTTTTGTTCTGATCCCTTTTTTTTGTTCAAGATGATCAAGAAGAGGACTAAAGGCTTTTCCTTTTGTCACCTCCCCTCCCTCCCATCCATCCTTCTTTTGTTTGTTTATTTTTATGTGTAAATATTAATAAAGTAAAATTTTTATTTTACACGTAAATTACTGTCTGGCCCATTATTAACATGTCAGTAGGGGATATGGATCCAGCTACAGTCTTGGCAATGTTTAGGGAGCAGGAGGAGAAGCGAGAGGAGAGGAGAAGCGGCGCAGGAACAGCTCGCCCAGTTCTTTTTGGACAGCTGGTAAAAAATTTCCACCAGAGGCAGCGGATGCCCGGATGTTCCAAACCGTTAAAAAAGATGACCAAGATGATCCCGAGGCTTTCCTAGTCACCTTCAAGAGAGTGGCAGAAGCCAGGGTGGCCCAAGGAACATTGGGCCATGATTGGCACCCTGTTTGACAGGAGAAGAAGCAGCATAGGGCATTAATGGCCACAGAGGCAGCGGAGTATTCCAAAGTAAAAGAATATTCCAGCTGATCACAGAAGAAACATACCGCGCCGCCCGGGAATACCAGCTGTCAAGGACAGTATCTCTTGGATCAATGCACCCGGTGGCTGCAGCCGGAAGAACACACCCCCCAAGAACTGGTGCAGAAGATCGCAATAGAACAGTTCGCGTCTATATTACCGCCAGGAAACCGGGAGTGGGTTAAACGGAATCAACCTACCACTCTCGAGAAGGCCATCATCCTGGTGGAGGCATACAAAGACGCGAACGAGGGCGCCGTCCCTGACCCCACTCCTGCCCCTAAACTAACCCGGACCAACCAATTAATGAAGCCCAGAGGAGGTAACCAGACCTTTAGACCATGGAGGCCGAGGTTAGCCCCATCTTGGGCGAGAGAAAAACCCCCTAACCTGTCGGTCACTGACTCACAGGACAAACAAACTCCGTTGGTGCCTTTTACCCCAGTGTGTTACAGGTGTAATGAGCCCAGACATATTGCCAGGGATTGTCCGATGATGGAGGTGGACCTGGCGAAAAGATCCTGGTCAGCAGTAACAGGTAAGAACATTGGGGAATGTCGGGAGGGCCCTTATCAATTAAGAGTACAGGTCGGGGATAAGAGTACTTACGCATTTGCGGACTCTGGGTGTGCACAAACATTGATTCGACAAGCTCTCTTGGAGGGGGTAACCTGGGAGCCACAGGGTAAAGTGGCTATCTCCTGTATCCATGGAGAAACTCGGGTTTATCCCACCACTAAAGTTAGACTTACTGTTGATGGTTATTCAGCTTACGTTAAAGTGGATGTAGCGCAATGTTTACCATACCCTGTTCTCCTGGGAAGAGACTGGCCGTTTTTTGATAGTATTTTAGGTTGGGAAATGGTCTTAGTTTCTACCAGGGGACAATCTAAGCAACGGGAGAAAACAATTGGCGAGATTTTCCCATTGCAAACCAACCTGTTTAACCCTAAAATCCGCCCAAGAAAAACAAAAAGAGAGCGCAGGGTGGAAAAATATGAGGGAACTCTGAGACGACAAGGGGAGGGGTTTGACTCAAAGGTAAACCAATCTCGTAAACGGCAGGGTAAGGGAGTAGGTGTTCAGTGTGACCGGGGCTGCAAGGTTACTGATGTGGAAGGTCACATAATAAAAGACACTCCTCTCGGTGTACCAAACCATTGGGACCGAGATATTGACCTGGGATATGAACAACAAAATGATCCCTCGTTACAATATGCTTGGAAACAGGTTAGATATGTTGAGGGGAAGGATATGCAGGAAGGAAAACCAGTGGTATTTCTGCATTTTTCTGTATCTGGGCACTTATTATATAGAATAACCTGGGCTCCCGGGACGGGACAGCTCGTAAAACAGTTATTGGTTCCTGGGCCTTTTCAGTCGGAAGTCATGAGATTAGCACATGACATTCCATTTTCAGGTCATTTAGGAACTGAAAAGACCCAGGAATGAATTCTGGCCCGGTTTTTTTGGCCAGGGGTTTATGGTCTTGTGCGGAAGTATGTATCTGAGTGTCCAGAATGTCAATTAGCTGCCCCTAAGTTAGTTCGCCCCGCACCTCTGGTCCCACTGCCAATTATTGGAGTACCGTTTGAGAGGATTGGTGTAGATTTAGTAGGCCCTCTGGAGGGAGCAGAGTCAGGATATCGGTATATTTTTGTAGTAGTGGACTACGCAACACGATATCCAGAAGCTGTTCCCTTACGCTCTATGAATGCAGAAGTAGTAGCAAATGAATTGGTAAAAATATTCTCTAGGGTGGGAATCCCGAAAGAAATTCTCAATGATCAGGGCACTAATTTTATGTCTGGCTGTATTCAGCAATTATACAAATTATTAAAAATTCGTTCAATTCGAACCTCAGTTTTTCATCCTCAAATGGATGGGCTTGTTGAACGATTTAATCAGACTTTAAAAAGTATGTTGCGCCGCTTTGTAGATCAAGAAAAACGCAATTGGGCCAAACTGCTTCCCTACTTGCTTTTTGCAGTTCGTGAGGTACCACAATCTTCAACGGGATTTTCCCCGTTTGAGCTCTTGTACGGTCGGCAGCCGAGGGGTATCTTGGATCTCATAAAAGAAGGTTGGGAAGAACAGTCAAAAGAGTCTAAAAATGTAGTAAAATATGTGTTACAGTTACACGATCGCTTAGAATTAGTCGGTCGATTGGCACATGACAATCTCAAAGCGGCACAGCAGAAGCAGCAGCAAAGCTACAATAAAAATGCAAGAATCAGGAACTTTCTGCCTGGAGACAAAGTGTTGTTGTTGCTTCCTTCATCGGAATCTAAGTTGTTTGCTAAATTTTTGAGGTTATTCGAGCGATTGGAAAAGTCAATTATGAGATCCGACAGCCTGGGCGTCGGAAAGAAAATCAAATTTATCATGTTAATCTCCTCAAACCGTGGAAAGAACGGGAGGTCCATTTTATATCTCCCGCACAGGAGGGAGAGGACTTTGGACCCTCAGTTGAGCCAGTGTCAGCAATTGAGGTCCCGATGGGGGAACAATGAACTCCTGATCAGCGCAGAGAGGTAAGCAATCTAATTAATATGTTCACTGATGTGTTTTCTAACGTGCCTGGAAGAACGCATTTGATTGAACATGCTATTATCACTCCGCCAGGTCTAAGAGTCAGACAGAGACCGTATCGCATTCCAGAGAGTCGGAGAGATTCTGTTCGGAGGGAGGTGGAGTGTATGTTGAAATTTGGGGTAATTGAACCTTCCCGAAGCGAGTGGTGTAGCCCAATTGTACCAATAGACAAGCCAGATGGGTCACTACGGTTATGTATAGACTTTAGGAGGGTGAATGCTATCTCTAAGTTTGATGCATATCCCATGCCTCGAGTAGATGAACTCTTAGACAAGCTGGGGCGAGCCTGGTTTATTTCAACCTTGGATCTGACGAAAGGATACTGGCAGATTCCATTAACTAAAGCCTCTCGTGAGAAAACGGCATTTTCAACCCCAGAGGGTCTTTTTCAATTTTGCACTATGCCGTTCGGACTTCATGGAGCTCCTGCTACCTTCCAGAGACTGATGGACAGGGTATTACAACCTCATCGAGAGTACGCAGCTGCGTATATCGATGATGAAGTCATTTATAGTTCTTCCTGGAGAGAACATTTGAATAGATTAGAAGCCGTCTTACAGTCTCTGAGGAGGGCGGGGCTCACGGCGAACATGGCAAAGTGCGCTATTGGAAAAGAAGAAACTAAATATTTAGGTTTCATAATGGGTAAGGGTAGAGTGAAACCGCTGGTTTCAAAAGTCCAGGCTCTGTTGGATTCACCGGTACCTACTACGAAAACCCAGGTGAGATCATTGTTAGGGTTGGCCGGTTATTACCGCCGCTTTATTCCACACTTTTCCACTATAGCCGCCCCTCTCACTGATCTCACTAAAAAGAACGCTCCAAATAAAATTAAGTGGAGTGCAGAGTGTCAGACGGCCTTTGAATCTATTAAAACTAATTTGAGTCAGGCCCCAGCATTAGTAAGCCCGGATTTCAGCCGAGAGTTCATCCTTCAGACAGATGCATCGCAGACTGGTCTGGGGGCGGTTCTGTCCCAGGAGAAAGACAGTATAGAACACCCGATATTATATATCAGTCGGAAGTTACTGCCCAGAGAACAGAGGTATTCGGTAGTGGAGAAAGAATGCCTGGCAGTAAAGTGGGCTATGGAGTCCTTAAAATACTATCTTCTGGGACGACCCTTTGTACTCATCACAGATCACGCCCCTTTAAAGTGGTTAGACACAATGAAGGATTCAAACGCTAGGATTACGCGGTGGTACCTGGCGCTCCAACCCTTTGCCTTTCAAATAAGGCATCGTGCGGGTAAGTTACACCAAAACGCTGATTTTTTTTTCCCGGGAGGGAGGGAAAAAGGAGGGGTTAGAGGTTTCCGAGTGTTCCTTCGGCTCCACTCTGAGGGGTGGGATATGTGATGAGTCAAAGAGGTTTCGGTCTGTAATTCAGCCTCCCGACAGTAGAAGGCATCAAACCAACTCGGGACTTCCCTTACCAAGATCTCGTGACCATGACGAAAGTCATCTTTATGAGGGGCGGAGGTTGGAGTATGTAAATTCCAGCCACTGGAGTCAAGTGAGGTTCAAGGACACTTGTTAGTTTGGAATTGGTGTTCCACTGACTACCGGGGCGGGGCTTTGCATACTAAAGGGAACGTGCTACTGTGTTCAGGGTTGGTCCCACAAAGTATAGGCGGAGGAAAGGCTGGAGGGAGAGAAGCAGTGCCGGGTTCTCTTTGTTTTTATTATCACGGACGGAAGCTTTACTAGCGTTGTTCTTTTTGTTCTGATCCCTTTTTTTTGTTCAGCATATCAAGAAGAGGACTAAGAAGCTTCCGTTCCTTTCGTTTTGTTTCTCCAGCACTCCCTCCCTCACATCCTTCTTTTGTTTGTTTATTTTTGCGTGTAAATATTAATAAAGTAAAATTTTTATTTTACACGTAAATTACTGTCTGGAAATTCCATTATTACTCACATGCCTCACATGGCCTTTTTATTTTCAGTATTCGAACAGGCTTTGAGAGTCATGTAGGCTTAGAAAACAACTACCCAAATGCACACTCCCTAGAGAATTACACACGCACCTCATATCAGGTTGGGCCACTGTTTGCAAGTTGATCACAACCTTGACAAAATATAACATAGACTCCACAAGGTGCTGGAAAGTATCCTGATGGATGTTTATCCATTCAGTCAATAATATTTCACACAATTTTTCTGAGAAGATTGTGATAATGAATGCTTTGTTCAAGTTCATCCAAGATATGTTCAATTGGATTGAGTTTGAAGGATTGTGGTGGCCATCTAAGATGCCTGAAATCTGTGTCATGCTCCTCAAACAATTTGAAACAAAGTGAAGCATTATTGGGTGGTCTTGACCCATGAACAGCATTCATACGGCCTTTCACAGTAATCAAGGGACCCAGGATATACCAGGTCCAGGAAAGGCAAGGTCTTGGCGCAATTTTGGAGGAAAGCTCATTCTTTGATGGCTTTATTTCATAGTGATTTACATAGTGAGTCGACACAGAAAAATGCTGTGTGTGTGATTGCAATGAGAGATCAACAAATAACAATGCAAATTAGTTCCAACTGTGGAGTGGCTTTTGTAAGATATTTCCAATGGAAGATAAAATGTGCTCACTGGAACATATTAAATGAGTTCCTCTAAAATTATCCATCAGATCGAAATGACAGTCATTAACTGTCATTTGCATCTGAACTGGAACTGAGGAAGGGACCAATAGGCATAGAGGATATCTTATACATTGTTAGATGTCAACACTTGCATTAAAAAGATGACAGCATTGGTTTTTTTTCAAACAATATATCCAGCATCACTGTCGAGCCTTCCTGATGTGATGTGGGCTAGTCGACAAAACACCTGATGACCCCTGTGAAGTGCCCCACCCAGATGGTTGCCATGCTGAGTTACTATGGAGGCCACACTTTGGTTGATCCCTGGAGCCAGCATCACCAGCATTACACTTCAGCCTTCAAGGAAATCCATGTTACCTGGTGGAGGAAATGCACTAAAGGCTCATATATTACGAAGCTACATCTTGTTTGATCCCCACCACTACTATCTTATTTTATCTTGGTGAAAGCCGAGTCCAATATTAGCATGAAGTAAATAACAGCTACTCTTTGTAATGAAAATCAGAAACCGATTTCTGAGGCAGTTGCATATAAATAGTGATTAGTGTATTGTACACCAAAATATCCAAATTGTAATCAAAGTATCTGTCTCGGCAGGTATATTCACCTAACCTCAGTTCAACAGTTATAATATTATAATTATGAGCTCAAAATCTAGTATCATGGTTTCACTTTAAAATGTCAATTAACAATACTGGTGTTAGATACCTAATTGAAGATAATGAATTAACTAACATGTGTAATGGTTGAATTCAGTTAGCACTCTCAGGGCCTCATGCACTAAACGGCGGTAAGTTACCTGAAATACTGCGTGGCAAGGGAAACCCATACTGCGCAAAAAGGAAGGCGTGACCGCACCAATCTAATAATAAGCACTAATAAGGCAAGCTAAATGATTCATTTGCAAGCTGTCACTGCGCGGTGTATTCTGCAGGAGGTTTTTACACACAGTTTATTATAGTAGCTTATTATAAGTGCAGTCATCATAACCTGACTTTTTAGTGAATAATGTACATGGGAAAAACAAATAGCCTACGGAATGCTGTACGAATTATGAAATGGAATGCTGTTTGTTTTTTGAAAAAAGAACTGGTTGTTTTTTCGTTTTTCAGCTTTTGAATGTAGACTAGGGAAAACAAACAAGGAACCAGTTTGTTTTTCCTTGTTCGTTTTTCAGCTTTTGAGTAACCAAAAATGAATAATGAACCAGTAGACTTTTCATTATTCAAAAAAACTATTGGTTTATTTTCTTAGCAGACGCCCCTTATCCAGAGTGACTTACTGTAGTTGTTGCTAAATATTACATTACAAAATACAGTAAATTCAGTAGCGATTAAGGGCATATTCACATAAAAGCATACAATTCAGATCGATTTCAGAGCAACTTTAAGGCATATAAAGGCAAATATGTTCTTGTCTGTATCTACATATTACCTCCTCCTTGGTGTGACCCTCTCGCTCTCCTGTACACTGATACATTTACGCTCTTTGGTAAAAAAGGAGGTTCATCCCAACCCCTCCGAACAGTAGAGATTAAATCCATACTGTTAACATGAAGTAATACTTCTTGATTATTTGCAAATCCAAATTGAATTTAAAACAACAGTATTATGACATGTATCCCTAAATTGTGTTTCAAAGTATCAATTGTCTGCTTTTGTCAGGTGATATTTTTTTTAAAATTAACATTACATGCAAAATAATTAAGTAACTAAATCCAGTCGGTTTACAGCGTGGTAAAACTTGTTCTGTAGGCTAATATCAACTTTCCGAAACTTGTACTTATCGTAGAGCGATCTCTAAAATAAGATGGATGGGCTGGCAGGTAGGATGTTTCTATGGTCCCTGCTTCTGTGATACAGTATCACCAGTGGCTTGCCCTATTTACTGAATGTTGTGAAAGTATACACTGCCTGGTTTTCAAACATGGTATTTTTAACACGTCCTGAGGACCTAAAAATGTTAGCACACTTTAGTGAATAAAGGCTTGCATATCAAATACCTCCCTTGCGGTATTTTTGATTTAATGTGCATACATTTCCATAAATTATATTAAATGACTTGACATAGTACTTTTTCCACGCATTGTTTACCACACGTTAGGTTACTTTTCACTGCTTAGTGAATACAGCAGGAGTACAAAGCATGCGTAAAGAGGCTTACTGCGTGGTAAACATGTTACTGCTGTTCAGCGCATGAGGCCCTTAGTTTCAAATTTCTCCCAAACGAGCTCAAGATAACGAGGAAACAATTGCACAATAAAGCATGCAACACCATTAGATCTTTTATACATTTTATCAAAAGTTTGTGAATAAAATACGGTACCACAGCAGAAAAGAAGGTTAATATCAAAATAGCATAAATCAGCACATTTATTACAGTGAGCAATAATGGTCTCCAGTGTAAATATTAACTACCTGTGAAAGCAAAATATCATACATGCCAACAGTCCCTATATGGTCGGGACAGTCCCGATTTCCTAGCAAATGTCCCGCGTCCCGATGCATAGGAAGAAAGTCTCAATATTTACCCATAGAAAAAAAAAAACATTTATTCTACACAGCAGAGTTAGTGAAAACCACGTGCTGTGCTCTTTGTGCGGCTGACACATCAGCTGATCACTAACTTTATACAAAGGTAAGAACGCTTCATTATGTCTATTTTTACTGTCATGATGGTTGTGTCGTGTTGAGTTGGGGGGGGTACGTCTATTATTATATGATGAGTGTTTTTAACGTATGACTCCTCCCATGTGTATGATGCGTATGACCCCCCCCCCCCACCCGGAGACGAGCGTCCCGCTGAACAATTTCCAAATGTTGGCAAGTATGAAACATTAATTGTCTATAATTTGTCTGTTAGAACTAATTATATTCTTAATTTAGTACATATAATATGAATATGCCAGCAGTCTAACTACTTGAGTAAATATGAGTCAGCAAATAAATGAATATAAATGCAGTTATCAATCTGTTGTTAAAAACACATATCCTTTAAACTGCACAAACTATTTTTAACATTTGTTCACTTTCATGGAAGTTTAAACCTAGCCTTTCTTTTGTAAGAAAACAAAATGTAACACACCCCCTTTTACATTACACAACTATCAACTTCTCTGCAAGTTTTCATTCCTCAAGTATATAGTAGTTTCTGTAATTTTCTACTCTTTCGTTTAATTGGAGAAAATACATAATTCAGATGCAGTGTTGAAACAATGCGTGACGACTTGGCAGAGCGGTGTCCTTTTTCAGGCTTTGTTTAACAAGAGCAGAAATTCTTCAGTAAAATTGACCGATTCCCGGTAGGTCAATTCAGTCCATTAATTAAGTCTTTAATCATTAGTTGTCCTCTTCTTTAATGATGATCCCAAGTAGTGAAGTTCTTTGTATTTTAAGTCCTCTAAACAATCTTTGAGTTGTACTTCAATTTTAATAGAATCACTCAAGGTGCTTTCATTTGCTTGTAGCTGACAGTTCCAGTTATTCATACGCTGCTGTTCATGTTTTACGATTGCAACATTTAGTCGTTATTGGGTGTTTTCTAGATGTTATTAGAGCTGTTGGTTAAAGGAGTTAATCATTTATATTGATATGACTTATTAATTTATATGAGTATTTGCTGGTTGTTATTAGCAAGCTAGCAGTTCAAGATGTTGTATGCTGACTTTTACTCTCTCTGACTAAACAAAACTCACATAAAGAAAAAAGACAGCTTATCTCCAGCTCTAGAAGTTGTTTTTCAAAATTACAATATATCTTGTTACTACAATAAGGATATTGAGTTAGCAGCTTCAGCATCTGTTAATCCTAGGGAGTCAATCCTGTGGGCCTCAATTTTTTGAGCGTTGCTATGGTTGCCGGGCTAGGCTAACTCCCTTCCAATATACTGGTTACAAATGTGCAGAATCAGTACAATTGAAAATAAGTTTAAAACACAAAGAACAAAAGTGGCTACGCTCCTTATCTCTCTGGTTGTCATAGAGACTAGGCCAGTTGTCTCCAGACATCTTCTGAATCTTATTAACCTGTTATGTTCTTACAATACTGTATTGTGAACAAATACACAGCTTCCTAATAAATCTATGTTAAATTCATAGAAAGTAATCACATTCCACAACCCCTCTTCATTTTAATGAGCATGTGTCTGATTATGTGTATTAATTATTTTGTAATTGCATTGTAGTTACTCATCACATTGCATTGTAACTGCACAGCTTCCTTGTAATTACTTCTGTACGATCTTGTTTGTAGTTTTCCATATGTCACATTTTTAATGATGTATATTTTTTCACATACAGACGTGCTCAAATTTGTTGGTACCCTTACAGCTCATTGAAATAATGCTTCATTCCTCCTGAAAAGTGATGAAATTAAAAGCTATTTTATCATGTATACTTGCATGCCTTTGGTATGTCATAGAATAAAGCAAAGAAGCTGTGAAAAGAGATGAATTATTGCTTATTCTACAAAGATATTCTAAAATGGCCTGGACACATTTGTTGGTACCCCTTAGAAAAGATAATAAATAATTGGATTATAGTGATATTTCAAACTAATTAGTTTCTTTAATTAGTATCACACATGTCTCCAATCTTGTAATCAGTCATTCAGCCTATTTAAATGGAGAAAAGTAGTCACTGTGCTGTTTGGTATCATTGTGTGCACCACACTGAACATGGACCAGAGAAAGCAAAGGAGAGAGTTGTCTGAGGAGATCAGAAAGAAAATAATAGACAAGCATGGTAAAGGTAAAGGCTACAAGACCATCTCCAAGCAGCTTGATGTTCCTGTGACAACAGTTGCAAATATTATTAAGAAGTTTAAGGTCCATGGAACTGTAGCCAACCTCCCTCCCGCAAGAGGAAAATCGACCCCAGATTGAACAGAAGGATAGTGCGAATGGTAGAAAAAGAACCAAGGATAACTGCCAAAGAGATACAAGCTGAACTCCAAGATGAAGGTACGTCAGTTTCTGATCGCACCATCCGTCGCTTTTTGAGCGAAAGTGGGCTCCATGGAAGAAGACCCAGGAGGACTCCACTTTTGAAAGAAAAACATAAAAAAGCCAGACTGGAATTTGCTAAAATGCATATTGACAAGCCACAATCCTTCTGGGAGAATGTCCTTTGGACAGATGAGTCAAAACTGGAGCTTTTTGGCAAGTCACATCAGCTCTATGTTCACAGACGAAAAAATGAAGCTTTCAAAGAAAAGAACACCATACCTACAGTGAAACATGGAGGAGGCTCGGTTATGTTTTGGGGCTGCTTTGCTGCGCCTGGCACAGGGTGCCTTGAATCTGTGCAGGGCACAATGAAATCTCAAGACTATCAAGGCATTCTGGAGCGAAACATACTGCCCAGTGTCAGAAAGCTCTGTCTCAGTCGCAGGTCATGGGTCCTCCAACAGGATAATGACCCAAAACACACAGCTAAAAGCACCCAAGAATGGATAAGAACAAAACATTGGGCTATTCTGATGAGTGGCCTTCTATGAGTCCTGATCTGAATCCCTATCAGAACATCTATGGAAAGGCTGAAACTTGCAGTCTGGAGAAGGCACCCATCAAACCTGAGACAGCTGGAGCAGTTTGCTCAGGAAGAGTGGGCCAAACTACCTGTTAACAGGTGCAGAAGTCTCATTGAGAGCTACAGAAAACGTTTGATTGCAGTGATTGCCTCTAAAGGTTGTGCTACAAAAGATTAGGTTAGCGGTCCCATCATTTTTTGTCCATGCCATTTTCATTTGTTTTATTATTTACAATATTATGTTGAATAAAAAATCAAAAGCAAAGTCTGATTTCTATTAAATATGGAATAAACAATGGTGGATGCCAATTACTTTTGTCAGTTTCAAGTTATTTCAGAGAAAATTGTGCATTCTTTGTTTTTTGTGGAGGGGTACCAACAAATTTGAGCACGTCTGTACTTTTAACTACAGTAGTTATTGTATAATATATAGTAGATCCTGACATTTATGTAATACAGGCATCTGACATTTCTTTGTAGAATAGTTTGTATCAGATGAAAATAGCATAACATTAAAATGCAGTTTATTTATTTTTAAATATATATTTTTAAATAAGTTATAAGGCGCTGTGTAAGATACACTCAAGGTCATCCAGTAAGCAAAGCCACTCTTAACTCCTGCATAGTGGATATCAGCTTGTAGTGTACGGCACTCTATACAAAATGTATATATTAGCAATTTATAAAAGAACAAATGGTCAAGAGCAGTGTCCAGAATTTTAAGGACCCAATTTACTAATGAGCTCCATTAGTGTGAAATGGGCATTAGACAATGTACCTTTTGCACTTCTCTGTGTGTACAGTTTAATCAGTGACAGCAGTCAGTCCTTTGTTTTTTTCAACATTTCAAATAAATCTGATCACAGAGGACAGAGAAGATGGTAATATGCATTTTTGAATCTTCTTTTTTTAAATTGACAGACAAACATGGAGGTTGCAGTCTAAAGGTAGATATACTTGAATCATTAGGTAGATAGTCATCCGATATTGGTTGGTTAATTTACTTATTATGTTTATTTTTTATTTTTTAAAGCTGGATTGTACATAGTTGTGATAAGGTGCGAGTGGTAGGGTGTACAAAAAGAATGTCCAGACAGTACTTGCAATGCCAAAACATCTGTATTTATTTAAAAGGATACAAATAATAAATCAGTCACCCCTATACCAGCAATGTTATAGGGAAATCCAAATACGACAGGTTGCAGTCCCAAACAAAAACAACACTCCTTTAACCACAATCCTCTGTGCACGAAACTGTGATCTGCGAGTCTGGTGTATTTGGTGCGTGTGTCTGTGTTGTGCTTCTGCTGGGCAGTGAGGCTGTGAGTCGTGATGTGAGCTGGCTCCGTGGCTGTAGCTCCCGATCGCCTCCTTATTCCTCTGCAATACAGAAAACACAGATGTAACAAAACAGACAAAGCTCCGGCCGTTGGTCATGTTTTCAGCACAAGGGGCTATACTCACGCAGCTGCGTCCCCTTTGTACTGCCCAACTCCTCCCTGCAATCAGCTTGGTGCCCTGGTGTAACCAATCGCTGCCTGGCCTGCAGCTGATCACATGGGAATCGTTTAGAGTACACGCAGCTACGTGCTTCCTCCAGCTGGGGAAGTGTACTACCAACCTTACACGGCACCCTTTCTGATCGGGAGGGAGATTTACAGCATTGATTCTTTCTCTCTTTATCACGTACCTCACCCCTCAGAGTGATGCTGAAGGAAGACTTGGCTAACTCTACATTCCCCAATGGTCCCCCCTCCCTTGAAAAAAAAAAACAGCATTTTGATGCTCCTTACCCCCACGATGTTTCACTGTGTAGTGGAAGGGTTGCAAAGCCAGGTACCACCGAGTTATCCGGGCGTTGTTGTCCTTCATCGTGTGTAACCACCTTAAAGGAGCATGATCAGTGACAAGAGAGAATGCCCCATCAAGTAATAGCGAAGAGCGTGAGTTGCCCATTTGATGGCTAAACACTCCTTCTCAATGACGGAGTAATTAATCTCCCTAGGAGCAATTTTTTTGCTCAAATAAATGATAGGGTGTTGTACCCCGTCAACTTGTTGGGACAGGACCACCCCCAGACCAATCTGGGAGGCATCAGTCTGAAGGATGTAGCCAAGATATTGGGTCTCTTGCTTGCCAAATGCACACTTGCCCAGCTTGGCTGTTAGCCCTGCCTCCCTTATAGACTGTAGGATAGCTGAAAGTCTAATAATATGCTCCTTCCAGGTGGAGCTAAAAATCACCACATCATCAATGTATGTGGCTGCATACTGATGATGGGGAGCTAAGACCTGGTCCTTCAGTCTATGAAAGGTGGCGGGAGCTCCATGCAATTACGCGGCAGGTATGTCATCCAACAGTCAAATCTAATTTAGTGAGGGGGTAGTCCTTGTTATCCCCATGGATACAGGAAATGACCACAACCCCACATGACCACCAAGGTACCCTGTCAATAGAGCTTCTGTAATTAAAGTTTGCCTACATCCTGAGTCCACTAATGCGTCGGTGCTCACATCACCAACCCGTACATTAACAATAAAAGGCCCCTCCCAATCATTACCCCTGGACTTACCTGGTGCTGTCAGGACATAAAGGGAGGTCACGCCACATTCCATTGACACCTGGCGAGGTGGTCGACATCCTGGCACCGGTAACAGGTGAGGCTAAAGGTCGCCCACAGAGTTTGTGTGTCCTGTTGCCGGTTTGACAAGGGGGAGGGTACTCTGCTCTTATTCCATCGCCCTCGATCTCCATTGTAGTGGAGGGAGGCCGCCCATGGGGTGGTGTTGCAGTGCTGATCCCTGGGGAGTGGGGGTGAAGTGCTGTGGGAGTCCTGTCCTCGGGCCCGTCAGTCGTGATTTGTTGGAGGTAGGAGGGGTAGGCAGTGCGTCCTCGAACCCTTCAGCCAATCTGACTGCTGCGTCCAGCGTGGTGGGACGGTGACGGCTGACCCAGTTCTACGTGTCTGGCCCAAGCAGCTTTATGAACTGTTCTATTGATACCAGTTCATTCACTTTTTCGGAGTTTTTGGTGCTGGGGCAGAGCCACCGGTTCATGTGGTCCACCAATTGTTGCACCACTACGCGGGGTCACTGGTATTCCCAGAACCGGCGATGGTGCGTCGCCTCTGTGATGTCTAGCTGCTGGAGAATGGCCAGCTTCACCCGGTCATAATTACTGGCGTCCTCATGTGTTAAGGTTTGGTAGGCCACTTGGGCCTCCCCAATCAAATTGGGGCCCAACTGGGTGGCCCATCATCCCCGAGGCTACTGTGCTGCCGTTATCTGCCTCTCAAAGAGCACATACTGTATATAATCACATACAAACTGCACACAGATCTTGAAATGAACAGTACTGTAGGTCTGACTCTTCAGTGCCGTCAGTGAGAGTTTGATAAAGAGTGCCCCAACACAGGTTTACAGAGGTTTGTGACAGAGAGCGAAGGAATTCAAACTGTAAATCTCCCTCCAGACCAGAAAGGGCGCTGTGTAAGGTTGGTGGTATGCTTCCTCCTAGATGGGTAGCCTCAACGGTAGTCAGAAACCGGAAGGTGACCATAGCCATGGAGCAGACAAGGATTGGAGAAACCACGGTGATGGGTTGTTTGCAGGAAGGAGTTTTGTGGTAGAAAGGGAAAGCAGCTACGTCAGTGCTGAGCCTTGCGCTGAAAGCAAAACACGGCCGGAGCTTTCGTTTGTATGTTTTGTTGTTAACTGTTTGTGTGTGTGTTACAGAGGAGGATTAAGGACACAGAATCTGCCACCACGAAGCCAGCACAAGACCCTGAGCACTATTTCCCCGCACACCACTCGAGCACCAGCATCACTTTCCCCAGGAGTATAAGGAGCACAATTTCGCTGAGCAGATCAGGAGGTCCGGATTGGCTGGGGGGCAGGCCCAGGGAAGCTGCATGAAGTTAAAACAATTTCAGGCTACTGCTGCACAGATGGGCGCTGAGCGGAAGCGTGTGTTTGTTTGCATCGAGGAGAAGAGTATCCGCTCTGCAGGACTTGCCCAGACAGGACCGTCGGAACAGCCCGGAGTCACCGGCCGGGACTTCGGAAGCAACAGTAGTAGGTCAGTTTTAGGGATGGTGATCCCAAAACAGTATAGAGAGGATTACCGTAGAGTAGTAGGTTCCTGGAGCGGGACGTCTCGTATAGTGAGACTAGCGCTTTCCATTTGGTGTGCAAACTTTTATTTTTAGCTTTGTATTGTTTTGTTTTCTTTATTAAATGTGACACTAGGGCTACCATTGCTGGTACCCTAGTGTCAACACTTGTGTGTTAATTAAGTCTGTGTGCCTATGCGATGTGCCAACACCAATGCTCTGTGTCTGGCTCAGTATTATTCAGTGACGACCCACACATAACATATCACCCTGTTACAAGAAGCAACTCGAGTAATGTAAGATATTGAAACACTACTGTGCCTGTGCCCCTCATATGTGATTTAAGTAATCGTTATAATCAGGATTTCACATAACTGGTACGCGGGTACGCTTGCGAACCAATAAAGAAAAATGCGGACTTCCATATTGTTCTTTAAGATGCAAAGGCGTACCGTCAGTACAGCGAGGGTGCTCATGCTTGCAAGTTGAGCCATACCTGCCTAACCTTTGGATTTTTCTCGGAGCGCTGTCAGGGTTCCATTTTAACTATAGCCCCTCTAAATGGTATTTAGCCCCACTAAATACCATTGTGCCATCAAGCTAGCGTGTTCAACAACAATAAAGTGACAAAGTGTTTGGTTTTTTGCTTTTGAATCCCCAGGCCCGGCAATAGGATATTGAAATAAATAGAGAACGCATTATGATTTGTTAAAAATTGTAATAAGCAGCAATCTGGACTCCTACTTAAACATTCAGAAACTATTGTTGTGGTCTCCGACACTGCCGTCCCAATTGCTTGAACTGCGATTTTGAAAAATCAGAAGTTCTACATCAGCCACCGCTCACTGGAAACAAGTAGCGTTCGAAAGAGAGAACCCACACGTGACTCACACCCAGTCTACTAACAGTGTGTGAGTGGTAGATGCCTCAAAATGCCTTGTATCATGTTAGCCAATATAGTTATAGTATAACTTGACAGACAGAGGTGATTAAAGTTTAGAAGATGCTTGGAATACACAAAAGCCCAGCCCATTTGGGTGGGATTCTGTCATATTAGCCAATAGTAATACAGTAAGTAGACCTTGGAAAGCATGACGTAAGGTTCGGAAACAGGCGCCAGCTAGATGCTAAACGGAACACAGCAATTCACGTTATGGTTGTTGCTCTGCGATTATTTTCGAGGTAAAATATTTTTATACTTTCACAAAATTACGGTAGGCTGACTCCGTAGCGTCTGAAAACATGTCTCTGTCAAAGCCATGTACAAGTAAAAAAAGAAAAATTCATCTTGAACACAAAAAATTTAACCCAGAGTGGACGGAATTTTTTTTCTTTTTGCTGAATCCAAACCCGGTGTCCATACGTGCCTCATTTGCCTTGAATGCGTCACAGTTGCCAAATAATACAATATATGGCGCCATTATGAGAACATAATATAATATACGGCGCCAAGCATGAACAAAAATAGAATATACGGCGCCAAGCATGAAAAAAATGAACAAAAAAATTGGAGTCTCTCAAAATACAACTACTGGGGCAGCAAGTGTGTTTTTGAACGGAAAGTTTCAACGTCACGCAGTGAATTGCAAAATCATCACGTCCCTTTACTGATGGGGAATTTGTAAAAGACTGCCTGATGCAAATATGTGATGCTGTTTGCAGAGAAAATAAAGATTCCTTTAAAATGTTTGTCTTTCCAGAATGACAATGCAGAGACGCATAGCAGACATGTCTGGAAATAGCTTTGATCAGCTAAAAAGCAAATGCAAAAATATTGTGTATTTCTCTGCTGCTCTGGACGAAAGCAACGATGCCACTGATACAGCCCAACTTTTAATTTTCGTTCGTGGAGTGACAGAAACATTTGAAGTACACCAGGAGCTGGCATCTCTAGTTTCTCTGCATGGCAGAATCACTGGATCTGACATCTTTAATGCTTTTAAGAAAGCTGTTGAAGATTTAAATTTGCAGTGGGATAAACTGGTGGGGGTGACAACCGACGGTGCTCCGGCTATGGTTGGCAAGACTAATGGTTTTATAGGGTGTTTAAAAAAGCACATCGGGGATTGAGCTGCGCTGCTGAAGCAGTATCACTGTATAATACACCAGGAGGCCATGTGTGCAAAATACCTGAAGTTTAAAGAAATGATGGACTTTGATGTATCCACAGTTAACTTTATTTGTTCGCGATCTTTGAATCACTGTGAATTTCAGTCTTTTTTGGAGAATATCAGCGCCACTTACAGTGACCTGATTCATCACACTGAAGTGAGATGGCTTAGCCGGGGCAACGTCCTAAAGAGGTTCTTTTCACTGCGAAAAGAAATAAAACATTTTCTGCAAGAGAAGGGAAGAGACACGTCTGTCATGGAAGAAAGTGACTGGATTGCTGATCTGGCTTTGACTGATATCACAGGACATTTAAATGATTTAAACCTAAAGTTATAAGGAAGTCAGCATCTCATTTGTGATTTGTTTGAGGCAGTATGTGCGTTTGAAATGAAATTAAAGCTGTTCACAAACCAGCTCGAGAAAGGGCAGCTGACACACTTTGAAACATGTCAACAAGCCTTTCCACGTGAAGAGACATACAACTGGAAACGCCAACAAGCCTTTCCACGTGAAGAGACATACAACTGGAAACGCCATGCAAGTGTCCTGAAAGAACTACATGGGGTGTTTGCCAGCAGATTTGAGCAATTCAGGAGCGAGCAAGCCTCTTTTAAACTCTTCACGGATCCCTTCTCTGTTGATGCAGAAAGTGTAACTGACGATCTCCAGCTTGAAGTTATTGAACTGCAGTGTTCCACTGCGCTGAAAAGCAAACACAGGGACCGGCCTCTCCTAGAATTCTACCCATCACTGCACCACAATCAGTTTCCTAATCTTAGCAGAGAAGCTTTGAAATTGCTGTCTTTGTTTGGAAGCACTTATATCTGTGAACAGGTGTTTTTCCTTATGAAGCTAAACAAGTCACACCTCAGAACAAGGCTGACAGATGATAACCTGCATGCAGGGCTTAGAGTAGCCACCACTGCACTGGAGCCCAATATCCCTCAGCTGGTAACTGAGAAAAACTGCAACATCACTGATTAATTGGACTGCACCCCAGAGTGAATGTAAGTACTAAAAACTTAAGTTCATTGTGAAAAATTACCATAGCTTAAAACTGGTGTTAAATAATTATATCTAGGGCTTCTGATTTTCGGTTTTAACCGATAAAACCAGATAAAACAGCCCCGATACCAAAAAAAATTACATTGGTGGATAGCCAATAAACACCGGAAAACATTGGAAAACTGTGGAAATGGTTAATCAATTCACATTGACTTTACCCTTTTTCACTTAAAAAATAAAACCTACTACCAAAATAATAATAAATATATTTGCCAGTGCTGCTTGGCAATGTCCCGCCTTCCTGACTTGCATCTATCATTGATTCGTTCTGAATACTTTAAACCAGCCCCAACTACTGACTGACAGCACATTCCTACATTTCTATTGGAGACTCCGCTTGTGAGATTTAAAACAAGATTACAATCAGGATAGAGGCTTGTTAGTGGGATTCAAAGCTGTATTACAGTTAAGATACGGAGGAATTATAATAGAATTGTGGCGAAATGTACAAAAATGCCTACACACAAAAACCCCAGAAGAATGTGCCCGTGACCATTGGGATTTCGTTGTGGAAGACAGCAAAGGAAAGAAGGTACAACTTAAGTGTGCAAGTACTGTTGAGTTACTACTATACATATTTTGACAGAAAAAAAATGTTCAAGCATTTTGGAAAGTAACCAAAAACACTAATTTCATACAGTATATAAAAAAACGAAAGCCCTGAAAAAAACGAAAACCCCGAAAAAAAATGATTTACATAAAACTCAAAAATAGCTAAAAATAAGCACCGAAAAATACAATTAATAAAACCTGAAAAACAGAAGCCCTATATACACAGTGCCGTGAAAAAGTATTTGCCCCCTGTCTGATTTTCTGCATTTTTGCACATTTTTCACATTGTATTTGGTCAGATGAGTCAAAAGTGGAACTTGTTGGCCGACATGGGCCCCGTTATGTCTGGCGGAAACCAAACACTGCATTCCACAGTAAGAACCTCATACCAACGGTCAAGCATGATGGTGGTAGTATCATGGTTTGGGGATGCTTTGCTGCATCAGGACCTGGACGCCTTGCCATCATTGAAGGAACCATGAATTCTGCTCTGTATCAGAGAATTCTACAGGATAATGTCAGGCCATCCGTCCGTGAGCTGAAGCTGAAGCGCAGCTTGGTCATGCAGCAAGTCTACATCAGAATGGATAAAGAACAAGAAATTTAAAGTTTTGGAATGGCCTAGTCAAAGTCCAGACCTAAACCCCATTGAGATGTTGTGGCAGGACCTGAAACAAGCAGTTCATGCTGGAAAACCCACAAATGTCACTGAGTTCAAGGAGTTCTGCATGGAGGAGTGGGCCAAAATTCCTCCATGGCACTGTGAGAGACTAATCAATAACTACAGGAAGCGTTTGGTTGCAGTTATTGCTGCTAAAGGTGGCATAACCAGTTATTGAGTCTAAGGTGGCGATTACTTTTTCACACGGGGGCATTGGATGTTGCATAACTTTCTTTAATAAATAAATGAAATATGTATCACATTTTTGTGTTATTTGTTCATTCAGGGTCCCTTTTATCTAATATTAGGTTTTGGTTAAAGATCTGATAACATTCAGTGTAAAAAATATGCAAAAATGCAGAAAATCAGACAGGGGGCAAATACTTTTTCACAGCACTGTGTGTGTGTGTATATATATATATAGGCATTGTATTTTGCAATATGCATTTTGACCCTTGGCCAGTTGTCTTTTTCGTGATCTGGCCCTCACAAAAATAAGGTTGTGCACCCCTGCATTAACAGGCCTTACTTGTAATTTTAAGAAGGTTTTGTGAATAAGGCCCAATATAAGACAAAAAAAATATTTGTGGCTCCTAATACAGTTTTATTAAAATTACTTTTATTAAATGTCTTTTACAGTGTGAGCAGTTTTTTCCCTAAAAAGTAAAAACAGAATGCTATAATGTAGTATTTAAAAAGAAGAAATATATAATACACAACTTTAACTAACGCAATTGAAAGTGTTTTGTTTTAGTATATAATGCCATTGTAAAGTTGTAGCTGTTTAATTATTTAAAAAAATGTCCAACATTCTGGCCTCTAACCAATAACCCCAGGCTTGAGAGGATAAAGGATCTAAACAATGTCTGCTCATAACCAGCAGTGGCAGCTGGTGTTCAAAAACAATGGGGAGGCAGACAAAAGTTGAGATCTTGGGGTCCTCTTAAGCAACCAGCTGCACAAGAACCTTACTATTCTATTCTGACTGATAACACTTTTCATATCTTCTTAATGTTTTGCCCCATTTCAAAGCTGTTAAACACATTTTCTCCACCCGCCAGCAGAAAAAAGAAAACAGTAGTCCACCGTAATTTATTCTAAAAAACTGAACTGCCTACGTCTGTTTAAAATACAACATTAATATAGAATTTAGATTTCAAGACCACGTCACTTTAACATACTTTGCATAAAATATTTTCTAAACAAAGTTGTTAAAGCAGATGAAAGTCAGACAAAAATCAAGCACACTCTATCGACTTCATTTATTAAACTTAATAAATGGCCAACAAAATAATTGGATACCGTTCTGTACATATGAAACATATCTATTTAAATATAAAAGAAGCAATTCAGACAAACTTTACTTCTGGAGTAAGGTACATTACTCAGCTGTGTCTTGAAGCAAAGATGGCTGATGGGAAACCTTCTCTAAAAGTAATTAAAAAAAAACAAAAAACAGAAATAGTATTTTTAATTATAATTAATTAAAAAAAAACATTTATTGTCATTTTGCGTGCCTTCTGAGTTGATCTAAAGAATGAAACCAAGGTGCACCAGAGGTGCTCGGAGCGGCAGAGGAAGGCGCGCTAGCGTCGAAAAGAGCATTAAGGCATACTTAATTGTTTCAGACGCTGCTCTACTCATGTACTTAATGGGGACATAGTAAATATTTTGTGCTTGAATTCAGTTCGGCATGCCTCTGGAGCATCAATTTGAAAACGGGGGTAACCTGCCCTAGAAGTTTAACTTCACAGTTGACATGGTCTCTCAACTTGCTGTGACGATGTAGCCCGATCCAGATTTTTTTTAATCAATGACCATGCGAGCACAGTTACTGAAAAGTAAACAAGGCCAGCAATAAAGACAGTTATTTGCAGTGAGGATTGGGTGGTTCCTCCAGTACTGTGTTTCAGACAGACAGGAGTTTGCAATCGGAGGCATTGCCTCCTCTGATTAAAAAAAACTCTCTGGGCTCCTCCAATTAAAACCTGTACTCAGATCATGCGATCTTCTGCTGCTGCTACTGTATTTAGATAGGAGTTTGCCATGGAGGCAGAGCCTCCCCTCATATAAAAAAACATTAAAAAAACACTCCTTCAGGACCTTAACACCATCTGCCACTGACTGCTATATATATATATATATATAAAGTTTGAGAAACAGGAAAACTGCTGTGTACCAAAATGATCGATAAGAAAAAAGAAAAAAGAAAAGGATATTTCAGGTACTTAAAAAGGTAGAATAATTGATTACAAATCAATGACTGTTTTTTTGTATTCAGCCGATGAAGGACTTGTAGTCCGAAACGTCCTGATAATTGATTTGTAATCAATTATTCTACCTTTTTAAGTACCTGAAATATCCTTTTCTTTTTTCTTATATATATATTTATATATATACTGTATATTCAATGGCAAAAACTTCGTTAAAGTAACGTTAAGGTTTGTTTGCAAATGTCCAAAAGGTTAGGAAATTGCAAGTTAAGGTAGCCACGCAACCTTAACTCTGCACCCTTATGTGTGTGTTTCCTGTCACACTTGACATCACATATGACATCATCAATGACATGGGCAATGACATCACTAGGCACATGACAAATTATCCCCGAAGACTGGCCATACGGAAGTCATTGTGATTGGTAACATGTTCAGTAACTGCATTATTTTTGCTGTCGAATTGTGCTTTAACCAACAACAGATTTCCAGGTACTCAGAAATGTGTAATTCATGTTGAGGTATGTAGTGATGAGTATTTGATGTTTGGAAAGGAGTACCTGAAAATGGATGGGACATGCAATATGTGAAACCCTACATGTAAGATAACACTCTCCATTAAATTTCACTCAGAAGACGCCAGTGAAATAGAAAAGGAATGTTCTGTAGTACTGTATGGTATACTGCTGCTTCATGTATACTGTGGTACACAAAGCAGTGTTTTATGTTTCTTGGAAGCATAAAATCCACACATTACAATCCACTTCTGCTTTATGTACTTCATTGAACTGCAGAAATCTGCAATTGTATCTAAACATTTCAATGTCATAATTGGCTTCCAGCCATAAGATTATGTTAGCAAGAATTCTTACTGAACTGTAAAGTTTGAAAGAAGAATGAGTAACAGTGCAAAAATAAAATGAATAATAATACTGTAGAAAATGCAGTGACTCATTTTGCCATGTGAAACAGTGTAGTTCATACAAGAAAGCCAATGTTGTGGATTCCAGTATTAGAGTTTGGAGAAATATGGCTTGTGGAAGGTCCCAACTAATTAATTAGCTCTACTGTATTCTGAGTTAATTGGTTTTATTTAGAACACTGGTGAAATATCGAGCTTGACAGCAAAGATTGTGGGAATGCAGTTACTGAACATGTTACCAATCACAATGACTTCCGTATGGCCAGTCTTCGGGGAGAATCTGTCATGTGCTTAGTGATGTCATTGCTCATGTCATTGATGATGTCAAATGTGATACATACACATAAGGGTGCAGAGTTAAGGTTGCGTGGCTACCTTAACTTGCAATTTCCTAACCTTTTGGACATTTGCAAACAAACCTTAACGTTACTTTAACGAAGTTTTTGCCATTGAATTTCCATAGTTTTGCAGAAGGCATCTTGGAAAATCAAACAACCAACAAGAAGTATGTAAAGATTTTTTTTAAAAGCCAGGTTTATTGAGGCAAAATCAAATGTTGTTAATCCCTGCCCCTGAGGCTAGAGGAGGGGGGAAAGCAAAGACTGTCCCTGGAGTCCCCAGCAATGGCTGCCCTGGTGGCTGTAGAGGTGGGGACAGCAAGGACTGTACCTGAGGCTGGAGAGGTGGGGATAGCAAGGACTGTAACTGAGGCTGGAGAGATGGGGACAGCAATGGCTGCCTTGGAGGCTGAAGAGGTGGGGACAGCAACGGCTGCTCTGGAGGCTACAGAGGTGGGGACAGCAAGGACTGTACCTGAGGCTGAGGACATGGAAGAAGCAATGGCTGTACCTGAGGCTGGAGAGGTGGGGAAAGCAACGGCTGTACCTGAGGCTGGAGAGGTGGGGACAGCAACCGCTGCCTTGGAGGCTGAAGAGGTGGAAGTAGCAACGGCTGTATGTGAGGCTGGAGAGGTGGGGAAAGCAATGGCTGTACCTGAGGCTGGAGAGGTGTGGAAAGCAACGGCTCTGTACCTGAGGATGGAGAGATGGGGACAGCAACGGCTGCCTTGGAGGCTGGAGAGGTGGGGACAGTAACATCTGTACCTGAGGCTGCAGATGTGGCAACAGCAACGGCTGTACCTGAGGCTGGAGAGGTGGGGACAGCAATGGCTGCCTTGGAGGCTGAAGAGGTGGAAGCAGCAACGGCTGTACGTGAGGCTGGAGAGGTGGGGACAGCAACGGCTGTACCTGAGGTTGGATAGGTCGGGACAGCAACGGCTGCCAGAGGCTGCAGATATGGCGACAGCAAGGACTGTACCTGAGGTTGGAGAGGTGGGGACAGCAATGGCTCTATCTGAGGCTGGAAAGGTGGGGAAAGCAAGGGCTGTACCTGAGGCTGAAGTGCTGGTGACATTATTTGAACAGTACTGCCAGGGAGCAGTTATTCTTCATGTTGTGTGGCTCTGTCCACTCTCTCTAGAAAGATCATGTAAGAATCCTGCAGGTTTTAGGCAGAAGGATCGTTGTGTGCAATTTAAGGTCTTGATGCCATATTGGATTTGCCGTTGCTTCTTCTCTCTTCTATCTGTCAGGCCCATCTTTCAAGTCTTGTCAGTTCTTACCTGAATTAGGAGATATTTGGACCAACCACCAAAGGAAAAAAAGGTTTCTGAAATGTAATAAATAGAATTCTGTATAGTGATTTGGATATCTGAAAATGTATGTAATAATCTGTGATATACTAAGAGTATTTATTAAAAATGAAACAATAACAATAACAGGTTACATGCATTTCTAAATTGAATTGCCCAAAAGTTTACTTGAAATGTAATAAATAGGATTCTGTATAGTTGTACTTTACTGTACTGTCTTGACGAGTTTTACACATAAACAATTGCAATACGAATATTACTACAGTTGTATTGTCACTATTAATAATATACTGTATTGTAATGTTTTTTTTTTTTTAGTTTTTAGTTTTTTTTACCGGCTTTAGACTACTCTCTGTGAGTAGTATTAATTTATTTATGTTCTCAATTCATGCCGATTGATTATCGTCATCAACCATGTCTTATACTTTCTAAAAAATATATTGTTATTGACCCATTTCATTAACAAGTTCAATAACTTTTTATTTCACTCGTGGATGTTCTACTGCTGTCTGATACATCCTTATTTCAGGGGTTTCTTAAATCAACCCAAATGATTAATAATAGCTTTTACCCACCTGTCAGTAAATTACTTTGCGTTGTGAAGAAGGTATCAAACATTCTGTAGCAGTTGAAGAACAACCGTGGACCAGCGGCTGTTTAATTTAAAAATCTCAAACTTCCTTTGGCAGCGATATACAGTAAACAAATAGCAGAAAGTGTTTAATGTATGTGCTTAAATATGGAATATATAACATACATATAATAGTATGCATCTGTATTTTATTCTATTTGGCAAAACATTATCTTCTCACTTTTTTTTTTTTTTAGAACCTACGCTATACAAGATCATAACCATTTACAGTATTGCGTTTACAAGTATTGACAGACTTCTTTCTTTTTTCATATCCAGCAGGCAGTATGTATTCATTTTATGTGAATCAATGTGTTCCTCGACAAACAAGAGTTTTGTTCAAGCCGGGCCATGTAAAGCTGTCAGTCAGATCATTAGTTTAACAAAGCAAATTACAACTTTGATAGAAACAAATAATCACAAACCCAATAACAACGATCTTAAATAAACAAAAAAGCATTGGAGTTTAAAATAGGAGGCGTCATAACAAATACATTGTAGTCTTTATTATTTTTTATCCATTTGGTAGACGCCTTTATCGGAGGCTTACATTTTATTATTTAACTAGTGCTTAATTTGTGCCAGGGCTCTCCAGGGCTGAGCCACGGCACCTCTTTCCCCCTTTAGTTATGAAAGTTTTTTTTTTTTTTGCTGGTGAGCAACAATACAACCCAGCTAACAGGGTAATACTGTAGTGCCACTGCATTCTCTGTTTCACGTGTTCGTTTCTCTGACCGCTGACGCTGTGTGTGTATGGAATGGAACACGGACAGTTTCGATGAACTCCCGACTGTATCATAAAGTGAGGGGGGAGGAGAAAAACGTACTTCCTAAATGAACAAATTATTATTAGTTTCCCCAGTACTGAAGGCACAAACACTAATTATTATCACTGATTACCAGTTTTATCCAGACAGAAACACAGATCTGACCCGTGTGTGCTGAACTATAGGCTATTCAATGTCTCCCTATTCAGTGAAATGTGTAGCAATATGTGCGGAACCTATTGTTGTGTGTGTAACGCTCACTCCCTGTCTACAGGCGAGGTCGTTCGGGTTCGGGTAGCGCAACCGCTGCCACCACCTTTGTTGTCCAGTGAGGTCTGGATATTAGCAATAAAAGCACAAAGGAACCGGGGAGCTCAAAGAATACCAATTTTACACAAGAAATAAAAACCAATGATATTTATTTGCTAGTCTAATTAAAATCATATTGAATTACATTTCTTTCAGTAATTACAAACAGTAGCAGCAGTATAAAGTGACGTTGTGCAATCAAAGCTTTAGTAGAATGGGGGGTTAAATGCGCACAATAAATGTGAACACACCTAGAAGGGGTTTAACAAATAATCAAATAATAAAAGAACTCCAAACTAAAGTGCTTAATAATAATCAAACTGCAAGACATCAAATCAAACTCACACACTCAAAAGAACATCATAAAACTCAATGTGCAATAACAAACCAGCAACAAAAATAAACACTCTCAATAATAAATCCACACACTTGCAAAACCCTTGTAGGCTGTGCTAACAACCCAGTCAGCAATCAACACACCCCCCTCTAGATTTCAATAACATACTACAAGCAGACTGCAATAATACTTTATAACGTAATCCTTCAGTTCTAATATCCCACCCCATTAAACTAACATAATTATAATTAATATTTAAAATATAATTTACATGCAGTACTATTCGAGGGGAAATATCACAACCGCTGAAGGAAGAAGGTTTTGTCTTACTTAGTTTGGTCGGTGAACCTGCACGTCATCTGCGGCAAGTTGAAACAGCCAATTCAGGTCAAGTTCGCTTTTGATACTACATACACTTTCAAAACCACAAACGTCCAGGTTTAACTTTCCAAAATCCGTGGCGTAGTATACCACAAAAAAAACCTCTCGAACCCCTTTCTCTCTTTACTTATTTCTTTCTTTCTTTCTTTACTTCTCGAAATGGGCGCTTAACTCAGCGCTCCCGTTTCGCCTCGCAACCTCCATCTCCCATTTCTCCTATACCTTTATTTCCCCTCCTAACAAGCAACTAATTTACTTGATTAATTCAAATTATCAAGCCAATACAAAACAGGTGACAAACATTACACTATCCCCTCCCTTCTAAAAGACGCGTCCCTGCGTCTCAGTCTCAAGAAGAAAAAAAAAAGAAAAGAATGTCTCAATCTGTTTTGTACAAAATTCATACATTGACATTCTTCTGAAACCAATCAGCCACAAAGCATACATAGTCTTGTTGCCACACTGGCGGTCGACGCTGCCGACCCGACCTTAACAGTCCACCAGATGGTACTGAGCTATGTCCACCCAATCCTGGGACAGTCAGCCCGCTCCTAGCAGAAGATGGGACCACCAAATCACTACTACTATGATGCAAGGGAATAGCTGGTCCTCCACTACTCATAGGCAATGACACTACTCCACCACCACTAGGGTACGTCGAAACAACTAGTCCACTATCGCTTGTGGCCAATGGAGTAGGTTCAATACTGCTCATATGCGATGAGACAGGTTCGACGTCATTAAGGTACCCGAGAACTCCTGATCTCTTGTTGCTTGAGTACGATGGAACAGGATCTAGGTTGCTAGGGTGCCTGGCAACCACTGGTCTCTCGTTGCTTGAGTGCGATGGAACCGGTTCAGAATTACTAGGGTACCTGGAAACCACTGATCTCTCGTTGCTTGAGTGCGATGGAACCGGTTCAAGGTTGCTAGGGGGCCTGGAAACCACTGGTCTCTCATTGCTTGAGTGCGATGAAACCGGTTCAAGGTTGCTAGGGTGCCTGGCAACCACTGGTCTCTCGTTGCTTGAGTGCGACGGAACAGGTTCTAGGTTGCTAGGGGGCCTGGGAACCACTGGTCTCTCGTTGCTTGAGTGCGATGAAACAGGTTCGAGGTTGCTAGGGTGCCTGGCAACCACTGATCTCTCATTGCTTGAGTGCGATGGAACAGGTTCGAGGTTGCTAGGGTGCCTGGGAACCACTGGTCTCTCATGACTTGGGTGCGATGAAACAGGCAGGTTGTTGTTTACTCCAAGTAATGAACCCGATTCTACCCCCGGTTGGTAAACCCACCAGGTATTAGGGATATCACCTACTGGCTGCCCGGAAGATCGAGAATGAGAACCAGAGGGTCCCTCGGTTGGGCGACGCCCCAACCTCCTTTCTGCCCCTCCTCCAGTAGGCTGGGAATACTGGACCTGGTCATTACGGCATGCTTGATTCTGAGAATCAACAACAGAGTTACTAAAACATGGCTTTAATCTATTATAATGCACCACCCGCATCTGTCCATCATGCCCACTCAGCTGATACAGTTCATCAGATAGCCTTTTATTCACAGTATAAGGTCCCAAAAAATGCTTCCGAAACTTAGGACACTTACCTCTCCTCCGAGCGGTGTTTTTAACCCAGACTTTCTCACCCTCAGAATAGTACTGCATGCTCACCTTCAGGTCATAGAATGTTTTCTGTTTCCCTGAGGCTTTTTTTTGATGATGACGTTGCAGCACCATGTACTGAGCGCAGCCTCTCTGCTAGAACCTGCACATATTCTGGGACAGAATTATACTTCTCAGGGCATTCTAAATTCATGAGCAAGTCCACTGGCATAACCACCTCTCGACCAAACAATACGTTATGGGGAGTGAACTTAGTGGTAGCTTGTACACTACTGCGGTATGCAAACAGAACATAAGGGAGTAACTCGTCCCAGTTATTCTCATTCTCATTGGCAAACACTGATAACATAGTTCCTAATGTCCTATTGAATCTCTCTACTAGGCCATCAGACTGGGGATGATATGGGGTAGTACGAGTCTTATGAATCTGTAAAAGATTACAAACTTCCTTAAAAAGTCTACAATCAAAAAATTTCTACCCTGATCTGTATGAATGGTGCGTGGCGCCCCCAAATGCAATACAAACTGTTCAACCAATACTTTTGCTACAGTACCAGCCTCTTTATCAGGAATTGGGAAAGCTTCTGCCCATTTGGAGAAGTAATCCATGATTACTAAAAATATGGCGATGGCCACTAGAGGTAGTTGGGAGAGGCCCTACTAGATCTATAGCCACTTTCTCAAAGGGGAAAAAAGCTTGAACAGGGCACATTGGAGCACGTGGGGCAGTACCTGTAGTTTTAAAAAATGTTACATGCTTCACATTTTCCCACCCAGTCCTCTATATCCTTCACCCAACCTGGCCAATAGAACCGTTCCCTAACCTTCTCCTTCAATTTTGCAATCCCCAAATGACCCCCCCAGTAATACTATCGTGGAGAGACCTGGGGCCACCGGTATTAATGACCTTGGTAATACAACCCGGTACTCAGAAGCCAATTGATTAGGATCTCCCAAACATCTCTTTAGGATGCCATCTTGTATAATCAGTTGTCCCCACCCCAAGGAACCTTCCCAGCTCAGGATGATCTTGCAACTCTGGGCGCAGCTCTCTGCCTTCAGTCTTCCACTTAAAGAGTTTGCACAAATCAGGGTCAGCCCTCTGGGCTTCTTGAACATCTCCTGTATCCTGGTTTGCTTGCAAAGCCTCATCCAGTTGGGTTACATAAGCTGGGGTAACAATGGCCTCTAATGGTCGACGCGACAACGCATCTGCATTTTGGTGAAGACGCCCTGGGCGATGTATAATTGAGTAGTGAAAGGGTGCTAATCATTCCAGCCACCGTGCCAATTGGCCCTCAGGCTCTTTAAAATTATGCAGCCATCGCAATGACCCATGATCAGTTCGCAAAATAAACTCCTTCCCTAGCAAGAAGTGTCGAAAATACTCACAAAAAGTCACTACCGCTAGCAGCTCCTTCTTGGTAGTAGCATAATTGCGTTCCTGTTTGGTCAAGGCATGGCTAGCATAAGCTATCACTCTTTCATGACCTCCATCCATCTGGGATAGCACCGCTCCAATGCCCATATTGCTAGCGTCGGTATCCAACAGGAACTGCTTGTTCATTTCAGGATATGCCAGGACAGGGGAGTGGGTCAAGCATTGCTTCAGTTCATCAAAAGCTTGTTGACAGTTCATAGTCCACTCAAACTTTGCGCCCTTGTCAGTTAGTCGATGTAAAGGACGGGCTTTAGCAGCAAATTCGCGACAAAACGCCTGTAATCTGACGCTAAACCAAGAAAGCTCCTTACATCAGTGGAGTTTCTCCGGTACAGGCCAAGATTGAATAGCATCAACTTTGCTTGGGTCAGCTGGAAATCCCTTTTCCTGATATGACATGCCCCAAGTATTAGACTTCAGAAGCAAATAACTGACACTTGCTTGGCTTGACCTTCAAGTTAGCTTGCTTCAGGCTCCCCAAGTACTTCCCCAAACGCGCCAGGTGTTCCTCAAAAGTCCGACTGAAAACGATGATATCGTCCAAATAGACCAAACACTTGGTCCACTGTAAATCAGCCAGCACAAGCTCCATCAACCGTTGGAACGTGCTCGGGCGTTCTGCAGAGGCCAAAAGGCAAGACGTTAAATTCATACAAGCCATACCTAGTGGAGAAGGCAGTCTTCTCCCCGATCATGGGGGTTCATCTCGACTTGCCAGTAACCACTGGCCAAGTCTAGAGTTGAAACCATTGTGCTCCGCCAAAGTATCCAGCGTGTCGTCTATTCGAGGAAGGGATATGCATCCTTTACTGTGACCTCATTCAGCTTCCTATAATCAACACAGAACCGAGCTTCCCATCCTTCTTCCGCACCAGCACCACTGGAGCCGCCCAGGGCTGTGTGATGGCCTAATGATGTCACTGTCCAGCATCTCTTGCAGGTGGATATTAACTTCTTCTTGGAGGTGCACCGGCATTCTCCTAGGGCCCATCTTGACAGGTCTAGATGATCCTGTATCGATTTGATGATATACAAGAGAAGTTTTGCCAAGGTCATTATCACCCAAACTAAACACAGGTAGGTATTGCTGTAGTTCTCGCCTAACTGCTTCATATTGTACAGTAGATAGCCCACGATTTGGTAATCCCAACTCCTGAACCAACACATCCACACTAGCACATGAACTCTTATCCTCCCCCTGTTCAAATTGCATCACTGTCACTCCTGCTGTAAACTCAGCAATAACTGTTCCCTTCCACAACTCCTGTGGTTCCCCTGCAAATTAGCCACACGAACTACTAACTGTCCACCACAAGGGTGAGCAACAGTTCTAGCCACAAAAACATTATATTTTTCAGTAAAGGTAAAGGCTGGTTCTACTATCCCCTCACAACCTTGACCATACAACCCCCCTCACCTCTGCAGCCAACATCCTTTCAGTACGAGCTGGAATAATCACAGACTCACTCAGACAGACCTGTTAACTACACACTCCTTGAACTTGGACACCAAAGAGAAAGTCCAATTTAAAAAACACAAGTTTTTGCTCTTAAGTCTATACTAACACCTAATTTAAATAAAAAGTCAGTGCCCAACAGTGCTAGCGTACAAAGCATCCTTAACTATCAAAAATTCATGAGACAACTGTAATCCATCAAAATCACAGGAAGCAACCCATACACCACACACCTCCAGTGTCCCATTATTAGCCGTTCTAACACTCTTTATTATAAGGGTGAGAGCAACACCAGGGAAATCTGATTAAAAAAGTTTCACTCAATAGAGACTTGAGCTCAGTATCAATCAAAATTGGCAAGATACATTTAATATCTTCCCCTCAAGTTTACCCATCTCCCACACTCAAAGAAGGGCAGTACACCTCTGGCCGATTTTCAGATGTAAGCGATTGGGCAGACGAGCGACCAAACTCCCCTACCCCCCTCTAGTTTTCCGTCGGTTCAGGACAAACTCTACTTAAATGCCTCCAACTCCCACAATTCCAGCATTGTCTATCCCCTTGATTTCTCCTAATTCTTGGGGGCGATAACCTCTGAGGCCCATTGTTACGGGGAGGAGGTGACCAGTGACGCTGTTCCCTAAACCTTCCCTGACTAACCTCTTTTAATTGGTATATTTCCTTCTGCAACCCTCTACTATTCCCAACACTTTAGATACTGTAGAAGCAGTTGTTTCCGGTGCATTCACAGTCCGTGTATAGCAACGTCACTAGGGGGGTACTATAGTGCTGTTCTCCAATCCCTAATCAATTCAATTTCTGAAGCCAGATTGATTGCTTCTTCCAGATTCCTTGGTTTAGCACTACGAAGCTGTATTCTCAGCTCTCCACTGCCTACATGCATTATGAAATGATCACGAGCTATTGTATCTCGGGTATTGACATCAGCTCTAGGATATGCCTTAAAACCAACCGTCTGACAGCACTACCAAACTCTCTAATACTTTCCTTCACCTGCCGCTTTCGATTTTTGCAGTTCAATGGGTAGCCTTCATCACTGGTCTGAGGAGTCAAATACCTCTGCATAGCAGTTTTAAATTTTCATAATTATCTTGTGCTTCCACTGGCAACCCTTCATAAATTTCTCTTGCCCGGCCTGAAATCAAGAGCCCCATAAATTTAAGTTTAAGCCGATCATCCCAATTATTTATATCTGCCGCCAAATCAAATTGGTCCGCCCAATCTTTCCAATTCCGCCCAGTACCACTAAACACTTCTGGCATAAATATGGGACGAGATATTGTCTCTCTCGCCCCAGTGATATTATTTGAGCTGCCAGGTTCCGACATTCTCTCTTTTCAATTCTCTTAAACAAAAAAAAAAAAGAAATCCCACCGCTGCCAACCAGTGTAACGCTCACTCCGTCTACAGGCGAGGTCGCCGTTCTTCGGTAGCGCAACCGCTGCCACCACCTTTGTTGTCAAGTGAGGTCTGGATATTAGCAATAAAAGCACAAAGGAACCGGGGAGCTCAAAGAATACCAATTTTACACAAGAAATAAAAACCAATGATATTTATTTGCTAGTCTAATTAAAATCATATTGAATTACATATCTTTCAGTAATTACAAACAGTAGCAGCAGTATAAAGTGACGTTGTGCAATCAAAGCTTTAGTAGAATGGGGGGGTTAAATGCGCACAATAAATGTGAACACACCTAGAAGGGGTTTAACAAATAATCAAATAATAAAAGAACTCCAAACTAAAGTGCTTAATAATAATCAAACTGCAAGACATCAAATCAAACTCACACACTCAAAAGAACATCATAAAACTCAATGTGCAATAACAAACCAGCAACAAAAATAAATACTCTCAATAATAAATCCACACACTTGCAAAACCCTTGTAGGCTGTGCTAACAACCCAGTCAGCAATCAACACACCCCCCCCTCTAGATTTCAATAACATACTACAAACAGACTGCAATAATACTTTTATAACGTAATCCTTCAGTTCTAATATCCCACCCCATTAAACTAACATAATTATAATTAATATTTAAAATATAATTTACATGCAGTACTATTCGAGGGGAAAATATCACAACCGCTGAAGGAAGAAGGTTTTGTCTTGCCTTAGTTTGGTCGGTGAACCTGCGTCATCTGCAGTAAGTTGAAACAGCCAATTCAGGTCAAGTTCGCTTTTTGATACTACATACACCTTCAAAACCACAAACGTCCAGGTTTAACTTTCCAAAATCAAGTGGCGTAGTATACCACAAAAAAAACCTCTCGAACCCCTTTCTTCTTTACTTATTTCTTTCTTTCTTTCTTTACTTCTCGGCGCTTAACTCAAGCGCCCCGTTTATCTCATAACCTCCATCTCCCATTTCTCCTATACCTTTATTTCCCCCTAACAAGCAACTAATTTACTTGATTAATTAAAATTATCAAGCCAATACAAAACAGGTGACAAACATTACATGTGTTACTGTGTTCCTGGGCGGGGGCATTAGGCGCGTCTGCTCCAACAGGACATGAGCAAGAACAGAGTAGAAAGAAAGGCAGCAAAGAGTCCTGAGTAATAAAATCTAAGTTGTTTGTTTCACATCTGGTTGTGTCGGCTTCTTATGCCGGGAACACATCAAGCTTTAAACATGGTGGCAGCGGTATGCTTTCAGGAACCCTGAAGTAATCCATGAAGACGTTTGTGTGAAAAAAAAAAAAAAAAAAAAAAAAAAAGGCGGAAAGGAAAGGACTAAAAGTTAACCGTGAGTAGATCGATACATTCTAGATATTGTGTAGAGTAACAAGAGGAAACACTGATAACTGATTGTTAATTAAAAAAAAAAAAAGAAAGAAAAAATGGAACACGCACTCAAACCCCCAGGAAAATAGACTTTGATGAAAAGAACTTATCGCTGGCCTGGAGAAGATGGAAAGAGGAGTTTAATTTATACATTGCCCTGACAATGGGGGATAAGGAGGATGTTTTGAAAGTGAAACTATTGTATTACTTGATTGGAGAAAAAGGCAGGGAGGTGTGTGAAACACTGAATGAAGGCATGCAAGCCGATCGTACGTTAGTACAAGTAATGACTGCGCTAGACAATTACTGTGACCCAAAGAAAAAATGAGACGGTAGAGATACAATTTCTTTACACACAACCAAGGCCGGATGAAAGTTTGGACAAATATGTCACAGAATTAAGGATATTGGCAGCCACCTGTAATTTTGAAAATATTACAGACTCCTCATAAGAGACAAAATTGTGTGTGAACTCGAGCACACATTTAAGAGAACGCCTACTAAGGGGAAGCTGACTTAAATTTAGCCAAGTGTCTACAGATTGGGAGAGCTGCAGAATTATCCAAAGAAAGAACAAAAACAATTGAAGAACACAGATACATGCAGTTACACATAAGGAAACAATGAGACAAAAAAAGACCCACACCAAATGACGCTAATTTAATACAATGCAACTACTGTGGAAGAAGACATGAGAGGAAAAGAAAAAAAATGCCCAGCATATGGCCAGCAATGCAAGGGTTGTGGCAAGTGGAACCATTTTATTAGCAAATGTAGAAGTAGCATTAGCAGGAGAAAGCAAAAAGTGTTAGCATTGGAGAATGTTTCAACTGAGTCAGACAGTGGCGAGGATATCCTATGTGTAACCTTGGGCGGAATCAGAGAACATCAATGCAGTACAAGCGTCAACACTACAGCCTCACGCAGCACTGTTTGCAACCATGTTACTGAACAAACAACCAGTTAAATTTCAACTTGACTGTGGTGCTAGCTGCAATGTAATCCCAGAGAACCTCCTAACAAGAGACATCCACCTTGAAAACTGCAAGCAAGTGTTAGTAATGTATAATAAAAGCACATTGAAGCCCGTTGGAAAATGCAAACTTAAGTTAAGAAATCCACGCAACAAAAAAGCGTATAGGCTGGAATTCATTGTTGTCAACAATAATGTTCTCAGACCACTGCTAGGCAGCAAAGCCATACAGGCTATGGAGTTAATAACAGTACAGCACCAAAACATTCTAGCAGTTGATAAATTCACCAGCAACAGAGACATTAAATCGTGGAGCATGGAATCAATCCGACAAGAGTTTGCAGATGTATTCCAAGGGAAGGGCGACTCGAGGAAAACTCAAGCTAGAAGTAGATGATAGTGTAGAGCCTGTGAAACTACCAAAGAGAAGAGTGCGCTGTCAAAACCACTGAAGAAGGAACTGGCTAGTTGTAACTGGTTACTGTGTTCCTGAGCGGGGGCATTAGGCGCGTCTGCTCCAACAGGACATGAGCAAGAACAGAGTGAAAGAAAGGCAGCAAAGAGTCCTGAGTAATAAAATCTAAGTTGTTTTGTTTCACATCTGGATTTGTGTCGACTTCTTATGCCGGGGAACACATCAAGCTTTAAACAAAATGGAACGGTCGAAAGCAACGCTGCCAGGCACTGACGTCAGACAGAAGTGACGTCAGACCGTTATCTTTTTTGGTTCAATTTTGGTAAAACCAGGACCCCCGAAAATATAAATACCCGTTGCACATCTACACTCCTGGGACTATATGTATGCCAAGTGTGGTTCCTTAATTAGCAGTAATTTTTGAGATACAGGTGTATATAAAAGCATCTTAATTTTTTCTTTTTTTATTTTAAAAACAGCTGTTTTTATCGCACTACCACAGGGCGGACTGGCCACAGCGGACCGAGTTCTCTGTGGGGAGGAACAACGTCAAGTGGAGCCACTGGTGGACCCCGAAGGTGCTGATGATACCACTGCACATCAAATTGGGCCTTATGAAACAATTTGTCAGAGCTCTAGATAAGGAGTCGGCAGCCTTCAAGTACCTTCAAGACTTCTTCCCTAAGCTGTCTGAGGCAAAGGTCAAAGCCGGTGTCTTCGTCGGACCACAGATAAAGAAGATCCTGGAGTGCAATGAATTCCCCAAGAAGCTCACTAGTAAGGAGAAAGCGGCTTGGAACAGCTTTGTCGCAGTGGTTCGGGGCTTCTGGGCAATCACAAGGCCAAAACTATGTGGAGCTGGTTGAGGCTCTGGTGAAGAACCACGGCACAATGGGCTGTAGGATGTTCCTCAAAGTCCATATCCTTGATGCTCATCTTGATAAATTCAAGGAGAACATGGGGCGTGCTCAGAGGAGCAAGGCGAGCGCTTCCACCAGGATATACTGGACTTTGAACGCCCGTACCAAGGACAGTATAACGAGAACATGATGGGAGACTACATTTGGGGGCTGATTCGCGAAAGTGATTTACAGTATAATCAGAAATCTCGAAAAACTACTCACTTCTAAATCTTTTGTAGTCATTTTTGTATTACTTTAGTATAAATACATGTTAATTTGGATTCATATGTTGTTTTTTTCTGACTTTATGTGAACGAAAAGACCGTTTTCTCATTGGAAATAGGTCAATTTCAAAATATCACTGTCCTGGTCACAAAAGCAAAGTTTGTGGGGAATAATAGCCATTTTCTATACTTTTGAGGCATAAGCAATTAGGAAATAACACTTACTACCCAGGAACAAAAATTGTGTTACATAGTGATATCGATTTTTTATTATTTTTTTTTTATTATTATTTATTTCTTAGCAGACGCCCTTATCCAGGGCGACTTAATGAAATTTATAATTAAAGTTCGGGAGGAGGGTCAGACACCAATCTCCGCATCACCAAATTGAATCATTCAATTTACACATTAGCTAATTTAAATTGTTAGCACTATAAATACCCTCTTCACTTATCTCTCAGTTGCGTTTTTGATTTCATCGTAACCCACCACCTCCCCATCTCCACCTTTCTTAATAACAGTTTTATGTTTTTATCAAATGGGGGTCTCAGCCTTGTCCAGTTGGCCAGGCAGCGAACCCTCAAACCAAGTTAGGTTTTGATGCCAAATGAATGTATATACAGCATACTTTTCTGTTAAATCGATACTCGCATTCTCTACAATAAATATTTGTACTAAAACATTTTGTGATTGGTGTTTGTCCCGAACTACTGAACAATTGTTACAAGATATCACATTATTTTTACATACAATTACATTCTTTTTTACACATTATTTTTACATACAATTACCCATTTATACAGTTGGGTTTTTACTGGAGCAATCTAGGTAAAGTACCTTGCTCAAGGGTACAGCAGCAGTGTCGCCCACCAGGGATTGAACCCACAACCCTCCGGTCAAGAGTCCAGAGCCCTAACCACTACTCCACACTGCTGCCCATCGATGGGGATTTACCCCCCTTTTGAGCTGTTTGTAAAATCGACTTTAAACAGAACCTTCGTTCAAACCTTAACTATGTCTGCGCTACCGCACAGACATAATATATATATATTCTTTTTTTTTCTTTTTATTTCTTTGAAAAGTTGAGGAGGCTGTGCCTCCCTTGCCTCCTTTAAGGAGCCTCCACTGGTGACCAGATTTCCAAAGCTCAGAATGGGAGTTACATTTAAAATAGTTTTAAAACTATAGTGTTTTTTTTTAATTTTTCTAAAGAAGGCTTCTTATTGGAATTACTGCTGTTTTTACATTAAACTAACAGAAAAAACAACAACATGACTACTGCACAGCCCTTTCCAATTTGTGGCCATGTTTAACTACATGTTCTAACCATATTTTTACATTTTATAATTTTGCATAATTTTAATTTACTTTATTGCTGGTTACCCCAGTACTTTTTAATGAGTGGAGCCAACACGTTAAACACTATGGTTTCAGTCTTGGTGCGAGCACAGTAAAACCTTTCATCATATAACTTGTGAATCAGTTTAGATGTACAATCCATCAACCTACAATTCTGGTTGTGTTTTACACAACGGCAGCATCTTGATTAAACTCTTGCTCACCAAGAGCTGCCTTAGCGAAAAAATGAGAAATGCTGGAGCTGCTTTTTGCTTCAACTTGTGTTTTGTTTTGCAAGTGATCCTTAATATCAGATCTGCCGCCATGAGTTTCTGAAAAGCTTGATCCACAATGGCGGAGAAATTCTCCTTCCAAATGGAAATGATCTAATTAATATTAAAATGTTTTTGTCTTTCCAATTTGGCCTATTTCAGATGGGAGTTTCCTTCTAAATACATTCTATTCTGAGTAGTATTGATAGATATCTTGAACAACATATTTTATCAGATTTTTTAAATACATGTAATATAAAAAAATAACATTGTATGTACTTCTGTTGTGAAGTACTGTACACATGCTCCAAGCTGAATTAGATATAAAATGTCACCTTCAAACCCAATCCATTTCTGCCTCATCACCCAGACCCTTAGACAGTACATCTTATAGTCCCAGGGGCAGAGCTGAGATAGATTGAGTTTTTCATTCTTGGCTCCTCAATGTGATCAGTTGCCACTTGATATCACAGCCTTTCATTTTGGCTATTACAAAAAAAACAAAAAACAGCAACTTTCTAATTCAAATATGATCCCAGAGGTCTCTTCGAGTGAAATGGTGTGGACATTACTATTACTGATTATGGTCAGGAATATGAACACCCATTGTCTGACATTCAGTCCTTTGCTTACAATGATAACAGTATACCCATTTTCTGTTCCTAACAAGGCTTGCCGGTGCTTTACCATGCTTTCATTTGACCATGGTATGATACTACACACTGTTTTAGTATCATAAAAGCCAGCCTTCTTGTTTTGCATACAGCTTCTTAACCTGAACAAAATATGGTTCGTTGTTAAAGTATGATTTTTCTCTGCTTAACAGATTGAAGGCCAGTTATGTAAAACCCTAATGAATAATACAAATGTGGAGTTTTTCAAATCCTTGTGAAAATGTGAGCAAGCACTATGACATGTCTAGGGCTTGAACTTTTCAGTTTTTATTTTCCAAATCTCTGTGGAGAGATTGTGGAGTAGTGGTTAGGGCTCTGGACTCTTAACCGGAGGGTTGTGGGTTCAATCCCAGGTAGGGGGACACTGCTGCTGTACCCTTGAGCAAGGTACTTTACCTAGATTGCTCCAGTAAAAACCCAACTGTATAAATGAGCAATTGTATGTAAAAATAATGTAATTGTATGTAAAAATAATATGATATCTTGTAACAATTGTAAGTCGCCCTGGATAAGGGCGTCTGCTAAGAAATAAATAATAACATGAGCTGGAGGGGCGGACGGGGCTCAGTTTTCAAAATTGCAGTGGCGCTATATAGAGTTGCTACGTATAATGATTTGGTAGTGGATTTGAATACAACAACTTTTGTTTATGTAATATGCATTATACAAATCAAAAGATTGAATTTTACACATGAGTGACATTTAATGTGTGATTTATAGTATTCACACATTGTCAAACGGTTTCTGTTAACAGAGGAAAAAAAATACATACAGTGTGTAATGAACCTGACGAACCTTCAAAGGTTTAAAACTACCTTCGAATTCCTGGCTAGCGAACGAACCTTCGAACCTTCAAACACAGCCCTAGCAGTTGTACTGTGTGTCCTTTCATTTACGGTACTGTTTATTTTTATTGAATACAATGTTAAAATAATTTGGTAGCTTTTCTTTTTAATTGTATTGAAAATGGTTGTATGTTTTTATAGTTAACAATTTCTACTGTTTTGTTTAAAAGAAAATGCTTTAAAATTTCATTTATTCATGTATTTAAATAAGTTCGAGTGATTGTAAAGCTAGTAATGTACCTTTTATATATATATATATATATATATATGTATATATATATATATATATATATATATATATATATATATATATATAATATATATATATATATATATATATAAAAAAGTATATACAGTGCCTTGCATAAGTATTCACCCCTTGGACTTTTCCACATTTTGTAGTGTTACAACCTGGAATTAAAATGGATTTAATTAGGATTTTTTGTCACTGATCTACACAAAATAGTCCATAATGTCGAAGTGGGGAAAAATATCTACATATTTTTCAAAATTATTTACAAATAAAAAACTGAATAGTCTTGATTACATAAGTATTCACCCCCTTTGCTGTGACACCCCTAAATAAGCTCTGGTGCAACCAATTGCCTTCAGAAGTCACATAATTAGTTGAATGGGGTCCACCTGTGTGCAATTAAAGTGTCACATGATCTCAGATTAAATACACCTGTTTCTGGAAGGCCCCAGAGTTTGTTAGAGAGCATATCTAAACAAACAGCATTATAAAGACCAAGGAGCTATCAAAACAAGTCCGGGATAAAGTTCTGGAGAAGCACCAATCAGGGTTGGGTTATAAAAAAATATCTCAAACTTTGAACATCCCCCGGAGCACCGTTAAATCCATTATTAAAAAATGGAAAGAATATGGCACAACCACGACTCATCCTAGAGAAGGCCGTCCACCTGGTAAGGAGGGCATTAGTCAGAGAAGCAACCAAGAGGCCAATGGTAACTCTGAAGGAGCTTGAGAGATCCACAGCTGAGATGGGAGAAACCGTCCATGGGACAACTATAACCCGGACGCTCCACAAAGCTGGGCTTTAATGAAGAGTGGCGAGAAGAAAGCCATTGCTGAAAAAAACCCATATCAAATCCCATTTGGATTTTGCCAAAAGGCATGTGGGAGACACAGCAAGCATGTGGAAAAAGGTTCTCTGGTCTGATGAGACCAAAATTGAACTTTTTGGCCTCAGCACAAAACACTATGTGTGGCGCAAAGCCAACACAGCCAACAGAGGAAAACCTGTTTCAATCTGCAAGAGACCTGGGACTGGGGCAGAGGTTCACCTTCCAGCAGGACAATGACCCTAAACACACAGCCAAAGCTACTCTGGAGTGGTTTAAAAACAAGAACCTGAATGTCTTAGAATGGCCCAGTCAAAGCCAAGACCTCAATCCGATTGAGAATCTGTGGCAAGACTTGAAAATTGCTGTTCACCAATGGTCCCCATCCAACTTGACAGAGCTTGAGCAATTTTAGCCAAGAAGATTGGGCAAAAATTGCAGGATCCAGATGTGCAAAGCTGGTAGAGACTTACCCAAAAAGACTCACAGCTGTAATTGCTGCCAAAGGTGTTTCTACCAAGTATTGACTCAGGGGGGTGAATACTTATGCAACCAACAAATACCTTTTTTTTTGTTTAATTAACTTTTGTGTCACAATAAAAAAATATTTTGCACCTTCAAAGTGTTAAGTATGTTGTGTAAATCAAATGGTAAAAATCCCAATTAAATCCATTTTAATTCCAGGTTGTCACACTACAAAATGTGGAAAAGTCCAAGGGGGGTGAATACTTATGCAAGGCACTGTATAACACAAAAATGCACACAGGAGCGGGGCACATTGCCACAGCATTTCAATTGA